>JBAWJQ010002690.1:0-671104 GCA_037783105.1 Bactrocera zonata | reverse complement strand
ATACACTATTTAAATTGAATGACACACAAACAATTTCATTCAAATCGATCCAGCCCTGTTTGAGGAGTTCAATGACATCCACGAGTATGGTAGAAGAGATACAAACATACATAAATATATTTTTTGTTACATACACTAACATGAGAGGAAAGAAATTTCTTAAAAACACAAATATATTTAATTTATGCGCACTTTTGTCCATAAAAATAAAGAAGGCTGTCTCTTCTACAGGGTGTATAAGTCTGCCACGAAGTTTGTAACACTCAGATGGAGACGTCGAAAATCCGATAAAAATATAGGGTTTTCCAATCAAAGTATAGTATAATAATTTCTTTGAACAAAAAACCAAAAAAAAAAAAACACCACACACTAACTGATAAGGAAATTGAATTTGTTTTTTATTTATTGTGAAGTACAATCGGGAGGATGGAGTTATTCGTAGAAGTTCACGCAAGTGAGGAAAGTTCTCTGATCGCCATTCACTTGGGAGTGGTCAGCTGATGACTCAAGCAGCTCACGACTTCCGGTCTTTGACCAAGTATCCTCCGGAAAGCCTAAGAACATCCGTTTGAACGCGAGCTAACGTGAGAAGGCGAAACATCCCCTCCGCAGAGTTGTGCGCTGGGTTTGGGACCCGCCACGTAAAAAATCATACCAATGAAAAGGAACAACAAGACTCGGATGAGTGACCCCCCTTTTAATGACGACCATGGCAAGCGAAATAAAGACTACGAATTAAAGGCATGCACCTAGAATGTCCGGTCTCTTAATTGGGAAGGTGCCGCTGCCCAGCTGGTTGATCTCCTCGTGAAAATAAAGACTGACATCACCGCCGTTTAAGAAATGCGATGGACGGGACAAGGACAGAGAGACGAGTAGGGCCTTGTGGCATTCACTACAGTGGCCATATAAAGGAGCGCAAGTATGGTGTGGGATTCGTGGTGGGAGAGAGACTCCGTCGCCGAGTATTATCATTCACTCCGGGGAATGAACGTCTAGCCACAATCCGCATCAAAGCGAGGTTCTCCAACTTATCGCTGATTTGCGCCCACGCCCCGACGGAAGAGAAGGACGATGTGACCAAAGATGCCTTTCATGAGTGCTTGGAGCGCACGTATGAGAGCTCCTCCCGCCACGATGTCAAAATCATACTTGGCGACTTAAACGCCAGGGTGGGCAAAGAAGGTATCTTTGGCACTACGGTCGGTAAATTCAGCTTCCACGACGAAACATCCTCAAACGGGTTGAGGCTGATCGACTTCGCCGGGGCTCGAAATATGGTTATCTGTGGTACAAGATTTCAGCACAAGAAAATACATCAAACTACCTGGCTGTCTCCGGATCGGAAAGCCACCAACCAGATCGATCATGTTGTGATAGACGGAAGACACGTCTCCAGTGTTCTAGACGTGCGTACGCTCCGAGGTCCTAACATCGACTCGGACCACTATCTTGTTGCAGCCAAAACTCGCACCCGCCTCTGTGCAGCAAAAAACGCACGCTAACAAATACAAGGAAGATTCGACGTCGAGAAGCTGCAATTACAACAGACAGCCGAACGATTTTCTACTCGACTTGCACTCCTGCTCTTTGAGAGCACTCGTCAACAACTCGGTATAAGGGAACTGTGGGACGGCATTTCAAACTTCTTACGTACAGCTGCAACGGAAATTATTGGTTTTCGGAAAATGCAAAAGAACAGCTGGTACGACGAAGAGTGTCGTGTCGCAGGGGAGAGAAAACAGACTGCCTACCTCGCAAGGTTATGATCGACCACATCACGTGCGGGATGGGATTGATACCGAGAGTTGAAGAGGGAAGCAAGACGCATTTGCAGAACGAAAAAGAAAGAAGTCGAAATGCGTGAGTGTGAAGAGCTTGATAAGCTGGCCGACAGGGGTAATGCTCGAAAATTCTATGAATAATTGCGGCAGCTTACAGAAGATTTCAAAACTGGAGTATACTCTTGTACCCCACCCCAAAGGTGATCTAGTCACCGTTGCCAAGAGCATACTTAAATTATGGAGGAAACACGTCTCCAGCCTGCTGAATGGCAGTGAACGTACAACGTCATGAGAAGGCGAACCCGTTTCCCCAATCGAAGACGATGGAGCAGACGTTCCGTTGCCCGACCATGAAGAAGTTCGAATTTTATTATCCGCATGAAGAACAACAAAGCGGCAAGGGCCGATGGATTGCCGGCCGAGCTATTCAAACACGACGGCGAAGAGCTGATAAGGAGCCTGCATCAGCTTCTTTGTGAAGCAGAGATAAAGAGATCCCCAACTCTCCTGTCACTGGAAATGTGAGAACCGCTCACCTACCGAACTTTGACAGTTGACTGGATTGGGTAGGTTTTGACGTTTTGCAATTGGAATGACTGGAACGGCCAGATTGAAATTATACCAAAAATATATGTGAACGGAGGAATTCGTTGCCGCCGTTCAAGATCGCTAATAAAAATTTAAAGCAATGAAAATCAAAGAAAATGTGAAATTTAGTATTTTGTTGCATAATAGAAATAATTTTCAATTACAAATGATTAAAAACATTTATTTATTAATTGAGAACTGACAGGCTTAATTCACCTTATTAAGTATTGAAAGAGTAAAAGTTAGTTGTTTTAATATACCATAACATTTCGCCATATATTAAAAGTGCAATATATAATAATTTGCAATCGTAATAGATGTTGGGTGTTTTAATTTAAAATGCCCAAAAATTCTTATTTCATTCGATCTGGACATAATGGAGAATGTTATAAAAAACGCTTATTTTGAGGCGCTCTCACACTGGAATAAATTGGGCATCCCATTATCCCTGTTGTAAAGTGTGGTCGGACGAAGGCATACCCAACGATTGGAATTTAAGTGTGCTATGCCCAATCCATAAAAAGGGAGACCCCACAATCTGCGCCAACTACCGTGGGGTAAGCTTCCTCAACATCGCGTATAAGGTTCTACCGGGCGTAATGTGTGAAAGATTAAAGCCCATCGGCAACAAATTGATTGGACCTTATCAGTGTGGCTTTAGACCTGGCAACTCAACAACCGACCAAATATTCACCATGCCCCAAATCTTGGAAAAGACCCGTGAAAGGAGAATCGACACAAATCACCTCTTCGTCGATTTCAGAGCTTCGAGCTGCAGAAATTAATAGAACAGGTACAATATTTTATAAGAGTGTACAGCTGCTGGCGTATGCCGATGATATTGATATCAAACACTCGCGCCGTTAGTTCTGCTTTCTTCAAGTTGGACAAGGAAGCAAAGCAAATGGATCTAGCAGTGAAAGAGGGCAAGACGAAATATCTCCTGTCATCAAACAAACAATCGTCGCACTCGCGACTTGACTTTCACGTTGCTGTCGACAGTCATAACTTTGAAGTCGTAGATAATTTCGTCTATTTAGGAACCAGTTTTAACAGCACCAACAATGTCAGCCTGGAAATCCAACGCATGATTACTCTTGCCAACAGGTGCTACTTCGGACTGAGTAGCCAATTGAAAAGTGAAGTCCTCTCTCGACGAACAAACGCCATAGTGCAAAGGCTTGGACGATGACAACAACCGATGAGTCGACGTTATGAGTTTTCGAAAGAAAGGTTCTGCGAAAGATTTATGGATCTTTGCGCATTCGATTGACATAGTTCAGGGAATTAAAAGACAGCGGCTACGCTGGCTAGGTCCTCTTTCCCGGATTGACGAAAACACTCCAGCTATGAAAGTATTCGAAGCAGTACCCGACGGGGGAAGCTCCGTTGGAAGGACCAAGTGGAGAAGAACTTGGTTTTGCTTGGGATATGCAATTGGCGCCACGTAGCGAAAAGAAGAAACGACTGGCGCGTTGTTGTTAACTCGGCTATAATCGCGTAAGCGGTGTCTACGCCAGTAAAGAAGAACAATCGATAACATTAACTTCTGAATATAACATTAGTCAAATGGCTTCCACGACTTCTTTACAGCAACGAGTTCGATAAACCCAATTTTTTCCACAAAATCATATCATATGTAACAATTAGCACTTTCATTATTGACTTTGTCCAATGACTTCAAATGACTCCCTAAGAACTACAATACTGGTTAGTAATGGCTCTTCATACTTTTTCGGTTAATGGCGTTTTGTGGGCCAATTACGCTTATCTGCGAACTTATACATACTTTTTTTGCCAAAGAACATCTGTACCAAATTTCATCAAGATATGTATCTTATTTTTCGCTCAAGCTACAGCTGGCACGGGCGGACAGACAGTCACCCGAACTTCAGCTCCGCTTGTCATCCTGATCCTTTCTATGTACATATATACATACATACATGCATAACTCTATGTCTATCTCGCTTAGTTTTAAGTGATACATACAACTGTTATGTGAACAAAACTATTATACTCTGTAGCAACATTTTGCGAGAGTATAAAAATTAAGGATCTGAACTCTTAAAAAAACAGAGTATACCTAACGGTTGATTGCATCCCCATCAAATAATCGATTTATTGGTATTGTTATATACATATATGTATATGTACGAGGTGTGTTCAAAAAGTATAGCGAATTTTGAATTTTCGCGGGTTACGTATATTAGAATTTCGAATTTTTTGTGGCGTTATGTTGGTACTCATGTCTCTCACTTATGCCGACAAGCTCGGCCATTTTGAATGTTCATTTAATTGTTGACAGCTGCTTTGCTTGCACGTGTTTTGGATCGTCTTCGATTTTTACCTATTCAAAAAATGGATCAAAGAACCTGTATCAAATTTTGTGTGAAAAACGAAATTAAGTGCGCGGATGCATTCCGAATGTTGATACGGAGAAGTTACCTTGGACCGAAGCAACATTTATCGGTGGTACAAAATGTTCTCAAAAGGCCGAGAAGATGTGAACGACGAAGAGCGTGCCGGACGCCCGAGCACTTCAACAACAGACGAAAAAATTAATGAAGTGGAGAAAATGGTATTGCCCAATCGTTGAATCACCGTTAGAGAAGTTGCTGAGGACCTAAACATATCGATTGGCTCGTGCCATTCGATTTTTATCAATGATTTGGGCATGAGACGGGTCGCCGCGAAATTCGTACCAAAATTGCTCAATTGTGACCAAAAACAGCATCGCATGCACATTGCTAATGAGATGTTAAATTCTGCCCGCGATGACCCAAATTTGCTCCAGAGGGTCATAACTGGTGACGAATCGTGAGTTTATGGTTATGACGTGGAAACCAAAGCTCAATCGTGCTGGCGCACGAACCAAGACAGAAAAAAGCGCGCCAAGTTCGGTCGAATGTGAAAGTTTTGCTGACAGTTTTCTTCCATTGCAGGGGCGTGGTGCATCATGAGTTCTTGCCACAGGGAAGAACGGTCAATAAGGAATATTACCTGCAAGTTATGCGCAATTTGCGCGAAGCAATCTGCCAGAAACGCCCGGATTTGTGGAAGAACAAAAATTGGCTTTTGCACCACGATAACGCCCCTGCTCACACATCGTTGCTTGTGCGCGACTTTTTGGCCAAAAACAACACACTAATGATGCCGCAGCCACTCTATTCCCCAGATCTGGCCCCCTGTGACTTTTTCTTGTTCCGTAAACTGAAGAGGCCCATGAAAGGACGACGTTACGCTTCTCTTGACGAGATAAAGACGGCATCGAAGGAGGAGCTAAAGAAGATAAAAAAAATGATTTTTTGAAGTGGTTCGAAGATTGGAAAAACCGTTGGCACAAGTGTATATCTCATGGGGATTACTTTGAAGGGAACAAAATAGATATTCATGAATAAATAAATAATTTTTGAAAAAACACAAAACTCGCGATACTTTTTGAACACACCTCGTATATTTAAATGATCAGGATGTCGAGGCGAGTTTCATTCAGAGTCACTGTATGTTAGTCTGTTCGTACGTCTGTGTACACGATAATTCGTGTAAAAATTAAGATGTCTATGAAACTAGGAGTACGTATACATGTCCCCTCTTGGCGCACGAGTTCGTATATGATGGTAATCATTCCACTGCCACGCGAACAAAATGTCTTTAATCCAAAACCTATAAAATACCATAACTAAGCACTAAATGAAGATACAGAACTATAATTTGGTATAGGGGGCCACAATAGTATGGGGACATGCTGGTTAAAATTCTTGAAAAAATTCAAGTGGCTCAGCCCTCTAATAGGTTCAAGTCCCTGGGTACCGAATATGTGAACCCAAAACCTATATTTGACTTTCTATCGAAAATATCGGTCAATGTATGAGATATATAATTGAAATTTAAAGAGATACCTTTCAAGATAATAGTATCTCTTTGTATCAAAAATGGTCAATCGAGTCAATACTTCCCTTATACCATGTTCAGACCGACACTTAATCACAAGATTTCGGCTGTTGAGTAGTTTTTCCCACTAATCTTATAATTTTAACAAGATTTCGCCATACAAGAATGACACTTCAAAACCACTACATCGAAGTGATTTGAAACTGATCCACTCTAAATCCCTCGGTGCGACTTTGACTTTGCGCGATCTGTTCGTCACATATGTTTAGTCGAAGCTTATTTTGACACTACAAACTGTCAAAATTTAAAACAAAGAAACTTAACAGACAAAAAAGATAACAAACCAAAAAATTGTCATTTACAAAAATTTACAATGATTTTTAAAAGGCGACTGATGAAAAGCATCTTTGCCTATTAGAAACATAAGTATATTAACGATGCAAAGGAAATGAAGAACGCTTTCATCGTTTTCCTTCGTCACCAAAAATTGATTTAAGAACTTGGATTTTAGATTTTAATAACTTTTTGTTTTAAGATATTCATATATTGTATGTATTTAATTAATATGTGAATATGAATACAAATATAAAAAGATGAATATAAATATAAATGAATTTAAAAATATATATGTATGTACTAGCCGTCCCCGCTGGCGTTGTCTTGCGTAAAATTCTGTGTTTTGAAAAGAAATTAAGTTGAATGTACTACTTACAATTTGTGTTTAAATCATTTACATACATATTTGCGATTTTTTTCAATGTAGCGCAGCTTAATAAACAACATTTTCTGGTTTCTGTTCCGCTGCATAAAAGTAAAGAGAAGATGGGTTTCGAACTTATGAACACGCCAAGTGTGTATAGCAGCCCGTGTGAAAAACAGGCATTTCCAGATTTATGCCACACACTTCTACCGACTACCCTTGTGTCCTGTTGATTGTTATTCGCAATTTTCCCTGGAAACTGTATAGCTGCGTCACAATCAGTAATGGAACCCAACGCAGCACACACACACAGTTCCATAATGGCAGAGCCAACTTTGAGAGAGAATGATGCAAGCCTCTCCAAAGAATTTAGAAATTCCATTGGATAATTCACTGCGTCGTCTTCATTGTCAAGACGATCGGAATTTGTCCATTTCTATTCATAGCACAGCTCTACAAAAAAATATTTTTTTTTGTTGCCCTGGATATCTGTAAAAATTTTTATGTTTTCAAGTGTCCAGATCACGAATATATGTATATATAAAAGTACTGAATGTGCTCTTATTTTTATGATTTTCACAAATCTTATAATTTGAACAATAATCAGCTTTTTAATCATAAAAATCGATTTTATCAGTCATGATTAGGCTTCTGCACAACTTTTTCGCGCATGCAAACATCACGTGATCCCTACTCTTAGCGATCCCCACCCTTTGCTCCGCAGAACAGCTGAGATCGCAGTTATTCGACAATACGAAGTATCTCTACGTGAATCTAAATAAGTTCTGATAAGTTAATATTTCGTTTCAATCACTGTACATATTTAAAAATATATTTGTTTAGTCTTTTAAAATATGAGTTCGTCAAGAAGAAAGTGCAAATATAGTACTGATTTGTTTTGTTATATTTGCGGTGTTTATTGAACAAAAAAACAACAACGAAACATCACAGACTTTGTTAAGGAGGCTTACACTGAATACTTCGGTTTTAAAATGGACAAACTAGAAAAACCATGGGTTCCTCATAAAGTTTGTAAGTTATGCGTTGAGTCTTTACGGTTATGGAAAAAGGAGAACGTTCTGGATTAGACTTTGATATTCCGATGATCTGGATGGAGCCTACAAATCATTTCGATGATTGTTACTTTTGCGTTGTTGATGCTAAAGGTTTTAATCGCAATCAAACCTGGAGATATCCAGATTTACAATCTACAAAATGTCCTATACTACACAGTGAAAATCTTCCTCGGCCTATTTAAATTCGAATGCCCTCAGAAACAATGATGTTACCAAATTCACAGAAATCGGGACAGTCTACAAGTGGAAGTGAATGGGAAGGTGAAACATCTACGCCCAAGTTATTTTCTCAAAATGAACTCAGTGACTTAATATGTACGTGATCTCTATTTATCAAAACAAGGATCAGAATTGTTAGCCTCAAGATTGAAAGAAAAAAATTTATTGGCCCAACAGTGACAATTACGACATACAGGACACGAGAAAAAGAGTTATTGCAATTTTTTAGTTAAGATGAAGGTCTGGTGTACTGTAATGATATCGCGAAACTACTTTTAGACATGGGTTTAACAGAATATAAACCTACTGAGTGGCGACTTTTTATTGACAGTTCTAAAAGAAGTTTGAAATGCGTTTTACTGCACAATGGTAATAAATTTGCATCTATTCCAAACGCCCATTCAACAAAACTCAAAGAGGAGTATGAAAATGTAAAATTAGTTTTAGAAAAAATTAAATACTCGGAATATCAGTGACCGATCTGTGTAGATTTGAAAATGGTTAATTTTTTACTCGGTTAACAGAGTGGATACACGAAATACCCGTGCTTTATTTGTATGTGGGACAGTAGAGCAAAGCAGCATCATTGGAATCAAGTTGTTTGGCCTATGAGACATTCTTTAAATGTCGGTAAAGTCAATGTAATCAGAGAGCCATTGGTAAGCAGAGACAAAATCTTACTCCCACCATTACATATTAAGTTAGGAATGATCAAGCAATTTGTAAAAGCATTAGACAAAGACGGAGACGGTTTTAATTACATTTGTAGAAAATTTCCTAAGCTTAGTATAGAAAAGTTAAAAGGTAGAATATTTGATGATCCTCAAATACGGCTAATGATGAAAGACTCAGATTTTATCAAAGTCATGACTGTTCCGGAAAGTAAAGCTTGGGAAAGTTTTGTATTGGTAGTCGAAAATTTCCTAGGTACTCATAAAGCACCAAATTATGAAACAATTGTGCAAAATATGCTGACAAATTTTCAGACTCTAGGAGCAAATATGAGTATAAAGTTACACTATCTTCGCAATCAACTAGATAAATTCCCGGATAATTTAGGGATTTATAGTGAAGAACAGGGAGAGCGGTTCCACCAGAATCTAAAAGTGATGGAAGAACGGTATCAGGGTCGCTGGGATTGTCACATGATGGCAGATTACTGCTGGTGTTTAAAAAGAGATTGTCCAAAGAAGAATTTTAAAAGAAAAGCTAACAAAAGGCATTTTAAGGGAATATAGTATAAGTTTATAACATTTTTTTCTCTATTTATTTCAATGTTTGTTAATCTTTTAAAATAAAACTAATATTTTCAACATTTATGTCATTTTATTTCTTGTTTTCCAATTTTTTTTGAATTAAAAAGAAAATAAAGATTTTAAAAAAATTGAGAGCAATTCTTACAAAATCATTGATAGTTTCGTGAATTGTGAGCATAAATATATCTAAAATTATTCTCATATAGAGGGCAACAAAACCACTGAGACTCAGGCCACCAAGGGTTACAGCTTGGCGAACTGTTGACGGTCTAAGTTCTTAGGTTAGCTGCGAATACCCAATAAGCAGTCCCTGACCAAGAGCGACAAGAGAGGAGGGTTCGGCTTAAAAGACGTGAAGCATCCTATGAATCTCCGGTGACGAGGGGAAATAGATGCCGCCTCAGAATAAGCATCCACAACCCCATAGAGGGTGGCCTCGAGGGATCACCTACCCGCGAGAGGGAGGCAACATAGCGACGAGGGACGCTACAACGGAAATCGTAAGGAAAAGAAATCCCCAACTGTAAATGCTCGGCCGGGGCAACAAATGGCAGATAGCAAACTTGAGAAACGCAGGTTAGCTGTAAATAACAAACACAGCCCCCGACTAAAGTAAAGAGCACAGCACAGACGACAACGCAAGAAACCACGCAACGAAGTAGGACCACGATTTTGACACACGATTTGGAAACGTTTGAACTTGAGCTGACGGCTGTGGCATTCTGTTTCCTTCCGCATGCAAGAGTGACAAATGGCTTTCAGGGTAATGTCATAGGCGCCTCCGTCCCATTAAAACTTTGGCAGGGCTTCAAGTACGTTCGATGCTACGTCGCCATTAGGTTGGTGGTAGAGGCTCAGTTGATTTTAGTCCTAACTAGTGCTATGGTCCTGGCTCTGAACACGGATTTCCATAAGGTTTCGTGTCAACCCCCGTGTGGCCTCCCTGCAATGCAAAGATAACCACAGGGACCGAAAATGTACAATCGAGCAGAGATAGCGGCTTGAAGCGGGGACCCTTACAAACATGAATAAAGAAAACAATGAAAACAACATACCAGAACAAAACCAAAAAGGACGAATGGACGACGAGTTGAATGCCTTCAGAAGACAGAGCAAAATTTTGCGTTCGCCGCCACAGATGAGAAATGAGAGGGCAATCCAAACGGTTTGCACAGAGGAAACCGCCTCCTCTATGCCTGAATCATCGGAAGCAAGCATGGAAACAAGTAATACGACTCCGGCTATCGACCGAGGCCTACGAAATAGATACAACTCTCCAAGGCAAGAATTCATACAGAAGATGAGAGCAGAAGAGGATGAAGCCCTTTTAAAGTGCCGCGCTACCCTGAAAAAGATGAAGTTGGCAATGCTGAGACAGAAGAATATAAGTTCCGATGTAAAAAATGGGACTTCCGAGTTAGACGAACTTTTCGATATTATCGGTAGCCTGCGCCGAAACTGGATGAAGGCAGAAAAGGATACGAGACGCACGACCACAACTAGGTCCTTAGAGGCATGCAACGAACAGACCGATGTTTCAACGTCAGTGACAGCTCTTCCTAAACGAACGGCACCAAGCCCAATGGAACAGGAGTCATAGAAAAGGGGGCGAGGACCCGGAAATACTATATTGCACGTAGTAAAAGGAAAAGGGAAACAGCAGACAAAACGACATTAAAGCGAAGAGCAAACTCGAGGACAAAATATGACAAGCTCCAGAAGCAAAAACGGACACCCAGAACCAGAGTTCGGTCAAAAGCAGTGCTAATCAAGCCGGCAGAAGGCCGCAGCTATGCCGAGGTGCTTCAAAACATATGGCAACACGTCATGACAGACCAAGACAAAGTGGAAGTCCGGGCAATACGGAAAACAAAATCAGGTGCCCTGCTCCTAGAACTGAAGAAGGGAGAAAAACCGAAACCAGAGCTCCGAAATGCTCTCACAAGCAACCTACGTGTTATAGCTTCCGTAAGCGAGCTAAAGCAGAAAGCCACAATTGAGATCCGAGATCTGGACTCCTTATCCACCGCAGCAGAAATCACGACCTCCATAAGACGTCTGCTAGAGCAAGCAGATGAAGAAATCACAGTGAGGACCAGCGCTCCAAATACTCGCGAACAAATACGCGCTTATGTGACGTTGACAGCCGATAGCGCAAACAGGGTACTAAAAGAAGGACACATAAAAATAGGATGGATCAGCTGCAGGATGAGCTTATGAAGGAAGTAAAAAAAGGCTACAGATGTTTCGACTTCGGCCATTTACAATGGGAATGCAAAGGCCCCGACAGAAAAGGCCAAGGATTATGCATAAGATGTGGGAAACCCGGGCACAAGCTGAAAGACTACAAAAACTCACCGAGCTGTTGCCTCTGCATAGAACAGAAGCATACTCAAACAGATCACATCCCAGGGTCTCGGTCGTGTGAGTCGTATAAGGAAAAAACAAGAACATGAAGATCTTGCAGTGTAACATGCACAGAAGCAAACGGCTGACCACCTCCTGCCGCAGCTCATGCTGGAACTCGGAACCGAGATAGCAATCATCAGCGAGCAATACAAAATGGCGCAAGATGGAACATGGCTAGAAGACAACACAGCAACAGCGGCAGTATGGCTAACGGAAAGGAGCAGTTTCAAAAAAAAAAAAAATCAGCGGCAGAGGGAATGGGTTTGTCTGGATAAAAAACGAAAGCATTACGATAATTAGTTGCTACCTGACACCACGCGAACCTATCGCAGACTTCCAAGCAAAGCTCGATGCTATAGAGGATGCTGCACGACAAAGAAACCGTCACTTAATCATAGCCGGAGACTTCAACGCCAAGGCCATGGAATGGGGCACACCGACTACAAACTCGAGGGGCCGGAAAATTCTCGACATGGCGGCTAGATTAGGTCTTTTCGTCGCAAATAGAGGATCCCAAACCACATTCAGAAGACCAGGATGCAACGACACAACCCTGATATCACGCTGGTGTCCGAAGGATTTGCAAACCAGCTGCGGGAGTGGAAAGTTTTGGAAGAATCTACTGCGCATTTGCACATCGTCACTTAAGTCTCGCTCATAGGGTTTTTTGGATAACTTGTGTGTTATAACTGCGTTACATTCCAAACAAAACTTTGTATAATTACTTGAGCTAATTTTTATGCTACAAATACGATAAGTATTGAGGTATGTAATTAGCAGTTTGAATTTTTAACGAGTTCGGCCGCTGTATTTGTCATTTTAAGGGAAGGGTACAAAATGGCTCAAACTTTATGCCATTCACCATCGCATCTTAAACGAATCTTCAGTGTGGGTACTAGAGTCTGCTTAGCCAGTACGGATGGAAGTCGGGTCTCTATCGCAAGTGGTTGTTTCTTAGCAACATTTGGATCGTTGGCCGGGTATAGCCCCGGATGTCCGTGTAGGGATGAATGATGTTTCCCATGACAAACGGAACATCGATTTTTACTTGTACATCTTTCTGTCTTGTGCGACCTGTCTAAGCAATTAACACAATTATGGTGTTGGGCTACTGCGTCGTATTTTTGTTTATATTGTACGATGAGTACGTGGCGCAAGTCACTAGACGATGGTCTTTTTCCATATTACGCAAGCAACATGACGATGTGACGTATTTTTCCCATTTAGGGATGTTTCCTCGTGGAGGATGGAGTCATGTGTAGAAGTTCACGCAAGTGAGGAAAGTTCTCTGATCGCCATTCACTTGGGAGTGGCCAGAAACGATTCTTTTACATATGACTCAAGCAGCTCACGACTTCCGGTCTCTGACCAAGTATCCTCTGGGTAGCCTAAGAACATCCGTTTGAAGGCGAGCTAAAGTGAGAAGGCGAAATATCCCCTACTTAGGGTTGTGCGCTGGGCTTGGGACCCGCCACGTAAAAAAACGCACCAATGAAAACAACCAAACAGCCTCGGATGCGAGACCCCCCTTTTGATGACGACCATGGCAAGCGAAATAAGGACTACGAATTGAAGGCATGCACCTGGAATGTCCGGTCCCTTAATTGGGAAGGTGCCGCTGCCCAGCTGGTTGATGTCCTCGTGAAAATAAAGGCTGACATCACCGCCGTCCAAGAAATGCGATGGACGGGACAAGGACAGAGACGAGTAGGTCCTTGTGACATCTACTACAGTGGCCATATAAAGGAGCGCAAGTTTGGTGTTGGATTCGTGGTGGGAGAGAGACTCCGTCGCCGAGTACTATCATTCACTCCGGAGAATGAACATCTAGCCACAATCCGCATCAAAGCGAGGTTCTTCAACATATCGCTGATTTGCGCCCACGCCCCGACGGAAGAGAAGGACGATGTGACCAAAGATGCCTTTTATGAGTGCTTGGAGCGCACTTATGAGAGATGCCCCCCCACGATGTCAAAATCGTGCTTGGCGACTTCAACGCCAGGGTGGGCAAAGAAGGTATCTTTGGCACTACGGTCGGTAAATTCAGCCTCCACGAGGAAACATCCCCAAATAGGTTGAGGCTGATCGACTTCGCCGGGGCCCGAAATATGGTTATCTGTAGTACTAGATTCCAGCATATGAAGATACATCAAGCTACCTGGCTGTCTCCGGATCGAAAAACCACCAACCAGATCGATCATGTTGTGATAGACGGAAGACACGTCTCCAGTGTTTTAGATGTGCGTGCGCTCCGAGGTCCTAACATCGACTCGGATCACTATATTGTTGCAGCCAAAATTCGCACCCGCCTCTGTGCAGCAAAAAACGCACGCCAACAAACACAAGGAAAGTTCGACGTCGAAAAGCTGCAATCACAACGGACAGCCGAACGATTTTCTACTCGGCTTGCACTCCTGCTCTCTGAGAGCACTCGTCAACAACTCGGTATAGGGGAACTGTGGGACGGCATCTCAAACTCCTTACGTACAGCTGCAACCGAAACCATTGGTTTTCGGAAAGTGCAAAAGAACAGCTGGTACGACGAGGAGTACCGTGTCGCAGCGGAGAGAAAACAGGCTGCCTACCTCGCAACGTTACGATCGACCACAACACGTGCGGGATGGGATAGATACCGAGAGTTGAAAAAGGAAGCAAGACGCATTTGTAGACAGAAAAAGAAAGAGGCCGTAATGCGTGGGTACGAAGAGATTGATAAGCTGGCCAACAGGGGTAATGCTCGAAAATTCTACGAAAAGATGCGGCGGCTTACCGAAGGTTTCAAGACCGGAGCATACTCTTGTAGAACCCCCAAAGGAGATCTAGTCACCGATGCCCAAAGCATACTTAAATTATGGAGGGAACACTTCTCCAGCCTGCTGAATGGCAGTGAACGTACAACGCCAGGAGAAGGCGAACCCGATTCCCCAATCGATGATGATGGAGCAGACGTTCCATTGCCCGACCATGAAGAGGTTCGAATAGCAATTGCCCGCCTGAAGAACAATAAAGCGGCAGGGGCCGACGGATTGCCAGCCGAGCTATTCAAACACGGCGGTGAAGAACTGGTAAGGAGCATGCATCAGCTTCTTTGTAAAATATGGTCGGACGAAAGCATGCCCAACGACTGGAATTTAAGTGTGCTATGCCCAATCCATAAAAAAGGAGACCCCACAATCTGCGCCAACTACCGTGGGATTAGCCTCCTCAACATCGCATATAAGGTTCTGTCGAGCGTATTGTGTGAAAGATTAAAGCCCACCGTCAACAAACTGATTGGACCTTATCAGTGTGGCTTTAGACCTGGTAAATCAACCACCGACCAGATATTCACCATGCGCCAAATCTTGGAAAAGACCCGTGAAAGGAGAATCGACACACACCACCTCTTCGTCGATTTCAAAGCTGCTTTCGACAGCACGAAAAGGAGCTGCCTCTATGCCGCGATGTCTGAATTTGGTATCCCCGCAAAACTAATACGGCTGTGTGGAAGGACCTCTCCGAACCGTTCGATACCAAACGAGGTTTCAGACAAGGCGACTCCCTATCGTGCGACTTTTTCAACCTGCTTCTGGAGAAAATAGTTCGAGCTGCAGAACTCAACAGAGAAGGTACCATCTTCTATAAGAGTGTACAACTGCTGGCGTATGCCGATGATGTTGATATCATCGGCCTCAACACCCGCGCCGTTAGTTCTGCTTTCTCCAGACTGGATAAGGAAGCAAAAGAAATGGGTCTGGCAGTGAACGAGGGCAAGACGAAATATCTCCTGTTATCAAACAAACAGTCGTCGCACTCGCGACTTGGCACTCACGTCACTGTTGACAGTCATAACTTTGAAGTTGTAGATAATTTCGTCTATCTTGGAACCAGCGTAAACACCACCAACAATGTCAGCCTGGAAATCCAACGCAGGATTACTCTTGCCAACAGGTGCTACTTTGGACTGAGTAGGCAATTGGAAAGTAAAGTCCTCTCTCGACGAACAAAAGCCAAACTCTATAAGTCGCTCATAATTCCCGTCCTGCTATACGGTGCAGAGGCTTGGACGATGACAACAACCGATGAGTCGACCTTAAGAGTTTTCGAGAGAAAAGTTCTGCGAAAGATTTATGGTCCTTTGCGCGTTGGCCACGGCGAATATGGCATTCGATGGAACGATGAGCTGTACGAGATATACGACGACATTGACATAGTTCAGCGAATTCAAAGACAGCGGCTACGCTGGCTAGGTCATGTTGTCCGGATGGATGAAAACACTCCAGCTCTGAAAGTATTCGACGCAGTACCCGCCGCGGGAAGCAGAGGAAGAGGAAGACCTCCACTCCGTTGGAAGGACCAAGTGGAGAAGGACCTGGCTTCGCTTGGAATATCCAATTGGCGCCAAGTAGCGAAGAGAAGAAGCGACTGGCGCGCTGTTGTTGACTCGGCTATAATCGCGTAAGCGGTGCCTACGCCAGTAAAGAAGATGTTTCCTCGTGGAGGCTGAATTAACCGACCGTAGTGCCAATAATACCTTCTTTGCCCACCCTGGCGTTAAAGTCGCCAAGCACGATTTTGACATCGTGGCGGGGGCATCTCTCATAAGTGCGCTCCCAGCACTCACAAAAGACATCTTTGGTCACATCGTCCTTCTCTTCTGTCGGGGCGTGGGCGCAAATCAGCGATATGTTGAAGAACCTCGCTTCGATGCGGATTGTGGCTAGACGTTCATTCACCGCAGTTAATGGTAGTACTCGGCGACGGAGTCTCTCTCCCACCACAAATCCCACACCAAACCTACGCTCCTTTATATGGTCACTGTAGTAAATGCCACAAGGACCTACTCGCCTCTGTCCTTGTCCCGTCCATCGCATTTCTTGGACGGCGGTGATGTCAGCCGGGACTGGACATTCCAGGTGCATGCCCTCAAATTATAGTCCTTAATTCGTTTGCCATGGTCGTCATCAAAAGGGGGTCACTAATCTGAGGCTTGTTGTTTCCTTTCATTAGGGGTGTTTTTTAACGTGGCGGGTCCCAAACCCAGCGCACAATCCTATGTAGGGAATATTTCGCCTTCTCATTTAGCTCGCCTTCAAACGGATGTTCTTAGGCTACCCAGAGGATACTTGGTCAGAGACCGGAAGTCGTGAGCTGCTTGAGTCATATGTAAAAGAATCGTTTCTGGCCACTCCCAAGTGAATGGCGATCAGAGAACTTTCCTCACTTGCGTGAACTTCTACACATGACTCCATCTTCCAATCTCTATATATGTATATATAATTGTACCACGATTTGTTAATGTTGTGTCACCTTCATATTATTTTACTATATGTTTGGTGTATTGTTTCACTTTTTTATTACGACGGTGTGTTTTGGAATATACAAGGTGCGTTCCAAAGTAAACAATGCTTTAAAAAAACAGAAAAAATGTTTTTTTTTCGGCAAAATCAATTCACTTTATTTGAAATAGTTTCCCCTTCTGCTTCAATTGATTCTGAGCAATTTTTGGTCGTCAATCATTTTGTGCGGAACAAACCGTGCACGCACCTTTCGTAAGCCCAAATGTTCGGTCAAAATGAGATTAATCGATGTTTTGGAGATGTTCAATTCCATTTCCATGAATTTCAATGATGATTTCTGCTGATTTTTGATGAATTTACGCACAGTTTCGTCGGAAATTCCAGTGATCTTGGATTTTGATTGGCTCACAAGTTGATCGACATTTATGCCCTCACGACCACTTTGAAAATGTTGAAACCACTCGTGCACTTTGCTACGGGATAGGCAAGCATCGCCATAAACTTGCTTCATCAATTGAAACGTTTCGGCAAAAGGTTTACCAATTTTAAAAGAATATTTAATGTTGGCTCTTTGTTCGAAGCTCATTTTCGCACCGATAACACAAACGTATGAGTTACATATAGTATATGTACATATGTATGTATATAGTATATATAAAATTGCTGGAGTTTCGATCCTCTGGTTGACGTTTTACACCTTAAAGTATTTTTGCTATTGCAGATAAGTTCTGTATATAATTCCTAAGGTGGCTTGCTAAACCTAGGAATGATCATAAATTCGCGTAAACATATGCGAATTTACCAATATATTTTATGTACGTAGGATGTCTGATTTTTGTCCTAATTGTAGCTTCTATCGTAGTTGTAAACGGCAAAATTTCATAAGTTTCAATTTCACTTTTATAATTTTCAATATTGATTGTATAATCTACTTTTTTCTTGCTTGTTTCTTTTTTTATGCTTGCATGTTATTTTATATTCAAAAAGCTTTCATTGCTCTAAGACTTTGTTTACCTTGAAGAATATGGTGGCAATGTACCACTTGTGTATTTACAATTCAGTCCTATAAATATAAATATACGAACTGCGTCTTCATTTGAATATTCGGCCATTGACGGGGAACCTTGACATCTCTATTTTGGACAGTGCGAGATTTAATGACCTCGTTGTGGAGCTCAGACATGTTCTTTTTCTTTGAGGATTTTGTTTTACTTCTTCCAGCAATACAATGGTAATGGTCGTTGATCGGCATACAAAAGTGTAGTCAAGCATAGCTATAATCGCCTAGAAGTTCATTTTTAGCATCTCCGATAATTTTCGAATATATCGATAACGCTGTCTTGTAATTTGGGTGATTGAAAAATCTCTTTATGTTTTCCATACATGGTTAGTGAGTATGTCAGCAGCTTCTCCGAAAATTTTTGAATTTACTATCGCTAATGCTGTGTAGTAATTCCTGGTTCTGAACACGAATTCCCATGAGGTTTCGTGTCAACCCCCGTGTGGCCACCCTGCAATGCGTAGATAACCATGCAACTGTACAATCGAGCGAAGATAGTGGTTTGAAGCGGGGACCCTTACAACATGAACAAAGAAAAAAATTAAAACAACTCGTCAGTACAAAACCAAAAGGACGAATGGGCGACGAATTGAATACCTTCCGAAGACGAAGCAAAATTTTATATTATATAGGAAACCGCCTCTCCTATGCCTGAATCAGCGGAAGCAAATAGGAAAACAAGTATTGGGACTCCGGCTACCGATCGGGGCCAACAAAATGGACACAACTCTCCAAGGCAGTAATTCATTCGGAAGATGAGAGCAGAAGAGGAAGTAGCCCTTTTAAAGCGCAGCGCTACCCTGAGATGAAGTTGGCAATGCTAAGACGGAAGAATATAAGTACCGATGAAAAAATGGGATATAGAAACTGGATAAAGGCAGAAAGGGATACGAGACGTACGAACGCAATGAGGTCCTTAGATGCATGCAACGAACACGCCGATGTTTCAAGGCAGCTCTTTCTAAACGAACGGCCCCAAGTCCAATAGAACAGAGAAAAGGGGGCGAAGACCCGGAAATACTATATTGCACGTAGTAAAAGGAAAAGGGAAACAGCAGACAAAACGACATTAAAGCGAAGAGCAAACTCGAGGACAAAATATGACAAGCTCCAGAAGCAAAAACGGACACCCAGAACCAGAGTTCGGTCAAAAGCAGTGCTAATCAAGCCGGCAGAAAGCCGCAGCTATGCCGAGGTGCTTCAAAAGAGACGGCAACACGTCATGGCAGACCAAGAAAAAGTGGAAGTCCTTGCAATAAGAAAAACAAAATCAGGTGCCCTGCTCCTAGAACTGAAGAACCAGAACCGGAAACCAGATCTGCGAAATGCTCTCACCAGCAATGTACGTGGTATAGCTTCTGTAAGCGAGCTAAAGCAGAAAGCCACAATTGAGATCCGAGACTTCGACTTCTTATCCACCGCAGCAGAAATCACGACCTGCGTAAGACGCCTGCTGGAGCAAGCAGATGAAGAAATCACAGTGAGGACCAGTGCTCTAAATACTGGCGAACAAATATGCGCATATGTGACGTTGATAGCGCAAACAGGGTGCTAAAGGAAGGTCACATAAAAATGGAATGGATCAGCTGCAGGATGAAGCTTATGATGGAAGTCAAAAAATGCTTCGACTTCGGCCACTTACATTGGGAAAGCAAATGCCAAGGATTATGTATAGGATGTGGGAAGCTCGAGCACAAGCTGAAAGACTGCAAAAACTCACTGAGATGTTGCCTCTGCGTAGAACAGAAGCATACCCAAACAGCTTACAAAAAACAAGAACATGAAGATTTTACCGTGTAACATGCACAGAAACAAAACAGCTGTCCACCTCCTACCGCAGCTCATGCTGGAACTCGGAACCGAGGTAGTAATAGTAGTATATAGTAGTAATAATAACAAAATAGCGCAAGATGGCACATGGCTAGAGGACATCACCGCAACAGCGGCAATATGGCTAACGGAAAGGAATAGTTTCAAAAACAAAAAAAAAAACAAACAGCGGGAGATAAAATGGGTTTGTCTGGATGAAAAACGAAAGCATTACGGTAATTAGTTGCTATCTGATACCGAGCGACTCTATCAGAGACTTCCAAGGAAAGCTCGATACTTTAGAGTAGTCTTTCCCAAAGTGGGTGATAACGCCCACTTGTGGGCGCTGCAGGTGTCAAGGGCGGCGGTAAGAGACCCAGAAAGAAAATGGGGGCGTTGTGTAGAGGCCTGGGGGTTTGTAATTTTATTTAGCTAGGATGCCTCTTAGATAAAGACTGCATGAGCTCTCGACTCTCAACAACAACTTGTGAACATCAACTAATATGAATTAAAATATTGCTCAAACTCGGTTCTATATTTCTCTCCGCGTAGTTCATATATCTGTCCTATTTTATTGAATATAGAAAAACTGAAAATCATGTCAATCGGTCGATCCGTTGAAAGTAGACACAAACAAACAAATAAAAAGATAACAGACACACTTTCGCATTTTAATAGTTATTAGTACTCGTAGACATCTATCATGTTTTAACAAGTTTTTGTTAAATAACCCAAATTGTGCATTCCTGTATCAATCGGCTGTTTCATTGAATACTTGTTCGGACTTGTTGTGTACGATTGAGCGTCGAATGAGATAAACGAGTTTATGCATGTTGTTTTATTCCTGTCGGTGCGTGCTGCTTAAGTATTCCTATATAAACAATGTAATATTTATTTTATTTTCATTTGTGGTTTTGCCAGCATAAGACGAGCAGTACTTACGCCTCCTTTACACAACTCGCGAAGTTGAACGTATTTCTCAAAGCAAAACAATGTTGGAAGTAAAAAAGAAGAGACGGCAATACTGTGCGGAATATATTAAATTCGGAATCATCAACCCATCGTCGCCTTTGTGTCTTCTATGTCTAAAAACATTTTCGAATGAAGCAATGAAGCCTTCAAGACTGCAAGATCCTTTGAATTAAATGCAACCAAATAAGAAGGACAAGAATGTAGCATATTTTCAAGAGCTAGAGAAGAAGCATAATTCTCAGCCAAGTGTAGCAAAACTACGAGGTGTGTTCAAAAAGTATCGCGAATCGTAACTGACAGTTTTCTTCGATTCCAGGGGCGTTGTGCATCATAAATTCTTGCCACAGGAAAGAACGGTCAATAAGGAATATTACCTGCAAGTTATGCGCAATTTGCGTGAAGCAATCCGCCAGAAACGCGGATTTGTGGAAGAATAAAAATTGGCTTTTGCACCACGATAACGCCCCTGCTCACACACATCGTTGCTTGTGCGCGACTTTGGCCAAAAACAACACACTAATGATGCCGCAGCCACCGTATTCCCCAGATCTGGCCCTCTGTGACTTTTTCTTGTTCCGTAAACTGAAGAGGCCCATGAAAGGACGACGTTACGCTTCTCTTGACGAGATAAAGACGGCATCAAAGGAGGAGCTGAAGAAGATAAAAAAAATGATTTTTTGAAGTGCTTCGAAGATTGGAAAAACCGTTGGCACAAGTGTATAATATCTCATGAGGATTACTTTGAAGGGGACAAAACAGATATACATGAATAATTTTTGAAAAAACACAAAATTCGCGATACTTTTTGAACACACCTCGTATTTTCAGCGGTTGCTAAGCAAGATGACGACGGACTTCGAGCTTCATACAATATCTCTTTGTTAATTGCTCAAAAAGGCAAACCACATAACATAGGAGAAGAGTTAATATTGCCAGCAATAAATAAAGTAATAACTACTGTTCTTCATAAACCGACCGCAGATATGATCCGAAAAATTCCTTTGAGTAATAATTCTGTGCAAAAACGAATTGATGAAATGGCCGAAAACATTGAAGAATCATTGTGCGATCACCTAATTCTCAATTCAGCTCGATGAGTCCACTTTACCAATTAATGAAGCATTGTTGTTGTCTTACGTGAGGTTTATTAAAGATGAGAAAATATGTGAATATGAAAACCATATTCAATATATTGGAAAAATTTTGCGATGAGAGAGATTCCTTTGAAAAATATTATTTCAGTTGCTACGGATGGCGCTCCGGCTATGACAGGGTGCCATACAAGCTTCATAGCGTACTTAAAAAATAAAATTCCAGATGTCCTTGGTGTACATTGCGTTATTCATAAACAAAACCAGAAACTTAAGTGAACTTGAGACTTAAGTCAATCACTGCAATATATCATCAAAGCAGTCAATAACATCCGCAACAGCTCTTTGAATGATAGATTATTTCATCAGCTTTGTGTTACTAATGACGAGGATTTCAACCGTTTGTTGTTTCATACTGAAATTCGTTGGCTATCAAGAGGCAATTGTCTGACTCGATTTTACAACATGTTTGACTCTGTTGTAGAGTTCTTGGAAACTAAAGATACAGGATTGCAAGACAAGCTAATAACATCAAAGAATGATATAGCTCACATTGCAGACCTGTATAAATTGTTCAACGACATGAATCTCCAACTGCACGGCGATAAACTAAATTTAATGAAAATGAAAACGTCGTTGCTGCTTTCGCAGCCAAAATGCTTCTACACAAAAAGAATCTGGGCAGACGCGAGTCTCACAATTTGCTGAATTTATCAGTATCATGCAGTAACGACGAATTGTTTGCCTACTGCCAACATTTGGAAAACCTTCACCGAACGATACTAAGACATTTTGAACTTGGAAATACCAGACTGGGTGTTGGATCCGTTTTCAAATGTCAACACAGCAATGTCACTTCAGCTGGAAGAAGAACTTATAGAATTGACAACAAACGAGGAAATAAAAATCAAGTTTAAAAATGGTTACCAAGAATTTTGGCTACAAAAACCGATCCCGAAATTGTACCTTGGATTGTGGTCAATCGTTCAACGATTCTTGATAGCATTCCCATCGTCTAATTTGTGTGAACGTGGATTTAATGCTGTGAAAACACTGCTTACTAAAAGAGAAATCGTTTGCTTGTTACCAAACGTGGCGACTTGCGACTGTTCTAGAGTAAATTGGAACCTGATATTAACAAACTTATTAAACAGCTTCAGATTCATACTTCACATTAGTCTTTATATAAGGATTGATTATTTTGGTTTTGTTTTTAATAAAAGATTCTCTGTTTCAATACTATAAAGTTGCGGGTTAAAATTTAGAATATTATCCCCGGATTTCGGGGATAAAATGGGTGTCACTGGAATGGTGACTTTCTCCAGATCACGAAAATATATGTACATATTAGGCCGGGTCGATTTGTGGGGAGGCAAAAAAATCGCCCATTGCTCTATGAAAATCATATTCTAGGGATCAAAATAAGATACTTTGCCGAAGGAACCATACCTCTGAAACGAATTCTGATGTCCCCCAATTTGGGTCAAACTTTTAGGTAGGGGCAAATTTTGAAAAATCCCACTTTGACCCACACAGAGAAAAATATGGCTAATAAAAATAAAAAGATTGTTTCTATGATCAGTTGGAGGGATCAAGAAGAGGACAGAAGTTAAAGACGAATATAATTGTACCACGATTTGTTAATGTTGTGTCACCTTCATATTATTTTACTATATGTTTGGTGTATTGTTTCACTTTTTTATTACGACGGTGTGTTTTGGAATATACAAGGTGCGTTCCAAAGTAAACAGTGCTTTAAAAAAACAGAAAAAATGTTTTTTTTTTCGGCAAAATCAATTCATTTTATTCGAAATAGTTTCCCCTTCTGCTTCAATTGATTCTGAGCAATTTTTGGTCGTCAATCATTTTGTGCGGAACAAACCGTGCACGCACCTTTCGTAAGCCCAAATGTTCGGTCAAAATGAGATTAATCGATGTTTTGGAGATGTTCAATTCCATTTCCATGAATTTCAATGATGATTTCTGCTGATTTTTGATGAATTTACGCACAGTTTCGTCGGAAATTCCAGTGATCTTGGATTTTGATTGGCTCACAAGTTGATCGACATTTATGCCCTCACGACCACTTTGAAAATGTTGAAACCACTCTTGCACTTTGCTACGGGATAGGCAAGCATCGCCATAAACTTGCTTCATCAATTGAAACGTTTCGGCAAAAGGTTTACCAATTTTAAAAGAATATTTAATGTTGGCTCTTTGTTCGAAGCTCATTTTCGCACCGATAACACAAACGTATGAGTTACATATAGTATATGTACATATGTATGTATATAGTATATATAAAATTGCTGGAGTTTCGATCCTCTGGTTGACGTTTTACACCTTAAAGTATTTTTGCTATTGCAGATAAGTTCTGTATATAATTCCTAAGGTGGCTTGCTAAACCTAGGAATGATCATAAATTCGCGTAAACATATGCGAATTTACCAATATATTTTATGTACGTAGGATGTCTGATTTTTGTCCTAATTGTAGCTTCTATCGTAGTTGTAAACGGCAAAATTTCATAAGTTTCAATTTCACTTTTATAATTTTCAATATTGATTGTATAATCTACTTTTTTCTTGCTTGTTTCTTTTTTTATGCTTGCATGTTATTTTATATTCAAAAAGCTTTCATTGCTCTAAGACTTTGTTTACCTTGAAGAATATGGTGGCAATGTACCACTTGTGTATTTACAATTCAGTCCTATAAATATAAATATACGAACTGCGTCTTCATTTGAATATTCGGCCATTGACGGGGAACCTTGACATCTCTATTTTGGACAGTGCGAGATTTAATGACCTCGTTGTGGAGCTCAGACATGTTCTTTTTCTTTGAGGATTTTGTTTTACTTCTTCCAGCAATACAATGGTAATGGTCGTTGATCGGCATACAAAAGTGTAGTCAAGCATAGCTATAATCGCCTAGAAGTTCATTTTTAGCATCTCCGATAATTTTCGAATATATCGATAACGCTGTCTTGTAATTTGGGTGATTGAAAAATCTCTTTATGTTTTCCATACATGGTTAGTGAGTATGTCAGCAGCTTCTCCGAAAATTTTTGAATTTACTATCGCTAATGCTGTGTAGTAATTCCTGGTTCTGAACACGAATTCCCATGAGGTTTCGTGTCAACCCCCGTGTGGCCACCCTGCAATGCGTAGTAGTAGTAGTAGAAGATAGTGGTTTGAAGCGGGGACCCTTACAACATGAACAAAGAAAAAAATTAAAACAACTCGTCAGTACAAAACCAAAAGGACGAATGGGCGACGAATTGAATACCTTCCGAAGACGAAGCAAAACTTTATATTATATAGGAAACCGCCTCTCCTATGCCTGAATCAGCGGAAGCAAATAGGAAAACAAGTATTGGGAACTCCGGCTACCGATCGGGGCCAACAAAATGGACACAACTCTCCAAGGCAGTAATTCATTCGGAAGATGAGAGCAGAAGAGGAAGTAGCCCTTTTAAAGTGCAGCGCTACCCTGAAAAAGATGAAGTTGGCAATGCTAAGACGGAAGAATATAAGTACCGATGAAAAAATGGGATATAGAAACTGGATAAAGGCAGAAAGGGATACGAGACGTACGAACGCAATGAGGTCCTTAGATGCATGCAACGAACACGCCGATGTTTCAAGGCAGCTCTTTCTAAACGAACGGCCCCAAGTCCAATAGAACAGAGAAAAGGGGGCGAAGACCCGGAAATACTATATTGCACGTAGTAAAAGGAAAAGGGAAACAGCAGACAAAACGACATTAAAGCGAAGAGCAAACTCGAGGCCAAAATATGACAAGCTCCAGAAGCAAAAACGGACACCCAGAACCAGAGTTCGGTCAAAAGCAGTGCTAATCAAGCCGGCAGAAGGCCGCAGCTATGCCGAGGTGCTTCAAAACAGACGGCACCACGTCATGGCAGACCAAGAAAAAGTGGAAGTCCTTGCAATAAGAAAAACAAAATCAGGCGCCCTGCTCCTAGAACTGAAGAACCAGAACCGGAAACCAGATCTGCGAAATGCTCTCACCAGCAATGTACGTGGTATAGCTTCTGTAAGCGAGCTAAAGCAGAAAGCCACAATTGAGATCCGAGACTTCGACTTCTTATCCACCGCAGCAGAAATCACGACCTGCGTAAGACGCCTGCTGGAGCAAGCAGATGAAATCACAGTGAGGACCAGTGCTCTAAATACTGGCGAACAAATATGCGCATATGTGACGTTGATAGCGCAAACAGGGTGCTAAAGGAAGGTCACATAAAAATGGAATGGATCAGCTGCAGGATGAAGCTTATGATGGAAGTCAAAAAATGCTTCGACTTCGGCCACTTACATTGGGAAAGCAAATGCCAAGGATTATGTATAGGATGTGGGAAACTCGAGCACAAGCTGAAAGACTGCAAAACAGAAGCATACCCAAACAGCTTACAAAAAACAAGAACATGAAGATTTTACCGTGTAACATGCACAGAAACAAAACAGCTGTCCACCTCCTACCGCAGCTCATGCTGGAACTCGGAACCGAGGTAGTAATAGTAGTATATAGTAGTAATAATAACAAAATAGCGCAAGATGGAACATGGCTAGAGGACATCACCGCAACAGCGGCAATATGGCTAACGGAAAGGAATAGTTTCAAAAACAAAAAAAAAAAACAAACAGCGGGAGATAAAATGGGTTTGTCTGGATGAAAAACGAAAGCATTACGGTAATTAGTTGCTATCTGATACCGAGCGACTCTATCAGAGACTTCCAAGGAAAGCTCGATACTTTAGAGTAGTCTTTCCCAAAGTGGGTGATAACGCCCACTTGTGGGCGCTGCAGGTGTCAAGGGCGGCGGTAAGAGACCCAGAAAGAAAATGGGGGCGTTGTGTAGAGGCCTGGGGGTTTGTAATTTTATTTAGCTAGGATGCCTCTTAGATAAAGACTGCATGAGCTCTCGACTCTCAACAACAACTTGTGAACATCAACTAATATGAATTAAAATATTGCTCAAACTCGGTTCTATATTTCTCTCCGCGTAGTTCATATATCTGTCCTATTTTATTGAATATAGAAAAACTGAAAATCATGTCAATCGGTCGATCCGTTGAAAGTAGACACAAACAAACAAATAAAAAGATAACAGACACACTTTCGCATTTTAATAGTTATTAGTACTCGTAGACATCTATCATGTTTTAACAAGTTTTTGTTAAATAACCCAAATTGTGCATTCCTGTATCAATCGGCTGTTTCATTGAATACTTGTTCGGACTTGTTGTGTACGATTGAGCGTCGAATGAGATAAACGAGTTTATGCATGTTGTTTTATTCCTGTCGGTGCGTGCTGCTTAAGTATTCCTATATAAACAATGTAATATTTATTTTATTTTCATTTGTGGTTTTGCCAGCATAAGACGAGCAGTACTTACGCCTCCTTTACACAACTCGCGAAGTTGAACGTATTTCTCAAAGCAAAACAATGTTGGAAGTAAAAAAGAAGAGACGGCAATACTGTGCGGAATATATTAAATTCGGAATCATCAACCCATCGTCGCCTTTGTGTCTTCTATGTCTAAAAACATTTTCGAATGAAGCAATGAAGCCTTCAAGACTGCAAGATCCTTTGAATTAAATGCAACCAAATAAGAAGGACAAGAATGTAGCATATTTTCAAGAGCTAGAGAAGAAGCATAATTCTCAGCCAAGTGTAGCAAAACTACGAGGTGTGTTCAAAAAGTATCGCGAATCGTAACTGACAGTTTTCTTCGATTCCAGGGGCGTTGTGCATCATAAATTCTTGCCACAGGAAAGAACGGTCAATAAGGAATATTACCTGCAAGTTATGCGCAATTTGCGTGAAGCAATCCGCCAGAAACGCGGATTTGTGGAAGAATAAAAATTGGCTTTTGCACACACTAATGATGCCGCAGCCACCGTATTCCCCAGATCTGGCCCCCTGTGACTTTTTCTTGTTCCGTAAACTGAAGAGGCCCATGAAAGGACGACGTTACGCTTCTCTTGACGAGATAAAGACGGCATCAAAGGAGGAGCTGAAGAAGATAAAAAAAATGATTTTTGAAGTGCTTCGAAGATTGGAAAAACCGTTGGCACAAGTGTATAATATCTCATGAGGATTACTTTGAAGGGGACAAAATAGATATACATGAATAATTTTTGAAAAAACACAAAATTCGCGATACTTTTTGAACACACCTTGTATTTTCAGCGGTTGCTAAGCAAGATGACGACGGACTTCGAGCTTCATACAATATCTCTTTGTTAATTGCTCAAAAAGGCAAACCACATAACATAGGAGAAGAGTTAATATTGCCAGCAATAAATAAAGTAATAACTACTGTTCTTAATAAACCGATCGCAGATATGATCCGAAAAATTCCTTTGAGTAATAATTCTGTGCAAAAACGAATTGATGAAATGGCCGAAAACATTGAAGAATCATTGTGCGATCACCTAGTTCTCAATTCAGCTCGATGAGTCCACTTTACCAATTAATGAAGCATTGTTGTTGTCTTACGTGAGGTTTATTAAAGATGAGAAAATATGTGAATAACTATTATTTGCTAGAAATTTAGAGACGGATACAAAAGGCGAAAACATATTCAATATATTGGAAAAATTTTGCGATGAGAGAGATTCCTTTGAAAAATATTATTTCAGTTGCTACGGATGGCGCTCCGGCTATGACAGGGTGCCATACAAGCTTCATAGCGTACTTAAAAAATAAAATTCCAGATGTCCTTGGTGTACATTGCGTTATTCATAAACAAAACCAGAAACTTAAGTGAACTTGAGACTTAAGTCAATCACTGCAATATATCATCAAAGCAGTCAATAACATCCGCAACAGCTCTTTGAATGATAGATTATTTCATCAGCTTTGTGTTACTAATGACGAGGATTTCAACCGTTTGTTGTTTCATACTGAAATTCGTTGGCTATCAAGAGGCAATTGTCTGACTCGATTTTACAACATGTTTGACTCTGTTGTAGAGTTCTTGAAACTAAAGATACAGGATTGCAAGACAAGCTAATAACATCAAAGAATGATATAGCTCACATTGCAGACCTGTATAAATTGTTCAACGACATGAATCTCCAACTGCACGGCGATAAACTAAATTTAATGAAAATGAGAACGTCGTTGCTGCTTTCGCAGCCAAAATGCTTCTACACAAAAAGAATCTGGGCAGACGCGAGTCTCACAATTTGCTGAATTTATCAGTATCATGCAGTAACGACGAATTGTTTGCCTACTGCCAACATTTGGAAAACCTTCACCGAACGATACTAAGACATTTTGAACTTGGAAATACCAGACTGGGTGTTGGATCCGTTTTCAAATGTCAACACAGCAATGTCACTTCAGCTGGAAGAAGAACTTATAGAATTGACAACAAACGAGGAAATAAAAATCAAGTTCAAAAATGGTTACCAAGAATTTTGGCTACAAAAACCGATCCCGAAATTGTACCTTGGATTGTGGTCAATCGTTCAACGATTCTTGATAGCATTCCCATCGTCTAATTTGTGTGAACGTGGATTTAATGCTGTGAAAACACTGCTTACTAAAAAGAGAAATCGTTTGCTTGTTACCAAACGTGGCGACTTGCGACTGTTCTAGAGTAAATTGGAACCTGATATTAACAAACTTATTAAACAGCTTCAGATTCATACTTCACATTAGTCTTTATATAAGGATTGATTATTTTGGTTTTGTTTTTAATAAAAGATTCTCTGTTTCAATACTATAAAGTTGCGGGTTAAAATTTAGAATATTATCCCCGGATTTCGGGGATAAAATGGGTGTCACTGGAATGGTGACTTTCTCCAGATCACGAAAATATATGTACATATTAGGCCGGGTCGATTTGTGGTGAGGCAAAAAAATCGCCCATTGCTCTATGAAAATCATATTCTAGGGATCAAAATAAGATACTTTGCCGAAGGAACCATACCTCTGAAACGAATTCTGATGTCCCCCAATTTGGGTCAAACTTTTAGGTAGGGGCAAATTTTGAAAAATCCCACTTTGACCCACACAGAGAAAAATATGGCTAATAAAAATAAAAAGATTGTCTCTATGATCAGTTGGAGGGATCAAGAAGAGGACAGAAGTTAAAGACGAAGATATTTTCATAGAGATTTCTTCTTATTTATATGTGGGAAATCTTCTTATTTTTATTTAAAAGTTTATCTGCTTAAAATAATGAGACAACTTCTTGTTCGATAAATTCTGTCTAAATGTAGGAGAAGGCGGTGAGAAGTGAAGGGAAGCGTACCGTTGCAAGTTCCATTGATTTCTTTTGACATCTTTTTTTCCATACTCTTGAATTCAAAAAGTAACTGAAGTGTATGAAAGAAAATAGAAAACAAAAACGAAATGTAAATCACTATAAGCAACAATAACACATGATATGTGTTGAGCACGCAACCATAACATACATTATACGCGTCGAAGTGCACGGGATGTAGCCTTGCGTATATTAGTTAAAAAAAGAGCAAATGCACAAACAAAAAAAAACTATTCACAAGCATAAGCATTTCAATGTCGCCAATCATAACTGTATTTCTATCGGCTCGTGTTTTTGCATGCTTAAGATGATGCAATAATTATTGGGCATCAGTCAGTATTAACGTGAGTGTGGCCCGACGCGTGTCTTATAAAAATTGTGACAAGTTTGTAAAATGGATATATTCAGTTCGGATGAAAATAGTAACGCTCCTTGCACATTAGATGCAATTGAAACGCTGCCCATTTTTAAATCATGGGAGTTAAATGATGATATTTGCTCCATTCTTGCGGACTACGGAGTGACATCAACGATAATTATAACAAAAATGGATTGGGAAGATATCGACTGTTTATTGCTACTGTATTCAACTTTGTAGGCAAGCAAAGGAGAATTTTGCGATCAGTTGACGCTAGAATAACCAACACAAGCATAACGTGCACACAGTCACGTTGGACAACACTGGCATACACACATCTTAACACTAATCTACTGTACAGACAGTATGTACACATATCTTAAGCATAAGTGTTTTCAAGGGCAAACACAATTGTCTATTGTTAGTTTAGGATCAATTGCGATCTCAAGGGCAGACAATCCTTTACATTGCATACATTAAATACTAAGGTCACTAATCAATATATCCAAAATGAACATTTATTACATTGTTGATAGAAATGGGTATTTGTACATACATATCTACGTTTAAGACTAGATTCGTATGCGCTGGCGATAATGAACATAAATATTTGAACTATGATATTTATATTCTTACAAAAATATCTTCTTTAAAATTAATTAATTTCTTTTCTATAACTCACTTAAATTAATTTTTTTCATTTACATACATATGTTCTGACTAAATAAATTTCTTAAGAGAAAAAATAGATATTATTATAAATAAATAAATAAAAATAAAGAAAAAAACATAGCAATTTAGCTGATTTTTTCATGTAAATCACCAAAAATGGTGATTTTTTGAAATGATTGTATGGGGAACCCCCCAGGGGAGTTCCAGGGGGTGTACCACTGGCATGGGTGGATCGGCCGTCCAAAGTTAGTGGGGGTCGGTCATACATTTGGACTCGATTGGAGCACTTTAAATGGGTCAAAGTTTGATTTTTCAAAATTTGCCCCTACCCAAAAGTTCGACCCAAATTGGGGGACATCAGAATTCGTTTCAGAGGTATGGTTCCTTCGACAAAGTATCTTATTTTGATCCCTAGAATATGATTTTCATAGAGCAATGGGCGATTTTTAAATCGACCCGCCCTAATACATATATAGTTGCCGCTGACTTATAGTTTTAAGGATATTTGCATTTAAAGTTGAAAAATTGATAACTTTTACATTGATAATTTGTATATTGTGGATAACTTTTTCGCTTATATTATGCACTTTTCACTTACCAACACTTCACTATAACGTTTCTGTATATTAATTTTTTTAATATTTGTTGTAAATAAAGGTTTATTTCAATTATTTTGATTTAGTTAAATTCTCTGTATTTGCACAATAATAAAAGGGTTGCCATGGTTATTTTTTTTTTGAAGCGCCGGCGCTAAGTCAGCGGCAACTATATATATGTATGTATATATTTTCATGATCTGGAGAACGTCACCTTTCCATTGATACCATTTTATTCTCGAAATCCGGGGATGCTATTCTAAATCCCAGCCAAGTTGCGTTTCAATAATCATTCTTATGGGCAGGTGGAACCCGTAAGAGTTAACTTGAGACCTAAGCGCCGTTGTATGTTACCTACTGCGCTCAGGTTTCAAGTTGCGGGTTATAGTAAAAGTTTCGTTTAGAATTCTCCGTTAATATACATATATAGGTCACAATAATTAATTAATTTAATTTGAAGTTATTGTGGTTTTTAAATAGGTAAAAAAATGGGGGCGCTAAAAAAATATTTATTCTCAAAGTGGGCAGTAGACAAAATAAGTTTGGCAACCACTGCTTTAGAGGATGCTGAACGACAGAGAAACCGTCGCTTAATCATAGCCGGAGACTTCAACGCCGAAGCCATGGAATGGGGCACACCCTCTATAAACTCAACAAATTCTCGACATGGCGGCTAGATTAGGTCCTATCGTCGCAAATAGAGGATCCCAAGCCACCTTCAGAAGGCCAGGGTGCAACGACACAACCCTCGATATCAATCTGGTGTCCGAAGGATTCGCAAGTCAACTGCCTGAGTGGAAAGTTTTGGAAGACTATACTGGTAGTGATCACCAATACATATCATACCTCATAGGCCCAGATAAAAATCCAGCAATGACGATAAGAAGAGGAGCACGTAAATGGAACGCTTCCAAGCTAGACCCAGAAAAGCTTCTCGCGGCCATAGATGAAAACCCACCAAAATATCACGCAAGTAGCACAGCTAGGCTGATCGTCCAAGAAACTCTGAGCACCATCACTGAGGCATGCAAAGTAGCAATGCCCAAAATAAAAGGCGGACATCCAAGGAAAGCAGTTTACTGGTGGACGGACGAAATCCGAAACCTTAGACAAACTTGCCTGCGCAAACGACGACGATATACAAGAGCTAGAAGAAGAGGAAGAAACGAAATGGAAGAACACAAGGAATATAAAGCTAAGAAAACTGAGCTGAAAGACGCTATAACGAAGACAAAGAAAGATAAATGGGAAGAGCTATGTAACGATATAAACAAAAATCCGTGGGGTCTCGGATACAAGATCGTAATGAAAAAACTCGGAGCAAAACAGTCCACCCCTGAGTTAAACGCCGCAGCTATAGAGCACATCGTAAACACTCTGTTCCCAACCCATGACCTGGGAAGAGACCCTCCAGAACATACACAAGAGAGCTCATGTCTGCCTTTCACCTTGGAGGAAATGAACACGGCAGCAAACACTTTAAAGACCAAAAAAGCCCCTGGGCCTGACGGGATACCAGTGGAAGTGTTAAAGCTAATCGCCATGGAACGCCCGCACTTACTGCTATCCATGTATAACGCATGTCTGAACGAGGGCATTTTCCCAGAAATATGGAAGAGGCAGCATCTGACCCTAATAAGCAAAGGCAAAGGAGACCCAGGAACACCATCAGCATACCGACCTTTATGCATGCTAGACACAGCAGGAAAGCTATGAAAGCTAGAAAGACTGTTGAAACCCCGCATCATAGCCGCCATAAACGATGCTGGAGGCCTATCAGAGCGACAACATGGCTTCAGACCAGGCAGGTCCACCATCGGAGCCGTGTAAGACGTCGTGCGCAGCGTGGAGGAAGCTCATCGAAAGAACAACTTCTCGAGGCCAATAGTTCTCCTCGCAACAATTGACATACGAAATGCTTTCAATAGCGCAAAATGGGAAAATATGATCGACGCACAGGAAAGTCGCTTCAAAATGCCCTTCTACTTGATGAAAATGATAGGAAGCTATCTTAAGGACAGGAAACTATTGTACGATACGAGTGACGGCCCACAAAGTAAGGAAATAACCTCTGGAGCAGCGCAGGGATCAATACTTGGACCAGATCTATGGAATGCCAGCTACGATGGGATTTTAAACGTTGAAATGCCTGACGATTGCTACCTCGTTGGCTACGCAGACGATATCGCCGCCGTCATAACCGCGCGTAATACCGACATGGCCAGGCGTCAACTGACACAAGTTATGATACGAACACAGACATGGTTGGACTCACACGGCCTCAGCCTAGCTGCTGAAAAAACAACTTATCCTGCTCACTAGGAAACATATCCCGCTGGAGGTAAACATGCAAGTTCATTCAGAAACTATTATAACGACGAAAACCCTAAAATACCTAGGAATAAGAATGGACAACAAATTGACGTACTGGGCTCAAATCCAACATGACAAACACCGGAGACCCACTTGCAAGTAGAAGGAAATTGCTTATGGACACAACACAGTCAGTGCTACTATACGGTAGCGAAATATGGGCCGACACATTAAATGCAGAACATAGACGGAAAGTACTTGCTAAAGTGTAGAGAACAGCAGCCCTGAGAGTCGCCTCGGCGTACCGCACTGTATCCGAATCCGCAGTGCTAGTGATAAGCGGCGTCATCCCAATAGACCTTCTCGCAAATGAGAGAAGAAAACTATGGCTATGGAAGAAAGACGGAAGAGAAATACACATGGCCACAAGACAACAGGCGAGGAAGCAAACTCTTGAACTCTGGCAAGATCGGTGGACAAGGGAGAGCAAAGGAAGATGGACCGCCAAACTGATTAAAGAAATAGAGAAGTGGCACAGTAGAAAACACGGCGAGGTAAACTATTATATAACACAGATGCTGTCCGGTCACGGGTATTTCCGAAAATACCTATACAACATGGGAAAAGCAGAAAGCCCAGCATGTATTTATGAAGACGAACCACTAGACGATGCAAACCATACCATTTTCAAGTGCCACCGGTGGAAAGAAGCCCGAAGGACTGTACAAAACAAACTCGGAGAACTAAGTGCGGAAAATCTCTTAGAAAAAATGATATCTAGCAGCGAAAACTGGAAAATAATTGCCTCGCACGTGGAACATGTTCTACACACTAAAAAAAGAAACATGGACGCGGACTCCCAACAGAAGACGAGCCAAATAGCTTGATGCTGGCTACAAAATCGTAGGCATCCCTGGACGCAGGGAGAGTAGAAATTGACCTGTAATGGGTCCATCTAACCTTGCCCTGAAGTAATGCGAAAGCGGTGCCGGGGTAGGGGAAAAATTCCATGAGAGAAGGGGGAGTGTTTTAGTGGGTACACCACTCACGTAGGATGACGATCCCTATATGGTGCGAAGGCATTTTAAACCCTCCTTACGGCCTAAAAAAAAAAAAAAAAAACCACTGCCGGCAATGTAATTTTTGTATGCAATTTTTGTTCGTATGCCATAATTGACGAAGATTTGAAGGCTGATATGTTGAAATGATCATCGCGAAAAGTGTGCTAACTTCAGTGGCTTGCGATGCGATGCTATCGCATCGTCCATCGTTTGATTTCAGCGATTACCAGTTTCCAGCAATTGTAATTGTTGGCATGCTTCTCAAAAGTTGCACACACCGTATCATACCGTATCACAGTACGCAATGACTCAAATGAAGTTGAACCGCGCACATTAATCAATAGCAACCGAAGCTAGAAGCAATCGTCGTTTTTCGAGTGGATTGTGTAAATTCATCCTAATGCATATGGTCCGTATGGGTCGTAAGTGTCATGTTACATATTTATGACAGATAAAGAATATGTTCATGTAATATGAACTGGTGGTATTACCTCCCCCGCCTCTAAATTGAAGCGTTCCGATTCAAAGAGATATAGTACGTGAGTACGTTTTATATTATTTTCCACTTCTAATTATTTTTTGATGGAAGTCTTTTTATATGTGAAATCATTTATTGTATTATTGCCTGAATACATTACAGCAATTTTTTCTCTTACGTTATTGAAATTATTTATTTAAAATATTAGTACCTCCTTTTTTGGAGTATATTTTTTATTTTATTGTCGGTATTATCTTCGACTGGCGTTGTAAAAATTGTATGTTCCACAATTTTAAAGTATTTTTTTTATTTTTAGTATTGCTGGTACTTTCTTCGGCTGGTGTCTTAGGACTTTTTTGTCCCAAGTAAAATAAATTTTGAATTTTATACTTTGATATACATATATATATATATTTATATTTATTTTATATTTTTTACCATTATTTTTTTGTTTTATTTTGCCGGTATGAACTTCGGCTGGCGTTGTAGAACATTTTCGTTCCACAATATTTTTTTATACATATTCATTTTACTCTCCTGGTATAAATCTTCAGCTGGCGTTTTAGGACCCTTTTGTCCCAAAATAAAATTTTTGTTTTATTTTAATAAAATGTTGCCGGTTAAATCTTCGGCAGGCTCTTCAGGAGTCTCTGCTCCCAAAGAATGATATTTTTCTTTCCTTTAACTTTGTTTTTCGTTTTTTTTTTTATACGTATATTTGTGAGTTTCACGAAATAGCATATATGTATGTATAGTAATACTCACAAAAATATAGTTAAATTTCTTCTTGCATAAATCTATTGTAATAATTTCCTATATTAATTTAATTAAATGGCATATACATACATATGTATTTTTTTGCCTGTCTGTATTTAAATATTTGTTTTGATTTTTCTGGGAAAAGATACTCTTTTATTCTGGAGGGTCTGGAGTTCAGATTCGCAGAATTGAGTTTATATTATAAAGCGGAGGATCCCCCTTGCAGTAGTGAATCGCGGTTTTAAAAAATATTTTGTTATTTGGCTGGTCGAGCCTTCATTTAAAATTTTTTAGATTTAATTTGATATAATTTGTATACTCGTATATTTGATATACTAATATAATGTATCTTGTTAAGATAAGATTTTATCTTGTTTTTTTATTTTTAAACACGGACAGTCGTGAGTGGCATGATTATTATTTTTATAATACTCACAGTAAACATTTTGTACTTAATGCAGTGGTCGGCATGAGAGGATCTGTCACTGTGTTGGTGAGCACGAAAAAAAGTAGCCCAGTGAGAAATTGGAATGAAAATTTTATAAGCAAAATTATAAAATAAATTATTGTTCAATAAAATCTGAAAATTAAATATGTTTCCACTACGTTGGAGCAAAAATATATGAAAATATTCAATAAAACTAAAAGCTATATATAAATAAACGATTATTCAAATCTGAGAGTAAATAATAAACAGATAAATAAGAAGTTCTGCAGTTTCTCGAAATGAAGGGAATAATTTATATATATATAAATATAGGGAATAATTTATATATATAATATAACTAATTGTTTAATGTTATATCTTCAATGCATTTATCTATATTAATCTTTTTATCGACTAATTATCTATTATTAAAATAATATTTTTTAAATGAATTAAGAAATTTTATTGCGTTGTTTGAAACAAATAAATTTTAAATCTGAAAAAAATTGTTCACATACATATATGTATAAGTAGAGGGAAAAAATGATAAACATGTAAATGAATTTTTTTTCAATTCAGGGTAGAATGAATCATCCAAATTTGCCAGAATTCAATAATACTTGATTTGTTTGAAACTTCCCGATCACTTCGTAGAATTATTAATTCTGACTGCAAGCAAAATTCATATCGACTTATATCGCAATGAAAGGAATTTTCAAACAAATCTAGTAGTGGTTGGATTTTTTCAAAATCTTTTAATTTACTTTCAAAATTATTAAAAAGATCACATTGTCACATTGTTTGATACATATATTTAATTTTTGAGAAAATCAATGTATTTTTTGGGAAATTTGCATAATTACCTTCTTTGATTTCTGCAATTAATAAAAATATCTTCGTTTTGAAATGGCAGAGTAGTTTTACCACATAATGGATGTTTTTTTCACATCCTTGAAGTTGCTTATTTAATTCATTTAATATTAAGGAAATATCTGTTATAAATGCTAAATTAAAAATAAATTTATTATCTTTCAAAAAACCGACTACAGATTTTTCTAGACCTTCAACCTCGAGGAACTGCAGAACTTCTTCTCTTAGCTGAAATAATCTGTTGAGACACTCCCTTCGACTTAACCATCGAACTTCTGTAAACATTTTTAAGTCTGAGTACCCAGCGCTCTTATATTTTAAAAATTTTACAAATTTTCTGTGGGTAAGTGAGTTATGCCCATCACGTATTCTGTTTATTATTTTCTCTGAGATTTTCATAACGGGATTTCTATTTATGAATTTGGAGCAAAGTGCAACTTGATGTATGATGCAATGAAAATTATGTACATTTATGCCATGCTTTTTCAGCTGCCCGATAAAACCGTCATAGTTACCAATCATAACGTTTGCTCCATCTGTACACACTCCTGCGAATTTTGTCATATCGACAACTGAAAAAAGCTTTTCATTAACGACCTCGAATAACAACTTTCCAGTTACATTCGAATCAAAGCTTTCTAGAGAATACACGGTTTCAGATATACATATCATAATTAGTATTTACGCATCGCACGCATAAAGCTAATTGAGATAGGTCGTTAAGGTCTGTGCTTTCATCTAAACAAATAGAAAAGTATTTACAATTTTGATTTTTTTCCTTTATTTCACATTCAATACGAGCTCCTATTTGATCGGTGCGCCGCACTACACTTCTAGGTGATAGGGGAAGTTTATCTATAAATGTTTGATTATAACTAAGTTTTTGCAAAACTTTACTACACATTTTTTTAATAAAGACCCCATCGGAAAACGGCCTACCCTGCCTAACTATCTCAAAAGTAATGGAACTTGATAGCTGTGTTTTTAGGTTTTCATTAATACGTTCACTATAATCTAAGTATTCGTTTTTACGTAACCAATCAGATATTTTTTGCAAAAAAATATATATATTTTTTCTTTAAAAAGACATTTTCGTTCTTTTAATATAGGATATATTCCCTATTATCTTTTAAAGACTTGGAACATAAAAGGCATTGCATGGCACCAAAGGCATTTAGAATCATACAAATATTTCTTGCAGGGCATATTTGGTTTTACGCTATAGTCTTGCGTGATGTTAATTCGTTGCTGGCTCGACAACGACTGAACGATAGAGCGTACGTGTGAAGTTAGTTTGCAAAATTTTGCTAAGAAATGCCGACCACTGACTTAATGCAATTAATGAATATATTACAACTATTTTGTTGTTGTTGAATTTGATGCTGCTGTTGGAGATGTTGTTGTTGTTAACGGGGTTGCTGCCTTTAAAATTTGTTACTGCTATTTCTCTTGCTGCTTTTACTGCTGCTGCTGTTGTTGTTGAATTTGATGCTGTATTCTTTTTGAGTAGAATTTTGGCGGTTGTTTGTGCGATGGTCGTCAGTGGCGGCCGTGTGTGAGGTTTAGATGAAATAAGATGTTTTTGGCGAAATTTCTGATTTACATAATTTTTTTTTGATTCTTTGTTTTTATGGGGGCTATCAGCGTCTTTTATGTGGATGTCTTATGGATCCACACACTTTCTTTTATTTCTTTGAAATTTTCACAAATGTTCATAAATGTTCACTTTCAGTTTTTTTCTTCAATTCAAACTTTGAAATCATTTTATATTTGCGGTTGTAGTTTTTTGTTTTAATTTTTTTTTTTTTTTTTTGTTGTAACGCGTGCGTTTGCTTGTTGTTCGACCGTAATCTGTTTAGACATGGCGCGTTCGATTGGCAATTGGTGGCACAAACACATACTCGAAATTTTTTCAATATTTTTCTAATTGACGCTGAGATTTTTTGCTTATATGTCTCTTTTTGGACTTAGCGTTTTTTTCAAAAAAAAAATTTTTTTTACTTTTTTCCTCAATTGAGGATACTTGATTGTATTTCAAGCGGTAACACGGGGATTTTTTGTCCCCTTAAATGGTTACCGCCGAATATTATTGTTACATTTAGGTCCAACAGGAGTTTTACGCAACTCCTGGCAGGATCGCCAATTAATAATTCCGTCGAATTCTTGTGGGCAACTACGGGCAACTGCCCGTGGTCAACTGCCTGTGGTCAACTGCATCGTTTTCTTTATTATTTTTTCTTATATACAATATTTTGCTTAAGTCTAAATACAAATATTAATCTTACATTCTAGGAATTATGTCTTCAATCCACTTGAGATAGGAGTGGAAAGATTCATCTAACAATCTATGAATTACATTTTGAGACCACCTAAGGCGGACAGTATTAGCAAAGTACATATAATGTTTCCATACGGGCCATATAGGTCGTAAGTGTGATGTTACATAAGTATTTATGACAGATAAAGAATATGTTCATGTAATATGAACTGGTGGTATTAACCAAAGCTGTTAAGTAATGATTACTAATCATAATAATTAGTAATTAGATTTTTTTTTTTGAAAGGTGAAGTAATGATTATATTACGATTATTTTCAGATTCCGACGATTACTAATTGATTACGATTACAGATAATCGGAAAATAGTCAAGATTAATAAAAATTTCGAAAAAATAATCAAAAATAATAAAAAGTAATCGAAAAATAATTTGACTACTTTCGAAGATTACTTTTGATTGTTTTTGATTATTATTTTTTTTTTTGTTTTGCGAAATTATGGCACTAGTGTTTCTTGTTAGTTGTTTTTTTTTTCACTTTTTGTTATTACTATTGATGCTCATCGATTTGATAATTGATAACCTGTTGCATTCTTCTTGATTCTGGATTTTGTATAAAGTAAATATTTCTTTTGCGTATATTTTTTTGTGAGTGTTATGGTACACTTTACATACTTGTTATCAGGGTTGGGCATAGTACACTAAAAAATAAGTACAATAAGGTTTCTATTTCTTCAGTGGTAGTTAAACAGCAAAATCCATTATCACTGAAAATTTAGTGATAGTGGAAAAAATGTCATTATCACTAAACCCTTATTCATATTGAAAAACAAATTGCACTACCATTAAAGGTTTAGTAATAGTGAACACCTTTAGTTATAATGAACATTTTTCAGTAACTTAACACTGTTTCTTAAAGAATAAAAATAATACTACGTATGTATATGTATAAGCTGAAGCAGTATGGGGAAATGTATTCAAAATTAACCATATATTTGAGTAGAGACTTCTAATTATGCCGCACTAAAATTAGGCAAACATAATTTATTTTTTATTTGCTTTCTTTAATACCAGCATTTCAAAAGTACGGTCAGTGAGATTTTGTTTGCCATCAATTGACAATTCCAAAAATAGTACTCCCTTAAATGTTGCATTACAGTTACTCAAATGGGAGTACTCACTTAAATATTGCATTTCAATAACTCCAATTTAGTAACATTACTTCAATTTTACAAACAAACTTACAAACTAACACTTAACTTATGCATGCTTACGCATCGTCGGCTTAGCTTTTCCTTATAAGCTAAAGATATTGCACATATGTATGTATGTAACATATGTCTGTACCTTTGCTAGCATAAGTGCTCATTGGAATTTTGCCACTTTGTTTTGTAACTCTTTTGCTTGAATGTACTTGCAGTGGGGAGCAAAACCGAGAACATATTTGATTTCTTGAGGTATTAGCATTGATTTTCATGATACATTTTTTTCGATAGGTTTTTTGAAAGTTTGATGTTGATTCTTTATTATACTAGCATTGAATGGACTATAAAACTGCATACCCAAAAATATTATAAACGCTCTTATTAAAGTCTTTCAAATTTGTACGAAAATTTTGTAAGTTGTCATAAATTTTGTATACAGTTTTAAACTGTAATTCATATGACATTTTTTAGAGGATGAACTACATTTTTATAAAAATCTATCCAGAAAATTGTATCGTGAAAAAAAAATTGCTAATGTCTCAAAAAGGCAAACATGCGTTCCTTTCTGCTCCCCAGTGTGCATTTGAACATTCATACAAACATATGTACTACATAATAACTAACTCGCTTTACTACTGAGCTGCGTTGTAATTTTAAGAGTGCCAAATCAATTAGCAAGACACCAAGAAATCACGTTTTAATTCATAAAGAAGGGTGTGAGTTTAACTAGCAAAAGGAAAACATTAATTGTGAACTATTGTAATTGTGAGTATTAAACATAATTGTTGTTAACTTTTAATAATAAAATTTATTTTTAGGTCTAAATGTCTGTTCATGTTTCCGAAACCGATTTTTCTGCAGACGACAGTATTGAAGATCTGGACTTTAATACTACTGGAAGTAAACGAAAGAGCTCATTAAGTGCGGAAACCGGACCAGCCCTAAAAAAAGTCTGTGTGAATTCACAATAAATTATTTTCAAAGAAGAATTTTACACGGAAGTTGAAAAAGTTAGTTTTAAAGTTTTTAAATTAAAGCACACTATGAATTTATAATTTTTATTGTTAGATTTCCGATAAGACAACTTGTGCTAAGTGCGTTGCATGTCATCGAGTGATTAGAGGAAGCGGTGAAGTGACTTCAAATTTCATCAAACTTTTGCAAGTCAAGCATAATGAATGTTTTAAAACATACAAAAGTTATAAAACAGGTAGTCCTTTTGGCGGTAACATGCAATCTGAGTTCGATGGTAAACTGTTACATGCAATGATTGATTGTTCATTGCCCCTTTCCATTCTGGAAAAGAAATCCTTTATAGATCCTTTTCAAAGTACAGGTATGAAGGTGATGTGTAGGCAAACAGCGGCTAAGAAATTGGAAACAAAATATACCATCATGATGGAAAATGTAAAAGAAAACATGGTTTGCTCTAAATATTTTTGTACTACAGCAGATGTTTGGTCTGGAAATCATAGAAGCTTCCTTGGATATACGTGTCATTGGCTTACAGACAATTTCGAACGTAAATCGGCAGCTTTGGCATGTAGAAGAATTTGTGGAGCACACACCGCGGAAAATATTGCGCAGATGATTACTGAAATCAACACTGCCTTTGGTTTGAACAGCTCAAACATTGTCTTGACCATTACGGATAACGGTTCAAATTTTGTAAAAGCGTTCAGAGATTATGGTGTGGGAAATGACTTTTTCGAAGATGAAATTAATGACGAAATGCCAGTCTTTGATAATGAAAGTTTGTTGCCCACACATCAGAGATATTGCAGCCATACTCTGAATTTGCTTGCTTCAACCGACTTCGATAAAATTTTAAAAACTGAGCAGCCACTGTATATCCAGCATAAGATGGTAAGTCGCAGAACAAATGGTATTACTTTGCATTAAAAAAATAATCGTTGAAATTGAAAAAATGTAACGAAACATTTTTTTTAATGCAAAAAAAAACTTTTTGTAATTGTGAAAATGTGTTTAATGTTAATTTTTTTAGACATTCGATAAATGCTACAACTTGTGGAAGAAGTGGAAGTGGCCAAAGTCGTCGGAAATAATTGAAGAGCACCTGGGATCATCGTTGGTTTTGCCCGTTGTTACTCGTTGGAACTCATTGCATGACGCAGTTAAAAAACTACTTTGTTACAAAGAAAAATTAAATAATCTGTGTGATAAGTTGACTTTTCCACAGTTTTCTGCAAGAGACATACAGTACCTGGAAATGTACAATTTGATAATGGAACCAATTGCAAAGGCCCTGGACTTTCTTCAAGGAGAAAGCAACATTAACTATGGTATTTTCATATTTTGGTTCTTTAAAATATAAATTTATATTAATATTATTACAGGATTTTTAATACCAACTCTTGTGACACTGAGCAATAGGCTGCATAAGTTATGCAGATCCCAGGAATTGCAACAGTTATCATCTCTTATTTTAAAAATGGAACAGAGGTTAAGAGAAAGGTTCCAACCATATTTCATGTTGAAGCCTGAGGCAAATATTGCAATTGCAGCAACAGTGCTAACTCAAAGCATCAAAATGAAATGGGTCAAGGTGTTGCTGAGATTAAATCCGGAATTGACAGAATTAACTGTCGAAAATATAACCAGCAGAGTTTTAGAAACACTTTACAGGTTTTATGCCAAAAATTGTAAAACATTTAATTTTGATAGGAAAATTAATAATGTGTCGACTATGCCCGATTTTTTTGATTTCAGTGATGATGGTGAGCTTATGCGTACATTTATTTTGTTTTTAATTTTAAAGATTTGACTTTGCAGATGATGAAATTGAAGTAAGTTCTTCTCCACAAGAACAGATTAAAGCTGACCAACGATCCGTAATAAAACAGCAGTTCTTCAGCTATTTAAATGACAATGCAAGTGCTGACGAGGTTTATCAAAAATATGATTTATTAAGAGAGGCATTTATTTTTTTTAACACGCCCTTAACGTCTTCAGCTCCAGTTGAACGACTGTTTTCATTTGCCGGGATCGTCAACAGTCCAAGGCGGCAATCATTGTCTGATTTTTCTTTTGAAAAATTAGTTGTAATGAAGGCCAATTGTAAATATATGTAAATTATAAAACTGTTTTTTTTTTTTGTGAATTTAATGTATTTGTTTTCTATATTATTTTTCCACGTATTTTTCCTTTTTTTTGATTTAGGAAGTACTAAAATATTATTTGTTGTTTTGTTATTGAAGTGATTACACTTTTATTTTGTATACAAAAACTATCTAATTTTGTTTTATTTGTTCAGAATGTTTTCAATGCAAATTTTTCAAAACGTAATATAAGTATAAAATGATGAGCTTTCAAATTTGTTTAAAAATAATCGAAAATAATCAAAAATAATCCTTGAAAGTAGTCAATTACTTTTTTGATTACTTTTGATTATTTTTGATTATTTTCTCGTAATCCTAACTAATCTTAATTATTTTTGGATTATTTGTAATCATATTTAATTAATAATCAGGAATTGTTAAAAAGAGAATTATGTAATCAATACCATTCCTTTTCAAATTTAATCTAATTGATTACTAATCGTAATCCAAATTTAACAGCAATGGTATTAACTTGCATTCTTTGTGTAATATCAACGCATTTTCGAATAGAGCAATTTTCTCGCAAACGGATCATTGACGCAAGTCGAGAAAATACTTGTCAATGTCAATTTTGTTGTTGACGATTAATCACGTTACACAAAAGCTCAGCACCTTGAACAGTAAAACTACCTTTTTTCGCTTTACAACGAAGGAATAAACCGTGAATAAGAGTATTTATTGGGAAAAAGAAAAATCACAACTTCAATTAAAGGTTTTTTGTTTTTTGGATGAAAAATACAACTTTAATAGGGTTTCGTTAGGAAAATATCACTATCGAGATGGATGAAAAAAATGAGGTCGAGCGCGCGTTGCTACTTCCTTGAGCGTGACATCGGAAAAAGGAGCCGGCCCGCTGCCCGTTATTTCTTTTTTATCGTTTTGGTGTGGGGTGTCGGTCAGCTGCTAGATCTGCTGTAGCGGTGACATTGTGGATGATATGTGGGGAAATGTTGTGGAACTTGTGTGGTGAAATGATGAATGCGGTGTGTCGGTGTTGCGCCTCTGTGTAGGGTTGTATGCGGGTGTAGTACGCTGAGGCTCATTTGGCCATCCCGGCCCCCCTAGGCGAATAGTTAATCTAGGAGACGCTGTAGCTGCACCTTGCACCACGACCACGTTGCTGAGACCTGTCGTGCGGCAATGTTGTGGCCTGGATGATTGGCGCCGCATCGAAGTGACGTTATGTGGACGCCAGGCCCGAGGTGCTGCGAGGACATTTCTTTGACGGGTCGTGCTACACGGCTTGGCTGCGCCTGTCGGGCTAAATCGCGGCTACGGCGAGCAGATGAACGGGCGACAGCGCGTCTGGGATGACGGTGTAGTAGTGTATGATGTGGCCGCTCACAGTGCTGGCACATGGTGTCAGACACGCACTCCTGTGTAATATGCGTTTGAGCCAGACAATTCAAGCAGTGTCCATGTGCCTGAGCCACCTGCTGACACTGATTGGGAGTCATCCCCTTAAAAATAGGGCAGTGCTGCAAGCGGTGTGGGCGGCAACAAAGCGGGCATCGGGTTCGGGGCGGCTGCGAAGCCGCGGTCGTTGTTTGTCGGGCGGCAGTTCGTGCAACGGTTGGCGCAGTGGTTACAGTGGTTGTACGGGCGCTGCTACGGGGACAGCCCCAGTGCGCGGCACAGTGATAGCCGAACATATAGTTGGCGTTGCTGTAACTGGCCTTTCAGCATCCATAATACCCTGTGTGGAAGAAGAGGAAGTGTTTATAGATTTATGATTCATAGTTTGTTCCACAATATGTGGAACGAATGGGCCGTCATTTTGGACGAGCTTTTAAATAATTAAGTTATATTGTTTGATTATCGTTTATTTCGGCGGTTGCTTTAACGAGTTTTGACACCGTTTCGTTACTATCGGTAGTTGGTAAAAAACATAGTTTTACAAGTGGTCTAATTAACGTTCCGATTTGCGTACGGAGATCGACTACTCGGATATGACCGTCGGAGCCATAGTAAAGCTTTTCTATGCGGCCAAGCCGCCATTCGGTCGGAGACAATGATCGTTAATTAGGACACAATCTCCAAGCTTAGGCGCATTTTCTGACGTTTTCCATCGATACCTCTTGTGGAGTTCTTTTAAATAGTCTTCTTTCCATCGGCGACTGAAATTGTGATGGAGAACTTTAATTCGTTCCCATCGATTTAATAAGGACAGCGACTCCACGCCTGGCTCAGGTGTGGCCAGAATGGGTGCTCCTTTGAGAAAGTGCCCTGGGGTTAGGGCTGTAAGATCTGAGGGGTCTTGCGAGAGCATTGTTAGTGGCCGTGAATTGAGTACGGCTTCAATGCGAATTAGTAATATTATGAATTTCTCGTAATTAAATTTGTAGTTTCCAGCTACTTTTTTAAAATGGGATTTACAACTTTTTACTGCGGATTCCCATAAACCACCCATATGAGGCGCGCTTGGGGGAATAAATTGCCAATTAATGCATTGGTGAGCGTACTTTTGTACGATATCAGGGGAAACTTGCTTGATGAAATCAACAAACTGTTTTTCTGTGGCTCTTTGAGCCCCTATAAACGTTTTTCCGTTCTCGCTCATAAGTTTTGACGGAAAACCGCGTCGTCCGACGAAGCGTGCGAATGCCGCAAGAAAAGCCTCTTTTGTCAGATTAGTACATAGCTCGAGGTGCACTGCTTTTTTCGTAAAACAGACAAAGACAGCCACGTAGCCATTCATTAGTGTGGGAGACCTTAGCATGGACGCCTTTATCTGAAAAGGCCCAGCAAAATCGATACCTGTGGTAGTGAAAGGCGGAGCAAAGTTGCAGCGTTCCGGTGGAAGTGCCGCCACAATCTGCGTCCTCATTTTCTGTTTATGCATCGTGCAGATCTTACACATGAAAATGCACTTTTTTTTTAGGCTTAAGCCTTTTGTAGGTCTAGGTGCAACAATGTATCACCTTGGGAGTACGCTGAGGGTTCTCCCTTGACTTTAATCTTGAGTCGCTCTATGAATTTGAGCATGTAAGCGATTACCCTGAGTGCTCGGGAGTATGATGAAAACCGCTCAAGGATGTCATCGTCATCTATCGTTGTATGAAAGGAATCGATTTTCCGACTTTCGGGGGCAATTATATTGCGCATAGGCGATTGTAGCCAAGAATCGGGAGATTCTGTCAATCATCGGGGACCATTCCACCAAAGAGTGGTGGAGGTAAGGTGCAGGGGTTTGCACCCTCTTGTACCTAAATCGGCAGGATTGTCAGCACTGGCTACATGTCGCCAGGTGGCTGATCCCACTAGGTCAAGGATTTGAGACGTTCGATTGGAAATATACGTCTTCCATGCATGTGGTGGTTTTTCTAACCAGGCTAATACGATTTCGGAATCAGACCAGAGATACAATTTATATTTTTTCATATTTAGATGTGTTTGCACCATGGAAACTAGTTTAGCAAGTAGTAACGCACCATATAGTTCCAGTCGTGGTAGACTTATTGTTTTTAGAGGAGCTACCTTTGCCTTGGCTACTAGTAGGTGACTGGTGGTTGCTGTGTTTGATTGTGTGCGCACATAAATGGTGGCACAATATGCCTTTTCAGAGGCGTTACAGAAGCCATGTAGTTCGACTTTGTGCTCTGGGGCATAATTTACCCATCGTGGGATTTGGATCTGTGAGATATAGGGTGATTTTTTAAGAGCTTGATAACTTTTTTAAAAAAAAAAACGCATAAAATTTGCAAAATCTCATCGGTTCTTTATTTGAAACGTTAGATTGGTTCATGACATTTACTTTTTGAAGATAATTTCATTTAAATGTTGACCGCGGCTGCGTCTTAGGTGGTCCATTCGGAAAGTCCAATTTTGGGCAACTTTTTCGAGCATTTCGGCCGGAATAGCCCGAATTTCTTCGGAAATGTTGTCTTCCAAAGCTGGAATAGTTGCTGGCTTATTTCTGTAGACTTTAGACTTGACGTAGCCCCACAAAAAATAGTCTAAAGGCGTTAAATCGCATGATCTTGGTGGCCAACTTACGGGTCCATTTCTTGAGATGAATTGTTGTCCGAAGTTTTCCCTCAAAATGGCCATAGAATCGCGAGCTGTGTGGCATGTAGCGCCATCTTGTTGAAACCACATGTCAACCAAGTTCAGTTCTTCCATTTTTGGCAACAAAAAGTTTGTTAGCATCGAACGATAGCGATCGCCATTCACCGTAACGTTGCGTCCAACAGCATCTTTGAAAAATACGGTCCAATGATTCCACCAGCGTACAAACCACACCAAACAGTGCATTTTTCGGGATGCATGGGCAGTTCTTGAACGGCTTCTGGTTGCTCTTCACCCCAAATGCGGCAATTTTGCTTATTTACGTAGCCATTCAACCAGAAATGAGCCTCATCGCTCATCGGACACGGACGCGAAACACATTTCGAACCGAACACTGATTTTGGTAATAAAATTCAATGATTTGCAAGCGTTGCTCGTTAGTAAGTCTATTCATGATGAAATGTCAAAGCATACTGAGCATCTTTCTCTTTGACACCATGTCTGACATCCCACGTGATCTGTCAAATACTACTGCATGAAAATCCTAACCTCAAAAAAATCACCCGTTATCACTAAGATTTCCGGCGAACTGGGACCACTTTTCTAAACGAAGTGGTTTCACTTGTTCGTCCCAGTCTGTTCCGTCTAGCCATAATTCTTGAATCAGGATTTTCGCTTGTATCATAATTGACGAAAGCCATCCTGCGGGGTCGAAAAGTTTTGCCACCGAGGATAAAATTTGCCTCTTTGTTATGGCGGATAGTGCTGATATTGACTCAGTAGTTTATGAAAACTGGTCAGATATCGCATTCCATTGTATACCCGAAGTTTTTGTTGTGCTTTCCTTTTCAAATTTAAGGAAATTAGTGTCTAATATATTTTCTTTTGGTATACCCTTTAAAATATTAGGGTGGTTAGCCGTTATCTTTTTTAACGGAAACTCAGCTGTTTTGAGAGCTTGTGTCACTTGTGCTAGTGACTCGTATGCTTGTGGAAGACTGTGGCAGAATATCGTCCACATACGTTTGTGTTTTTAACACTTGTGTTGCCAGAGGAAATTCTGACTTTGTGTCTTCTGCCAGTTCGTGGGGTGTACGAATGGCTAGGTACGGGGCACAGTTTACGCCAAAGGTAACTGTTTTTAGCTTAAAGTCGCTTAGTTGACTATTGGGGGATTTTCGGAAAATAATTCTCTGAAAATCTTGATCATCTTTATGTACGACTATTTGCCCATACATTTTTTCGACATCCCCATTGAATACGTATTTGTATATACGCCAATTTAATATGAGGAGCATTAAGTCTGGTTGTAGTGTGGGTCCCGTAAATAGAATATCATTTAAGGAATTCCCCGAGCTAGTGGTTCTTGAGGCTTTGAAGACAACTCTGACTTTTGTTGTTTTTTTGTCAGGCTTTACTACTGCATGATGTGGCAAGTAGAATGAATAATATTTGCCTTCTATGATTTTTTCACATGGGCTTACTTCCTCCATGTGATCTAAATGAAGGTATTCTTCTAAGACACCATCATATTCTTGTTTCAGCTCACCTTTTCTAAGTAGGTTTTTTTCCATACTTAGAAACTGCTGTATTGCAGAGGTCCGAGAGTTACCTAAGGCGAGTGTATCTGGAAATTGTTGCTTAAGTGGTAGTCGTACGACGTACCGACCGTTTTCTGATCTAGTAGTTGTGGCTTTGTAAAAATCCTCACAATACTGATCTTCCGGGGTTGTGACTGATATGGGGGGGAGTTCTTCTAATTCCCAAAATTTTTTCAATTGTGAATTGAGGTACTCGTTTGAGACTTACTCATCTTGAGTTGTCAATGTTGTAACTGGTTCCGCAACTAGTCCACTTAGGACCCATCCGAAAACGGTATTTTGCGCCAGTAGTGTATTTGTGACTTTCTCAAAACCTTCGAGTATTATTTGTGGTATGAGAACGCTGCCTAATAGAAGATCTATTTGAGCGGGGGTGTTGCAGTTTGGATCTGCTAGCTTTAGGTGTGAAACCTTTTGCCAATGCTTGCTATTTATATGGTAGCTCAGTAACATATTGGTTAATTGCGGTAAGACAATAGCTTCTGCTTGTATGCGCTTGTCCGCTTGGGGCGAATAGAGGGTAATGGGGCAGATTTTATTTGAGTTCAAAATTGGCCAGTTTTGTTGGCAACTGTAGCCTGTTTTGTGCCCTAGACGCTATGAAAGATCGTTGTGATCCTTGGTCTATTAGGGCTCTGAGCTTAAACAATTCTCCTCGATGTTCGATGGAGACGACAGCCGTTGGTAGTAGTACCCTACTTTGATTTTCGCTGTGTAGCGTTTGTGTTTTCAATGCCTTTGAGCAGCATGGTGCTTCATGTCAATTTTGTGGATTTGGCACTTCGGGATTCGTTGTTGTAACTAAACCCGTGGCTCTTTTGATATTGGCGCTATTTGGGGGTGAGCTGGAAAAATTATTTATGTGAAGCATCGAATGGTGTCGTTTGTGATAATAAACGCAATTAAATTTGCTTTCACAATCTTTAAGCATGTGAGCATGTGATAAGCAGTTTGTGCACAGTCTTTTTGACTTTACAAAATTTTTTCGGTCAATGATATTTAATTTTTTAAATTTCTCGCAAGATTTAAGTTTATGCCCCCCTTTGCATAGTTCGCATGACGTTTGTTTGTATTGTTCGGATGTGAACGTTTGATTTTTAAAGAAGCTTCTATTTGAGTTGTTGCTACTGGCTTGGGGCTTGTGGAAGCTTCTATTGAGGTCGTTTGGAATACCTTTTGGTTTGGTTATTTTTTTGTCTACCCTTTCGGCGATTTCGTACTAGGTAGTGAGAAAATCTTTCATTTGTTGCCACGTTGGGCACTTTTTCCGTGATAAGAGCGATTGCTCCCACAACTATAAAGACTTTTCTGGTAATGCAGCTGTGCATATGTTTACCAGTATAGGGTCCCAGTTGTCTATGGGAATGTTTTGGGTCGATAAAATCGACAAACAATTGGAAACAGTGGATTGAAGTTTGTTAAATTCCTCACTGGTTTCCTTTTGAATCTTTGGCAAGTTCATTAAAATTGTTATCTGCTTATCGACCAATATTCGTTCGTTCTCGTATCTTGATTTTAAAGCTTCCCAAGCCATATTAAAATTGTCGTCATTTAATGCGAACTGTTTTACTATGACGCCAGCTTGACCTTTCGTTTTGTATCGGAGGTGATACAATTTTTGTGCATTAGATAATTTTGGGTGGTTCATGTAAACGGCTGTGAACATGTCCCGGAAGGACGGCCATTGTTCATAACCCCCATGAAAAATTTCTGTGTCACATGCGGGCACCTTGAGGTGGATGCCTGAACTTGCCTCTTGACTTTGTACTTGTGGCATCTCTACTCGGGGAAGTGGAGTAGGTGCAATTGCTTTAATTAGTTTCAATTGATCAGCAATCATTGCTTTCGTTTCTTCAAATTGGTCTAAGCAATTTTTATATTTGGCGTAAGCCGAGGATTTGAAATTTTCTGGTAGATCTGAATCATCAGATTCTACGATTGCGTCATATGCAGCTTGGAGACGCGCCCAAAAATTATCTAAATTGCCTTTTTTGATTTCTAATACCGATTCCGAATTGTCTTGAATCGGTGAAGATGAGAATCGAGTGCAGTATCGTATCAAACTGTCACTCTCAGCAATGAATTTTGTATAAGAAATATCTTTACCCCTCTTTACTTTTGTAGCACCTTGCTTTGAGCGTGTAGCTTCTGCCGGTGTACATGGACTTTTTTCGTCTGCAATCATTTCTGGTATTTGTAAATACTTCGAATTTTTTGATTCTTTTGAATCTGAGTTCATTTAGAAAACATAGTTTTCCAAAATAATTATTCTCAGTGTTTACTGATTATAATTATTCTTTGTAATTAAAAATTGAGACCAAAACTCTTTTACGTAAATAAGAGTTTTTTATTTCGATTTGTTTACCAGAAATATATACATATGTAAATTTTGAATTTTATTTTGAAATGTTGTGCGTTGCTTGTTAACCGCACTTTTTGTTAATAATATTTAGAAATATGTATTATATATTATATAAATGTATACGTAAAAATTTTTTTTCTTTTTTGTTAATGTTCTATGTTGTATATAGGCGCACGCCAATACTTGGACTTGTATGTATTTGTTCTTGAGCTATTAAGTGCTCGCTGAAGAGATTAATGCACTATTCGGTATATAATCACGCGTTGTTTGTGCTTTAATTTTTGTAATCCTGCTTGCCTTTTGCAAGGGGTATTGCAAGACAGATGCCGATATGGACTTTGAAGCTAGTAGAATTATTGTTGTAATTCGGCTACATACATATATTAAATATAAGTATATAAACCTGTTTTCCACGATTATATTGAATTGGCGTAATTTCAATTTACCACCGGTTAATTTAAAGAATTATTATGTATATTTATTATTAGATTATTCTCCGATTAATTGTACTCTATGTACGCAGGGTATACCGGCATAAATGGGTTTTATGTTGGATTTAGGTATATATGTATATATGTATGCGTATTTCTTAATTTTCGCGGTACGGAGGTAAAGAGAAAGTAAGTATGAAATTTTTTTCCGTTTTCTTATGTACTTCACTTCTTTATAATTTCAGCATAATTGTTGTAATGCATATTCATATAATCATTACGTAATTATACTTGTATATATATGAAGTTATACATAAGTATGTAGTTAAAATACGTTGATGAATATTATCTCATAAAAATATGTATATATTTGGAAAAGCATATTTCAAAAGAAAATGTGTGAAAGTTTATGCGTGTAAGTATGCATGTACTTAAGCAATGTAAATATGTATGTATTATATTTATGAAAATTGGCCCCAGACCGATATGTATGTATGTATGTATGTTCTGAAATATGTATATATATATATACTAGCTGACCCCGCAGCCGTTGTCCTGCGTGAAATTAAGTGTTTGAAATGAAAAAAGTTGGATTTATATTGTTTTGAAAATCATTTATTTTCGATTTTTCTAATTTTTTTTCAATGCAACGCAGCTTAATAAACAACATTTTTTGGTTTTCCAATTCGTGAACACGCCACGTATAGCATGCCAGACTTCGTACTGCGTAATTAAACAGTAAAAAAGATTTGTAATGTGCAATTTTTTTGTTCCTACATATTTTATAGTCGGTGCAAAAAATTCTCTTGAACAGAAACATCACCAAACATCAGTTTTATTTTCATTGTAGTGCTTTGTGATATACGATGTTCTTTGTTTGATAACCTGGTGCATAGACAAACAAATCTAATGGTTTTCCAACACGGGAACAGGCAACATACAATTGACCATGTGAGAAACATGGATTTTCCAGATTAATACCACAAACACTTAACGATTGCCCCTGGGACTTGTTTATGGTCATTGCAAAAGCAAGCCGAACTGGAAACTGTAGTCGTTTAAAGTCAAATGGTACATCAGTCGGAATCATTGGGATGCGCGGTATGAGAACGTCTTCTCCTTTATACTTTCCTTTCAGGATAGTTGCTTCTATCACGTTGTTTAGTAATTTTTTTATCGCTAGCCGTGTGCCGTTGCAAAGACGTGGTTGGGTGATATTTCGCAACATTATAACTACCGATCCAACCTTTAATTGAAGATTGTGAGGTGGCAAACCTGGCAAATCCAGCGAGTTTAAAAATTCTGGTGGATAGTTCACTACATCATTTTGGTTAGTAGCCGAATCAATTGATTTATATATCCTCGATTCGCCTGTAATTTGTTCTTGAATTTTTATATTTAATTCACTTACATCTATGTTTCTTGCAGCCAATATAGCTCTTTCGCTCAACCAATCATGATTTCTGTAATTTTGAGAAACATCTGGAAACACCTTCCGAATAAGTTCATCTTTTGATCGAGTTAACTGACAAAAACTTTGAGGAAAGTTAATGCAGCCAGTCAACATATCTATAGGAAATTTTCCATTACCAATATCAATGAGTTGTTTAGAGAATATGTTTCCAGATTGGTAATTTTGCAACTCGACGCGCATATTCTTGCTTAAATGAAGTACTTTGACATGTTTCCACAAATTGGATGACTTTAGACATGCATTGAGTTCATCAGCTGGTGTTGATCGTGGAATCACTGGCAATGTTTGACGAAAATCTCCTGCTAATAAAATCATTGCACCACCAAATTGGTTATGAGTGCTCCGTAGATCTTTTAACGTTCTGTCTAAAGCCTCCAAAGATTTTTTATGTGCCATCGTGCATTCATCCCAAATAATTAATTTACATTGCTGCAAAACCTTTGCCATTGCAGAGTTCTTCGAAATGTTACAGGTCGGAGTTTCATTGTTTTGCATATTTAATGGCAATTTTAATGCTGAATGGGCCGTTCGACCACCTTCAAGCAAAGTTGCTGCGATTCCCGATGAAGCGAGTGCAAGTGCAATTTTATTTTGCGATCGAATCGCTGCTAAAATTAATGAAATCAAAAATGTTTTTCCTGTACCACCAGGTGCATCTAAGAAGTAAATTCCTCCCATTTCATCATTTGTTACTTTCATAAGAGTATCAAATACAGACTTCTGTTGTTCATTCAACAGTGGAAGATTTGTTTGAATTATTTGTTTCAAAGAGTTGAGATCATACTGATTCTCTCGATTCAACTCTTGGTTAAAAGCATCATGCATTGGACGATAGGTTCCGGTCAGGCCTAATTGAGTTAATCGTTTGTTTGACATCATCAAGCACATGTCCTCAATTGAAATCAATGCTTCGTTGTAAATTTCCTCACTGATTTGTATATTTGCATTCTCCATTCTATTTCGCATTTGATACAAAATATCATCACACATATAATCTTTGTACTTGACCCACAAATCCATTGGGTTTGATGGGAAGCATGTAGATATGATTATTGAAAACAATGTTCGTATTTGGTGAGCGTGTGATGATATTACAGCATCATTGAGAGTTTGATCCCAATGAGCGTCATTTTCCAGCAATTGCAAACGTTGACAGGCTTCTCTGTAAGATCTACACAATTCACCATCAACAGTTCGTAAATGTTGGAAGGACGTTGGACCACGTACATTGACTAATAGCAGTCGTAAAAAAAACACTCATCATTACTTGGATGTACTGAATAAATTCGACCAATGGCATCGGTGGAATACACATCTGGGTATCCTGGAACACGTTTTCCTTGTTTCCGTCGTATAAATCTTCTTGAGGATTGATTTCAAATATAATATTTTGGCATTTCAGAATATAGCACTGTTTGTGCAAAATCATCGTTTTGGCATGTCTCAAAAAAACTGGTTAATGTGGTAGATGGTGGCTGAGCAGCTCTTTGTACTGCGTTCTGTGCTGTAAAATACAGTCTTTGTCCATTTTCTAAATGCACAGCTAAGTGAACAACAGACGGGTGTCTCTCATGAATAGGAAAAGAAAATATTCGCCATACTGCTTCATTACTACTAACATAGCGGCCCATTTGGTATTGGGTAACTTCATCATTGGAATTCTCTGCACCAATTCCAATCACAGCCATATCGCTCCCTTTGGTCACATATTTACAGATGTATTTAATCGATTTCACAGAATGGCAAGATTCAACGTTGATGTGTGCTTTGAAGGTCTTTGATAAAATGGGTGAATATGGAACAATCCAACGATTATCTATTTCAATATCTTGTTGATTTAATTTGACAATTGTTGATCTTCCATTATCTGCAGTCGATCGTCGACGATACAGTGGGTAACCGTCATTACCATTAATTGTTTCCGCTATTAATGTTCGTGGATATCGTTTTGAACATTTGCCATCCATCATACATGGTGCATTTTGATTAAGACTTCGACAGGGACCATGTATCATATTTTTGATAACTACCTCATGCAATCCAGGATCTATTTGTACGTTAGGGATCTCAGCTGATATCACTGCATCAACTTCATTTGGCCTTATTTTTTCAACCAACCAAATCAAAATGTGTGCATGTGGCAATCCTCGTTTCTGCCACTCTACAGAATACATCCAGCAGCGTGTCTCACCAAACACACAATGTTTTACGATGAAATCCATTAAAGATTTCAATTTTTGTTTAAAGACTCTGGCTGTAATATCATGACGATCAATGAGTGATTGCCCAGGGAATAACTCCTGCTTGATTTCTATCCAGTTCGGATTGCATGTAAATGTAATGAACAAATCTGCTGTACCATAATGACGAACATACGACATGGCATCTTGAGCATATTCATGCATATGTCGAGGGCTTCCGATGTATGTTGCTGGAAGAATAGTCATCCGACCAACATTCTGTGCATTTCCATCAGAATTAATCGCATCTCGAAGGTGAATATACTCTTCAGATCGGAGTTTGGACTGATTCAACCTGATGAATGTTAATCTCTCCGTTTCAATTTTAACATACATATCAACAATATATTTGTGATATAATCGCCGACATTTCAATATGTGATTGTCTTCATTTTCCCGAATCATTAGCCGGTATGAATAATAGTTCATTGAACTGACTTTTTTGTTGGTTTCAGAGCCTTTTTTGGTGTAATAGCATTGACATATAAAATTAAAATACATAATATAGTGACTGAGATATTATCGTCATTGCTAAACTAATATTTTAATTACCTGTAATGGGATTTATCATTTTTATTGAGAAATCATAGCCATCTTCACCTTGCCAAAGTATAATGGGATATTGCAGTGCATCATATGAGCGGTGTGTTTCCTTTATACGTTGTAATTGATCATTCCGACGATGTAAAACAATATCACGGGATTCTAGGTTTTCTCCAACTACAACAATAGCAACTTCGTCAATAGTTGGTGCATTAAAACGTCTAGCATGTTGACCCGAAGGTGTTTTATCAGCTCTGATTACAATTTTGTGATTATCCGATGGCATTAGATCCAGGGCAGTTTTAAATAATATAATCAATTGATTGTGTTCATGAAATAAATTTTGTAATTGTTCTACAATAGACCTCTTTACTAAATTGTTATGTGCACAACGCAGATTAATTTCTTGTGCTGAATTACCCATAAAATAAATTTGCAGGAATTTGTGGTTGCTATCTGACACTGGTAACAGTGAACCTGCTCTGTGATATATTTGGCCTTGTATCTTAAAATTAAAAAAAATATTACGTTTGTACCAAACACTATACAATAAACTAAATAAGCAATGTGTGATATAAATTTATGGATTGTCAGTGATCAAACTTAAGTAATATTTATTCTTAAAAATTATATCTGTCTCCTAATTAGTTGTAACTAATATCTTTCATCAAATAATTATATTTGGTTTCAAAATAATAAAAGTGTCGCTAAAACTGAATCACCAAATAATACAATATGATTACTAAGTGATGATTATGATCAGTTACACAACGAACGCAAACAATCCTTACCATCCTAACAGGGATTAGATAAACCGTTAAAACAACAATCAGTTACACATCTTAAATTAGGTGACAGAACATATTGTTGGCTACAATAATTACACTGTGATAGTCAAAAAAAAAGACAAGACCAAATTCGACGGTTTCCCCCTATTTCGGGTCCTACGAATCGAACTGCATCATTACTTTTTTGAGTTACAATCATGGTTTCATACAAAAATTTTTGTTGAAGTTTTTCATCAAAGTGGCCCATTGTAAGAGAAAGGCACATTTTCCTTCGGTCTCTAACTTTTTTAATGTTGACTTTTTTGGTAAACTTTCTTTGGCAAAGCTTCTCAGAATAAGTCCGTCTTTAAGTTCTTAAAAGACTGTAAACCCCAAAATCAATGTTTTTTGTGTCCTTATAGCCAATATGTCGAAAAAACTGAAATTTAATCCATTTTTTTAAATGATTTTTCCATCACGTTTCGTCAATATTTTAATTTACCCTTTGATACTTATACATTAAGTGACATCTTGTAATAGTAAGAAACTTAAGCAAAGACAACGTTCTGAGCAAACTAACCATTAGAAAAAAAACTTAACAAAATTTGTATATTTTAAAAAAGCTACACTAACTATGTTTGTGAGCTATTTTATTTTTATTTTTTTGTATCTTATAAGTGTTATCAATAAGTATCATAAATTTGTACACAATATTTAAATTAAATTTAATAAGACTCATCTATCAATGTCCAACACAAATTAGCAAGCAACGAGTCAAGCTTTTAACCACTGCACTGATAAGAAATAACAACAAGTAACGTTTGAAAGAAACGTTAAATGCTTGCCTAAGAGTCAAAATTTAAGCATAGATTGCAGTAGTTAATTTGACTTTGACTTCGGAAAGAACATTGTTTTAGTGTCTTGTATATTAAGAAAATAAATTAAAATGAATAAGTGTCCAAATGGCCTATTGTTGTTCTGCTACGTAGGTGGAAAATTTACAAGCCCTCGGAGTAGATGCAAAATATCTTCGGGAACTGCCGGCATCTACGAGGAATATTTCGATTTGCCCGTTATAAGAGACGTAGATTGGGTGCCAAATACCATTTGCACGCAATGCAATAACAGCCTGCATAACTGGTCAAAAGACTGTGCCTAAAAATGGGGTTCGGCATCCCAATGATTTTGATAGATCCACAAGGGCATCATACCGGTAACAGCTACGCGTGCAAGAACAAATTTGCAAGACTCAACAAAAAAAAACACAGTTTACAAAAGTGTTCAATCTGCACAGCTACCAGTATCTCACTCAGAAAATGTTCCGATACCAAGATGTTCAAGTCCAACTGACAGACATATTTCGCCAACCTTTTCCACCAAGCCTACAGATCTACTCTCAATGTATAACCCAACCGAAGTTGAAAGCCCATGTCGTCACTTGGAGATTTCCCAAGCCCGTTTGAATACGATGGTACAACAGCTGAAATTATCGCAAAGACAAGCGATTTGCCTAGCACATAATCTTCGATCGGTAAATATATTCTCTAAAGATGTGAAGGTGTATGGATACCGCAAAAGACAGGAGGAGCTTTTAGATTCCTTTGAGGTTAATGGCGACAATACTTTTTCGTATTGTAAAAATATTCCTGGTCTTATGCAATACATGAACTGTGAGTACAAACCAGAGCAATGGCGCTTGTTTATTGACTCGTCGAAAAATAGTTTAAAAGCAGTATTGCTATATGTGGATAACACAAAAAATCCGTTATGACCGTTATAAACCATTGCTTAGGAGTGCACCGGTCTGAAGATTGGAAAAAATATGTGGATGACATGGTAGACGCTTTTGAAGAAATAGGTGTGAATATGTCCTTAAAAATTCATTTCCTTCACCATCACAAAGACCATTTTGAGCAGCAAGTTCCGACTGAATCCGATGAGCATGGAGAAAGATTTCACCAAGTCGCCACCCCCCTTGAGCATTGGTACAGCGGCAACAAGCTTGACTCGTTGCTTGCTGATTTGTGTTGGACATTGATAGATGAGTCTTATTAAATTTAATTTAAATATTGTGTACAAATTTATGATACTTATTGATAACACTTATAAGAACAAAAAAATAAAAATAAAATAGCTCACAAACATAGTTAGTGTAGCTTTTTTAAAATATACAAATTTTGTTAAGTTTTTTATCTAATGGTTAGTTTGCTCAGAACGTTGTCTTTGCTTAAGTTTCTTACTATTACAAGATGTCACTTAATGTATAAGTATCAAAGGGTAAATTAAAATATTGACGAAACGTGAGGGAAAAAACATTAAAAAAAAGTGGATTAAATTTCAGTTTTTTCGACATATTGGCTATAAGGACACAAAAAACTTTGATTTTGGGGTTTACAGTCTTTTAAGAACTTAAAGACGGACTTATTCTGAGAAGCTTTGCCAAAGAAAGTTTACCAAAAAAGTCAACATTAAAAAAGTTAGAGACCGAAGGAAAATGTGCCTTTCTCTTACAATGGCCCACTTTGATGAAAAACTTCAACAAAAATTTTTGTATGAAACCATGATTGTAACTCAAAAAAGTAATGATGCAGTTCGATTCGTAGGACCCGAAATAGGGGGAAACCGTCGAATTTGGTCTTGTCTTTTTTTTTTTTGAAAAAAGCTATCACAGTGTTATAATTAACTGCTATAATACTTACCTTGAAAGTTGGCATAAAATTTTCTCGAACTACATTAGTTGATCCAAATGAAGTCATTTGAAAGCAACTGTTATATTGTTGTATATTTGTTAAAAAGTGTATAGAATCTGTTCCTATTCCTGAAACCAATGAGTACAATGGCTCTGGTGGTGGTTCCAATGGTATCAATTTCCCTTTACCATTTGCGCAACACAATCCATTAGCTTCATTTTTATATTTTAATGCTTTACAATGTGAGAAAACCGAGTTCATCGAACCAATAACAACACATTGGTAGTTACTGTAGTCAATTGACACATCGTAACGGAAAGCAGCTCGATTCAAACTTACTCGATTTGGTTTTGAATGTCGCGTTCGCTCTTCACGCGTTTGTGATATCCGAATCCTTTCACGTTCATTTCGATCGTCACGTCCTTGTGCAGCATTATAAGATTTGTAATTAGCTTGGTTTGCAGCATTTCGGGTTCTTCTACCTAAATTGCTTCGTCTAATAGGAGGCATATCTAAAATGCAATAATTAGTTATCATAGGTAACTAAACACTGCACGAAACAGGATATAGGTACGATTTGTTTTGTGTATCAGTTGACAAAAATAAACTCAGTAGAGTAGGTGACCGAAAATCCAAGAAAAAAACTTTATTTATAACACTTAATAATTTTCAAAGAATTTACAATGAAATCAATTGGAAAACAAAACTAAAAAATTGAAAAAAAAAATTTTATGGAAAAGTCACTTTGAAATCTACGCTCGTAAGTCAGTTAAAAATTTACATATTCTGTTTTTCTTTTGTTTACTGAAATCAAATGGAAAACAAAAAAAAAAAATTGGAAAAAATTTTGTATGTAAAAGTCACTTTGAAAAATTTACATTTTCTGTTTTTTTTTTTTTGTTTACAAACCATCTTCATTGGATTCCCTGCAAAGTGGACTTTGGGAACATACCTACATTGTGTGCACAGCAGTGAGTACTCTTAATTTAATATGAACTTTATATAATAGCAAAAAGCTCAAATTGATTCTACGTTTTAGTTAGATAGCAGAAAAAGGGCTGGTTTTAGGGGTTTTCCGGCAATTATTCGAATTTTTTTTGCCGTAAAAACCATCCTTGAGCTTCAACGAACATCTTAAAAAAAGAATTGGCAAAATTGGTCCAGGCGTTTTTGAGTTATGCGCTTACCAACACATTTTGCGATTCATTTTTATATATAAGAAGATATATATATATCTTTTTTTTTGTATATATATATATATTTTTTTATACCAAACTGTTTTTTTTCGTGATAGCGGAATTATCAGTTTTCCCGTAAATTACCGAAAATTGAAGCAGTTTGATATTGATTTTTGACCGTTAAGGCGGTTCTTAAATTACCGATTTTATCTATATATACGCATAAAATCGCATTTGAACATGCATACATAGCAACATACATATAATAAGTAGTAAAGGGTGATTTTTTAAGAGCTTGATAACTTTTTTAAAAAAAAAAACGCATAAAATTTGCAAAATCTCATCGGTTCTTTATTTGAAACGTTAGATTGGTTCATGACATTTACTTTTTGAAGATAATTTCATTTAAATGTTGACCGCGGCTGCGTCTTAGGTGGTCCATTCGGAAAGTCCAATTTTGGGCAACTTTTTCGAGCATTTCGGCCGGAATAGCCCGAATTTCTTCGGAAATGTTGTCTTCCAAAGCTGGAATAGTTGCTGGCTTATTTCTGTAGACTTTAGACTTGACGTAGCCCCACAAAAAATAGTCTAAAGGCGTTAAATCGCATGATCTTGGTGGCCAACTTACGGGTCCATTTCTTGAGATGAATTGTTGTCCGAAGTTTTCCCTCAAAATGGCCATAGAATCGCGAGCTGTGTGGCATGTAGCGCCATCTTGTTGAAACCACATGTCAACCAAGTTCAGTTCTTCCATTTTTGGCAACAAAAAGTTTGTTAGCATCGAACGATAGCGATCGCCATTCACCGTAACGTTGCGTCCAACAGCATCTTTGAAAAAATACGGTCCAATGATTCCACCAGCGTACAAACCACACCAAACAGTGCATTTTTCGGGATGCATGGGCAGTTCTTGAACGGCTTCTGGTTGCTCTTCACCCCAAATGCGGCAATTTTGCTTATTTACGTAGCCATTCAACCAGAAATGAGCCTCATCGCTCATCGGACACGGACGCGAAACACATTTCGAACCGAACACTGATTTTGGTAATAAAATTCAATGATTTGCAAGCGTTGCTCGTTAGTAAGTCTATTCATGATGAAGTGTCAAAGCATACTGAGCATCTTTCTCTTTGACACCATGTCTGACATCCCACGTGATCTGTCAAATACTACTGCATGAAAATCCTAACCTCAAAAAAATCACCCGTTATATAGTTATATATGGAAACGATATCACTCACATAGATTTCCTCCAGGGGCATGGGTTTTGAATACTTATGTATGTGCAGGGCTCTGCGTCGGCGATTCCCACTGATTGCGTTCCTTTCCTCCCTCCTGTTCCTGTTCTCTTTTGTTTAACTTTTCGCGCCCGCGCGGTTAGTAATTTTGTTGTTTTGGTTTTATTTTCGCGCCCGCGCGGTTGATAATTTTGTTGTTTTGGTTTTGTTTTCGCGCCCGCTCCTTTTTTTATGTGTTATGTGTTATGTGTATAGACGTTATATACTTTTAGCTTTGCACTTATTATAATTTTTTTTTCTTTTTGTTTTAATAACTTCTTGTTTCACATGTACCTCAGATTTGTATGTATGTATTTTTTTTTTTATGTTTGCACTTTTAATATGTATGTATGTTTCACTTTACTTTTTTTCCACTCTATAATAACTTAATTTCGTTTTTGTTTTTTCTGCATTTAATATGTATGTAATGTGTACTTATGTATGTGTTTCACTTCACTTTTATTTGGTTTTAATCACTTTGAATTTTTTGATTTTTTTGTTCACTTTATATTAATCACTTTATTATTATTTAATTTTTTTTGTTAATTTCCCATAGTGCTTTTCACTAGGGCTCACGTTACACAAAAGCTCAACACCTTGAACAGTAAAACTACCTTTTTTCGCTTTACAACGAAGGAATAAACCGTTAATACGAGTATTTATTGGGAAAAAGAAAAATCACAACTTCAATTAAAGGTTTTTAGTTTTTTGGATGAAAAATACAACTTTAATAGGATTTCGTTAGGAAAATATTACTATCGAGATGGATGAAAAAAATGAGGTCGAGCGCGCGTTGCTACTTCCTTGAGCGTGACGTCGGAAAAAGGAGCCGGCCCGCTGCCCGTTATTCCTTTTTTAGCGTTTTGGTGTGGGGTGTCGGTCAGCTGCTAGATCTGCTGTAGCGGTGACGTTGTGGATGTTATGAGGGGAAATGTTGTGGAACTTGTGTGGTGAAGTGATGAATGCGGTGTGTCGGTGTTGCGTCTCTATGTAGGGTTGTATGCGGGTGTAGTACGCTGAGGCTCATTTGGCCAGCGATGTTTCCGTTGCTGTACTGTATTCTTTGAGTTGAAATACACACTTTGGCCTTCTCCGAATGAACTGCGAGATGCACAACAGTAGGAAAAGGTTCATGAATTGCAAAAGTAAATATTGGTTTTCATCACTTTATAATACTGAATCTTTCTCTTTCTTTCTGATCTGGTGTATTTTTACCACTCAATAGAGTACATCTAGCATCTAACATATACATACGTTGCTTCAAGATAAAGTCCATCAAACATCGTAGCTGTTGTTTGAAAAGTCGTGCTGTAACATCGCGATGATCGCTTGCTGATTGACAGCGATCCATAATTCCACACGTATTTCATCGGGCTTCTTGGGCTGCCATGCGTTGATGGCAAAAAAAAAACGCGGACCGATATTATCGCGATCTCTTCGTGGCAAATTTCAATCTGTAATTGATCACTTTGTGTGAAACAAACGTTTTCACTGAATAATTTTCAATAATTTTTCTTTTGAATAGCTGGAATAAAACAGCAAACGACCGAAATGAAACGATTCAAATAATTTATAAAGCAAAAAAAAAATTATGTGGAAAAAAATTAATTTTTGCAATTGTAGAATTTGAAAAATAGATAGTAGCCGATAAAATATAGAAATATGTTTTTTTGTACTGGAATTAAATTATGAAATATCTAAGTATGGATCGGTTGCTGGTAGTGATTTAACAATATTTTAAAGTTGAATGCAATAACTCACCAAAATAAATATGAAACGAACGCTTGTCTTATTTCCTTTGCTCTTGACTTAACATTTCCACAAATGTTAGAGACGTTTTGCCGAGTTTCGTTTTCATTAGTTTCATCATTTTCCTCATTTAAAATGTATTAAAAAACACAGCACGCTTTGATGACAATTTTCGTGGTGACTGTGGTTATTCAAGCCTTTACTAACCCGTCTAAACCGTGCCTTTAAATGACTGAAAGCATTCTCCACATCTCTTCGGCATTTCGAGAGTACATAGTTGCATTTTTTTTTTATCCAAAGGTTGGTTTACACAAAATGGGTACGGGTTTATCATATGTTCATCAAATTTGAACGCAGAGTCGCTCAACTAAACGACTGGAACCTTAACTCACGATATTTGTCGATGTATATAAAGCGGCATTCAAACCATTAAAGAAATACATTAGATGTTTTAACAAGCTTCATGAAAAAACCTACCTTGCATCTACTAAAGCCAAAAGAACTGTGTAATACCAGCTTTCGTAATTGTAGTAGTCAACAGCATCTTCTGCTACTTGGCGAACTTCTATATGACAACCATCTAAAAATTAAAAATATATTATATAAAAAATCCATTGTAGAAAATTTAACTTATTACCCATAGCTCCTAACACTTGATGGAAACCCAATGACTCTAAACCATTTAAATACTGCCGCAATTGAATTTCTTCAAATACAAAGGCCGAAAACATCGCTAGACTGGCAGTGCTTTTACCAATTCCGAAAATATGGTTCGGTATTCTGCAGAAGAATCAAGAGAATATAAAGCAATAGCAATGCGTTTTTCTAATTGAATTGCTTTCCTGTAGTTAGTGTTTTTCTTCTCCAAGCCTTTAAATATAATACACAATTTATTGAAAGGCTTGCGCTTCATTCGGAAGTTATTTTTAAAAAATGCATCTGAATTCATCTGGGATTTGGGCACGAGTCTGAATTATACAAACATTATAATTAAACGGAGTTGTAATACCAATATTTATATACAGTCAGCAAAATTCGTATTCATACACCCTATTTTTTCAGTAAAAATATAAATTTTCAAGCCAATTTTGAAATGAAAAATTAGATTTGGATGAAAAATGAATGAAGCAGAATGCGAAATGTATTGATTTTTATATAAAAGTAAATAACATTTCCATGAAAACTAAAAGTATAATATTAATAAACGCAAAAATCGCATTCATACATCCCTAACTGAAACATATAATCAATAGCATAAATTAAAATTAGTATTTAGTGGGATATCCTTTTTGTTTAATAACAGCGTGCAATCGTCGTTGCATTGACTTCACCAAATTTTTCGTTAGTTTTGGAGATATCTTCTTCTACTTCTTTTGCAATGCTTCTTATATCTGGGCTTTGCGGTGGTGTTTTTAGGTAAAATGGACAATTGTACAAGATCCAAAGACGAGTATCAAGCGCAGTATGTTTGGGGTCATTATCTTGTTGAAACAGGTACCGACCCCCAATTCAAGTTTATATGCACTTTGATTCAAATTTGCTTTTAAAATATCAATGTATTTCTTGGCATTCATTATTCCTGTGATAGGGACAAGTTTTCCTACTCCAGCTGCAGCAAAACATCCCCAGAACATGACGGAACCTCCACCGTGCTTAAATGTGGGCAAAAGGTTTATGTAATGAAAACGTTTATTTTTCTCGCGCCATACTTTTACCCTCCAGAATCGAAAATCTTGTTTTTTTTATACATTCTGGCAAATTTTAAACGCTTCATTCTGTTCGTTGCATTTATGTAAGGTTTTCTTACAGCGGATCTGCTCCTTACTTTTCGTTTTCGAAGAGTGTTACGACCGGTCTGCGCTGTTACAGTCACGCCTTGGAATTCAGTTAATATTTTTGCTAACTTTGGTGCCGAAATTGTTGGATCTTTACGTACCTCTCTCACTAAAAATGACACATTTCTGCGTGAAAGTTTGTTTTTACATTCATTTCGGCGCCTCTTTTTCACTGTTTTATACTTTTTAAATATGTATATTAATTATATACTGAACTGTTGCATGGCTTCGGTGTATTACTTTTCCAAATTCCCGTAAAGATTTTCCGTTTTGATGCAAATTTAAAGCCAATTGTCGAATATTATTTGGAACTTCCGAACCTTTTCTGCCCATTTTAGAAAAACACTTTCTCGTTAACGATCAAATTCAAACTGATGCATACTTTATGACAAAAGAATTCTGCCATTATTTCGAAGAACTGAAATATTTGCTCTAGCTAACGGTAATTTCTACGAATAGTGAGTTTGCAGACTATCGTTTAGTGCAGCGTTGTCCACGGCCTATGCGCACAATAGCGCACGGACAGTGCCAGACACCTCACACCAACATGTCGCGACAAGTGTCTGTGAAAGCACGATTGTGCTACTGTATTCAACTTCGTAGGCAAGCAAAGGAGAATTTTGCGATCAGTTGACGCTAGAATAACCAACACAAGCATAACGTGCACACAGTCACGTTGGACAACACTGGTTTAGTGTATGAATACGAATTTTACGTTCACTCCAATTGAATTTTTCGAATTACTGGAAAATCTTTAATCTTAGTATACAGCTGTCAAGAAATGTAAAAACTTCATATAAAAAAACGCTTAAGAAATGGTCAAGTAACTTTCCTGCGATAAATTTACTTGTGTTAGTATGCAGCTCTAAAGAAACCTAGTACTAATTTTTAATACCTTTTTTCAATAAAATGCGAATATGGCAAACCTGGTTTTGCGAAGGAACATGAAATCAACAATTGTTTCTTGAAAGAAATTCAAAGTAAATCGTTAAAATTATCATAAATTAGTTAAAATCATTATTATGAAGTATGTTTCATTTTGAAATGTTGTATAAAACTTACCAATTATCAATAACATTCCTTAAATAGCAATGAAGATATTTATGTTACTACATACATACATACATAATACGTACAAACTTTGTTTCTTTATCATCATTCACAATGCGTAACCAGCTGTCAAAATTACTTGAGAAATAATGTATTTTTTTTCTTGAGCAATTACTTGAGAGCTGGATACCAACACTTAGTAGGAATGTAAAATAGTTATATTCTATTGCTTCATATTTGTTTAAGTAAAGGGTGATTTTTTAAGAGCTTGATAACTTTTTTAAAAAAAAAAACGCATAAAATTTGCAAAATCTCATCGGTTCTTTATTTGAAACGTTAGATTGGTTCATGACATTTACTTTTTGAAGATAATTTCATTTAAATGTTGACCGCGGCTGCGTCTTAGGTGGTCCATTCGGAAAGTCCAATTTTGGGCAACTTTTTCGAGCATTTCGGCCGGAATAGCCCGAATTTCTTCGGAAATGTTGTCTTCCAAAGCTGGAATAGTTGCTGGCTTATTTCTGTAGACTTTAGACTTGACGTAGCCCCACAAAAAATAGTCTAAAGGCGTTAAATCGCATGATCTTGGTGGCCAACTTACGGGTCCATTTCTTGAGATGAATTGTTGTCCGAAGTTTTCCCTCAAAATGGCCATAGAATCGCGAGCTGTGTGGCATGTAGCGCCATCTTGTTGAAACCACATGTCAACCAAGTTCAGTTCTTCCATTTTTGGCAACAAAAAGTTTGTTAGCATCGAACGATAGCGATCGCCATTCACCGTAACGTTGCGTCCAACAGCATCTTTGAAAAAATACGGTCCAATGATTCCACCAGCGTACAAACCACACCAAACAGTGCATTTTTCGGGATGCATGGGCAGTTCTTGAACGGCTTCTGGTTGCTCTTCACCCCAAATGCGGCAATTTTGCTTATTTACGTAGCCATTCAACCAGAAATGAGCCTCATCGCTCATCGGACACGGACGCGAAACACATTTCGAACCGAACACTGATTTTGGTAATAAAATTCAATGATTTGCAAGCGTTGCTCGTTAGTAAGTCTATTCATGATGAAATGTCAAAGCATACTGAGCATCTTTCTCTTTGACACCATGTCTGACATCCCACGTGATCTGTCAAATACTACTGCATGAAAATCCTAACCTCAAAAAAATCACCCGTTATATAGTTATATATGGAAACGATATCACTCACATAGATTTCCTCCAGGGGCATGGGTTTTGAATACTTATGTATGTGCAGGGCTCTGCGTCGGCGATTCCCACTGATTGCGTTCCTTTCCTCCCTCCTGTTCCTGTTCTCTTTTGTTTAACTTTTCGCGCCCGCGCGGTTAGTAATTTTGTTGTTTTGGTTTTATTTTCGCGCCCGCGCGGTTGATAATTTTGTTGTTTTGGTTTTGTTTTCGCGCCCGCTCCTTTTTTTATGTGTTATGTGTTATGTGTATAGACGTTATATACTTTTAGCTTTGCACTTATTATAATTTTTTTTTCTTTTTGTTTTAATAACTTCTTGTTTCACATGTACCTCAGATTTGTATGTATGTATTTTTTTTTTTATGTTTGCACTTTTAATATGTATGTATGTTTCACTTTACTTTTTTTCCACTCTATAATAACTTAATTTCGTTTTTGTTTTTTCTGCATTTAATATGTATGTAATGTGTACTTATGTATGTGTTTCACTTCACTTTTATTTGGTTTTAATCACTTTGAATTTTTTGATTTTTTTGTTCACTTTATATTAATCACTTTATTATTATTTAATTTTTTTTGTTAATTTCCCATAGTGCTTTTCACTAGGGCTCACGTTACACAAAAGCTCAACACCTTGAACAGTAAAACTACCTTTTTTCGCTTTACAACGAAGGAATAAACCGTTAATACGAGTATTTATTGGGAAAAAGAAAAATCACAACTTCAATTAAAGGTTTTTAGTTTTTTGGATGAAAAATACAACTTTAATAGGATTTCGTTAGGAAAATATTACTATCGAGATGGATGAAAAAAATGAGGTCGAGCGCGCGTTGCTACTTCCTTGAGCGTGACGTCGGAAAAAGGAGCCGGCCCGCTGCCCGTTATTCCTTTTTTAGCGTTTTGGTGTGGGGTGTCGGTCAGCTGCTAGATCTGCTGTAGCGGTGACGTTGTGGATGTTATGAGGGGAAATGTTGTGGAACTTGTGTGGTGAAGTGATGAATGCGGTGTGTCGGTGTTGCGTCTCTATGTAGGGTTGTATGCGGGTGTAGTACGCTGAGGCTCATTTGGCCAGCGATGTTTCCGTTGCTGTACTGTATTCTTTGAGTTGAAATACACACTTTGGCCTTCTCCGAATGAACTGCGAGATGCACAACAGTAGGAAAAGGTTCATGAATTGCAAAAGTAAATATTGGTTTTCATCACTTTATAATACTGAATCTTTCTCTTTCTTTCTGATCTGGTGTATTTTTACCACTCAATAGAGTACATCTAGCATCTAACATATACATACGTTGCTTCAAGATAAAGTCCATCAAACATCGTAGCTGTTGTTTGAAAAGTCGTGCTGTAACATCGCGATGATCGCTTGCTGATTGACAGCGATCCATAATTCCACACGTATTTCATCGGGCTTCTTGGGCTGCCATGCGTTGATGGCAAAAAAAAACGCGGACCGATATTATCGCGATCTCTTCGTGGCAAATTTCAATCTGTAATTGATCACTTTGTGTGAAACAAACGTTTTCACTGAATAATTTTCAATAATTTTTCTTTTGAATAGCTGGAATAAAACAGCAAACGACCGAAATGAAACGATTCAAATAATTTATAAAGCAAAAAAAAATTATGTGGAAAAAAATTAATTTTTGCAATTGTAGAATTTGAAAAATAGATAGTAGCCGATAAAATATAGAAATATGTTTTTTTGTACTGGAATTAAATTATGAAATATCTAAGTATGGATCGGTTGCTGGTAGTGATTTAACAATATTTTAAAGTTGAATGCAATAACTCACCAAAATAAATATGAAACGAACGCTTGTCTTATTTCCTTTGCTCTTGACTTAACATTTCCACAAATGTTAGAGACGTTTTGCCGAGTTTCGTTTTCATTAGTTTCATCATTTTCCTCATTTAAAATGTATTAAAAAACACAGCACGCTTTGATGACAATTTTCGTGGTGACTGTGGTTATTCAAGCCTTTACTAACCCGTCTAAACCGTGCCTTTAAATGACTGAAAGCATTCTCCACATCTCTTCGGCATTTCGAGAGTACATAGTTGCATTTTTTTTTTATCCAAAGGTTGGTTTACACAAAATGGGTACGGGTTTATCATATGTTCATCAAATTTGAACGCAGAGTCGCTCAACTAAACGACTGGAACCTTAACTCACGATATTTGTCGATGTATATAAAGCGGCATTCAAACCATTAAAGAAATACATTAGATGTTTTAACAAGCTTCATGAAAAAACCTACCTTGCATCTACTAAAGCCAAAAGAACTGTGTAATACCAGCTTTTGTAATTGTAGTAGTCAACAGCATCTTCTGCTACTTGGCGAACTTCTATATGACAACCATCTAAAAATTAAAAATATATTATATAAAAAATCCATTGTAGAAAATTTAACTTATTACCCATAGCTCCTAACACTTGATGGAAACCCAATGACTCTAAACCATTTAAATACTGCCGCAATTGAATTTCTTCAAATACAAAGGCCGAAAACATCGCTAGACTGGCAGTGCTTTTACCAATTCCGAAAATATGGTTCGGTATTCTGCAGAAGAATCAAGAGAATATAAAGCAATAGCAATGCGTTTTTCTAATTGAATTGCTTTCCTGTAGTTAGTGTTTTTCTTCTCCAAGCCTTTAAATATAATACACAATTTATTGAAAGGCTTGCGCTTCATTCGGAAGTTATTTTTAAAAAATGCATCTGAATTCATCTGGGATTTGGGCACGAGTCTGAATTATACAAACATTATAATTAAACGGAGTTGTAATACCAATATTTATATACAGTCAGCAAAATTCGTATTCATACACCCTATTTTTTCAGTAAAAATATAAATTTTCAAGCCAATTTTGAAATGAAAAATTAGATTTGGATGAAAAATGAATGAAGCAGAATGCGAAATGTATTGATTTTTATATAAAAGTAAATAACATTTCCATGAAAACTAAAAGTATAATATTAATAAACGCAAAAATCGCATTCATACATCCCTAACTGAAACATATAATCAATAGCATAAATTAAAATTAGTATTTAGTGGGATATCCTTTTTGTTTAATAACAGCGTGCAATCGTCGTTGCATTGACTTCACCAAATTTTTCGTTAGTTTTGGAGATATCTTCTTCTACTTCTTTTGCAATGCTTCTTATATCTGGGCTTTGCGGTGGTGTTTTTAGGTAAAATGGACAATTGTACAAGATCCAAAGACGAGTATCAAGCGCAGTATGTTTGGGGTCATTATCTTGTTGAAACAGGTACCGACCCCCCAATTCAAGTTTATATGCACTTTGATTCAAATTTGCTTTTAAAATATCAATGTATTTCTTGGCATTCATTATTCCTGTGATAGGGACAAGTTTTCCTACTCCAGCTGCAGCAAAACATCCCCAGAACATGACGGAACCTCCACCGTGCTTAAATGTGGGCAAAAGGTTTATGTAATGAAAACGTTTATTTTTCTCGCGCCATACTTTTACCCTCCAGAATCGAAAATCTTGTTTTTTTTATACATTCTGGCAAATTTTAAACGCTTCATTCTGTTCGTTGCATTTATGTAAGGTTTTCTTACAGCGGATCTGCTCCTTACTTTTCGTTTTCGAAGAGTGTTACGACCGGTCTGCGCTGTTACAGTCACGCCTTGGAATTCAGTTAATATTTTTGCTAACTTTGGTGCCGAAATTGTTGGATCTTTACGTACCTCTCTCACTAAAAATGACACATTTCTGCGTGAAAGTTTGTTTTTACATTCATTTCGGCGCCTCTTTTTCACTGTTTTATACTTTTTAAATATGTATATTAATTATATACTGAACTGTTGCATGGCTTCGGTGTATTACTTTTCCAAATTCCCGTAAAGATTTTCCGTTTTGATGCAAATTTAAAGCCAATTGTCGAATATTATTTGGAACTTCCGAACCTTTTCTGCCCATTTTAGAAAAACACTTTCTCGTTAACGATCAAATTCAAACTGATGCATACTTTATGACAAAAGAATTCTGCCATTATTTCGAAGAACTGAAATATTTGCTCTAGCTAACGGTAATTTCTACGAATAGTGAGTTTGCAGACTATCGTTTAGTGCAGCGTTGTCCACGGCCTATGCGCACAATAGCGCACGGACAGTGCCAGACACCTCACACCAACATGTCGCGACAAGTGTCTGTGAAAGCACGATTGTGCTACTGTATTCAACTTCGTAGGCAAGCAAAGGAGAATTTTGCGATCAGTTGACGCTAGAATAACCAACACAAGCATAACGTGCACACAGTCACGTTGGACAACACTGGTTTAGTGTATGAATACGAATTTTACGTTCACTCCAATTGAATTTTTCGAATTACTGGAAAATCTTTAATCTTAGTATACAGCTGTCAAGAAATGTAAAAACTTCATATAAAAAAACGCTTAAGAAATGGTCAAGTAACTTTCCTGCGATAAATTTACTTGTGTTAGTATGCAGCTCTAAAGAAACCTAGTACTAATTTTTAATACCTTTTTTCAATAAAATGCGAATATGGCAAACCTGGTTTTGCGAAGGAACATGAAATCAACAATTGTTTCTTGAAAGAAATTCAAAGTAAATCGTTAAAATTATCATAAATTAGTTAAAATCATTATTATGAAGTATGTTTCATTTTGAAATGTTGTATAAAACTTACCAATTATCAATAACATTCCTTAAATAGCAATGAAGATATTTATGTTACTACATACATACATACATAATACGTACAAACTTTGTTTCTTTATCATCATTCACAATGCGTAACCAGCTGTCAAAATTACTTGAGAAATAATGTATTTTTTTCTTGAGCAATTACTTGAGAGCTGGATACCAACACTTAGTAGGAATGTAAAATAGTTATATTCTATTGCTTCATATTTGTTTAAGTAAAGGGTGATTTTTTAAGAGCTTGATAACTTTTTTAAAAAAAAACGCATAAAATTTGCAAAATCTCATCGGTTCTTTATTTGAAACGTTAGATTGGTTCATGACATTTACTTTTTGAAGATAATTTCATTTAAATGTTGACCGCGGCTGCGTCTTAGGTGGTCCATTCGGAAAGTCCAATTTTGGGCAACTTTTTCGAGCATTTCGGCCGGAATAGCCCGAATTTCTTCGGAAATGTTGTCTTCCAAAGCTGGAATAGTTGCTGGCTTATTTCTGTAGACTTTAGACTTGACGTAGCCCCACAAAAAATAGTCTAAAGGCGTTAAATCGCATGATCTTGGTGGCCAACTTACGGGTCCATTTCTTGAGATGAATTGTTGTCCGAAGTTTTCCCTCAAAATGGCCATAGAATCGCGAGCTGTGTGGCATGTAGCGCCATCTTGTTGAAACCACATGTCAACCAAGTTCAGTTCTTCCATTTTTGGCAACAAAAAGTTTGTTAGCATCGAACGATAGCGATCGCCATTCACCGTAACGTTGCGTCCAACAGCATCTTTGAAAAATACGGTCCAATGATTCCACCAGCGTACAAACCACACCAAACAGTGCATTTTTCGGGATGCATGGGCAGTTCTTGAACGGCTTCTGGTTGCTCTTCACCCCAAATGCGGCAATTTTGCTTATTTACGTAGCCATTCAACCAGAAATGAGCCTCATCGCTCATCGGACACGGACGCGAAACACATTTCGAACCGAACACTGATTTTGGTAATAAAATTCAATGATTTGCAAGCGTTGCTCGTTAGTAAGTCTATTCATGATGAAATGTCAAAGCATACTGAGCATCTTTCTCTTTGACACCATGTCTGACATCCCACGTGATCTGTCAAATACTACTGCATGAAAATCCTAACCTCAAAAAAATCACCCGTTACAATTGACGCATAAATTCAGATTTTTAGTTTTGATAATTTAATAGAAAAAAATGTTTTACATGTAAAAATGGGGTGTATGAATATGAATTTTGCTGACTGTACTTACTTTTATCCAAATGGACTATTACTATGTTCGGACCGACAACGAAAACATGTTTTCGTGGGAAAAACTTGTGTTTTCGTCCATGTAAAATCTGTCAAACGAAAACACAGTTTTCACTGAAAACTGCTTGAAAACTTACATTCCACAAATAATAATCGGTGCCTGCTCTAGTTTAATCGGTTTTTCTTGGAAGACATATTTTGCCGGCACTAAATTGTCACTTGATATTTGCTTACATTCCATATACAAATACAGCTGCTCACTGTTAAGGGGATTCTCTTGTTCTTGCAAAACCCTTGCACGGTGCACCAATTGCAGAATTTTCTTGTTGGTGCAGCGGCACAACAAACACACGCAAAAATTTATTTGCAATGGCTGTAAAATATGCCAGACCAAAACCCATGTTTATTTTCGTGCCGTCATATATCACTAGATTCGAAATGGGTGCTCTCTTGGCCTTGCATATTTCGGTATAGGATTTTTGCATTTTGTGTCATCTTGAAAGAGCAAGACAATCCCCGTATTGATAGTTGTCGGTGAAAACTCATCGAAAACACACATTGTCAGTCCGAATGACTTACATTCCACAACATACAAATGTGCTTTCAAAATGTTTTCAATGTCGGTCCGAACATAGTATATGTTGAATTTGCTCCACCCCATTTTTAGTGTTATGTGTGTACGCAGCAAACGTTTCATTGCTAAGCGGTTAAAATGAAACAATTTCCAATTATTTCCATTGAGTGGAAAAAATTTAGAATAAAAAAGACAATTTTTATAACAAAGTACAACATTATAAAATTTTCCTTTAATAAATACTTTGGTGGTAATGTCAAAAACATCTGATTTATAAATCTCCAACGGCAGTGAGAACAGGGCGCGAATCGCCGCACTCGTTAACGAGCGATATTCATCTATTATTCTTTTTTTGTTTTCCGATTGTTGAACTCGATATCGAATACGCACATTCGAAAATTAAAATTTTCTCATTCGATAACGAGTTCTCGGTTGCACGAAAGATTCGAAATTTCATTCGTTAGCTATTTGAGAAACTATGTTCGGACCGACAATGAAAACTTGTTTTCGTGGAAAAACTGCTTTTCGCCCGAAAATTTGTGTTTTCGTCCATGTACAATCTTACATTCCACTCATTGTTATCGGTGCCTGCTCTAGTTAAATGGATTTTATTGGAAGACATACATATTTGCCGGCCCTAAATTATCACTTGATATTTGTTTATACTATTGTGGCGATAATAAAACACCACATTTAATATTTATACGATTATTTATTAGGATAATTCAAAAGACTTCTTCACTTGTTGGCGTCTGTACAAGAAGTGACGCTTCTTAAAACTAAAACCTCAGAATTCAGTTGAAACTGTAAATTTCCAGAAAGAATATCCAGAGGAAGAAAGAATATAATAACTGACGAACGGTCCTGCCAGATGTTAAAGTTTGATGAGATGTGATACTTTGTCTGTGTGTCCACACTCTGTTCGGACCGAGAGTGTGTGTTTTCGATGAGTTTTCACTGACAACTTCCAATGGGAGGATTCTCTTGCTCTTGCAAGATTGCACGATGACACAAAATGCAAAAATCCTATACCGAAATATGCAAGGCCAAGAGAGCATCCATTGCAGCATGTAGTGATATATGACGGCACGAAAATAAACATGGGTTTTGGTCTGACATATTTTACAGCCATTGCAAATAATTTTCTGCGTGTGTTTGTTATTGTGACGTTGCACCAAGAGAAAAATTCTGCAATTCGTGCACCGTGTAAGGGTTTTGCAAGAGCAAGAGAATCCCCCTAAGAAAATATAAGTGACAGCTGCGGTACCTATAGAGCTATTTTTATTTCCATAACAACCCTGCACGTACAAGATACAATGTGTGTTTTGGGTCGGTATCCTGTTGCAAATTGATTTTGCTGTAATTAACAGCCGATTTAAGCACACTTAAAATTTAAATTTTTGTTCTTAAAATGTTCAGATATACAGTAGATATCGGTTATATGCAATTGTTATAATATAAAAAAAATTTTGCATACAAGCGGTAATTGCAAACAAGCGGTATTCGCTTATATGCAAAATAGAAGCATATACACAATCAATTCGATGTAAACATAAAAAAGCACACAAGAAATAGAATATATTATATAAATTTATTCAGTTTTAATAAAAATTATATTTCACTTCAATCAATTCATTTAATTTGAAAATTGTTAAAATTTACTTAAAAAAATCTGTTATTTTCTTCTGGCATTTCTGTTTTTCAGAACTCTCTAGGATTAAATTTTCAATGTCTTCAAAAGCCTCTAAGGGATCTATATTGTTATGGAAAAAATAGTCACGCAGCGAATCTAAGCTTAGCAAGGCATTTTCGTTGAGGGGTGTTTAATACAAGCATCATATTGCGCGAACACTTCCTCATCTTCAGTAGAATTTTCATTGACGGCCAATACGTCCGCAACAATATCCTCGTCAGACATGGTTCCAAAGCAAACAAGTTCATTATCGCATTGAATGTATTCATTATCAAGTGTGCACCATTCATAGTTTTCGCCTTCAGTGGCTGCAACCTCATCTGTAATGAATTCAATGTTGTCAATGCCTGCCTTAAATGAACAATTTTATTTTAAATTTGTACCATCTTGAGCAGGAAATCTACCTTTTTGAAACAATTACTAATTGTTTGCTGCTTAACAAGGTTCCAAGCGCGATTTGCATATTTGTTACCATCCAAAATAGTGAGCGATTTCAGGAATTCAACTATAGATAGGCCCTTCTCCAACGCACAAATTTGTTTTTTTTTGTATTAAGATTTGTCGATATGCCATTTTAAATGAGTGGATGATACCTTGATCAAGTGGCTGTATAAGGGCAGTTGTATTTGGTGGCAAAAATTCAATCGTAATGTTTGAGAATTTCTCATCTGTGTTGCGGCAAGGAGCGTTATCAACAATCAAACATATCTGCTTGTTATCTTTTTCAAGATTTTGATTGAGATCTATAAGAATCTTTTTCCAAATAACACTCGTCATCCAAGCACTTCTATTATTATAATATGGCAGCGGTAGTTGTTTTCCTTTAAAAGACTGTGGTTTAGCCGACTTTCCAATGTAATATGCACGTTTATACGTGCCGGTTGCATTGCATAAAATCAAAAATGTTAGGCATTGATTTTGAGTTTTGAATCCCTTTGGATTCTCATACTTGCCTTTGTAACTTCCATTTGGCAACGCCTTGTAGTACAGCCCGGTTTCATCGGCATTAAATCTACAATCCGGCGAAAATTTTTCAATAATATGAGGCAAACGGTTAGTAGTGAAGACTTCTGAACTTGTTGCGTTATTTTCGCCAGCTTCTCCGTAAATCTTGGAGAAGTTAAGAGCATTTCGCCGGCACCAACGCTGCAACCAACTACGGTTTGGCACATAACTTTCGTTAAATTTTAACGCAAATTCCTGTGCTTTAGAAAGCAAGAGAGGTCCGGTAACAATTCCATTTTGGAACCGGATTTGGTTAAACCAGGACAACAAGGTTCTGTCCAAATTCACGTGTGCGCCTTTCCTATCCCGTTTCCTATTGGGATTTGTTATGGCGCGGATTTTGTTCTCTTGGATTTGAATGCGCGATGTAGTGCTTAAGCTAACTTTATATTTAGCAGCAATGATTTTTCGGTCTTTGGAAATATTTAAACCGTTTAAACCCGCAATTTTTTGTTTCGCTGTTAACATAACACGACGCGACATTGTAACAAGTGTAGTGCTATGTTCGGACCGACAGCGAAAGCATGTTTTCGTGGGAAAAAGTGGTTTTTGCACGAAAACTTGTGTTTTCGTCCATGTAAAATCTGTCAAACGAAAACACAGTTTTCGCTGAAAACTGCTTGAAAACTTATATTCCACTCATAATAATCGGTGCCTTCTGGGGCCATCCATAAATTACGTCACACCTTGAAGGGGGGAGGGTATCATTCAGAAGTGACATTGTGTGACAAGGGGCAGGGGGGTCAAAAGCTTTGTGACATCACATTTCAAAATTTGTGATGTAAAAACGTGAAATTTATAGGTAAACAAAAAATATTAAACATTTATAAACACAATCTTTGTTTTTTAATACTTAAGTTGTAACGAAGCTGTTTACTGCCCCTGCTTCTTACAAGTATAACTTGCTGAGGTATGCTCGCTGTGTCCAGAGTTCGTTAAAATAAATTTGTAAACATTGGGGCTGTTCTGCGAATCGTACTTTATTTTATTTTATATTATAATTTTAATCAAAGTTACAAAATTGTCTCCCGCGTTATAGTTTTAGGTTTACAACATTTTAAAGATTTTCATTCAGATGCAAAAAAAAAAAAGCTACAAATGCCCCAAGAAGGAGTGTATTTAACAGGGTTGAACGCAGCATGGCACCTCTCAGTCGCGAACTTACTGGTGTGCTATTAAATCATGATGATTTTGAGTCACATCTCGATTCAAGTAATCGAACTACTGACTTAGATATAGAAAAACGAAACTTCGAAAGTGCGGGCAATGTGTTGGCTGACATTTGGAGCAAGTTAGTCATTGATAATTTTCCAGTCGTTGCTGAATGTGTTGCACCAACTGTTACTGGACTGGATATTGAACAGGCTATGATGTTGAAAAATAATGCTACTTGGTATGCTAATCATGTACGTGAGTCACAATATTTTTTACAAATAGTTAAATGTGAAACTATTGCATGTTGCGGTGCAAGACGTTCTAGTCTTTGGAAATTATTAAAAGAAGGATTTTTACCACCACCTGTGTTAATTAAACAGACATCAGAAGGTTATGGAGTCACAGGGAGTGATGACAACGACGCTAAGTTTGCTCCATTATTACTACAGATATTATTAAGTCTCCAAGCATCATCCCATCTGAAACAAGTTCCATATGATAGTTATTGCCATAGTGTCGAGTCATACTTATTTAAAAGATCGTGTAGCATATGTGGCCTTTATTTTTCTTCATATAAAGCCACCACTCAACATAAACAATCACATAAAAAACAAAAGCTGTTACCTATCGCGAAAATTCGTCCTTAAAGAACTACGGCTAAACGTGCCCGAGAGATTCTCTGTTTAATGAATAATGACGATGCTTTATGGATGAAAGACCATGTTGATACGAAAGATGTTCCTGACATCCAAATTCAGAACGAATATGATGTACCTGATTTACCAGTAATAAATGATATAAAGGAGTGGGTCAGAAGTCCATGGACACAATATGATTAAGTTTTGTATTTTTAATTAGCATAATTAAGTATCTATTATTTCTTGACTAGTCATTCGTTGTGCCTGTACTTTAATATTTAACTAAATGTTGATTTTATTAAAGATTATTCAATAAATATAAGAATAAATAGAATAAACTGCTTTGATAAATCCATCAAATTGGAAAATGTGTGACGTCACGAAAGAGGGGGGCTAGTCCAAAATGTGACAACTTGTGACAAGGACGGGGGAGGGGTTAAAAAGTCCTTAAATTCGTGTGACGTAATTTATGGATGGCCCCTCTCTAGTTTAATCGATGTTTTTGGAAGACATGTTTTGCCGGCCCTAAATTGTCACTTCATATTTGTTTACATTCCATATAAAAATACAGCTGTCACTTGATATTAATTTGAAAAATGGAAAAACAAAAATGTAAGGAAAGAAGTTGTTGGAGTGATAGGGCAGAAGCCCTACTAATTGAATTATGGCAGAGCAAAATAAGTGCTTTTCGCGGTCCTAGGAAAAACAACCACATAGTGGAGGTGGAAGTTGCAGCAACAAGGTGTGCATTTCACGGCGAGTGAAATAAAATCGAAAATGCACAATCTTTCACAGAGATATACTTAGGTTATTAAATAAAATTAAGCAAAAATAGAGTTTTTACATATATATCATATTTTACAGGAAAGAGAAGGCAGCAGTGGCCACTTTATGATAAAATGAGAGCCGTACTGTTGCCGTACGTCAGCTACAAAGCCGAGGGCTTAGTGGAGGAGAGTTTTCAAAGTAAGAAACATTTGTTTTGTAATTCAATATATTATTTATATTTACATACATACTTATATACATTTTTAAAAAGGTTCTACTAACTCGGAACCACTCCAAATTTCGGTGGAAACGGCTGCATCTTCGACATTTGTTGCTGCATCTCCATTGTCATCACCAGTTTGCCTGCCATCACCCTCAGCGATGCCGATGTCGCCAACCGATACTTCTTCGCTATAAGTACCGTCTCCTGAGCCGAGTGATTCTATTAATAAAAGAAGGAATCATTTTCAGAGCATCATAATAAGAAAATTTGAACAAATTGAAAAACAACTAGAGAAAGCAAGTCAGGAATCTATTGAAACCAGTAAAGAAATTAAGGACTTGACAAAAAAAATGGTTGAAAATGACAACAAAAAAACCGAAATGATGGAACAATATATAAAAGATTCGAAAGAAACAAATGAACGATTACTTCAATTTCTAAATAAATAAAAGAATTAAAGAATATAAGTATTTTCTGTTTAATAATACATGTTTAACGTTGATACACATGTATCAGTTTTTATATGGAAAATAAAATTGAGTTTTGTTTCGTGCGTACAACTTTATCTTTGATTTAATGTATATGTAATTGTGTAAAATGTAGATATTGTGATACAATATGCACATGTACTTACCAAAATATGTACAAAGTGCTGTCCGAATCATTTCTCCATTAATTGGGTCGTCAGATGCATATGAAATATCACACGGATTCTGGCGTCTAGTCTCCAACTCTTCCAAAGCGCGTAACCATTTAGCGTTTAGCGTGTCATTGTTATCATTTAAAAAATTGTGAAGGACGCAATATGCTTTTATTATGGAGTTGGCATTCCGTACATTGTTGTCAATTTCTTTTCCGATGCGTCGAAAGCGGGCCTTGAGGTGTCCAAAAGCATTTTCGACGACTCTACGTGTTTTCGAAAGAGCATAGTTGAATACCTTCTCACCATTATTTTGATTTACGCTAAATGGATACGGTTTCATTAGTTGTTTGCTAAATCGAAAAGCCGAATCCCCAATAATGAATACTGGCACATTTACGCCTGAAATTTCTCTAGACATTTCGCTTGGTAAAGGACAACTATCCATTTCTTTTTTAAGTGATGACGTCTCATAAATTTGAGAGTCATTACATCGCCCGGGACTTCCTACGTTTATGTAAGTAAAACGGTATCTGAAAATACATTGTAAACATTACTTACATATGTACTTATATGTACATTGAGTTTTTAGTCTTTACTTAGCATCAACTAATGCCATTAAAACGGTGAAATACCATCCTTTATAATTATAATAATCCACAGCTTTGTCAGATGATGGACGAATCTCAATGTGGCATCCGTCTGTAAACAATTATTAGAACATTAGCGCAATTTTAAGATTTTATAACCAATATTTACCAATTGCTCCTAAGCATTGTGGGAATCCAATTACCTCGAAACCAGTCACCAATTCGGTTATATTTTCTCTGTTTAGAGGCAACATTTTAAAACAAGATGGCTGCAGTAATCTCCAGATTTCGGTACAAAATTCCAGTAAAATTTCGCGAACCGTAGATTTTCCTACACCGAACATGTTGGCGATACTACGATACTCTGCAGATGACCCTAAAGCAAATAATGTTATAGCCACTCTTTTATCGATAGGAATTGCTTTTCGGTAATTTGTATCCATTTTTTGTAACGGGCGGAGGATGTCACATAATTTATCAAAGGAACTTCGGTCCATGCGAAAGTTCTCTTTAAAAAAGCAGATCCGTTTCATTTGCAATCGTGTTCCCAAAACTGATTCTTACATTGCTGGAATTAATAATAACTTTTTTTATATAATTGAAAACTTATGCATCAGTAGGAATATATACACACTTTTGTCCAACATGAATTAATCGACATCCTAAGGTCCTTTATTAAGTCTAATACGATTAGATGTTGTTTCTTTAACTCGGCTATCTTTTTTGCCAAGGCATGGTGCTGAGTAGTAAGACATTCCAATAGTTCTCTTGAAGAATTGTCGATGAGCAGGATATTTATTTGGCTTCTCAAAGCCAATGCTTTCGCAATTAACATCTTTTTCTCAGAATTCTAAAAAACACGATCTTTAGTAATAATTATGTATAAGCAAATATTAAGGATTTCAAAACTTACCATTCTCGTTGCTCAAATGTAAACAAACAAATAAATTTGTGAGCTGTCAGTGAAAACTCAGCGAAAACACAAATTGTCGGTCTGAACGACTTACGTTCCACAACATACAAATGTGTTTTCAAAATGTTTTCAATGTCGGTCCGAACATAGTATAACACAAAATCATATGTTTGACAATCGATAAATCGATAGAATAAATTTAGTGTTTCAGTGTTGAAACACTTTTGCTGAAAACTGCTTAAAATTTGTACGCAACGATTCAATTTTGCTGAAATTTTTTTTGCATAAATGCGATATTTGCTTATAAACGATTTGCATTCAAACAACCAAATTCATATAATAAATCCGTGTATAATGCGTTGAAATATGAAAATTTTGCATATAACCAAAATTTGCATACAAGCGGTTCGTCATGTAACCGATATCTACTGTATGTTCATATCCATTGCACAATTCCGATTTCTTTGGCGCCGCGATTTGAAGGTACCGTTGGAAAGAGGAAGTCCTCCTGATTAAAAAACAAACGCATTTTTTTCTTCAAATTAATTAAGTTACACTATAATCTTTTAAATAAATCCACATTTTACACATTTAGCAGGTTTTTTTACCTAAAAAACCTTTATTTTAAAAATTACATTTTACACTCGTTTGAACCTCATTTGTTTACCAAAAATTACGACGAAATGGACCGCTGCCATGTGATGATAAGGCAATTCGCTGAAATTCCTCTTTTTTGCAAAAATTCCTCTATTCATGCATATGGATATTTTCTTTTTTAAATTTATTAAGCAAATAAGTAATATTATATACAATATTATATACATGTATTAGTAATATTATATAATAATATTATATATACATACATATGTATAAGTAATATTATATAATAACATTACGTAATAAAGTGTAAACTGTACAGTACAGTACGAAAACTCAAATTTTGTTTCAATATAAGTGCATGATAACCGAAAAATTTGACCACTTTATAACAAAAAGTCAATATATATTTTTATTTTTAACGCAGAAAGGAGTACTACACGAAAGTACTTCAGTCACCCTGGGTATTCGCTCAGGCAGGGTTATTTTTTTAGAGCGCCGGCGAAGGCCGCCAACGCAGAAAGGACTGCTACGCGAAAGTACTTTAGTCACCCCGGGTATTCGCTCGTAATATCATAATATTATCACACGATTTTACTTATCTGTGTTTATTAAATATAAATCACATATTATTCATATATTCATATATGTATGTATAATATGTATATGGAAAAGTGTTCACATATTCAATTTTAGCTTGAAAAATCTTCTTTATAGTTTTTTTATAGTTAATAAAGAAAAAAGAATCACTCGAAAGTGCAAACAAAGAAAGCGCTGTGAAACGCTGAAAAATCCTTCACTTTTGGTTTTTAAGGTGTGGCAATGCTGGTTTTCCTCGTAAATATAAGCACTCTAAACTTTTCAACCATAAATTTGACAAGTGATTTTTAAATTCCTAAATTTAGTTGAAAAATTGCAAAATAAATGTGAAATGTGAGCATATTTCCATGCTTAGAGTGTATATTTGAATATACATAGTAAAAAACGTGAAAAAATTAGTCAAACATAGAGAAATAACATGTGTTCCCAGTGCAAATTTTTGAATTTTTAAACGTAAATATTTTAAAAAATATTAGTTACTTTTGCATTATTTTTGGATATTCCTCCTCTGGAGAAGCCCTCTCCGTACATATCCCATTTATACGGAAATTCGGTTTTTTTACCCCTCCGTCAAAGTAATCGGAATCGTGCCATATCCATTTTTTCACTAATAAAGTCCAACTGTCCAACTCTAGATGCGACCATACACCCGCAAACCATAACATTACTCTTTCCTTGCAACTCTTCTTTGATCTTTCTCTACACTTTTCGTGATCTATTGGAACCAAATATATTAAATTTTTATTAGTCGGTGAACACAATGTTTTCCCAAAACCAATACGGTTTGTTTAAACATTGTTTAGCAAACGCTGACCTCTTCCTTTTATTAACCTTACTTATGTATGGCTTACGACGAGCGATTCGTCTATGCTAACCAGCACTCTTCAACACATTCCTTACTGTTTGAGGATTTCTTTTTTTTTTTTATACATTTCAAAAATGGATAAACACATGTTTCTGAACATTTTAACAAAATAATTTAAATTTTAATTCTGCTTAAATTGGCTGTTAATAGCGGACATTTCCATTTAAAACAGGATAACAACCCAAAACACACAACTAATCTTGAACGTGAATGCTTGTTATGGAAATAAAAATAGCTTCATAGGTCCAGCAATCACTAGACCTTAATCCTATTCAAAATATCTGGAGCTATTTGAAAAACCGTATTCGAAAACATCGAATTTCTTCTATAAGACCAAAAAACTGGATCGCCGGCTTAGTGATTGCAACAAAATGTAGGCTAAAAACCGCTAAAACTATTGTAATTACTTTTGATTTAGTTTGAAGAATAATCGAAATTTTCAAATCATTAGTCAGCTGTACGATTTTCAGTGACAGCCTCTTTAACAAACTTTGAGCAATAGTGCTCGTTTGACGTAAAAACGGGAAAAGCTTAAAAAATAATTCCCATTTCATTTTGGGCTTATCTCTATTAACTATAATAACAAAGATACAATTTTTAATTTTGCGCAAAAAAATATAGATACTTGAGAAAACTTGAAATTTTACTTGCTGTACGATTTTCAATGAGATGAATGAGTTACAAAGTAAATTTTTGTGTTCTACTATGTTCGGACCGACATTGAAAACATGTTTTCGCTGAAAACTAATTGAAAACTTACATTCCACTCATTATAATCGGTGCCTGCTCTAGTTTAATCGAGACATATTTTGCCGGCCCTAAATTGTCACTTGATATTTGCTTACATTCCATATGCAAACCCAGCTGCTCACTGTTAAGGGGACCTTGCACGGTGCACCAATTGCAGAATTTTCTTCTTGGTGCAACGGCACAACAAACACGCAAAATTTATTGCAATGCTGAAATACGTCAGACCAAAACCCATGTTTATTTTCGTGCCGTCATATATCACTAGATTCTGCAATGGGTGCTCTCTTGGCCTTGCATATTTCGGTATGGGATTTTTGCATTTTGTGTCATCTTGCAAGAGCAAGAGAATCCCGGTATTGATAGTTGTCAGTGAAAACTCATCGAAAACGCACATTGTCGGTCCGACTGACTTACATTCTACAACATACAAATGTGTTTTCAAAATGTTTTCAATGTCGGTTCGAACATAGTATTCGTTACATACGGATTTTTCACACTTAAAACATTTTGTTTTGGACATACGACGATCTTTCAATGGACAGAATACCCAGTATTTTCTTTTCTTGGAAGAGGATGGTTCTCCGTTACTATTGTTATCATTGTTGGCTGCTTCCGGAGAGTTAGTAGCTGGAATATACGTACTGCATCGCAAACTTTTGGACAATGTTAGTAGTTCCCGTCTTGGTTCCATTCAAGGCATTGAGTACCTTCATAAACTCATTTTGATTCAATGGATTTTTGCTCGTGGAAATCATATTGTGGCAATAAATGACTTACAAGTTTATAAACGAAATATTAAGCATGCCATAAAATACTGCCATGGGCCACCTATTCGATTTTCTGGAACGACATGTGTGAAAATATCTGGTCGAATGTGTCGACACCTCCCTTTGTCTGGTTGTAGTGTAATATAATGTCAGGCTTTCGAGAAGTTTGGTTTATTGTGCCTGGTTCATTGCAAAATATTGTAGTGCCAACTGGTCTTGAGCTCGAATTTTTCATTTGCTTATGTATTTCTCGCTTATTGGATCTTATTGTACCAACAATGGTCAATTTATATATGTATGTACATATATCTTTTAGCAAGCTCTTTGATAGTTGTACGGAGGTGAACCAATTACCCCAAGTAATTTTGCGACAGGTATCATGTATTGGTCTGGTTAACTCTTTCACGTAGTATTCACCTAATGACATCATTGAAGTTGTTGTTGCTTTGCCCACGTATGGGATAGCATTGAACATATTCATATTTAGTAGCTTCTATCACAAATCGTAACGATTTGTATGCCACACTTATTCGACTTACCAGGTAAATATATTTTGAAAGGACAACACCCACGAAAAGCTAACAGCTGTTTGTCGATTGTATTGTAGCTTCCTGGAGTGTAATTATCGTTGCACTGTTTTATTAAGAGATCCCACAACTTTCTGACAAATACAAAAGCATCGGCGGGGCGCAGAGCAAGTCTCAATGCTTTGTCATTTGTTCGCAGCCTACTAATTGAAAAGTTGAACCTATCACGTCTAATGGCAGCAACATACCTATCTCCAGTGTAGGTTGTATTGAATAACTCACTAGCTGATAAGTGATTGTCCTTCAGAACTGCGGTCAAAGTCAGTACGCCAAGGAGAGCCCGAATTTCAAGACAATTTGTATCTACGAACGTATTGATAGTCAAATTAGTTATTTGTGTTAGAGATGTCTCTGTATTCGTTCACAGAACTATTTATGATATTATTTCATCAGTGAAGAAAAGCATTAAAGCTCGAAATCGGATCACATAAGGCTTTACATGCTCTTGTGGGATCTCTTATTGTTCGAACAACATTCATTGATAGAACTCTACCGGCATTTATTTCCTTCGAGGCAGTCCAGCAATATTGACTTTTGCTTCTTAATGTTGTATGGAGTACTCTCACTATCCGGTTGTCTAAGACGAACTATTATTGTTGGTTTCTTCGTGTACCGGGTCTGACGATATATTTTCGCGATTCTCCTGCACATTAAGACCTTCATCTTCCGCGTCACTTTGAATATCATCTTCTAATATAGCATCTCTTATTTCACCTTCATTTTCTGTTGAACTACTATCATCTAGATTTGTTAGCTATTAGCGCGTCGTCTAATATTCCATCTTTTTTATTTTGCTTTTATTTATACTTACATATATGTACTAAATTTGAATAAGAAACACAATAACTTGAATAAGAAATACAAAACTTACTACCAAAACTCAACTACCACTGGAATGCCGTACGTAACGACTGAGATGAATACAAATAAGGATGCGATGTGAAAAAAGTTGTAGGAGGGAGAGCTTAATGTAAAAAGGCCGTACGCCTCTGAGACATATGTTATGAAAGCAGGGTTAACAAGGAAAATCTAAAATTTTCCGAAAATAATATTTTAAACATTGCGACGCCATTTCCGGTGACACCTCGGAAGTGAGTTGCGTCCGCGTTGGCAGGATAACAGAAAAAAATACGTGAATTAGTTAAAACCTTAAATTAGAACTTGGACGAAGGAAAAACAAACTGAAAAGTGGATTTTTGGCAGACGTTTTTACAAACAATGAAAATTTCGCGACATTTTTTTTTCAAATAGTTGTAATCGAAAATAATCCTTCGTCCCATCGGTTGGCTAACCAACTTCAAAAACATAGTTTCGAGAAAAACGTGTTTAAATGCGACGCACTTAGCTAAGCTAGGCTCGACCGCATAAGTTCTCAAGGCTGTATCTCCGAAATTATTACTCGGAAAATTTAAAATTTAAGACAATATTTTAGAGGTGCTGTAGTATTTAATAAGACCATAAAAAATTAAATTTCTTGAAACCCGTAAACCCATGTAACCTCTTAAATTAAAACACTTAACATTTATTACGATTGTAATGTTTACAATTTTATTATGGAAAATTATACGCCTGATATCCCACTTTCATCTGAGTGGTGCGGTAAATAAACAAAACTGCCGATTCTTGTGCCAAGAAAATTCACAAATTAGTTCCTAACAACAAATTCATTCACCTAAATTGACAGTTTGGTGTTGTTTTTGCCTTGTGGAATAATCGGTCCATACTTTTTTCGAAATAAAGCTGTTGACACCGTTACTGTTAATGGAAAGCGGTATAAATTAGTAATAACCAACTTTATATGACTGCAATTGGAAGGAATTTATCTTGATAACATCTGGTTCCAACAAGACAGGGTATGTGCCACAGAGAACGTGAAACAATCGTGAGGTTAAAGCCTACCTGATCCAGTCAACTGTCAAAGTCGATAGTTGAGTTGCTCTCTTATTTTCAATGCCAGGAGAGTTAGGCATCCCCTTATCTAGGGTTACCATATGCCCTGATCCCTTGGTTTCCTCCTGAATCGGCGATTTTTTTGAATTATTATTATTTTTTGAACCAGTGCGTGAAGAAACTGAGCATCACAGCGTTTTAGTCTGCTTAGGCGTTTTGAATTTGCATGCCACGCGTACGATGCGTTCCAAAACTCGACCGAGATCAACTCGCGTAAGTTTTTTTCGATATAAAATTCCTGCGCGAATTGAACTCGGTTGAGTTTTGGAACGCACACCATATGATATCGCCATCATAGATACATACATATGTATATATCGTCACATGAAAATGCGACTGCATCATATAATATGTCACACACATGTCTCGACTCGAATTTGCGGAATTTCATAAATTGAATCCGAATCCGGAATGGGCAATTTTTACGCCTAATAACTGAAAAGTGAACGTAAACCCGCAACAGGGGAGGGAGGGGGTTTTGTTAACCTAACGGTTGTGTGTATATTCCCCGGGTAAATGTATTAATTACTATACCGATCTGTCAACTAGTTTGTTTACAGCAGTTGCTTTAGTAGTGCGTTTTGATCTTTAACGAATAAAAATATCGGAAAATGAATTTATCTAAAGTTTTGTGCTTCTAACTAAATTTGGTGTGCGTTTTCAGTCTATTGAAAAGATAAAACAAAATTCGCTGAAGGAACTGAATGCCATCCCAAAAAGTGGAAATGTGTTTTAACTACAATTTCCGGGTGCTTTTTTGTCACAATGTACATACATATGTAAGTATACAGCCAGAGTCATAAGTCTACAAGCAGCCAATATAAATTTGTTTGTTTGAAAATATTTACAAAATTGATTGGCATGAGATGCATTTTTGCCTTTATCGTAGTAGTACTGTAAAATATGCCGTATTTTATCTTTATTTTGCTCCATGTTTGCGACGCTATAACTCACGAACGACTTAGAAGAAACGGCAATCAATCAAACAAGTGTTAGCGCGTGAAATACTCTTTCCGAAAAGGTATAGCATGACCCGATGCGACGAAACGCCAACTAGCGAAAATACCGCAAGACTTTTTTGACAACCAATATTTTAATTAAATTTAAATTCTCTTAACAAAACTTTGTGCCTAAATAGGATGTAATCGCGTGAAAACTTGCCCTAGCCCCAATATATGTACATACTTATGTAACTAATGTCGGGACTTTCAAACATTTGGTTGACTTTACCACTTATGGATTGATAGTATGTCAGCTATCTTAATGAAACTCGGCATATAAGTATGTAAGTATTTCTGTTAGTAATATGTAGTATTGCCAAAAATAGATAAAATTTAGTCAACACTAGACCTAAATCTATATCTTATTTCGTTGTAATTCATTCACGAATTCTTCGAAAAATGAGTGTTAAATTCTATCGCATCATTTTAATACTCTTGCAACATCTTGCAAAAGAGTATACTAGTTTTGTTCATCTATAGATCACCTAGGACTTAGGATGACCAAAATACGCCATTAAATGAAAATTCATAAAATGTCATAACTTAGCACTAAATTAAGATATAAGACTGTAATTTAACATAGGGGGTCGCAACAGCAAGAACATATGTGGGCTAAAACTTAAAATAATGGGCGTGGACCTGCTCTAAGGCCTAAGGTACAATATCAAAATTGACTCCGGCAAACCACTTGAGCACCCTAATCAACACTGTAAAATTACCGCCAATTCCGTATATAACGGTTCAGTTAAAAAGTACTAAAAGCGAGATAAATCAATTAGGGTATTCACAAGGTGTCATATTGTGTCATATCGTCATATTGTCATATTTTTTTATGACTGTCATATTAGCACTGTTGTTGTTTCACATGCAAAATTAAAATATGACTGATACAACACTGCGCGGTATGTTTATTGAGTTCGCTATTCTATCGGCTGTATTTGTTTACAAATACAGCACTGCGTGGTATGTTTATGACAAAATATGACATACAACAGTTAAGGGTGCTCACAAGTGTCGTATTTTTCAAGAATATTAAAATATGACATAAGACATACAACAAAGCTTGTGAATTGCCTAAATATATAAATCTCAAGAGGCATTAAATTTTACATTTTGGATGATACAAAAGCACTTTATAAGACAATGCGTGTGGTACCGCCCACATTTCGATGAAAAGCGAAATCTCAAGACCTACTTGAGCGATATCGACCAAATTTGGTATAACATGGAATGATACTTTGACATTGCTATGTTTCTGTGCGAAAACAAACGAATATTTACTACAACCACGAATACTTCCGATATAACCACACTGAATTTTATCATGCTGCATATGAGACCTGCGGTCGAATCGTTACATCCGTGAACGTATCACTCGTCACGTAAAAGCCTGTATTTCGGATTACGACATGATCGTAACGCTTCTATCATAATCTGGCATGATGACATACGTGAGCGAGTATATAAACGTGTCCGTTCGTTCGAATCGTCATTCGAACGCAAATTACGAATCGTAATATGCAAATTTTTGGAAACGTAAGCAAATTTTTTTAAATTTTATTTTTTTATAATTTTTAGTAATAAAGAACATAAATAAGAAACCTATGAATGGAATATCTTATTAAAAATTAAAAAAAAAAAAAATTATTTACATATATGAACAAAATTTTTGTATTTTAGTTGAAATTAAAAATAAAATTATTTACAAGGTTAAGAACACATAAATTTTTGAATCAAATTTATTAAAGAATACTTTATTTGGTCTCATATCGTTTGTTCGATCGCGGTAAGGCGGTTCGCTACTCCGTGTCCATTTTTTGTATGTGTTAAGAATCGCAATTTTGAGGGTCGTAAGTTATTGTAAATTTTATTCAGATGTTATGTAATGACTCACAAACGTTAGCAAATCTTCCACTTTTGTGGGGTGATACCTTTCTCTCTTGCCATATCCCAAAATTCTCCACCATCTTTTTAAGATTCCAATGCTTTGTCCAACGATACATCTACAAGGAAAATTTTGTTAATGAGGATTCATAATTAGTTTTTTTTATACCTACGCTATTGCTACGATCTCATAGCTATCTCCGCACTATTCTTTTATACCCACCACTTTCTCTACAGCTCAAGTAAAAAAACAAAGTTGAATTCATGTTGATATTTAATTAGATTTGTTACTTTAATGAAAATTTCGCAACAGTTTTGGCAGTACAACATCCGTTGTGACCTAAAAATACGATCCAAAGCAAAGTGGAACTTAAAAACTATTGTGAATTGAAAATACATTACGATCCGTTTGCTATCGAATATTATAAAGCCAATCACCGCATATGATTGACGTATCACGTAATTTTCTTTCGTATGTTTGCCGATCCGAGCACTGCGGTTTGCAATTTGTCACAGTTATAAAGAAGTCAAGTTCTTACGATAATGTTTCAGGTCGTTATCTTGATAAAATTTAAATTTATTTCCTTTCAACCCAAATATGGACGCCGTATTAAGTAACTTATATGGGTCAAACCATGTCAAGTGGGCCATGAAAAATTTCCGATTTTGAAAATTAGTAGTTCATTAGGAAGGGGACCAGACGCATACCTCGTGATATAATATATGTAAATATTTCGTCAAAATTCCTTTTTTATTATTAGTTATTGAAGGTCGAAATTTAGAAAAATTGGTAAAATGGTAAAGTTATTTGCTCATAAACTACTGAAGATAAATCGATGAAATTTTGTGAACCCAAAGAAAATGTTCGTGCTATATTATACATAAATATTTTTTCACGGTCAATTGGTTTGAATAATAGTATTAACCATAATTTTTTGTTAAACAATTGATCTTTCTAATATGTACTTCACGCTAAAAAACTGAAAGGTAGGTGACACAACGCGGAAAACCTTTAATAATTTGGAAAAAAAAATATTTGTTCAGTTATACCATTCCAAAGGTATTGAATTTTTTGTCCTCCTACCTCTCTTAAAACGTATGACACAACCATCGTTGCGCAGTGCCCTCGTAAGCTCTCGACATCTGTGCCGCAAGAAAAGCATTAGCGCATTGCGATTGCGTAATTAAAAGTAAAATTGCAGCAGAACACATACATATGTATGTAATTCGCAAGAAATTTTCAAAAGCGACGACGGATTTTCTCTAGCTGAGGTAAGAAGTAACCATGAACTGTTTGTCCTACCCACGTGGAGAAAGAAAAAAATTGTGAAACCACCGGAAGTATTTGAGGGCGCGAGGCAGGAGCCTACAAATATTATTGAAAACATGCCATCCCAAGACAATATTTCAATTTTCAATTCAATTGCAACGCCACAAAATATTGATCATATCGTATTCCAAACTAATTTGTATGCTGAACAAACTGGAATGCCCTACATTCCCACAAATGCGTTAAAAATTCATGTTTTTCTTCAAATCAAATAGGAATAAAATCTCAGGCCACTTATCGAGACTACTGGTCCTGGTCATCTCCTCCAGAACTGAACGACGGGTATATATCGAAACTAATGCCTGACTGGCTTTTGGCCAATTTATATTTGAACTATTCTTCCATAATGCCTGTGGCAACCCTAGAGAGTGATGACAACTGGCAGCACCATCGATGCGAATGGAAAACGAGCGAGGAGCGAGTAGAGTAATAACGAGGGTCATCGAGTGCGCAGTTAATTTAGTAGAGTCATCGAGTGCGCAGTGAATACATACGCTATTATATATTATATTACACAATACTGATACATTGAATATATGAAAATACTGAAACTATACTGTGTATTATTTGGTAGTCAATACAGTGGTGACGAGAATGGGATAACAAAAAGGAAAAGATAAACGAATCGGAAAGGGTGGAGAGGAATTTTTTTTTTGCAAATAACTGCGCAATTCAGCGAGTCAAAAAAAAAAAAAGCAACAGGTAGTGTGTGAGAGCGACTGAATTTTGCCTGCGCAAGTGCGAGTGCGCGAAGAAAACTTAAAGAAGAGAAAACTCGGCATTCAGTCACATAAGCATTAAATTGCAAGTTGAAGAAATTTGAGAAAAAAGAAAATTCGGCATTGAATTGCATAGGCATTAAATTGCATAGGCATTAAATTGCAAGGTGAAGAAATTTGAGAAGAGAGAAAATTTGGCATTAAATTGCATATACATACAAACATAAAGGCATAATTTTACTAAGAAAATGATGAATCCCAGTGTGGCACCATTTCTATGCGACGTGATGGACAAGTCGATAATCCGAACAGAGTGGGAAAAATGGCTTCGATCGTTTACGCTGTACTTAGAAGCAGAAGACATTACCACTGCGTCTAAGAAAAGAAGTAAACTGCTACATCTTGGCGGCGCTCAATTACAAGAAGTCGCGTATAATATCCCAGACGCGCTGGTAGAAGGAAAAGAAGGTGTAGATCCATATGAGGTGCTCGTGGGTAAATTGACACAACATTTCTCTCCAAAGAGGAACTCGACGTTCGAACGACATCTATTTAGGTCCCTGAAACCAATGGAAGGGGAAACCCTAAATAAATTCATTTTAAAACTAAGAGGTCAAGCTGCTAAATGTCAATTCGGTAAGACCGAGAAAGAAGTTATAGAAACGAATATAAAAGATAAACTCATCGATGTATGGGCACCAATAGATTTGAAAAAACGACTCCTGGAAAAAGAACATGATTTAACGCAGGTGGTTGAAATGTGTCAGATACACGAATCAATAAAAAGCCAAACGACAACAATGGTTTCTGACGTAGTGCCACTAAACGTAAACAAAATCGCTAACAAAACTAAGTTTGATACTGCTGAATGCGATAGATGCGGGCGTAAAGGGCATACGAGTAATGACTTTAACTGCCCGGCTAAGAATGCTAAATGCAATAAATGTATGCTACAGGGTCATTTTGCAGTGAGGTGTAAAACAAAAAGGGTCAAACGTGAGCACGGAAGTGGTAGTTATGATAACCTGAAACGGCGGCGCATGGCAGCATCTAGAGTGCGCTGCATAAATGATGAGGGTGAGATGAGATCTGAAGAAATGCGGGAGTTCGACTGTTTTAAAATTGATGATGATATGAGCGATGAGAGGATTAGATGCTCTGTTGGTGGCCGAACGATTGACATGGTAATAGATTCTGGGTCTCGATTTAATTTAATAAGTGAAGGAGATTGGTCGGAGTTACGAAACGGACAGGCCGTAGTGTGGAACATCCGGTCCCACTCTCCAAATCAATTCAAAGCGTATGCCGCGGATAAGCTTTTGAAAGTGTTGCAGGTATTTGACGCGCCAATCGCTACAGCTCATACAGAACTGATTGCTACCTTTTATGTTATTGAAAAGGGAAGTCAATCACTCTTAGGGCGGGACTCAGCAGTAAAACTTAATGTTTTGAGAGTAGGGTTAAATGTCCATCGAATTGAAGATAAAGAGCCATTTCCAAAAATTAAAAACATTAAAGTTAGTTTAGCAATAGATTGTAGTATCCGGCCGGTCCAGCAACCAATAAGACGCATTCCGATTGCATTAGAGACGAAAGTGGCGGAAAAGATTGATGAAGCATTACACCAAGACATAATCGAGCGAGTTCCAGGGCCAAGCTCGTGGATATCGCCGGTGGTCATAGTATTTAAACCTAATGGGGACGTGAGGCTATGCATTGATATGAGGCGCGCAAATGAGGCCATACTACGTGAAAACTACCCTTTACCCACCTTCGACTCCTTCATGACAAAACTAAGACATGCAAAATTGTTCTCGAGGCTGGATTTAAAAAACGCATACCATCAAATCGAACTCGATGAGGCCAGCCGAGAAATAACGACGTTTATCACACACAAAGGGCTATTCCGGTACAAAAGGTTAATGTTCGGGGTAAATTCGGCACCTGAGATTTTCCAACGCATAATGGAAGAGTTGTTATCACCTTGCAAGAACGTTCTCAATTATATCGACGATGTCATCATATTCGGAAGCTCGGAACAAGAACATGACGAAGCAGTAAGGGACGTTATGCGAATATTTAATGCGAATGGTGTCGTACTAAACACAGGTAAATGCGCCTGGAAAGTGAAGGAGCTAAAGTTTCTGGGGCACATGTTATCGGAACAGGGGTTCACTGCCGATCCAGAGAAAGTAAAATTAATCGGGGAATTTCGAGCTCCAAAGACCAAAGACGAGGTAAGAAGTTTCCTAGGCCTAGTTACGTACATAGGGAAATTTATACCAAAATTAGCTGATATTACTGAGCCTTTGAGGAGTCTCCTAAAATCAAGTAGCACTTTCATCTGGAGTCACAATCAAGAACAGGCATTTAAAAAACTAAAAACTTATCTAGCGGAAATACCCAACTTAGCATTCTTCGATCCAAAGAACAGAACGCGCGTAATAGCTGATGCCAGCCCAATAGCCTTAGGAGCAGTCTTAATTCAATTCGACAGCGGTGGGGATCCGAAGATAATCACATACGCTAGCAAAAGTCTCTCAGACGTTGAAAAAAGATATTCGCAAACAGAGAAAGAAAGCTTGGCTTTAGTGTGGGCAGTAGAGAAATTTTATTATTATTTAGCAGGACTACAATTCGAATTGGTCACAGACCACAAACCCCTTGAAGCTATTTTTAAACCGACATCCAAGCCACCTGCCAGAATTGAACGTTGGCTTCTACGACTGCAAGCTTTCAAATTTAAAGTAATTTATCGTGCTGGAAGGGAAAACATAGCGGACCCCTTATCGAGACTAGTCAAGTTTTCAAGTAGTGACATATTCGACAGCAACTGTGAAGATAATGTTTTCCAAATCGTGTGTAGTTCCGTGCCAGCAACTCTTACAGTAACCGTCATTGATAAAAAAAGTACAGGGGATGATCATATATCTGATGCAATCACTCACATAAGTAACAACTCGTGGAGCTTGGGAACATCCAATATATATTATCCGTTCCGACTAGAACTTTCGGTGCTAGGCAATATACTCCTGCGTGGGAGACGCATTGTGATTCCCGAATCTCTACGGCAAAGAGTACTGGAACTCGCACACGAAGGACACCCGGGGAGTCGGCGATGAAAAGACGACTAAGAGCAAAGGTTTGGTGGCCCCTGATTGACAGAGAGGTCGAACGATTTGTAAAAAATTGCCGAGACTGCTTGCTGGTATCACTACCAAACAATCCAACCCCAATGCAAAGACACAGATTCCCCGACGGACCATGGCAATGTGTGGCAACGGATTTATTAGGTCCTCTTCCCAATGGCGAATATGTACTCGTATTGATCGACTATTTCTCGCGCTATCAAGAGGTTGTGTTCTTAAGGAAAATAAGTTCCGAAGCTGTTATAAAATCAATGAAAGACATCTTCTCTAGACTAGGGTTACCTAAATCCTTGCGTACTGACAATGGGAGGCAATATGTGAGCAATGAGTTTAAAGAATTCTGTAGAGAGAATAACATCGAGCTAGTCACAACACCGCCGTACTGGCCTCAAGCTAACGGAGAGGTCGAGAATATAAATCGATCACTAGTAAAGCGTTTAAAAATTGCCCACTCTAACAAGCTGAACTATAAGTCAGAGATACAGAAATACTTAATGATGTACAATGTGACACCTCACAGCACAACCGGGGCTACACCAACGGAATTAATGTTCAATCGGACCATTCGTGACAAGATCCCAGACATACGTGATCTAACACAAGAAATCGGTGATTCGTCGGCAAGAGACTTGGACTGCATAAATAAACATAAGGGGAAAGAGAAGGCTGATGCAGCCAGAAGGGCGAAAAGCTCGGACATAGGAGTTGGGGATATTGTGCTTTTGAAAAACGTTATATTCCCGCACAAGTTAACACCAAATTTCAATGCAACCGAATACGTTGTGGTTAAAAGGCAAGGCGATGAGGTACAGCTTTCAGGCGATGGTAAGGTGCTGCGGAGGAACATCAGCCATGTTAAGAAAATTCCCTCCGCTAACCAACAACCAGCCAGTGAGTCAGAGAAAGCACCAGGAACATTGTTACATCCACCAATTGAACAACATTCAACACTATCCAGAAATTCAGGCGCGGAGGAGACAGGAACGTCACAAGGGTCACTACGTCCTGAGTCAGCGGCTAAGTTCACATCACCACCTACAAACGTACTCACCGGCGACCAACCATCAGCTCAGCAAGAAGGGATTAAGTTGAAGCTAAAAAAAATAGGAGGGATGTGGCAACCCTAGAGAGTGATGACAACTGGCAGCACCATCGATGCGAATGGAAAACGAGCGAGGAGCGAGTAGAGTAATAACGAGGGTCATCGAGTGCGCAGTTAATATAGTAGAGTCATCGAGTGCGCAGTGAATACATACGCTATTATATATTATATTACACAATACTGATACATTGAATATATGAAAATACTGAAACTATACTGTGTATTATTTGGTAGTCAATACAATGCCAAAAAGAGGGTCACCAATTTTTAACAAACTGTACAAAGTTCAACCTTTTTTAGATATGTTGCTAGAAAGATTTAAATTATGCTTCGAAGCAAGCGAGTATCTAGCGGTAGACGAATCAATGATTAGATTCAAAAGTAGATAATTGAGATTATTTTTTTTATAAAATTGACTGTTTTTTTTTAGGTGGTTCAACTCTGATCCAGAACATGACGAAGAATCCAATAAAAAGAGGGTTCAACACTTGGATGTTATGCGATAGCTGCGGTTATGTTCATCCTTTCGAAATCTATACAGGTAAAAAAGGCCAGTTGGTCAAGAAACAACTAAGCGGGTTGTTCTTGAATTAATTTAAAATTTTGGTGGAAAAAATCATAAGGTATACTTCGATAATTTTTTTACTTCTTACAAACTGATTCTGGAATTGAAAAAACAGCTGATAAATAGCTGCGAAGCAGTGCGGCAAAGTCGAAAGTTTCTTCTAACCAGTATTAAGCTGGATAATCAATGAAAAAAGGTGAATATGAGTGGTAAACTAGCGATTCAGGATTAGTGATTGAAGTGGATTAGAAAAAGAGCGATTACAGCTGAAACAACGCCAAAGCAATGGTTCTCTGAGAAAAATCAGTAAGCCGGAAATTATTCACGATTATTATATGCACATGACATGACAAGTAAGATCAGCTAAAGAAATACTATAAACTGTGTAGGAAAAGGCGCAACTGGTGGCACCAAAAATAAAAATAAAATGAAATCTGTACGTCTCATAAAAAAATAAACCTTTTGTAGATCCAAACATACGATCTTTCACATCTGCAGCACGAAGCGACACCAACGAATAATTGCGTGGATGTGCTCTACTTGCAATGTACCACTTTGTCTTAGCAAAACGAAATGTTTCTTCAATGAAATTCACAAATAAAACAAGTAAAATATGCGCAGTGGTATAAGTATTGTGCCATATCCTTGTACAGAATCCTGGAAGGAGAAATTTTATCTGTTGATTTGTTTTCAATAAATATTTGAAATGAATGAAATACATTAAAATAAAATATGTATGTTTAATTTTTTAGCAATTTCTCGTAGTGCGCCGGAATGAGTTAAAAAACGTTTAAGTTTGTTTTATAAAAAAAAATGTTTTCTGGAGCTATGCTCCTTTATTGAATTCCGTTTTAGAACTAAAAATTAAAATTAATTGTACTTAACGCCAAACATACGTTTGCTGCTGCAACGAATATGGTATTTGCTGACGTTGCGTTTCCCACAGGTTTTCACTGCACCTGTCGCAGTCTCAGCGATTTGGTTGGAATCGAAAGATGTTAACGCATAATATGATACTTTTTACATGTGTGGAGTACTAACTTATGTAATATAACGGCAACTGCGCGGTTTAAGGATCGTATTCCTTATAATAGTATCTTATCAAAATATCCTAAGCACACAAGTATCAAAACAACCTTATGTGTCAGTAAATAGAACAACATTATAGGAAATTTATCAAAATAACCTTGTCTTGGAACAATAGACGTGCACTATCAGTACAACAAACAATAACCACCCAAATATTTATTTACTAGTACACAACCAGCATCTCAGTGGTACAAGTAGCATTAAGATTTATGTAAACAAACCTAAATAAATAATATATTATATTACAAGGTGCGTTCCAAAGTAAACAGAGCATTTTAAGTCTAGTACCCCCTGGTGGCGCCATCTTTATGTCGACTGGTGTGTTAGAATCTGCTATCTTTATCGATTGTCCAGTGAGAATTTCATGACATTTCATTGATTGGAAGTGAAGTTAATGCCTTTTAAGTGTCAGTATGTTTGCGTTATCGGTGCGAAAATGAGCTTCGAACAAAGAGCTAAATTAAATTTTGTTTTAAATTTTTTTAGTCATCGACTAAACACCGCCGTGTGCATACGTTTGCCTCTCTTTCGCGGATCTCGTCTGACTTTCTCACCCGCTTCAGTGCAGTTATCTTTAATAATTCTTCTTTTGCGGGCTATCCCACGTGTTTCTTTTGTTTGTGTGAACAAAGGTATACTCTACCAAGTGACTAATAATCTAAAAGTGCAACATGCCCCCCGGGGCTTCTAACCTAGGGGAAAACAGGTTTGCCTTGCTTTCCTCTAGTCCACAATCAAAAAGGAAAAAAGCCCACAAATCTGTTGAAGAGTTTCCTGATCTCCCTCGTGTAAACATTACAAAGAACGACGATCCTAAGTTCATTGTATTAAAATCGTGCGACAACAACAAGCCCCTATCACGTTTTTCATGTTTTTTGGTACATAAAGCCCTTAACGCCATAAGTAAAGATGTAAAAATCACAGAGATGAGAGATGGAAACCTCTTGCTACTTGCAAAAAATAAAAAAATTGCCGAAAAGTTCATTAACATCAAAAACCTCTCAGGCATCTGCCAAATCGAAGCAAAATACCATGAGCAACTCAATAGTGTCAAAGGCACAATTTTCGCTCCGTTCCTCAATCACGTCCCAGACAACGAAATTGTGGAAGGCTTAGAAGCATATGGTGTAACATCCATTTACAGATTTCAGAGAAAAACTGAAGGAGTTCTAACACCAACAGGTGCGTTACTTTTAACCTTTGAAAGCTACAAACTTCCCGAAAAAATAGATGTTGCATGGAGGAAAATTTCTGTTCGCCCATATTTCCCCAACCCAATGCGTTGCAAATCTTGCCAAAAGCTTGGCCATACACTAAAGCATTGCAAAAATCTTCCATCATGCGTCAACTGCAATTTCCCTCCGCACGAAGAAGAAAAATGCTCAAGATTAATGTGCGCAAATTGTTCTGGTGAACATCCCGCGTCCTCAATTAGTTGCCCAAAATTCCAACAAGCGAAAGAAATATTAAAAATAAAAACGGAAGAAAAGTGCAGTATGCGCGAAGCAGCAAAGAAATACAGAGCGCAAGCTCCCACCCCCTCTCCTCTTCAATCATTCTCTGAAATTACTAAGCAATAGCAACCAACAATATCAATATACCCACTAAAAAAACTACAACAACAAACAATAATGCAAACATCATTCCTATATCTCCATCAATCGATACAACATCCACTTCTTCATTAAAATCAAATGCAATAAGCCTTACCACTTTATCCCCACCCCCAAAGTACTAATACCAATCTTCCAACCTTTCTAAACTCTCAGCTCAGCGAAGCAATGCATTCCACCTTAGCAAGCGCTAAGCTAAATGACATTGCGCAATTCGCTAATAGCTCAAGTCTTAAACATTCTTCTTCACGCGATTAGACGCGCTATGCCAAGCATAGTTTACTCATAGTTACCAAGACTCAATTTTCTCTCCCCACTCACTAGCTACAGGGTAGGCCATTTAAAGTTGACCCATCTGGCAACGCTGTAACTTTTAACAGCGCTGACAAATCGGCTAATGTCATACCGCGTTAGAAGCGTCATTCGAAGACAATTTATACCATGGAACAGTACACTCCAAAAGAACGCGCTGAAATTGTTCAGCATTATATTCAAAATAACTTTTCAATTGTGTTAACTCAACGTGCGTTTCGCAAAAAAAATAAAGTGAAAAGTGCTCCAGTTAAGAACACAATTAAGTCTTTATACGCAAAATTTGTGAACACCGGTAATCTCAGTAATGCCAGTCATGCATCCAGACAACGCACAAGACGTTCTGATGAAAATATCGAAGCTGTACGAGCCAGTATTGAGGAGACTCCATCGACATCGAGTTATCGCCGCTCTCAGGAATTAGACATCTCTCGCACCACTCTCCGACGCATAATTCATAAAGATTTGAAGATGTTTCCATATAAAATTCAAATGGCACAAAAACTAAACCCAGCTGATTATCCGCGACGCCTTAATTTTGGCAACAAAACAAATGGGTCAACTTTAAATGGCCTACCCTGTATTTATATTTCTCCCTTTTCTGTTTCTTGTCTTTACTTTTTTCGGTATGCTGTCGATCATACAATGGAATATGAACGGTTATGCCAACAATTATCACGAACTAGAAACTCTCATCAATTCTTACACTCCATCCATGATCTTCGTTAATGAAACTCATATTCCACATAATCAACCTGCTCACACGCCAAAATCCTACGCAGGCTATTTTAACAATCTCCCGCACGTAACAACAAAAAAACAAGTCGCTGCTATTTTAATAAGAAGAAGCATTCCCCACAAAGTACTACCTGTTCGGTCTAATCTCTCAGTAGTTGCTATTGAAATTAATGCACCAACAAAAATAGCAGCAGCTTGCATCTACATTCCACCCACACAAGATTTTGCTTCTTCTGATATTCTGCAATTGATAAACCAATTAGATAAACCACTAATTTTAGGAGGAGATATAAACGCCTGGAGTACAATATGGGGATCTACGCACACAAACTCAAGAGGCGAAAAAGTTGAAGATGCGCTACTTGCATCCAATATTATCTGTCTTAACGATGGATCCGCCACACATTTTTCCACCCACAACACCTTCTCCAATATTGATGTCACGTTTTGCTCGACTAATATAGCGCCCCAATGCACATGGCAAGTGCTAAATTCTTTGTTTGGCAGCGACCACTTCCCAATATTCATACAAACATATCCGCGCAACAATCAAAATACGAGTACATTTAAATTTACATCTAAATTCAAAACTGATGAGGCTGATTGGAAAAAGTTCAGACAAATATGCAACAATCTTTGTGAGGCCACGCAAGTTTCCTCCAACTCGAACCAGGAGTCTGCTAAAATTTCGAGATTCATACGTACCGCTTCTCACTTTTCCATCCCTCGAACGCTTCCCAACAAAAGTAGGAAAAATATTCCTTGGTGGAACGCTGACTTGTCCAGACAACGGCTCACCAAGCAGAATTTATGGTATGAACACAAGCGAACACGCTCAGCTGAAAACCTGCTCCTTTACAAAAAGGCAAATGCGTTATTCCGACGTTCTGCCAAACATTATAAAAAGAAAAAGTTTGAAGAACTCACTGAGACCATAAACCCCCGCACTAGCCCAAAGAAAATATGGGATGATATCAAAATGCTAACCGGATCTCCTAAACAGCCTCTATTTTCCTACATTCAAACACAAAGCGGTCCATTAACGGCTCCCGTAGATATTGCCAACCATTTTGCTTCTTTCCTGTCACTCTCTTCTTCCGATGCAAGCTTCTCAGACACGTTCCGCAACCTAAAATCTCAACGAATAAGTATTGAACCACCTATTTTGTACCGTTTATCGCCTCCCGCTAAGCAACTAGAGTCGGAAATCCTACTAACCGAACTCGAATTCGCCCTTTCGTCCGTTAAAGGCAAATCCCCTGGTCTTGACAAAATTACCTATCCAATCATTCAAAATTTGCCCATCCAAGCTAAGCATCGTTTACTTAACCTCTATAATAAGATATTTGAAAGCGGATGCTATCCCCATGCCTGGAAAACTTCGTGTATAGTTCCTATCCTGAAGCCCAATAAGTCAGCGCTTGATGTCAACAACTATAGGCCGATATCGCTCTTACCCTGTTTGGGAAAACTTAGTTATAGTTAACCGACTGATGTGGTATGGCAACAAAAGAAAACTCATAAGCCCCAACCAAACCGCATACAGAAAGAATTATGGCACCATCGATGCTCTTTTGCACCTAGATCACTTTATATCAAGCGCTCTTTCCTCTAAAAACCATGTCTCAATTTTAGCAATTGATTTTCAGAAAGCATTCGACCGTGTTGGTGCCCATATCGTTCTGAGACAATTAGATAAGTGGAAACTAGGCCCTAAAATCAAGAAATTTGTCAAGAACTTCCTCAGTCACAGGCAATGCAAAGTAAAAATAAATGGTTTCCTATCCTCCATAGCTTCACTTGACAACGGAACTCCGCAAGGGTCTCCATTATCCGCCTTCCTTTTTATAATAGCTTTCGAAGAGATTACTCAACTCACTTACAACCATCGCGGCATCGAGTGCCAGCTTTATGCTGATGATGTAATTTTCTACACAAAGAATGCAAACCTCACCAATACAGCCCAACTGTTTGAGAATATCCTATCCGAAATTTCGACATGGTCCCTATCATCAGGAACTACTATCTCTTACGAAAAATCAAAAACATTACACATTTGTAAAAAACGAACATGCTCAGGTTTACTAACCTATTCTAACAATATTAATATTAGTATGGTAAATGAACTTAAAATCTTAGGGCTAGTACTAGACTCTAAATATAGCTTTAAGGCCCATTGCAAGCATATTAAGGACTGCCTCTTAACGCGACTAAATGTAATCAAATATCTAACGTCGAAAAAAGTTTAATTCATCCATCAACGCTTATCAACGTCACCAAGGCTCTAGTGATTTCCAACATCGACTACGCTCTACCTATCTTCGGCAACTGCCCGGTTTCTACAATGAAAATACTCTCCTCCCCTTACCATGTGGCCATGCGCAGAAGCATTAGAGCATTTCCAACAACACCACTAAAGAACCTCTTTGCCGAAACTGGCCTGCCAACTATAACAGACAGGACGATCGACTACACCAGACGTTTACTACCTATTCACGACCAACACTATTCTTGCCAAAGACGTCCACAATGCTCTTTCGAGGAAACGGAAACCTAAGTGCTTGTCAGCCATCGCGCGATGCGTTAACTTCGCCAGGCAACTTGAGTTACCTTCCTATAAATGTTCTCTTGGACCTGAAACTCGTCCACAATAGATGATAAAAAATACTTCCTTTGCTATTAAGACCCTGCAACTGCCGAAGGATAATACCTCTAGCGAAAAATACTGGCAACTTTTCGCCTCGGAGAAGTCAAACTACTCCAGTTACGGTTGGAACTTTATATACACCGACGGCTCAAAAACAGCAAACAGCTCAACGTTCGCAGTCACAAAAGAAAATGGTGACTTGATTCGACGCGGCTCTCTCCACACAATATGTTCATCATATACGGCCGAAGTCGTCGTTTTATTAGAAGCAGTTACTTATGTAAATTACACCAGGGGAAAGTATATCGTATGCACCGATAGCAAATCTTGCATCGAAGCCATAGAATCGCCGGAAAATACACAAAATGAAATAGTCGCCATACGCAACAATCTTCTGAAATATCCAAACAAACTGAAACTGATGTGGATCCCGGGGCACACAGGGATATCCGGTAATAAAAAAGCAGACGCAGCTGCGAAAAATGCAGCAAATACACCAACCATAACTTTCGGTTATTTCACAAAACAAGACATTATAACTGAGATTACACTCCTAAGGAAAAAATCAGCAAAAGATAATTGGAGTGGATATATTCATCACTATTCTAAAATCAACCCTTTCAGAATTAAGCCTACCTACACTGCCGACATCTCCTTACGCGCCATCAGGCCCTTTACCCGCTTACGTCTGGGACACACCATAATTACACACGCTCATTTATTGCAACGTGCCCCTCATGGAAACTGCTCATTCTGCGACGAAAACGCAACGTTAGAACACATATTAACCGCTTGCCCTATAACTGCAACAATTAGATATGAGATTTTCAATTCGACCGATCCATTCCAGCTTCTGAATGAGCCCACCGCTAAAAATGTGAATATGATTTATAATTTTCTTAAGGAAACAGATCTACTTCGATGAATATAAAGATTTATAGCTACTCTAATTAACTCACTAACCCTACTTCCTAAGTACTAATCTATCCTTTCACTTCTGTTTTAATATTACATTAAACATACATATGTATGTAGCATAACAGACAGCCGAAGGCCTCTGCTGCCAGTGCTGCTAGATATTTATTTGTAGAATATTAAGTATTGTACAAATAATTTATAAAATAAAAAAAATAAAAATAAAAAATGTAAATAAGCGGAGTCAAGAAAAAATGCAATATTTTATTTTACATAAGTTAGTTTAATTAGCAAAGGTAATTTGTTGCTTTACACTTAATTACAAAATATGTAAAAAATTTAAAGGTACTCGCTACGTGCGAATGTACGATTAGAATTCACGGCGACCGGACGAAACAGTATCCAGATGATTTTGTATTAAAAGGACTGAACGTAGCGCGCAGGATTGTTGTCGATAGATGTAAATATGCGAAAAAAGTGGAAGTTGAGTGCGATGATCCAGTCCTTTTGTTAGTTGCTGCTGTCCGTATAAGTGGTGTCTTCATGCATGTTCTTCTCAGTTGTTGCGTGTGATGTTATTCTTGAGTGTAATATGTTAGGGTGTGTTAGTTTTTCCCAGATAGAGTGAGGGGAGGCTTACCTCATTTAAACATACTGGGCCCCCTAGGCGAATAGTTCGCCTAGTATTATACGTATATGCCGTAACGTGTATTTCGACTTACTGTTGGTGGAGTAGCCGAGGGCACAGAATACTTGATCGGTTTATCGGCAATCGTTTGCATTTTTTTTTTTTTTTATCATGAAATATAGCGACGCCACGTCTGACTTAGATATAGCCAGAGGGCGTGTTTCTCAGCTTTGAGGCTTGAGCTGTGGAATTAGAGGGAACTTGCGAGAGAGTGGCCGGTAATTGCGAACGGCTTCATTTAGAATTATAATCTTTTAAATGGGATGTTTAAGTTGTACAACAGATTCCCACCAACTACCCCTGGGAGGAACGCTTATTTAGGTGCGATAAGAGCTACCTTTGCTTTTGGTAAGTCTAGGTGCGTCACAGTATCGCATTGGGAATTTAGTGATCCCTTAACGTTAATTTTGAGTTGTCCCCTATTGTATTATATGTGTCGATTTTTCGACTTTTTGGAAAATTTTGTATATGTAGTATTTAAGTGCGTATGCACTAATTTGGCGTTTAGTAGCCCGCCACCGCTCTAAGATTTGTTCAGAACTCTTTTTTTTTTTCATTATTGGCGAAAGCCATCCTGCGGGGCCGAAAATTTTTATGTGTTTTTAATATAGGGAATATCAGAGGTAACTCTGACTTTGTTTTTTATACCAATTTGTGGAGTATTGGAAAATTGTGGCTCTAGTGGTAGTCGTACGACGTACCGGCCATTTTTTGATCGAGTAGTTGTGGCTTTAGAGAAGTGCTCACAATACTGATCTGTTATAGTTTTGTTTGCTAATGGAAGTTTCTTTAACTTTTGCGATTTACTTAATTGTGAATTAAGGTATTTGTTTGTGCTATACTCAACTTGAGTTGGTATGGTGGTGACTAGTTCTGTATCTAGTTCACTTTGTGTTTCGCTGTGTAGCGTTTGAGATTTTTGTGCCTTTGAGCAGCATGGCGTCTCTTGGCAATTTTTCGAATTTTGGGTTTCGTGACTTGCTTTTGAAATTATACCCATGGTTCTTTGTGTATAAGCGCTTCTTTGGGGTGAGATGGGATATCTGCCGTAATGAAGCATCGAATGGTGTCTTTTGTGACAATGTAAGCAGTTAAATTTACTTTTGCAATTTTTAAGATTGTGTGTATGGGACAAGCAGTTTGTACAGAGTCTTTTTGATCTGACAAAGTTGTTCCTTTCTTTAATATTTAAGTTTTTAAACCTCTGGCAAGATATAAGTTTATGCCCTCTTCTGCATAGTTCGCATGACGTATTTTTTTTCTGTTCGGATGTAAACGATTGTGTTTTGTTAGAAATTCTGTTTGATTTGGTTTTGCTTCTAGCTTGGGGTCTATTGAAGCTTCGGTTTTGGTCGTGTTTAATGTTCTTATTTCTGATTATTTTTTCTTCTAACCTTTCCGCAATTTCATATTGGGTGGTGAGAAAATCCTTCATTTGTTGCCACGTTGGGCACTTTTTTCGTGATGAGAGCGATTGCTCCCATAGAAGTAACGACTTTTCTGGTAATGCGGCGGTGCAAATGTTTACCAGAATTGGGTCCCAGCTGTGTGTGGGAATATTTAGTGTCCATAGAACCGACAAACAATTAGAAACAGTGGATTCTAATTTTATAAATTCTGCACTTGTTTCTTTTTTAATTTTTGGCAAGTTTAATAGTGTCGTTACTTGCTTGTCGACCAATATTCTCTCATTTTCATATCGTGATCTTAGAGCTTCCCAAGCGAAATTGAAATTATCGTCATTAAGAGCGAACTGTTTTACTATTATACCTGCTTGACCTTTTGTCTTGTATCGTAGATGATACAATTTTTGCGCTTGTGATAATTGAGGATGGTTTATGTATACGGCCGTGAACATGTCCCGGAAGGACGGCCATTCTTCATAACCTCCGTAAAAGGTTTCTGTATCACATGTGGGCAACTCGAGTTGGATGCCTGAACTTGCCTTCTGACTGTCTTCTTGTGGCAGCTCTACTCTCGGATGTGGAGTAGGTGCAATTGCTTTTATTAGCTTTAATTGATCGGAGATCATAGCTTTTGTTTCTTCATATTGGTCTAAGCAGTTTTCGTAAATATCGTAAGCCGCTGATTTGAAATTGTGTGTATCTGAATCGTTAGAATCTAGAATGGCGTCATGAGCCGCTTGGAGGCGAGTCCAAAAGTTTTCAAGATTTTGAATTTTGATTTCTAATAACGATTCAGAGTTTTCATGAATCGGCGAAGAGGCAAATCTAGTGCAGTATCGTAATAAACTGTCACTTTGTGAAATGTATTTAACAACCTGTTTTGAGCGTGTAGCTCCTACAGGTGTATTTTGATTATTGTCATTATGAACCATTTTTGCAAATATATTTTAGTTTGAAAATATATTTGAATTAATTACTATAAAAACCGCGTTTTTTTATTTATTAAAATATTTGATGTCCGAATGATTTTTTATTTAGGTGCACCCTAATACTTGGACTATATGTATGTTTGTATGTGCGTATGAAGTTGCTTATGTTTTGTGCAATTGAGAGCTCGTCGAAGAGATCAATATGCTTTGTACATAAGCATGCACGAATTGTTTGTTATACTTTGTTCGTAAGCAATTGAGAACTCGTTAGAGAGATCAATTCGCTTTTGTACGCAATCCTGCTTGTTTTTGTTTGCCAAAGAACAAGAGGTATTGCCGGTTAATTGCCAATGTGGACTTTGAATATGTAAATATATGTTTTAACAATTTGTTGTATTGTTAATTTTCCCGCATCATTTATGTAATTTCAAAATGACTGCTTTTTTATAATTTTAATTATAAATAATTGACCTAATGTATGTAGGGTATAGCATAGGCAGATTGTATGCCGTATGTTTTTATTCTTTCGCAGTAGAGAGAGGGCGCGAAAACGAAAAAGAATAAAATTATACTTTCCGTTGTCCTCTTATGTATGTATGTAATTTAATATAATAAATGTAGCAATTACACTTGTTAGGTAAGTAAGTGGGTTATGCTTGTAAGTATGTAAATACAATGTATATTATACATATGTATGTACGTTTACTTTGTTTAAGGTATTTTAATAAGCATATACATATGTATGTAAGTATGAATGTTTGTATTTATTTTTATTTGTTTTCCTCTCTCTTTCAATCCTTTTATAAAACAGAGTGATGTTGGCCAAAAATGTTTGGAAATAAATACTTGGAATAATTTGTGTTGCTGGAAGAATTGTGTTTGAATACACAAATATAAACATATATGGTATTAAGTTAAGTTGTTAATTTTACCGAACTGTTTTCGGATTTTCTAACACTTTGATAAAAGTATTTTTTTTTTTTTTTTGTATTACAGGCATTACATTTAGATCTGTAATTTTTACATTCTTACATATGTATACGCAGTAAAAATTAAGTATAAGTTCTTATATGAAATGAATACGCTCACTTTGGGTTTTGTAGGGTATAACGTAAAACGTGTGTATACGGCCCTTTTCTTGGCAATGCCTCCATTCTTCTTCCACGGTTCTAGCTGTATTGTTGTTTAACAATTTGATGTTTAGATTCGCGCCCGTTTTTTTGGTTTTGTCTTTTGGTTTCGCGCCCGATTGTGTATTGCTTGTTTGCTTGTTGGTTTCGCGCCGATGTTCTCTCTGTTATTTTAGGTTTGTTTTATTGATTTCATTTTTCGCGGCTAATTTATGTTTTTTTGTGTTTATATAGTTTTGTATATTTTGTTTTTCTCACTGCAGTTTTGTTTTTTGTTATATACATAAGTGTTCACTGCACTGTTTTGTTTTTCCACTGAACACTTTTATTTGGTTGTTTTTTGTTTGTTATATACGTATGTACATACTGTTTTTGTTTTGTTCGCCACTGCACTTTAATGCACTGCACTGTTTTCTCTTTTTTTTATTTTTTATTTTTGCCACCACACTAGCACACTAGTACTATATGTATTTATATTTATTGAATCTTGTATTTCACGTAGTGCCTTTCTGTGAGGCTCGAAGGACCATAAATAAGCGGAGTCAAGAAAAAATGCAATATTTTATTTTACATAAGTTAGTTTAATTAGCAAAGGTAATTTGTTGCTTTACACTTAATTACAAAATATGTAAAAAATTTAAAGGTACTCGCTACGTGCGAATGTACGATTAGAATTCACGGCGACCGGACGAAACAGTATCCAGATGATTTTGTATTAAAAGGACTGAACGTAGCGCGCAGGATTGTTGTCGATAGATGTAAATATGCGAAAAAAGTGGAAGTTGAGTGCGATGATCCAGTCCTTTTGTTAGTTGCTGCTGTCCGTATAAGTGGTGTCTTCATGCATGTTCTTCTCAGTTGTTGCGTGTGATGTTATTCTTGAGTGTAATATGTTAGGGTGTGTTAGTTTTTCCCAGATAGAGTGAGGGGAGGCTTACCTCATTTAAACAAAATGTTTTAAATTTGGTAAAACTTTTACCGAAACGTTTCAATTGATGAAACAAGTTTATGACGATGATTGTCTATCCCGTAGCAGAGTGCACGCGTACTTTCAACGTTTTGGTCGTGAGGGCATAAATGACGATCAACATGTGAGCCAATCAAAATCCGTGATCACCAGAAATTCCATCAAAACTGTACGTGAATTCATCAAAAATCAGCCGAAATCATTATTGAAATTCATAGAAATGGAACTGAACATCTCCACATTTATCGCATTTTGACCGAACATTTAGGCTTACGAAAGGTTTGTTCCGCACAAATTGACTGACGACCAAATGCGCCGTCTCATCAATCGACGCTTGTGACCGATTATTTGACAAAAAATCACATTTTAAACCGAACCGAAAAATGCATTTGCCCATAAAAGGAAAGCGTTATGCGGACTGGCGGCCATACCGGCCAACGAGCTAAAACACTCGTTCGACAGTACAAAAAGCTGTATTGAAGCAGAGGGAGACTACACCCAACTCTTTTTTTACACGGTAGATAGGTTCCTCTGAAATCCGTGTAAAAAAAGAGGCGTTTCCTATAGTAAAATGGGGGATACGTTCCATGTCATCTGAAAACGTTCCATGTCATCTGAAAAAATGAAATAAAGAACAATATTTACTTCGAAAAACCGTGTAAAAAATGTTGAAAACTATAAAATTTCAGATATGCATATTGTATGTTCATATTGCATTTTATTGAGCATTAAAACTTAAAATGCATAATTCATACTGGTGAAAAATTGGTAGATTAAGCAAAAAAAAAAACAAGAAATCTATTAATCCAGAATTAAGAACAGAAAAATTAGAATAGAAATAGGGAAAACATATTTACATAGCTACATAATTATCCGTCGCCACTTCATAACAAGCGGAATTGGTTGCCATGAACTGGATTAAAGTCGGTATCATCACTGGAGATATCTATTTCAGCAATGTTAATATCATGCGAACAAAATGTGTAGGTAAGAGTTATCGAATAAGGAGATTTCCCAGTTACTACTAGTATGTATGATCATTTCAACAATGGTGCTAAGTGTGGTAAAAACAAACATAATTACAAGACAGTGTTTTTAAAACCGTACTAGATTAAACATTTTTTACAAAAAAAAAAAAAAAATTCAACCGTGTAACTTCAAATACGTGTAAAAAGAAACCGTGTACAAAAAGAGTTGGGTGTATTTTGAATAAAATAAATTGATTTTGCCGAAAAAACCATTTGTTTTGTTTTTTAAAGTCCTGTTTACTTTGGAACGCACCTTGTATATCTAAACAAATTATCAACTAGTCATACTTAAATTATGGAGGGAACACTTCTCCAGCCTGCTGAATGGCAGTGAACACACAACACCAGGAGAAAACGAACCCGATACCCCAATCGATGACGATGGAGCAGATGTTCCATTGCCCGACCATGACGAAGTTCGAATAGCAATTGCCCGTCTGAAAAACAACAAAGCGGCAGGGGCCGACGGATTGCCGGCCGAGCTATTCAAACACGGCGGCGAAGAGCTGATAAGGTGCATGCATCAGCTTCTTTGTAAAATATGGTCGGACGAAAGTATGCCCAACGATTGGAATTTAAGTGTGCTATGCCCAATCCATAAAAAAGGAGACCCCACAATCTGCGCCAACTACCGTGGGATTAGCCTCCTCAACATCGCATATAAGGTTCTGTCGAGCGTATTGTGTGAAAGATTAAAGCCCACCGTCAACAAACTGATTGGACCTTATCAGTGTGGCTTCAGACCTGGTAAATCAACAACCGACCAGATATTCACCATGCGCCAAATCTTGGAAAAGACCCGTGAAAGGAGAATCGACACTCACCACCTATTCGTCGATTTCAAAGCTGCTTTCGACAGCACGAAAAGGAGCTGCCTCTATGCCGCGATGTCTGAATTTGGTATCCCCGCAAAACTAATACGGCTGTGTAAACTGACGCTGAGCAACACTCAAAGCTCCGTCAGGATCGGGAAGGACCTCTCCGAGCCGTTCGATACCAAACGAGGTTTCAGACAAGGCGACTCCCTATCGTGTGACTTTTTCAATCTGCTGCTGGAGAAAATTATTCGAGCTGCAGAACTTAATAGAGCAGGTACAATCTTTTACAAGAGTGTACAGCTGCTGGCGTATGCCGATGATATTGATATCATCGGCCTCAACACCCGCGCCGTTAGTTCTGCTTTCTCCAGACTGAACAAGGAAGCAACTCAAATGGGTCTGGCAGTGAACGAGGGCAAGACGAAATATCTCCTGTCATCAAACAAACAGTCGTCGCACTCGCGACTTGGCTCCCACGTCACTGTTGACAGTCATTACTTTGAAGTTGTAGATAATTTCGTCTATCTAGGAACCAGCATTAACACCACCAACAATGTCAGCCTGGAAATCCAACGCAGGATTACTCTTGCCAACAGGTGCTACTTCGGACTGAGTAGGCAATTGAAAAGTAAAGTCCTCTCTCGACGAACAAAAACCAAACTCTATAAGTCGCTCATTATACCCGTCCTGCTATATGGTGCAGAGGCTTGGACGATGACAACAACCGATGAGTCGACGTTGCGAGTTTTCGAGAGAAAAGTTCTGCGAAAGATTTATGGTCCTTTGCGCGTTGGCCACGGCGAATATCGCATTCGATGGAACGATGAGCTGTACGAGATATACGACGACATTGACATAGTTCAGCGAATTAAAAGACAGCGGCTACGCTGGCTAGGTCATGTTGTCCGGATGGATGAAAACGCTCCAGCTCTGAAAGTATTCGACGCAGTACCCGCCGCGGGAAGCAGAGGAAGAGGAAGACCTCCACTCCGTTGGAAGGACCAAGTGGAGAGGGACCTGGCTTCGCTTGGAATATCCAATTGGCGCCACGTAGCGAAGAGAAGAAACGACTGGCGCGCTGTTGTTGACTCGGCTATAATCGCATAAGCGGTGTCTACGCCAGTAAAGAAGAAGAAGAATATGTAAATATACTAGTTAGTATAAATCGAAGTAAGAACCATGTAATATGTTACAGCATACAAGACAGTCTAACAGCAGACAGCAAAGAAGACGGACAGTGAAGTAGCAGAGCGAAAACTCAAATATAAAAGCTTAGCAAAGCCGTATGTTCGCATATGTTTGCATAGCTGCAAACTATATATAATACATACATATGTATATTTAAACAAAGCAGAGAACAGTGCAGTTACTATTGACAATTTGGTTAAGGCAAAAATAATAAAAGGAAAAACATTGCAGTCCGAGTGAGCATCAACTGAGAACCTCTGACTCCCCGAACGTCAACGACGCTACCACCTCCTCCTCTGCCGTAAAAACCTCCACTCCCCCGAAAATGGTCAAATGATCATTGACTAAAACGATGACACCGCGTTTATCGAAGTTCGCCACAGGCAAAAAGCCAAGCGGCGCTGCACCACATCACCCCCGAAACCGTATAATTGACGACTTCCTGTCGTCATCCTCCTCCGATGAAAGCAAGCACCTCGCCCTCTAAAGAAAAAAGCCCTCCTCCAATCTGAATTCTCCGGAAGCAATCGTGGGAGAAGGTTATCTCCTTTCTGCGCCAAGCAGACATAAGCATTACACCGAAACCGTTGACGGGTTCCGCGCAATAACTTCTGCGCTGGAAAGGCACAACGTGCTTTACACAACTAATTAGCTCGATCAGGTCAAAGACTTGATTGTCGTCATCAGAGACGTCCTTGAATGCCTCGGTAACAAAACCCTCCTCAGTAAATTGAGGATAAAAACCCCAGCGGTGAAGTGCGTACACCGCAAGCGCAAGGGCCCAAAAATATGCCCCTAATAACGATTAACTTCGGTCCTTCGCATTCTTCAGCGTTAGGCGATTTTCAACCTAAAATCAATCGCTGACCTTAGCGTCAAAGTAGAGGCAAAAAGAAATTTCAACGTTATACTGCAATGGCTCCGCTGCCTTAATTTCGCCCACACGGCGAACTACTGCAGTTTCTAAGACTGCGTCTTCTGCGCTCGCTCTCATGCCACGGCATTCTGCGCTCTCCACATCGTGATACCTATCTGAGTTGCCCTAAAGCCCCCAAAAAACCAAAACACCAACCCGGACCTCCAAAAAAGACCCACAAGACCTCCAAGGCTCTCCCATAAAGAGCCACCCACCCCGTGGCACAGACCACCCCACAGCCACAACCCCTACTTAAAATGCAACTAAGAATACAACGCCCAATCCTGTTCCAAACATTGCACACTTTGAGAAGCTTTTTCGGGACTTCCTTATGTACACCGTCTTCAGGAACAAACCATGGCCTGACGATCCTAAACTGGAACGCCAATGGGCTTTCCACCTCCCAAAAAGACCGAACTCATACAGCTCATAGAAAAAAATCCATTGATGTCGTTTGCATCACTGAAACTCACCTAAACCCCAAAAAATCCCTTTATATTCCGACTTCACAATCTACAGAAACGACCGCCTAGAGGCCAGTGAGGCAGTGTCATCTGTGTGAAGAGCTCTACCAACCACTTAGCTTCCAACACTTGAGGCTGTAGGAATTGACATATTCTTCAATTCACGCAGGCACAGGATCATCACTGTATGTATCCCTCTTGACAAAAGTCCTCGCAACAGCTCATCCCTCTTCCACTTCTCCACCCCTACCAATATCGCAGACGATTTCAATTCTAAATATAGGATTTGGAATCGTTCTGCGAACAATGCTAAGGGATTGACCCTCTGGAGAATGTCTCTCCAAGATAACTTCAACATCGAAGCTCCGAACCGACCTACCACCCTTCAAGTCTCACTTTCCAAGCCAGCACCTTGTATTTATTTCTCACAAAATACGTGACTCTCCCAGAGCTCAGTTCAGACCACTCTTCGGTCTACCTGGAGCTCACAAAACGCCCCCTAATTTCTCCTCTGTTAGAGACCAAAACCAATTTCCTCCACCTGAAGTTCTTGCTGGAAGCCTCCGATTTCACTTGCACCCCAATCAACTCCATAGCTGATCTTGATTAGGTGGTCGCAGGTCTGACGAGGAAATCTATAGGTCAATAATTTCAGCCACCTCCTCAATAGCAGCTACCATTAACCTAAATAACCTCCCCCCACGTATCCGTGCACTCATCGCCAGAAAAAACAAAATCCGCAAACTCTGGCAAAAACACAGACTTCATCGGCTACGCTAAACCTTCAATTCCATTTAAAGAGAATAAAAAGTTCTCCTCCTCCAAAGAAGTTCTGAAGGCTTCAACTCCTTTATCGCCAAAGCAGAACAGCACCCTAATATTTGCTAAAACGTTATCAGATCCTTACGAAACCGTAAACTCCACCTCCCCGCCTTAATTAGAGACGGGATCTCTTATCCACAGGTCAAGGACGAAGCCAACGTCTTCGCTTAGTCCCTAAAAAACCAAAGCTCCCCCTTTCCAAGACTTCAAAAATCTCTTCTTTTCTCGAAGAAGTGTCGGAAACTGTCCGGGATACAACCTTCCAAACGGTCGAATTTCAGCCCACCTCACCAAAGAAGTCTTCGAGGCTATCCACTTTCTCAAAAAGCGGCCCCGACGGTATCGGTAATAGCGTCTTAAAAATCCTACCGCGCAAACAATATCATAAACTCCATGATGCGTTTCCAATATTTTCCCCCGGCTGGGAAAGCCACCTTATCCGGCAAACCATCGCCCCATCAGCCTACTTTGCACCCTCAGCAAAGTAGCTGAAAGCATAATTAATTTGTTACAGAAAAGAAAATTCTTCCCAACTTCCAACATGGGTTTCGAAAGCAACACGGCACCGCACACCAACTTCTACGGGTCGCCGAATTTGCCGCTAACAACCTCAACAAAGGAAGACACATCCCTATGCTCCTGATTGACTGCAAACAAGCATTCGATCGGGTCGGGCATGATGGGCTAATTTATAAGCTTATAAAGCTAAACCTCCCGGAAAATGACTCCTCGGGTGAATAGTTAGCTCTTCGAAGCTCACCTAATCACGGCGGGAGTTCCCCAGGGCTCCAAACTCTCCCCCGACCGAGGAAAAAATCCTCACAGCACAATATGCGGATGATGCCGCCTTCTTATACGCGGCACATATAATTAACTACAGCACATCCGCCCTCGATAAATTCATCCCCACCGTCCACGACTGGTACTGGTTGTGGAGATTCGATATCAACACAACCAAATCAGAGGCAATCTTCTTTTCACGGAGAAAGCGAATTCCACCCAAAATCTTGGTAAATAGATTCCCCATTAAATGGAGGCCTTCCGCGAAATACCTTGGTGTTGTCTTCGGCAGGCGGCTAATCTGGACGAAACAAATCACAGCAGTTTGAGGTAAAGCCAATGGCGCCTTCTGCTCATTAAACCCCTTTTTTACCAATAAAAAGGTTTCCCCAAGCACTAAAAAACGAGCTACCAATGCCATCATTATAAGCATCTGCTTCTCTCTCAGACAACTGTCCAGGCTTCATGCGTCTACTAAGATCAACCCTTAAATTTCCGTGGCATATTAGAAACAATTAGATGCTAGAGGAAACAGATCTTCCTTCCATCCAATCGGCAGCTATTTTCTACGCTGCGAATCTCCGAGTCATCAGTAGCATCCCACGCTAACCCCAGCATCGACTGTCTTGTCACTCTCAGTTGCAAGAAAACCGAAAGCCGTGTATCCTGACAAACCCTTCCGCTCCCACCTAACCAACAACTTGAGCTTCGTTTTTTAGCGATCTGAAGCCAAGACCGCCCACCTTTAAGTGAAAATGCATACCTCGAAATCCGGTGAACTGTTTTCAACCAAATCCTACTGACATTTTCTATTTCACGGTGTGAAAATGGAAAACGGACATAAACACTCCTACTTCCCATAAAACACAATTTTAAATTTCTTTGGATTCTTTCACTTTCCGGTGTATATATCAAGCAGCAATTAATATAAAGGGATAAGACTGCACGAAGTATGAAGTACGCCTTATGTCCAAAAATTGTCCAAATGGAACTAAACTGTTGAATTCGTGTAACAATCATCGTGTTTTGCAAACAGGGACGAAATACCGAAGCTCGTCAAAGGTTAAGCCGCCGTATAACAAATATGTGGACCCCAGAGCCTATAGTAGGCTTTTTACCGGAAATATAGGTCAATGTGTGAGATATACTATATAATTGAAATTTGGAGAGAATACTTTTCTGGTAATAGTGACTCTGTGTATCAAAAATGGTTTGAATTGGATCAATACTTCTCTTCGCCACATTACATATAATACATTTTTTTTAACTTCCGAGTGACTTACTTCTTCTTCTTCTTGACACCGCTTGCTTACGCAGTTATAGTAGATTTAACAATAGCATTTTTCCTTTTCGCTATTTGCCGCTTATTAGAGATAACAAGTGAAAACAAGTCCTTATCTACCTGATTTTTCTAACGGAGTGGATTTCTTCCTCTGCTTCCACTGGTGGGTACTGAATGGAAAACTTTCAAAGCTGGTGTTTTCGCTTCCATCGGGACAACATAACCTAGCCAGCACAGCCGCTATCTCTTGATTCTCTGGACTACGTCAATGTCGTCGCATATCCCGTACAGTTCATCGTTCTATCGACTGCGGTACTCATCGTTGCCAATGCTCAAAGGACCATAAATCTATTTCAAAAACTTTCTCTCGAGCACTCCTAAGATGATGTCATTGTTCTTGCCTCTCCACCATATAGCAGGACGGGAATGATGAAGGACTTCTAGAGTTTGTCTTTGATCGTCGAGAGAGGCACCTGTTGGCAAGATGGATTCTATTTTGGATATTTTTGCGATAAGAATAATGCTGATATTGTTGTTGGTGTGAAACGCTGATATTATTGTTGATTTTAAAGCTGGTTCCAAGGTAAACGAAATTATCACCGACTTGGAAGTTGTTATGTCAACCGTGACGTGTGAGCCAAGTCGCGAATGCGATGACTGTTTGTTTTATGACAGGAGATATTTCGTCTCGTGCTCGTTCACAACCATATCCATTCGCTTCCGTGTCCAGTCAAAACTAACGGCACGGTTGTTGAGAGCAATGATCTCAATATTATCGGCGTCGAGAGAGGCCGAAATGCGTGAGTACGAAGAGTTTGACAAGCTGGCCAACAGGAGTAATGCTCTACGAAAAGATGCGGCGACTAACAGAAGGTTTCAAGACCAGAGCATACTCCTGTAGAGTCCGCAAAGGTTTTCTAGTAACCGATGCTCAGAGCAAGCTAAAATTATCGAGGAAACACTTCTCCAACCTGCTGGGTAGCAGTGAATGCATAACATCAGGGGATGGCGAACTCGATTACCCAAAGGATAATGATGGAGCAAACGTTCCATTGCCCGACCCGACCCGAAGAAGTCCGAATTGCAATTACCCGTCTGAAGGACAACAAAGCAGCGGAGTCCGGCTGACTTATTCGAACGCAGCGGCGAAGAACTGATAAAAAGCATACATCACTTTTTTTGTCCTACGAATGGAATTTAAGTGTGCTTTGCCCAATCTACAAAAAGGGAGGCCCCACAATCTGTGCCAACTACCGTGGGATAAGCCTCCTTAGCATTGCATGTAAGGTTCTATCGAGTGTATTCTGTGAAAGATGAAAGGCCATAGCGGTTTAAGCTTCGTGGGGATACCAAGTTCAGACATAGCGGTAAAAAGGCGTTTCCTTGTCGAAAGCGGCTTTAAAATTTACGAAGAGGTGGTGTGTGTCGATCTTTCTGAATAGATCAGCACTTTGGAAATTTTCGAGCATTACTCTTGTCGGCTAGCTTTTCAAGCTTTTCACACTCAAGCATTTCGGCCTCTTTCTTTTTGTCTGCATATGCGTTTCGCTTCTCTTTCAACAACAATATTTCGAGATATGTTGTTCACTGCGAGAGAAACCCGTTTCGCTCTCGGTTGTGACAGTAGCTTCTCGACGTCGTTCCATCCCTATGCTTGTTGACTGGCGTGCTTTGCTGTACAGATAGTTGCTGTAACAAGATAGTGGTCCGAGTCGGTGTTAAGTCATCGGAGCGTACACACATCAAGGACACTGGAGACATTTCGCCCATCTATCTTAACATGTTCGATCTGGTTTCGAACTTTTCAATCCGGAGACAGCCAAGTAACTGAAATCTGGTACCACAGACAACCATATTTCAGGCCCATGCGAAGTCGATCAGCCTCTACTCATTTGGAAAGGTTTTGCCAATGAAGCTGAATTTCCCAAATGTTGTACCAGAGGTGTCTTCTTTTCCTACCCTGGCTTTAAAAGCTCCAAGCACAATTTTTACATCGTGGCGGGGGCAGTTGTCATAAGTGCGCCTCTAACCCCTCGTAAAAGGTATCTTTGGTCATATCGTCCTTTTCTTCCGTCGGGGTGTGGGAGTAAATCATTGTTGTGTTAAAAAATTTTGATCTAATGCGGATTGTGACTAGACGCTGATCCACCGGTGTGAATGCCAAGATTCGACGGATGAGTCTTTCTCCCACTATAAATCCCAAACCGAATTTGTGCTACCTTATATGGCCGCTGTAATAAATGGCATAACAAAATGCGTATATCGCATTTCTTTGTTTGGTAACATCAACTAGCTGGACAGTGAATGACAGTACTCGGCGACGGAATCTTTCCAACCACGAATCCCACACCAAATTTGCGCTCTTTTATATGGCCACTGTAGTAAATGCCACATGGATCTACTCGCCTCAGTCCTTGTCCCGTCCATCGTATTCTTGGACGGCGGTGATATCAGCCTTCACTCTAACGAAGACATCAACCAGCTGGGCAGCGGCACCTTCCCAATTAAGGGACCAGACACCAGGTGCATGCCCGCAAATCGTAGTCTTTATTTCGTTTACCATGGTCGTCATCAAAAGGGGGTCTCTCATCCGAGGATGGCGTTTAGTTTGCATTGGGAATGCTTTTTACGTGTTGGGTCCCAAACCCTGCGCAAAACCCTGTAGAGGGGATGTTTCGCCTTCTCACTTTAGCTCGCCTTCAAACGGATGTTCTCAGGCTACCCAGAGGATACTTGATCAAAGACCGGAAGTCGTGAGCTGCTTGAGCCATATGCAAAAATCGTTTTTGGCCGCTCCCAAGTGAATGGCGATTAGAGACCTTTCCTGACTTGCGTGAACTTCTACACTTGACTCCATCCTCCAAAAAATAACTATGGACGCTACGGTCCAAATATTAGGTACCTAGGACCTTGAGCAAGTTTTGTTAGAGTTGGCCAATTTTCAGCCATAAGGTGGCATACGATAAAGATACTCGTATCATTCGTGCAAATTATCCATTTTCATATGCATGTAGGTGCTTAAGAGAAATAACTTTATTTTGCGTGTTTATTTGATTTTTCTGTTTTGACGACTCTTCGTAGTAAGCAAAAGTATGCGTTGTTTGCTTTTATTCATTTTATTAGCGGTTATGTACAATTGTTTATTTTATCGGTTTTATCGGTTGTTTATCATTTGCCTTTTCTGTATTTTCGGCTTATGAAGGATAGTATGTAACTCCACATCAGATGTGGTCAGAAAGGGTTAGGACTATGAAACTAGAGGGATCATGCGAGAGAGTGGTTGTGAAAGGAGAACGACTTCGATTCGTAGAGTAGAGAATTCTTCATAATTAATTTGATGCTTTGTACTTGTATAGCTGATTCCCATAACTCACCCATATGAAGAGCGCTAGATCCGATAAGAACGACCTTTGCTTTTTGTATGAGTAGGTGCGTCACTGTATAGCATTGGGAGTATGGATATCTCTTAACTTCCTTTGAAAATTATATTTATTTTAGAAAATTTAAGCCTCTATGAGGCGTTTAAGAGCGCGCCACATAGCTGGAGATTTTTTAAGCAGAGTTTCACTGTGCAGCGTTTGAGGTTTTGTGCCTTTGAACAACATGGTGTACCTTGGTAATTTTTAGAGTTTTCGTTTTCGATTTGCATTTGCTTTTGAAATTAAACACGTGGTTCTTTTTATGTAAGTGCTTCTATGGAGTGAGTTGGGATATCTGCTATAATGAAGTATCGAATGGTGGACTTGGTGATAAGTGATTGTGTGCAAATTAATTCCCGCAACGAGGGAATTTTAAAAAAAATATATATATTTTACATCCGCGAACGATCGGATGAAATGAGAACACGTGTGGTTCTTGTGGATTGCCAAATAAAAATCAATATTTATTTCTGAAATACTAATATATAAACATTTTGGTATTATTATCTTAAAGCTAAAGCTGAAGTTAAGCATTAGCTTAATTGAATCCAGAACAAAGAGCTAGTTACAATTTTAGCTGTGACAGCAAATTCTAGCAGAACGTTAAGCGTTCTGTTTTCTTTATGATTGTTATTGTTATGCCTTCTTGTGAGGGCGAGCGATATTGTTTTGATAATAATGGATTATTGGATTAAGAACGGAAAAAGCATGTCGAATTCTTAAATAATCAAAAACATTAATTATATTTCTAATTTATGAGACAGTGTAGTTGCAAAGTGCAAAGATTCAATTTTATTTACAGTTATGGTAAGGTTTCTATGCGGAGGCTATCGTTAACTCCCCCCTTCCTAAAATGAATCGTCCCCGATTCACTATTATTTTGAGTTAATTTATATATTTGATCCAAAAGAGCATTACAAGTGATTTCTTGAAATTGCGCATTTTCGATTTGTTTGGGAATTGCGCGAGATTTTTTTAATTTTAGTATTAAGTAAGTTATGAAAATTATTCCCAAGATTAAAATTATGTACCAAAAATATGAATGTACTGTTATGTTCTTGTTCCGTTCTTCTAAAATATTTATGTTATCTAATTTTAACAGTTTATTGGTTGTTTCAATATATTCTAAAATTTCAAAATTATTTATACGTTATTTTTAAAATAATTCCAAATTTTTACTTCAATGATTTTGTAAGATTGATTACTTATTACAGTAAAATTTTCAAATGTTATTAAATATGTTCCATTTAATATTTGATTATTTACAATATTTTTTCCTGAAACTAATATCGCTCCTGATTTAATTTCTTCAATTTGTAAGTTTTTTTCTTTTAATTTATTACATTTTCCTTTTTTTGTTTAAAATATCTGACAAAAAATTGCTTTTTTTATTTAGTTTACAATAGGTTTTTGAAATTTCTGTTTTACAATTCTGAATATTAAAAAATTTATTATTACAGTATATAGTCACATACTATTGCCCTTACTACCAACAACTTATATTAAGCTTAAGTTAATCTCTCACGTCATTGACCAAACTCATTCTTGTCATTGCATTTTAGTTAAAGTTCTTTAATTACAATAACAACGAATTCTCTCACTATTAGCTTATTACTTTGTATTATAGATTTAAGTTATTACAACAACAAACCAGGAGAATGTTCCATACTCTCACTTTGGATTCTAATTGTAAGTTTTGCTCATTGTAAACCTTGATTCGAACTGTTTCATAATTAATAAAGTTATCTTCGAGCACAAATCATTGTTTTCCTTTATTATATTATGTTCTGGTCAATAATAAGCTTACCATCTAATTGAGCTATGGCTCTTACATCATAGTACTTACATGTTAGTTCTATTTTAGGGTATTTTATATAAATTATAATTACGTTTCCTTTTTGGGCTATTTTAAATTTAGAAATGTCCATTAGATCTGTTATTGTCATTATACCGTGTTGGTAGTATGTTATGTTTTTAGTTCATCAAAGTGTAAAATTGTTGGATTTAAAATTCCAATTTTACCAAAAGTTATTGTATTTATTAAATTTTGCAGTTCATGTATAACATATTGATTTCGTTTTCTTTTTATTTTCCTATTTGTGGTATCACCTTTAATAATATTAACTGTGTCAGTTAATTCTGTTATTACTTTAAAAATTTCTGAACTTGTTGTATATTGTTTATTAATATTTACTACTAGTTCGTCCAATTTGTCATTAATTTTTACAAAGTCGTCATGGTCTGGTGTACCAGCTATCCATTTCCAAAGTGTTCCTAATTCATTTATACCCCTTTTTTGCCGAAAATTGGTTTGTTTTAATTGTTCTAATAAAGTTTTAATTATCAAAATTTCTGAATCTGTTTCCTGTGTAATAATTCCTAAGCTGTCGTGATTTTGTTCGTTATTACTGCAAAAATTTCTATTTTCGTCTGCTATTATATTTTCAAAATAAGATAAATTAGTAATGTGGAATAGGTCCCCGTATTCTTCATAAATGGAAACATCTCCATTTTCGATAAGTACGTAGTCTTGTCGGGTATAGTCTATAACATCAGCGGCTGCTGAGCTGATTAGTGCAGTCAAAATTAAAATGATCATTTTTGAAACCTATAATAATTATGATTTTATATTATCTTTATGAATAATTCTATTTCTATTATTAATTATTATTTTATTCTCTAAATTTTCCTTAATTTGTTGTTTTTTATATCTACATAGGTTCTAATTTATTCCTCTCTCCTATTATTTTCTCGTAAATGATTTGGCCGGAATGATATTGCTTATCTGATCTATGTTTATTATGAAACGTTAGCATTTTCTCCTGTGCTTGCTTTAAGGTTGTTGGCAAATTCTCATGGTTAATTTTATTATAAAGTACTTCATTTGGTTTAAAATTTGTTACTGAACGTATTGTTGTATTGTATTTTTGCGCAGCTCTAAGTATTGTTTCTAAATTACTGACAATATTGTATTCTTCTTTTATACATCTGGCTATTTCAATTATTGTTGAATGGACTCTTTCAACTTGTCTATTAGTTATGCTGAGACGTGGATCACAAAAATAAATTTCAATATTTAACCTTTGCATTAAGGATTTAAATGTTGGTGTGGTAAAGTTTGATTCATTGTCTAAAGTAATTTGTTTTACATCTGTGAAGCTTTGAAGCAATTCTAAAACCTTTTCTTCGATATTTGATTTATCTTCTATATGTTTTAATATTAAAAATTTTGAATAAGCGTCTACACATGTGATAAATTTTAGTTTCTGTGCGTAGAAAATGTCTAAATGAAGTTGTTCCCCTTCTTTTTCTGGGATTGGGGCTTTGCCTATTGGTATTTTCTTGGGATGGCGATCATATTTATTTTTGTTGCATATCATACAATTCCGAACGTATTCTTTCATTCTTTTCCTCATTTCTGGCCAGTAATATAATTTTTCTATTTGTTTAATATTTTCATTATATCTTCGATGAGCTCTATTATGGGTTTGTTCGATTAATCCGGACTGATCTTCTCTATTAATAATATCCTTTGGAAAAAGTTTTGTAAAAACAAATTTGTTCTGAAAAGTTTGTTTGAGAGTTTCTTGGACTTCATGCAAATCTTCAACGGTGCAGTGAATCCCCATCACTAGCTTTGGCTGAATGTATTCTTTCAAAATTGTTACTAAATTTTCTACTTTATCAAATCCTATTAAATGCCTTTTGCTTCCAAAGGTTTCAATTAACTCATGGACCGTTCTTACATAATATTATTTGTTGTTTAAATTGATTTTTAAATTGGGTTTTTGTGTTTCTTGTATTTGAACGCTTTCACTACTCTGTGCTGAATGTTGAGATTCCTGACTCTGGGAATCATCGGAAATGTTATATAATTCAAGACGCGACAATGCGTCAGCTACAATATTGGATTTACCGGGTTGGTATACAAATTTTGAAGAAAATTCTTTTATAATTGCCTGCCATCTTTTCATTTTTGGAATAGGATTGCGAGGTGATAAAGCAAATGTTAATGGTTGGTGATCAGTATGTATTTCCAAATTGGTTACACCATACAGGTAATTTCGTAGATTTTTTAATGCCCAAACAATGGCATAAAGTTCTTTTTTATTAGTTGCATAATTTCTTTCAGTTTTATTAAAAGTTTTTGAAATGAAGGTAATTGGTTTACCCCCTTGCGATAGTACCGCACCCATTGCAACGTTAGATGCATCGGTAGTTAATACAAATGTTTTTGAGTAGTCAGGCTGCATCAATTCCATTTCTGAAGCCAATAGTTTTTTTTAATTTATTCAATGTACATATTCCTTCCTCATCTAGAGTTATTTCCAATTTTTTTTGATTTATTTTTAGAAATCCAACCGCTTTCTCCTGATAGGTATTTTGTCAAAGGTTTGGCTATCGCAGCATAGTCTTTAACAAACTTACGATAATATCCTGCAAGTCCCAGGAATCCTCTTAATGCTCGCAAACTTTTAGGTATTGGATAGTTTAAGATTAATTTTAATTTATTTGGGTCTCTTTTTATGACATTTTGAGCTACTATATAACCCAAAAACTCTATTTCTTCCGCGAAAAATTTTGATTTTTCTAGTGAAATTTTCATATTAGCATTTTTTAATATTTTTGTAATTGTTTCTAAATCCTTTAAGTGTTGAGTTACGTTTTTCGAAAAAGTAATTATATCATCCATATAAACGTGACAGATTTTTCCTATATGTTCTCGCAATATATCATCCATTGCTCTCTGAAAAATTCTAGGGGCATTTAATATCGAATAGTTATCATAATGTTGCCGGAAAATGGTATAAATCTTCAGCTGGCATTTTAGGACCTTTTTGTCCCAAAAGAATTTCTTTAAATAAAATATTGCCGGTAAAATCTTCGGCTGCCTTTGTAGAACTTTTTCGTTCCACAATATTTTCTTTATAATTACCTTTTTCATTACGCTGGTATAAATCGTCAGCTGGCGATTTAGGATCTTTTTGTCCCAAAATAAATTTTTTTAGTATAATATTGCCAGTAAAATCTTCGGCTGGCGGTGTAGAACTTGTTTGTTCCACAATTTTAATATTTCTTTCATTTCTACAGATACTTTCCTCGGCTAGTTTTTTGGAAGCTTCTTGTTCCTTAGTTTTATTTTCAAAATAAATATTCATACTTCTGTTTTAACTTTCTGAGTTATTTTTTACCCTATAATTAATTTTTCCATTGGACACATCGATAAGTGCCTCAATTTTTTTAAGGAAATTGTATCCCAGAAGGAGATCCGATTCTAATCCCTCAATTTCATAGAAGATTTCTTCGACTCCAAATAAGGTAAATATGTGGTAAAATTTGATTATGGAATAGCCATTCACGGTTTTTATGCGCTTATAAATGGCTAATTCGTTTTTATTATTATAAACCCCAGGCTTAATGTAGCATGAGGTTGCTCCCGTATCAACTAGAACTTTTAAGTTTTTATTTAATTTTGGGTCGTGTAATTTGAGATGGGGGAGTTCGTCCCCTCTTCGGCTAAAATATGGCTCTCGATCATATTATTAATTCTCTGACTCTTTTCTTGCAGGCGAAAGCTATTATTACTTTCTCTAAGCCGCTTTACCCCATCTGCTTCCTGATTTTGCCCCCTATTGGCCTGAAAGTTTGCATTCGTTTGCATAGGTTTTACAATTTGATTAAAATTGCTATTTCTTTGTTGTTGGTAAAAATCGTTAGTGCTTTGTTGCCCCCTCATATTAAAATCTCTATTGTAAAGTCTGGATACAGATGGATCTATATCCATAGGAGTTGGTTTCGGAAAATTATAATGTGTATTGTTATTGGGAGGGTTGTTCCTTTGAGGAAATCTTAAGTTATTGTTTGTGTACGTTGGCTTCACCCTGTTTCTGTCATATATGAAGTTTTGAGCAAACCGGTATCTTTGATTATTTGATTCGAGTTCCTGAGCTTTTGCTAAAGCGTCAGGTAAATCTTGTGGGCTTAGAGAGAATATTATGTCTCTTAGTGGGGTGTTTAGTCCTGTTATAAAGATTCTTTAGGCATGTTCCCTGTTCTTTTTGTTCAATTCTTTTGTCAGGTCTGCGTTGTTTCCGTGTGTCATAGTTGTTTTGTTTATTAATAGCGTCAACTTTTTGTTGACGAGGTTGTAGTATTCTACAACCGACATTGCACCCTGCCTTAAGATGCTTAAGTCTTGTTCGATTATATGTATTGGACGTTTGTCCGCGTATGCAAAGTCTAGACGAGATAGAATTGCATCGAGATTCAGGACTGTTCCATGGTTTGTTAATGCATCGTTTGCAACATGTGTTATTTTATTTCTAAGTATTGTGAGTGCAGCAAAGTATTTCCTACTGCCCCTCACGTATAGGCTCATAGCGTTAAGCGCTGCCTCTCTCCAACTAACATATAAATTCATCCTAACAGTAAATTCTGGTACGGATTTAACTACGTCTAACGATTCTTGACAGGCCACATTATCGTCTATTTTCTGTGTTAGAAAATCGGTTGCACTATTGGTATTGACTACTATTTGTGATCGTAATTGCTCTACTTCCTCACGTAATGCTACATTGCTGTCAGCAAGGCGAGTTATTAGATCTACTGTCAAAGCGTCACCGTTAGTTTGAGGTGCTTTTTTATTCTGGAGGGTCTGGATTTCAGAATCGCAGAATTAAGCTTTATTATAAACCAGAGGGTCCCTTGGGTGGTGAATCGCAGAGAATTTTAAATTGTTATAAGCTGCAGGGTCCCCCGGAGGGTGGTGAATCGCAGCTTTAAATTATCTAATTTATTGCTTGTACAAACCATTAATTATAATCTTTATTTCTTAATTTTTTTAGTTTAGGACATTTCCTAATATCATGATCGCCCTTACAAAGGTCGCAATATGATAGTTTTTTATATTTAATACTTGGGCTATTTCCCATTTTTAATATACATTTTAAATGTAATTAATTTTAATTGAAACTTACAAATGTATTCTCTCGCTGTCTCTGCTTTAATTTCTGCTAATGATGCTGTTGTTGCTACTGCTGTTGTTACGTCCGCGATGGTCATCGTTGGCGGCCGTGTGTGAGGTTTAGATGAAATAAGATGTTTTTGGCGAAATTTCTGATTTACAAAAATTTTTTGATTCTTTTGTTTTTATGATGGGCTTTCAGCGTTTTTTATGTGGATGTCTTATGGATCCACAAACTTCCTTTTATTTCTTTTAAATTTTCACAAATGTTCATAAATGTCTACTTTCAGTTTTTTTCTTCAACTCAAACTTTGAAATCACTTTATATTTGCTGTTGTAGTTTTTTGTTTTGTTTTTTTTTTTTTTTACTTTTCTCCCTATTTTTGGGATACCTTTTTTTTTCTTTTTTTTTAAGTTTTAAAGCGTACTACCTCTCTCACGAGGTTTATGTACGTTTAATGGTTCCGGCACCGGTGTTCATTAAACGCGACCGTTACGAACACCTGCCCCACGTTGGGCGCCAATTAATTCCCGCAACGAGGGAATTTTAAAAAAATATATATATTTTACATCAGCGAACGCGCGGATGAAATGAGAACACGTGTGGTTCTTGTGGATTGCCAAATAAAAATCAATCTTTATTTCTGAAATACTAATATATATACATTTTGGTATTATTATCTTAAAGCTAAAGCTGAGTTAAGCATCAGCTTAATTGAATCCAGAACAAAGAGTTAGTTACAATTTTAGCTGTGACAGCAAATTCTAGCAGAACGTTAAGCGTTCTGTTTTATTTTCGATTGTTATTGTTATGCCTTCTTGTGAGGGCGAGCGATATTGTTTTGATAATAATGGATTATTGGATTCAGAACGGAAAAAGCATATCGAATTCTTAAATAATGAAAAACGTTAATTATATTTCTAATTTATGAGACAAAGTAGTTGCAAAGTGCAAAGATTCAATTTTATTTACAGTTATGGTAAGGTTTCTATGCGGAGGCTATCGTTAACTTGAATGGGACAAACAATTTGCACAGAATCTTTTTGATTTGACAAAGTTGTTCAGAGATGCTTTTGACAGCATGAAAAGGAACTGCCTTTGTGCCGCGATATCTGAATTTGGTATTTCTGCAAAATTAAAACGGCTGTGTAAACGACGTTGACGTTGAGCAAAAAACCAAAAGCTTCGTCAGTATCGGGAAGGATCTCTCCGAGCCGTTCGATATCAAATGAGATTTCAGAGGAGGCGACTCCCTATCGTGCGACTTCTTCAATCCGCTGCGGGAGAAAATAATTTGAGCTGCGGAACTTAATCGAAAAGGTACAATCTTTTACAAGAGTGTACAGCTGCTGGCGTATGCCAATGATGAGGGAAGAAGAAGACCTCCACTCCGTTGGCAGTACCAGATGAAGAAGGACCTGGCTTCACTTTTAATATCCAATTGGCGCCACGTAGCGAAAAAAAAGAAACGACTGGCGCGCTGTTGTTTACTGGGCTATAATCGCGTAAGCGGTTTCTACGCCAGTAAAAGAAGAAGAATTTGAATTTTAACGTATAGTATAGCCGTAAATTTAAACAGTTCGGGTACTGATTTTCGTTAGGTTTTAAATAGGAAAACCGTAGTTTAAAAGATGCATATGTATGTGCATACACTAAATATGATGTGAAATTATTACTCTCACTTTGATTTGGGGTTTACGTATGTGCATATGTATATGCCCCTTTTGTTGCCAATTCCTCTTTTCTTCTTCCAGCTGCTTATGTTGTTTGTAGTTTTGTTTCTTAAAATCGCGCCCATTTATTTATTACATTTTTTTTGTTGTGTGTGGGTTTCGCGCCCGATTTGTGTGCGTTAGTTTCAGTATTGTCAGACCATTTTTGATGTTTTTTGACACGCACTTTTTACATGAGTATACATATGTTTGAAATTATTTGTATTTATGTTTTGTTTTTCCATGTAATTTGTTTTTGTGTCTGTCATTTTACCGCAGATTTTCTCACCTCGCTGCTATATGTAGTTATATACCTACTGTCCAGAAAGTATCGGGAATTCTTTATTTAAATTTCCCGCTTATATGGAAGACAGGTAAATTTTTTTTCCTAGGTTGGTACACCTGTCCTTAATTATGATGCCAAAAATTAGCGCGGTCTGGCAATCAGTGTGTTTACAGCAGCTGTTTATGTCAGTCGACCTCAGTAGTGTTTGTCGAATTTGACAACATTTTTTAACGTATTTGTGATAAATTTTGGCGAAACACTCAACCGTATTCACCTGATTTAGCTCAGGTTATGGATAAAATGATACGAAACTCTCGTATTGGCTCTCATTATTCTCTCAAACGCGTTCCCTGATTAGATTGGTAGCGATGGAGGACCGGGAATTTCGAACAGCTGATATCAGAAAAGGAGGAATGCCATAAATAAGCCGCTATAATTACATAACTTAAAAAATCAAGGTGAAATGAAATTTTATTGAACTGTGCGAAACATATTTTGGTGAAATAAATTTTTATGTAAATTAATTACATTTTTTTTTTTTGCATTTTAACGTTTATATGAGCATTTTCAAAGTGTTTAATTTAGTGTTTTGTATAATTTAGCGAAAATGCCAAAAATAAAGAAGTGTATAGTCGGAATATATGTATATCTAATATATGTGTACATATTTTTTTAAGTTATAGAAATTCAGTATACGTATATAAATATTGGATACATTTATCTTGAATATGTGGTGTTTTTTATGAATTGTTTTGTTTTTCTGATTATTTATTATTTTAAATTGTTACACTAATTATAAAAAATTTATTTATTTAGCTACGTACTTATTAATACTAGCATACAAATTGTGATTTTTTTTATGAATTGTTTTGGTTTCTTGTGTTTATATATATAGTAGTGTGAAAATATTCAAAAGTTATTTATAAAATACCCAATCTAATCTAAAAAATGCGAGTTTTGACAGCTCTCTCTCTCGAATCAAAGAGTTTCGTATCAATTTATGTATGTCCAAATTATCCATGATTATAAAAATCAAAACGTGCCTTTCGGTAAGGCTCGGATCATATTTAATTATGCAAATAATTTTATCTTAACGAATATCATCGAGGTATTAGCATCTCTAAAGATACAACACTGCATTCATGATCTCGGAATATTTTAAATAAAAAAGCGATTATTTTGATATACGCATAGGTTAAAGGTTAATTAATGTAAGTATTATTATCATCCGCACAGGACCGCTGTCGTTATCGAATAAAAAGCGAGATGTGTTGACGTGGCGCAGTATATACGCGAGTATGATAAAGACACAGCGATGATCCAATCCTTTTAATAGTTCACATATGTTGTGATGAAATCTATTGTGTCCCCAGGAATGGTGTTTTGGTGATGGTGTGGTGGGCGGTATTAGGTTGTGCCATTAGATTACCGTGTGGAGTGGTGTACTTGGACGGGGGAGTTCATTCTCATTTCAACAATTACAAAATGATTCAAATGAAAAAGCATTACTGTGATTGTTTCTATTTTATTTTTTAAATACTATTACCAACTAACGTCGTTGCACTAGACAATGAAGTGCATCAATATACCTTCTTTGTTCTTTATGATATACTATATAGGAGGCGGGGTTATTGCGATTTCACCCAGTTTTATAATATCACGTATGTATGTACCAAAGTTGGTTTAAATTGATCGAGGTGCCCATCTGATATAGTATTTTACTTAAAGGAACCATTAAGTTATCTTGGCTGTTAAATTGGTTGCTTCCGTACTTATTTAGTGAGCCAACTGGAGTCATGCATCTATAGTTATTTTTTGGAGGATGGAGACATGTGCAGAAGTTCACGCAAGTGAAGAAAGTTCTCTGATCGTCATTCACTTGGGAGTGAGAAGAAACGATTATTTTACATATGACTCAAGCAGCTCACGACTTCCGGTCTTTGAACAAGTATCCTCTGGGTAGCCTAAGAACATCCATTTGAAGGCGAGCTAAAATGAGAAGGCAAAATATCCTCTACATAAGGTTGTGCGCTGGGTTTGGGACCCGCCACATAAAAAAAGACCCCCAATGAATAGTAACAACCAGCCTCGGATGAGAGACCTCCGCTTTTGATGACAACCAGGGAAAACGAAAGAAGGACTACGAATTGAGGGCAGGCACCTGGAATGTTCGGTCCCTTAATTGGAAAGCTGCCCAGCTGGTTGATGTCCTCATGAAAATAAAGGCTGACATCACCGCCATACAAGAAATACGATGGACGGGACAAGGACAGAGGCGAGTAGATCCTTCAACATATCGCTGATTTGCGCCCACACCCCGACGGAAGAGAAGGACGATGTGACCAAAGATGCCTTCTATGAGCGCTTGGAGCGCACTTATGAGAGCTGCCCCCGCCACGATGTCAAAATCGTACTTGGCGACTTTAACGCCAGGGTGGGCAAAGAAGGTATCTTTGGTAGTGTTCGGTAAATTCAGCCTCCACAAGGAAACATCCCCAAATGGGTTGAGGCTGATCGACTTCGCCGGGGTCCGAAATATGGTTATCTGTAGTACTAGATTCCAGCATAAGAAGATTCATCAAGCTACCTGGCTGTCTCCGGATCGAAGACCCGTCTCCAGTGTTTTAGATGTGCGTGCGCTCCGAGATCCTAACATCGACTCGGACCACTATCTTGTTGCAGCCAAGATTCGCACCCGCTTATGTGCAGCAAAAAACGCACGCCAACAAACCCAAGGAAGGTTCGACGTCGAGAAGATGCAATTACAACAGACGGCCGAACGATTTTCTACTCGGCTTGCACTCCTGCTCACTGAGACGGTATAAGGGAACTGTGTGACAGCATTTCAAGCTCCAAGATGTATGTAGCTGTAACCAAAACCATTGGTTTTCGGAAAATGCAAAAAAACAGCTGGTACGACAAGGAGTGCCGTGTTGCAGCGGTGAGAAAACACGCTGCCTACCTCGCAACGTTACGATCGATCACAACACGTGCGGGATGGGATAGATACCTAGAGTTAAACGGGGAAGGGAGACGCATTTGCAGACAGAATAAGAAAGAGGACGAAATGCGTGAGTATGCAGAGCTTGATAAGCTGGCCGAAAGGGGTAATGCTCGAAAAGATGCGGCGGCCGAAAAGATGTCGAGACCGGAGCATACTCTTGTAGAACCCCCAAAGGTGATCTAGTCACCGATGCCCAGACCATACTTAAATTATGGAGGGAACACTTCTCCAGCCTGCTAAATGGCAGTGAACGGACAACCCCAGGATAAGGCGAACCTGATTTCCCAATCGATGACGATGGAGCTGACGCTCCATTGCCCGACCATGAAGAAGTTCGAATAGCAATTACCCGCCTGAAGAATAACAAGTAGCAGGAGCCGATGGATTACCAGCCGAGCTATTCAAAAACGGCGGCGAAGAACTGATACGGAACATGCATCAGCTTCTTTGCAAAATATGTTCGGACGAAAGCATGCCCAACGATTGAAATTTAAGTGTACTCTGTCCAATCCACAAAAAGGGAGACCCCACAATCTGCGCCAACTTCCGTGAGATAAGCCTCCTCAACATCGCGTATAAGGTTCTATCGAGACCAAGGAAAACAACAACCAACCAAATATTCATCATAAACTAAATCGTGGAAAAGATCCGTGAAAGGAGAATCGATACACACTACCTCTTCGTTGCAAAACTAATACGGCTGTGTAAACTGACGTTTAGCAACACCAAAAGCTCCGTCGGAATCGAGAAAGACCTCTCCGAGCCGTTCGATACCAAACGAGGTTTAAGACAAGGCGACTCCCTATCGTGCGACTTCTTCATCCTTCTGCTGGAGAAAATAATTCGGGCTGCAGAACTTAATCGCGCAGGTACAATCTGATGTTGATATCATCGGCCTCAACACCCGCGCCGTTAGTTCTGCTTTCTCCAGACTGGACAAGGAAGCAAGGCAAATGGGTCTGGCAGTGAACGAGGGCAAGACGAAATATCTACTGTCATCAAAGAAACAGTTATCGCACTCGCGACTTGGCTCTCACGTCACTGTTGACAGTCATAACTTTGAAGTTGTAGATAATTTCGTCTACCTTGTCAGCCTGGAAATTCAACGCAGGATAACTATTGCCAACAGATGCTCACTTCGGACTGAGTAAGCAATTGAGAAGTAAAGTCCTCTCTCGACGAACAAAAGCCAAACTCTATAAGTCACTCATAATTCCCGTCCTGCTATATGGTGCAGAGGCTTGGCGAATATCGCATTCGATGGAATGATGAGCTGTATGAGATATATGACGACATTGACATAGTTCAGCGAATTAAAAGACAGCGGCCACGCTGGCTAGGTCAAGTTGTCCGAATGCACGAAAACACTCCAGCTCTGAAAGTATTCGACGCTGTACCCGCCGGGGAAAGCAGAGGAAGAGGAAGATCTCCACTCCGTTGGAAGGACCAGATGGAAAAGGACCTGGCTTCGCTTGGAATATCCAATTGGCCCCACGTAGCGAGAAGAAGAAACGACTGGCGCGCTGTTGTTAAATCGTCTATAATCGCGTAAGCGGTGTCTGCGCCAATTAAGAAGAACTTTTACTTATCACAATCGTTATATAGAGCGATGGGCTTGATTATCATCCGATTCATCCATAAACACATTGAGGCGGAGCTTGAAAGACATGTTGCCAAACTTTTTTTTGGCTAATATACACTTAGTGGTTTATTAGATGGGGATATTAATCTTATTAAAAGGCGTTGTTAAATTCCAACCATTTACAACACCAAGTAAAACATTTAAATGGCAAATATATGTATGTATACAGGTATTTAATATACATACATATGTATGTATGTAATAGTCAAATATGGCCTTGCTCTATTGTTTCATGAGAATAATTTTCTTGAATTTGACAGCTTATTTTCAAAACGACTTTTCTGAAAAATATTTGAACTCGTACTCAAACTATCCTTTGTACTAAGGATAGAGAAATTCTGAATAAATTGTGTTTAATATGGGAATGAACGACTTTTTTATGTAGATTTAAAAAATTATGAGATCAAAACTAAAGAAGAAAACATTTAGATGTGTGTTATTCATAACTCAAATTATTTTTTAATATAAAAAGCATGAAACCAGGATGATTTTCGACTCGTTACGACTCAAATGCATTTCAAATAAACTTAATCTAATGTTCAAAGTACATAAAGGAACTGCCAGTTTTCAACCACCTGCGCTTCTATATAATGCCTAGGCATGTCACGTTTAATTTTGCTTTCAGCGCAATTTTTCCAGCTATTATCAGATAATCCGATTACCACTGGCATAGCTGGTGCTGGTGTTAGAGCATTTACCACAACCGTTCAATAATAACTATTTCCTTTCATATGTTCCCATCGAAATTCGAAACAAAGACTGGCAAAAACATTAGTTCAAAGTGAACGTGCAGATATCGTTGAATCCTATTACCAGAACCGCACGAAATTTGCTAAGCCCACAACTCAGCTATGCAGATGCATAGCACAACTGTCGATGCGGGGAGAAAAATGACACTTCGTTGCAACACTTGCTCTAATTGGATTTCGATGACTGTGAATTGGTGATAATTTTAATTGTGGCACACGTGATTGACGGGACTAAACTACATAGGTTCTGACACCAAATGTGAGTGAGAATAATTGTCGATTTGTCCATGTTAGTGTAAAAATTGGACAATCCACGTGACACCGGTCGTTTTTGGGTGAAATTTCAAATCTCGGAAAAAGATCGGATCGCATATTTCCCCTAATACCCATATATCTAATTTAATTATCAAACTGCCGGTAGACTTTATACTATAGATATATAGGTCAATCTGTGAGGTATCTTAAAAATCTCCAATAGTATATTTTTCAATACATCAAATAATGGATTAAATCAGGTCGATAATATTCCGACTCCCTATATCTAATATACGGATTACGACCGTCTTGTTAGCGCATATGTGTATCGGGCAATATGTAAGATATATTAGTGAATAATTAACAGAAACTTCTTTACGAATTATGATATAATACTTGTGTAATGATTTGATATGAAAATAGGTTCCCGAGTATACATGAGTCGGAGATGCCAATTGAAGATCCATACTTTTTTTCTGCACTTCAAGACGTATGTGTGATTTCATTTTACAAAAAACTTCTCTTCACTATAAATCCCAACAACACTATAATATTCATTGATAATATAATTTATTTTATTACAGAGTAATAGTTTTGTTCACTTAGCGGTTGCATGTATCACCCAAAATAATAGGAATAGAATATAAATGTTCAGGATGACGATACAAGTTGATTCGCGTGACTGTCTGTCCTCCGTCCGTGCAAGCTGTAACTTGAGTAAAAATTGAGTTGTCTTGATGAAATTTAGTACGCCCTTCTTTAGTAAAAACCATATCATGTAGGTTGTTGTTGCATTGCGTGCAATGGTATTTGGCACCCAATCTACGTCTCTATAACGGCAAATCGAAATATTCTCGTAGATGCCGGCAGTTCCGAAGATATTTGCGTCTACTCCGATGGCTTGTAAATTTTCCACATACGTAGCAGAACAACGATAGGCCAATTGGACACTTATTCATTTTAATTTATTTTCTTAATATACAATTCACTAAAACAATGTTCTTTCCGCGAAGTCAAAGTCAAATTAATTACTGCAATCTATGCTTAAATTTGACTCTTAGGCAACTTTAACGTTTTTCAAACGTTACTTGTTGTTATTTCTTATCAGTGCAGTGTAAAAGCTTGACTCGTTGCTTGCTGATTTGTGTTGGACATTGATAGATAAGTCTTATTAAATTTAATTTAAATATTGTGTACAAATTAATGATACTATTGATAACACTTAGATAAATAAATAAAAAAAAATGGCACACAAACATAAAATTTTACACCCAAAATTATTTCATAGGGCTTTATGGGAGCCGGGGTAAAAATTGGACGACTACCCACTTTTAGGTAAAATAAAATCAACTGTGGGACTGCATTTTAAGTTTCTTACGCACAGCGGCAACCGAAAGTATTGGTTTTCAGAAAATGCAAAAGAACAGCTGGTACGATGAGGATTGTCGTGTCGCAGCGGAAAAAAACAGACTGCCTACTTCGCTACGATGGGATAGATACCGAGAGTTGAATAGAAAAGCGAGACGTAAGTATTTGCAGACAAAAAGAGAGAGGTCGAAATGCGTGAGTACGAAGAGCTTGACAGGCTGGCCGTCAGGGGTAATGCTCGAAAATTCTACGAAAAGATGCTGTGACTAACAGAAGGTTTCAAAACAAGAGCATTCCCTTGTAGAGCCCGCAGAGGTGATTTAGTGACTGATGCCCTGAGCATACTAAAATTATGGAGGGAATACTTCTCCAGCCTGCTGAATGACAATGAAAGTATAACGTCAGGAGAAGGCGAACCCGATTCTCCAATTGATGACGATGGAGCAGACGTTGCAGCCGACAATGAAGAAGGTCGAATAGCAATTACCCGTCTGAAGAATAACAAAGCGGCGGAACCGAGCTATTCAAATACTGCGGCGAAAAACTGATAAAAAGCATGCATCAGCTTCTTTCTAGCATATGGTCGGACGAAAGCATGCCCAACCATTGGAATTTAAGTGTGCTCAGGGCAATCCCCAAAAAGAGACTCCGCAATCTGCACCAACTACTGTGGGATAAGCCTCCTCAAGATCGCGTATAAGGTTCTATAGAGCGAATTGTGTGAAAGATTAATGGTGGCCGTAAGCAAACTGATTGGTCTTTATCAGTGTGGCTTTAGGCCTGGCAAAGCAACAACTAACCAGATATTCACCATTTGCCAAATCCTGAAAAAGACCAATGAAAAGAGTATCGACACACACCACCTCTTCGTCGAGATCATTAATGCTTTTGACAGCACGAAAAGGAGCTGCCTTTATGCCGCGATGTCTGAATTTGGTCTCCCCACAAAACTAATACGGCTGTGTAAGCTGAGAAGAGCTTGAGAAAAACCAAAAGCTTCGTCCATGTGACTTCTTTAACCTACTTTTGGACAAAATAATTCGAGCTGCAGAACTAAACAGAGAAGGTACCACCTTCTATAAGAGTGTTCAGCTGTTGGCGTACGCCGATGATATTAATATCATTGGTCTCAACAGCCGCGACGTTAGTTCTGCTTTCTCCAGCATGGATAAGGCAGCGTACCAAATGGGTTTAGTGGTGAAGGAATGCGAGACGAAATAAGTACTGTCATCAAACAAACAGTCGTCGCCAGAGATAAAGAGATGTTTAACTCCTCTCTCACTGGAAGTGGGAGAGCAATTACTAAACGTCAAAACCTACTGAACTTTGACAGCTAATCGAGTTCAGTAGGTTTTGACGTTTAGCAATTGGAAACAAGCGGTGGCCAGATTGAAATCTTACCAAAAAATATATAAACGGAGGGATTTGTTGCATCGTTCAAGACCACTTATAAAAAATGTAAAACAATGAAAATTAAGTAAATTTGTGATATTTAAAGGCATTTGATGAAACGGTTTGTAATTTGAAGCATCATAGTATTATTTTCAATGGAAAATGAATAAAAAAATTTAATGAATGAAAGCTAACAAGCTTAAGTCCTTTTATTGGATATTGAAAGGTCAAAATTCAGTTCTTCTAATATACTTTAAAAAGATTTAAATAGTTTCTCCATCCACCACATAGTAATTTTTATTCGTACTAAATGTTGGGTATTTTAATTTAAAATGCCCAAAAATTCTTATTTTGTTCGATCTGGCCATAATGGAAAATGTTATAAAAAACGCTTATTTTGAGGCGCTCTCACACTGGAATAAGTTGAACATCCCTTTATTCCTGGTCGTCGCACTCGCGACTTTGCTCTCACGTCACTGTTGACAACGTCCGGTGTGTTTTACGTGGGTACCTGCTGACGACAGCCTTACTCCACGGCGTTCAAAAGCACAGCGGATCAAATCAATGCGTTGATCAGCGCCCTGAGAATGCTAAGCATTTTCAGTACCAATTGGCAGTGTGGAATGGACACACTAACCACCTTGGTAGGGTTCGAGGCCCATCTAAAACCTCTGCCGTGCTTTGGGTCCGGCACCCGGTTGCAATGCAACTCCACATTCAACTGACAAGGTCAGTTCTTCCCGCGATTTGGGTTTCAACCACAACCACCACGATACTCCCCGAGGGGCCAGTCCGCATGAGCAGGTTGGAGTTACCTCCAAGGGCTCCTGCTCCCCGTGGTACCAGAATTAAGTCTCCGGTCAGACCTCGTAGCCGAAACTACTACCAGTTGAGCTTCCATACTGCTCTGGACTGGTGGCCAGGGAACCGCCGACTCACTGTTGACAGTCATAACTTCGAAGTCGTAAATAATTTCGTCTATTTTTAACTTTGGAGCATCAACACCAACAACGTTAGCATCGAAATCTAACGCAGGCTATCTCTTGCCAACAGGTGCTTCTTCGAACTAAGTAGGCAAATTCCCGTCCTGCTATATGGTGCAGAGTCTTGGACGATGACAACATCTGATGAGTCGACGTTAAAAGTTTTCGAGAGAAAAGCTCTGCGAAAGATTTATGGTCCTTTGCAGGTTAGCCAAGGCAAATATCCCATTCGATGGACAACAAGCTGTATGAGATATACGACGCCATTGACATAATTGTCCGAAATAAAAGGGGTCGTCCGAATGGACGAAAACACTCCAGCTATGAAAGTCTTCGACGTAGTACCCGCCGGGGGAAGCAGAGGAAGAGGCTGACTTTGCTCCATATGATTGGCTTCGCGGAGAATACACCGTTCTTTTTTCTATTTTCAGTGAGATATTATAGATCGTGTTAATTCGCGACTGCAAGGCTTTTTAAAAATTATTCAAATTCATTTAATCAAATTCAATGTGACAATTTATTCAAGACAAATTTGAAATTAAAATAATTACTAACTAAAGGCCTAGCAGATGTTAATGAAATTAAGTGGCACACATGCAAAGAAACACCACACCAAACACCACCGTACACTTTAAAATTTGACAATGTAATGAAAATACTTTTTAATGCGATTTTCGTGTCGCAAATCCCACCACTACCATACACAGCCGTTAATCTACCAGGTGGCAAAGAAATGAATTAAATTATCAAATAAAAACTTTTTTCGCTGATAATTTCATTGAGTCAGAGGTCGAAGATGTGATATTTGTATTTTTCTACAGAAACAAAATTTTTTCTTGTGCGAATGTTTCTATTGTACGGTCTGTTGGCTATACCACTGACCACTTTTCCCTGAGTCTAGTAGTTTTTGATTTTGCATGTCTGATTGCTCAGACAGTTTCCAAGTAGAAAAAAAAGAAACAACATTACCAACCAGCAAACCGTTAAGTAGGGCACAACCTAGAGCATGCTGTGCAGCTATGATAAAACGATAAAATGTTATTTGCTTTTGGAGGCATAATTTTACAAGCTGCCGACAAGTAACAGTAACATTTTCCGCCTGTTGGTTTTTTTATTTGTTCATTTACGAAGAAGCTGCGGCATTTGTCTGTGATACATCGCTTAACTACGGCTACATGGTAGCCCCATACTTTGGGTGCACCATTTGCGCACCATGCGCTCTTTGGTATAATTAAGAAATTTTTCATTTATTTAAAACTGTTTGTTTCATAATTTTCCAAAACAAATCGCATTAACAAGTAGCGTGTCTGAAGAACCACATCGTCTCACGCAAATTTATGCTTGAAAAGGGGACTATAACAAACACTTGATTCGCAAGGGAAAGGTAGAGGGTACGACTTTTTAACTTTCCCCTGCGTCTGGTATAATTTTTGCTGCGGTTGCGACCCGCTGAGCCATTTTATTGCGTACATTTCTCGATTGTTGAATTACGATAAGGCAACAGCAGCACTAAACTGCACAGTTGCATCTCAATACGAGTTATTCGAACCTGATTGTGCCGCTTACATTCAACGCTGCTGTGAGTATTTTACTAAAATCAACTACGACTCTCACTTGCTGTCATTGCAGCTTGTCTATTCTTAATTCACTTTTGCTACTCGCAAATTGTAATCTCCTGTTGGTTGTAAATCAAATAGTCCCAAGGGTCTCGCTCAACCAACCACCATCAACACCAGCGCTATTATCACGACTGCCACCGGTATACAAACTTACACACATACACACATAGCCTCGCAACAGTGAATACAAGTCATCTCGTTTGCTCATTCATTTACACCAAGTGGTGACACTGCAGGAGGTCCAACAACCATTTTAAATAACGTAATTTTCACTATTCGCTTTTGAATTTGTTGCTTTCCGTCGTTGCTCGTGTGCATATATACATGTGGCTTTGTATGTGCACATTTTTTTCATCAATTTTTTACCAAATCTCATTGATTCTGCTCACTATCAAATATTTTTTGCTTTTTGATTTTCCTCCCTTAGCAAAGGTCAATGAGTACTCCAAGCGTAATATATGTATGTATGTAAGTACACGCGGGTTCTGGCTTTGCCAACCATTTAATTTTTTTATATTGCAACAATAAAACGAATTATGCAACACTCAGCAGGACTTAAGTTATGATTTATGGAATCTGTTCGATTGTGATATCATGGTCCCGGAATTATGTAATCTCCTAACCTCTAAAAAAGCTGTTTGATGATAAAATATAGAGAAATTCTAAATTTTAAACGATAAAAAAGATAAATTGAATTTCTTACTGTTAATAATAAATAAAATGCACTAAATTATATGATATGGCCAAGAATTTAGCTTCATAATAAAGATAAGGGTTTGCCATTATCTTCTAAAAATGATTTCGAGCAATTGACTCAAGTGAATTCCAGCTGGGAGGTCCAATTTTTGACCACTTTTTGCATCGAATATTCTCAAGGCGTCAATCGTCTCAGGCTTACCAGCTGACAAGCGACTTCACATAATTCCACAAAGAATACTTTAGCAGTATTAAATCGCACAATCTTCGATGACATACCACAGGCCAACGGCGCGAGATAATACGCTTACTAAAAGTTTGGTTACCTGTGAATGATTTGTGGATTATCATCAATGCAAATGAGATAATTTTTTTCATAAACGTACCCAGTCAACCAAAAGAGATTTTCATCGCCGAACAAAATTTGTTCGTGAAAATCGAGATCGGTGGCCATTTTGTGCAAGGTGGCCACATGCAAAGCGCTTGATGGTCGGTCGGCATCAATTCTTCCACGAGTTGGATTGTCACAACTCCGCATCATACGGCGACTGGGAGGATGCGCATTTTTCGTCAGATTAAACGTTGAAATCGAGCTGTGGTTGCTCGAATTATCGACCATGTGTCGCGATAATGTGATTAGGATTAGAGGTTGGGTTTAGACAAAAAAGGACTTAATTAAATAATGAGGATAGCACTTCATTTCATTACAATAATGCATTTATTGACCTAAATATACGGTAGAAGGTCAACTACAAAGTTAAAGAAATTACACGATTACAACTCTTGCCGACACAAGGACAGAAAACTATCATAGAAAAACTCTCGCGTAATTTGATTGAAATTCACATATTTACCGATATACACTCTCCAGAAATTTTTTATTCATAATATGGTATTTAATCCCATTTCATGTCGAGGTGAGGTATAATTTTTCTGGTGATTGTATATACATACATATGTGTATGCTATGAATTCAGCCGGAAGTTCGATCCGGCAGGATCATTAAGAAAATATTCGCCCTGAATTTCATTAATAAACCTCAAATATTGACCGATATTCTCATATTAAGTCAGGCATATTCCTCAGCGTCCACATATTCGGTATAACGATATCAAAAGACATCTAAGCAAATATTGAAACGATTTCTAAACTTGGCAAGTGACAAAGTTCTACAGCACATACTTATCATCAAGTGTGGTATACAAGCAATTTCAAACCTCATTTGACTTTTCTTTGAATGATTTGTGATAAGGTGTGTTCTGTTGATAAAACAAAACTTTGCTCTTTTTAAAATTTTCCTATTATTTTAAAGTTGTATTAAGGTAGTCGTGGTTAACCCATTCGATCTCGTTGTACTCATTTGAGTACAGAAAAAATTGCTTCTTTGAAACGCTGTCAGAAGCAGATGCGAGTATCATCTTGTATACGCCAACTATAATACAGCGAGATTTCATAACTGTGCCCAAAATATAAACTGCACGCGTCGAAGGATTTGGAGAATTATTTTTTTTAGGTTGGTAGTACTGTCAGTCACATTTATGTCAAACTTCATGTCAAAATTTTCATTAATGTTTGAGAGACGTGTCATTTTGTGAGCTGCTATAAGTGAGTTTTTCGTTTTTTGCGATGTCGAAATTTGTTAAGCAAAGAATTTGCATTAAATTTTGTTTACGGAATCAATTTTCTGCTGCGGATACCTTGAGGATGGTGTAAACAGCCTGTGGTGAGGAGGCTATGTCTAAAAAAAATGTTTACAAGTGGTATATTGAGTTCCAGGCCGACCGTGAACGTGTCGAAGACGAAGAGCGTCCAGGGCGACCATCAACCTCAACCGACGAAGCTCACGTTCAACAAATCAAACATTTGGTGTTGAAAAACCGTCGATTAACAATTAAAACCCTTGCTGATGAAGTTGGCATCTACCATTTTGAAGGATGTTTTGGGTCTCAAGCGCGTCAAATCTCGACTGGTACCGAAAACATTGAATTTTTTGGAAAAAAGGCGTCGCGTTGAAGTGTGTGAAACGATGCTTTCCGACTACCAGGGTGTCATGAAATGCATTATAACTGGCGATTAGACTTGAGTCTATGCTTACGACCCCGAAACAACCGATCAATCTAGCGAATGTCGTGCCAAAAGAGAGCCGAGACCAAAAAAATCGTGCCAGAGTCCCGGAAAGTGACTATAACCAGTGTTTCGAAGTTTGGAAAATCCGTTGACATAAGTGCATTGCATCGGAAGGGGATTACTTTGAAGGGGATGAAATTGATTTGTAAGAACAAATAAAGAATCTTCAAAATAAATACAATGTCAATGCCTTATTTTTTGGGCACAGTAGTACATCATGTTTGGTGAACACGGAAGAAGTCCCGTTATGCGTTTCGTGGGTGAGTTAGCATTTAACTCTCGGACAGTTAAGGTTTTATGTATTATTGAGGAACTTTGGTAATAAAAAATTTAAAACTCATCTAGTTTCGAGAAGAAACAACACGCATAAGACAAAAAGTGTAGAAAAGTTCTTTACGATAATCTTGAATTTTAGATTTCGCATGCATATATTATTGTAAATTTTAAATGGTATGGAGTTCGAACCCTTTCTGCGGCCACCGACTATGTTGGATCAAACTATCGCGCTCAAACACACACCTTGACGCAGATAACGAAGAACATATGTATTTTATGTGATGATATATAGAGCCAATGGATATGCCAGGCGAAGTTGAATTATTTTTAAACAGTGACGACGAAAGTGATGATAATATTCCAATTTCAAGTATTAACAAGTAAGAAAGGGCTACGTTCGGGTGGTAAGAAGAAGAAGGGTGAGAATTAAAGCCAGGGAAATACTTTAAAATGTAAAACGCCAACCAAATAATCGGAATCTAACCAATCTTATTTATATATGTATATACTCTAAGTATATAACTCATACCCTGACAAAGATAGTTGAATTTATATTTATTGAAAATCTTTTTTTTGCGATTTTTTTTTTCAATGTAACGCAGCTTGATAAACAATTTTTTTTGTTTTCTGTTTCGCTGCGTAAATAAATGATAAACAACATTTTTTGTTGTCTGTTTCGTTGCGTAAATGTACAGAGAAGATGATTTTCCAGCTCGTGAACACGCCACGTATAGGTGGCCGTTTGAAAACCATGGCATTTCCAGATTTATACAACACACTTCTAGCGACTGTCCTTGTGACCTGTTGATCATCATCGTAAATGCAAGTTTCACTGGAAACTGAATACGTTTGAACTGAAATGGCAAATTTTTGGAACTTAAGGGGTTAGGGGTAGTCAGAGGCACGAAAAAATTAGAATTTTCAGTATTTTTTTTTTGCTATTAAATTGTGTTATTTTACAAAAGTAGTAAAATGGCATTATTATATAATGTGTTGACTTGATGTCACGAAAATTTCAAAACAAAAAAATTTAATTTCCAAAGTTTTAGTTGTTTGTGTTGACCCATTTCCAAAAAATGGTACTTGCGGTAAGTCCTTGGAGATTCATCTAAAATCAATCGGACAAAAAAATTTGTTTTATAAATAGATAAACTCGGGCCTGATCGAAGGATTTGTTTTTTTTTCAAAAATTAACAAAATGGCGACCTCGGGAATTTTTTTTCTAAATTTTGGGAAAAAATCAACAGTTAAGTGGTCTTAAAAAATCGAAATTTTTGAAACACAAAAAATCCCTCGATCAGGCCCGAGTTTATTATGTATTCTAAAAGCTGTATAAATTTAATAAATTTCATTAAAATCTACTGAGTGGTTTTCGAGATACAGTTGTCACCAGTTCAAAAAACATAGTTTTGAGAAAAACGCGTTTAAAGTTTCACACTAGCGCTTTGAAGTGCCCGAGCTCTCTTTGTTATTTGTTTTTTTTTAATTCTAACTACCCCTTACCGCTTAAAAGAATTCGTGAAATCAAGCAGTCTGTCCCCTTGCAAATCTCTTTCAAAATTCTTGCAACTATCACATTGTTCGATAGCTGTACAATCTGTCGAGTTCCATCACACAGTTTTGGCGCATGACAGATCCAACTTTGAGTCGCAAATGATGCGGCGGCATGCAAGTCAAATCCAAAGAATTTAGAAATTCAACTGGATAACTCATCATTTCCAATACGATCGATCGACTTGAGACTTGCGTTCAATTCATCCGCCGATGTTGATTTTGGAATAACAGGATCATTGCACCACCAAGGCGACGATTATTAGTCCGATGATCTTTCATTGTTCTGTTAAGTGCTTCAAAAGACCGTTTGTGAGCCATTGTGCACTCATCCCATACCATCAGTTTACAATTCTTCAACACTTTTGCCATAGCCGATTGCTTTGAAATTTCGTTGATTTACATGTTTAACGGAAGCTTTAGTGCCGTTCTTCCACCTTCTAGTAGCGTGGCCGCAATTCCTGTAGATGCGAGAGCCAACGCAACGCCATTTTAACCCGGCGTCATTGTGGCTACTAAATAGAACTTGTCCGTTGTGGCCGGGTGTATTTTACCCGTGGACATTGCTGAACACTGAATCAATGTTATGTCAATACCAGTATGCTACATTAAATAATTGGCTAATAACACACATTACTTATAATAATTAAACATTTATTTATTGAAAAATCAACAATACAATCAAACAAACAAAAAAAAACTATTTATTCTGAGATCAATCAATTTTAAAATCGCTCGGGTATCAGATACCCGGCAACAATGACGCCGGGTTAAGATCGTACGATTGCCAAAATCAATGATATCAGGAACATTTTTCCAATTCCGCGGTGTGCATCAAGAAAAAAAGTCCACCGTTTCCATCATTGACAGCCTTCATCAATACGCACTCTTTTGCTGCGCGTTTAAAAATAGTTATTCTGTCGTATGCATGCTCACGTTCCAATTTACGATTAAGTACATCTCTGATTCGACGATTGGACGCTGGCATATGAATTTCAGTCAATAGTTTGCTACTCATAATCAAACATAAATCTTCAATCAACACCGATATATGTAGTACTTCATTGTAGATGTCATCGTTCATTTGCAATTCTGAATTCCCGGTTGTCACTCGAGTGCAATGTAAAACGTCTTCAATGTCATTTTTGTACATATCCCATAATTGACGAGGATTTGAAGGCTGACATGTTGAAATGATCATCGCGAAAAGTGTGCGCACTTCAGTGGTATGCGAAATATTTATCGCATCGTCCATCGTTTGATTCCAGAGATTATCATGTTCCATTAGTTGTAATTGTTGGCATGCTTTTCGAAAAGTTGCACACACCGTACCATTCAGAGTACGCAATGACTCAAATGTAGTTGAACCACGTATATTAATCAATAACAATCGGAGGTAGAAGAAGTCGTCGTTTTTCGGGTGGGTTGTGTAAATTCGTCCTAATGCATTAGTTGAGAACACATCTGAATGTCCATCTACTGGTTGGCCTTGCTTTCTGCGACGATTCATTCCATGTATAATATCAAGGCATTTCCGAATAAAGCAACGTTCTCGCAAATTCGATCACTGGCGCAACTTGAGAAAAAACTCGTCAATGTTGTTTCTGGTGGTATTTCCGCTCGCTGTACTGCATTCTCTGGGTTGAAATACATGAACTGCTAGTTTCACAACAGTCGGAAAACGTTCTTGAATTGCAAATGAAAATATTTTCCAAAGCGCTTCATCTCGTTCAAGGCAAATAACCCCCATGTCGCTTCCTTTTGTGACGAACTTGCGAACATATTTGATAGGATTTCCCGAACAGTAATACTTAATATTGATGTGAGTTTTGAATGCGCTAGACAATATTGGCAAATTAGCAAATTGTCGTCCTGTGAGCGACGCCGATACAGTGGATAATCATCATTTCCAGTTTGTGTTTCCGAAATAAAAGCACGTGGATAGTGTTTCGTGCATTTATTGTCAGACATCCAAGTCAATCCCGAAGTAAGATTTTGCATCCGAAAGGACCATGAACCATATTGGTTTTCACCAGTTCATATAATTCTGGATCAGGAATTTCCGCAGAAATGATTTCATCAATTTGGTTTGGTATAATCTTGTCAACCATCTAAAGAAGAATGTATATACATACATATGTATATGCTTCAGATTGAAGGTTGGAGTGTTTGAAGCGAATAAAATTGAGTCGTTTTGTCTCCATCTCACGTACACATCAAATGCATACTGTTGAAATAATCGGCGATATGGTTGTCAATTCTTTCGCGAATCATAAATCGATGCGCATAAAGGTTCATTGCACTGACCTTATCATTTGTCTTGATACCTAAAAGTTACCAAAAAATGAAGTTACATTCAAGAGCGTTTGTTTTTCTTTTACTAACCATAGATCGGATTGATCATGTAGTAAATTAAGTGACGAAAATAAACGGATAATGTAGTGCGTCATGCGTTCGATGCGTTTCACTGATTCGCTCTAATGCATCTCCAGCTCCCCGTTTAATAACAATATCGCGGAATCCCAAATTACCGCCAACAACAACAATTGATATTTCATCTGCCGTCGGAACATTATATTGCCGTTCATTATTTCCTGCTGGTCGTTTGTCCACTTTTATGATGATTTTGTGATCATGAGATGTCATCCATTCTAACGAAGTTTTGAATAATCGAATTAGTTCGTTGTATTCATGCAACATTTCTTGCAATTGCTGCAAAATTTCTATCTTCGTCGCATTGAAATTTTCACAGCGTCGATTAAGTTCTTCATTATTTATCTCCAAGTAAATATACACTCGTGGGCACGCAAACCTTACCACTTTCTTAATTTCTTAACTTAAATTTCTTAAATTTGTTTTCGGACTTTTTCGTTCGTTCGGGGTTTTCTTCAATTCTGTTTTTTATGTTTTTAGTATGCACAAGTAACCTAAACTATATCTTCTTCTTCTTCTTTACAGGCGTAGACACCGCTTACGCGATTATAGCCGAGTCAACAACAGCGTGCCAGTCGTTTCTTCTCTTGGCTACGTGGTGCCAATTGGATGTTCCAAGCGAAGCCAGGTCCTTCTCCACTTGGTCCTTCCAACGGAGTGGAGGTCTTCCTCTTCCTCTGCTTCCCGCGGCGGGTACTGCGTCGAATACTTTCAGAGCTGGAATGTTTTCATCCATCCGGACAACATGACCTAGCCAGCGTAGCCGCTGTCTTTTAATTCGCTGAACTATGTCAACGTCGTCGTTTATCTCGTACAGCTCATCGTTCCATCGAATGCGATATTCGCCGTGGCCAATGCGCAAAGGACCATAAATCTTTCCCAGAACCTTTCTCTCGAAAACTCTTAAGGTCGACTCATCGGTTGTTATCATCGTCCAAGCCTCTGCACCGTATAGCAGGACGGGAATTATGAGCGACTTATAGAGTTTGGTTTTTGTTCGTCGAGAGAGGACTTTACTTTTCAATTGCCTGCTCAGTCCGAAGTAGCACCTGTTGGCAAGAGTAATCCTGCGTTGGATTTCGAGGCTGCCATTGTTGATGGTGTTAATGCTGGTTCCCAAATAGACGAAATTATCTACAACTTCAAAGTTATGACTGCCAACAGTGACGTAAGAGCCAAGTCGCGAGTGCGACGACTGTTTGTTTGATGACAGGAGATATTTCGTCTTGCCCTCGTTCACTGCCAGACCCATTTGCGTTGCTTCCTTGTTCAGTCTGGAGAAAGCAGAACTAACGGCGCGGGTGTTGAGGCCGATGATGTCAATATCATCGGCATATGCCAACAGCTGTACACTCTTATAAAAGATTAATACTGCTCGATTAAATTCTGCAGCTCGAATAATTTTCTCCAGCAGCAGATTGAAGAAGTCGCCGAATGGGAAGTCGTCTTGTCTGAAACCTCGTTTGGTATCGAACGGCTCGGAGAGGTCCTTCCCGATCCTGACGCAGCTTTTGGTGCTGCTCAACGTCAGTTTACACAGCCGTATTAGTTTTGCTCCTTTTCGTGCTGTCGAAAGCAGCTTTGAAATCGACGAATAGGTCGTGCGTGTCGATTCTCCTTTCTCGGGTCTTTTCCAAGATTTGGCGCATAGTGAATACCTGGTCGGTTGTTGATTTGCCTAAATTATATTATCTTATTATAATTCCAGTTTTTAATTTTGTTACGTTTAATCAGTAAAACACAAATTAGCCTTTCTTTGCTTATACAAAAGCGGTCTAGTGTAAATGTATTTTCATCGCATTTTAGTCTCTTACAATTCGAGCTCATTTTGTAAAGCTCACTATCTTTCAATTGATTTATCAATAGCTGAATGTGTTTGGTTATCAATTTTTAAAATTTTTGATCAATAACAAGTTATTAACTTATTTCTAAATAAAAAATTGCTATACCGCATAAAGTACCGCTGTAAAATGTAGTCAAATATGCATAATACTTTCGAGTGTAATTGGAGATATTTGTGATATTGATCAGGATGCGGCATCAGCGATCCAGCAAGAGGATAAATTTGCCCGTGAATCTGTATAGTTCCAGACAAATATTTATTTATTAATTTCTTAATTTATTGGTGAGATATTAAGTGTTATACTCGTATTGCTACTGAACTAACCTTGAATGTGGGATTGTTATTATGTTCATTCACAATTTCCCCACCAAACGATGTCATTTGAAAACAATCGTTATACATCTTTGAATTTAGTAACAAAATGACTCGAATTTGGTGATTCACCGTAAAGCAGCGACCGCATTGGCTCCGGTGGATGAAGTAACACTGATAATTTCTCTTTTCCGCTTGCGCAACACAATCCGGACGGTTCTTTTGGAAATTTCAATGCATTGCAAAAAATGTTCCCTGGGATTCTTTAAGGTACTTCACATACAATCACCAATCATATGGAGTAAAGTTAGCAGGATGTTCGAATATCCTGATAATAGTTACATATGTATATGGAGGCTAGGTCAAGTTTTCCCACAATTGTATCTATTTTCGGCAAAAATATATATATATACCGTTATGAGTAAAACACGTTCTGTAATTTTCATTGGTATAATTAAAATTTTGGCCATATATCTAGTATAACGCCCCCTGGAAATTCGAAAATCTTTATATTAGGTATGTGGGGGCTCAGAAAAGTATTGACCTGATTCAACCTATTTTTGATTCATATAATTTCTATTATCAGGAAAGAATTATCTCTGAGTTTCAATTGAATATCCTGGGATCCACATATTCGGTATCTAGAAGCTTGAACAGTTTTGGTTGGATTTATGAATTTTTAATCATAAGATGGCATACTTTAAAGAAATTAGGTTGTCAAATATTTCCGTTCCGCTGTTTTGCTCTTTATTCATTGCTTTATAAAAAGTGTTACAGTGATCGGATTTAGTCCAAATATGCGCCCTTTCGTTCGATAATCTGTTTTCATCTAGACTGCAACTTCATAATACCCCCCTCTAGAGGATTTGCCTTTAACGAAGGAAAACTTTAAAATAGCGCGATTTTCGGCGTTAGTGAACTCCATGTTTATACGCAATATCCCAACTAATCACGCATAACGTCGTTTTTTATGTTATGTCAAGACCTTTGAAGATGTATAGTATTGCCAGATACGAGCTATGTAGCGCTTTATACATAGAAGCGAAATTCAAAAGACAAAAAGGCGAAAGGGATATATTTTCCAACCATATATACAACCATTGGGTGAACAAAACATTATACTCTGGAGCAGTATGTTGCAGGAGTATAAAAGTGAGATGCTTTTTGATACTGAAGTGGTACAACTAATTATTGGGCGAAGAAAACGGTACGCCTTGCAGTATAAGAAACATGTTTCCATTTCAATATAGAGGATGTAAAGTTTTGAGAGCGTATGTATTGGCAACTAGACGAAGATGCCTGATTACCTTTTATATCCAACAATATGTCACACAATCGATTTAGAGAAATAAAATTCTTCTTGCATATTGCTGATAACTCAGACTTGGATTTAACTCTTTAAATGGGAAAAGTGAGACCATTTTCAAAAATTGTATGTAAAAAATTTTGCTGTTTTGGTTATATGCATCAAAAGCTTTCTGCTGACGAATCTGTGGATAGGTATTTTGGTAGTCATTCCGCCAAGGAATTTATTAAAGAAAAGCTAGATCGATTCGGTTATAAAATCTGGATGCAACTCAAAATTTGTGCTTGAAATTTTTCACCAAAGAATATTAATACATCTATTAGTACAACACTTTGCATAAAATAATGAGAGAAGATTTCAAAAATTATTACGCTATACATAGGTCATCAAAACATCAAGTAAATTCTCTTATATAATTGAAAATTTACATTATTCCATTGTACTCGCTTGGGAACAGGTCCAGATAGACGCTTCCTGAAAATGTTCAGCACAATTTTTTAGGGGGTTATGTGCAGTTAGAAGGCCGAAAGTAAGCGAATTCTTTTTTTTTTTTTTGGAGAACTTTAAACTGTATTGATCCAAAAATTTGTAGACATTCAGAGCGCGAAATAATTATATGTAAATTGTTGTTTCAAGATATACCGGATATTTTAGAATTCACGCTACAGTCCTAGGAATGTTATATGCATGTTTTATTTATTTCTAACTATTAACATAAATACATCATTAAAAACCAAAATTCATCCTTTGCGAAATAGTTATATGAGCAAGTAATTCTATTTCGGTTTAATAATATATGCAGTGTAAAGCAAAAGTCTTGATACCCTACCCCTTCAAAGACATTTTATAAAATATATCACAAAATTCCTTGAATATTTCCATTTACTAATTAAAATTAAATAAATGCATTTTTTCTCATGGGAAAAATATAAAAAATTAGATTAAAAAGTATTTCATTATTTAAAAAAAAATCAAAAAACCAAGGATATTCTAATATTCGCACAGCAAAAGTGTTGATACTCCTGCAAAAAAGAAGGAAATGTATAAAAAAGCTTAATAATAAGTTGACCAAAAATACCTTTAATACTTAGTGGGGTATCCTCGTAATCGAATAACTTATTTTAATCGGTCAGGCATGGAGTGAATCAATTTTTTTGTGTAATCTGAACTGATATTTTGCCATTCAACTTGGAGCAAGCTTTTAAGTTGATTTTTTGAAGTAATGTGGTGTTTCCTTAAGCGTTTTTGTAAATGATCCCATAAATGGTCGATGGGATTGAGATCTGGACTTTGTGGAGGTGTTAATACCAAATGGGGTACCTTGCGTATTAACCACATCTTCACTATGTGTGCAGTATGTTTGGGATCGTTGTCCTGCTGGAAATAAAATCTGCCAGACAGTTCCATTTTTTCCGCACTTTGTAATAAATTTTCTTGAAGAACTTTGAAATATACTTCTTTTGTCATAATTTCATCGATAAAAATAAGGTTGCCAACACCCGATGTGGACATGCAGCCCCATACCATGACACCTCAACCTCCATGCTTCACCGTCTTAATTGTATTTTTTGGGTTTAACTCTTCGTTTGGTTTCCTCCACACTTTAAGTCGCCATTAATATCCAAAAATTTTATATTTTGAATCGTCGGAAAAAATAATATTATCCCAGAAGTCAAATTCTTTGAGTTTATACGTTTTTGCAAAATCCAGCCGTTTATTTCTATTGACGTCACTGACAAAGGGCTTTTTTCTAGCAATGCATAACTTAAATCCATTTCTATTTATTAATCTGCGCACTGTATCCGATGAAACAATGGTATTTAAAGATGTTTCCAATACAGTTGCTGTATTCGGATCACTTTCGAATGTATTTTTCTCAATTGTTCTCTTGATAAATCGTCCATCTCTCTCATTAAGCTTCCTAGGGCGTCCTGATCTGTGCTTATTTTTGACCCTTTTCTCCTTTTTGAAACGTTGTATTACCTTTTGGAGCATTACCTTACTTCTGCCGATGTATTTTCCGATTTCGGCATATGATTTACCATCTTTATGCATACGTACCACAATTAGTCTCTCTTCTAATGTCAATTCTTTTCGAAACATGATTGTACACGAAAATATTTTACTTCGATGCGAATAAATGAACGTATAACATTATACTGAATATGGTCTGCAAACAATATGTTTTTCCAACACATAACAGGTCAAATATACCGTTATTCTGCGAGCTAGCTACATCGGGGCTCGACCGTATCAACACTTTTTCTGTATCAGTTTATTACTTACAGTTACATTTTTTACTACCGTTATTGATGCAGCAGCCAAATTTTACTGCTTCCTTTCGATTATGAATGAGTACAATGTGGATTTTTAAATTATTGCCAAAGTTGCCTAAACTATTTAAACTTCTTTGAAATATCTCAATAATAAACGTCACATTTTTTTTTACTTTCAATATGATTTTGGTAATCAATGTGTAATAAATACTGAAGATATACGAAATGGCATCGACTTAATTAAAATTTGCTCATTCATTTTGGATTGCTCTTTTCAAGTCCAATGATGTTTGGTTTTGAGTCACTTTGCAATGTATAGTACTTCTTGTATGGAATACCCCATAGATTCTCGAAGAAATTTAGATCCGGACTTACTGGATCAATGTGTTTTGCTTTCCAGAAATCCTCTTGTAAGCGAAGCGCTAGGAATTGTTGCGATATCGTGTTGAAAAGTTCACGTTTGACCCCATTGTTGTTCACCAAACTGCACTAACATGTTATCCAGAAGCTCTATGAATTTTTTGAGTAAATAGTGTGTAACACAAAAGAAACTGGAGTCTTGCCCTGGTGTCCAAATGCATAAATGATCCTCCTTGAAAGTTTCTAGCGATTCGGATTTCTTTCTCACAAAGAATATCACGATAGTAATATTGAATCGATTGGAATTTAAGTGCGCTATGCCCAATCCATAAAAAAGGAGACCCCACAATCTGCGCCAACAACCGTGGGATAAGCCTCCTCAACATCGCGTACAAGGTTCTTTCGAGCATATTGTGTGAAAGATTAAAGCCTACCGTCAACAAACTGATTGGACCTTAACAGTGTGGCTTTAGACCTGGAAAATCAACAACCGACCAGATATTCACCATGCGTCAAATTTTGGAAAAGACCCGAGAAAGGAGAATCGACACGCACGACCTATTCGTCGATTTCAAAGCTGCTTTCGACAGAACGAAAAGGAGCAAAACTAATACGGCTGTGTAAACTGACGTTGAGCAGCACCAAAAGCTCCGTCAGGATCGGGAAGGACCTCTCCGAGCCGTTCGATACCAAACGAGGTTTCAGACAAGACGACTTCCTATCGTGCGACTTCTTCAATTTACTGCTGGAGAAAATTATTCGAGCTGCAGAATTTAATCGAGCAGTAACAATCTTTTATAAGAGTGTACAGCTGTTGGCATATGCCGATGATATTGACATCATCGGCCTCAACACCCGCGCCGTTAGTTCTGCTTTCTCCAGACTGAACAAGGAAGCAACGCAAATGGGTCTGGCAGTGAACGAGGGCAAGACGAAATATCTCCTGTTATCAAACAAATAGTCGTCGCACTCGCGACTTGGCTCTCACGTCACTGTTGACAGTCATAACTTTGAAGTTGTAGATAATTTCGTCTATTTAGGAACCAGCATTAACACCACCAACAATGTCAGCCTGGAAATCCAACGCAGGATTACTCTTGCCAACAGGTGCTACTTCGGACTGAGCAGGCAATTGAAAAGTAAAGTCCTCTCTCGACGAACAAAAACCAAACTCTATAAGTCGCTCATAATTCCCGTCCTGCTATACGGTGCAGAGGCTTGGACGATGATAACAACCGATGAGTCGACCTTAAGAGTTTTCGAGAGAAAGGTTCTGGGAAAGATTTATGGTCCTTTGCGCATTGGCCACGGCGAATATCGCATTCGATGGAACGATGAACTGTACGAGATATACGACGACGTTGACATAGTTCAGCGAATTAAAAGACAGCGGCTACGTTGGCTAGGTCATGTCATGTCCGGATGGATGAAAACACTCCAGCTCTGAAAGTATTCGACGCAGTACCCGCCGCGGGAAGCAGAGGAAGAGGAAGACCTCCACTCCGTTGGAAGGACCAAGTGGAGAAGGACCTGGCTTCGCTTGGAATATCCAATTGGCGCCACGTAGCGAAGAGAAGAAACAACTGGCGCGCTGTTGTTGACTCGGCTATAATCGCGTAAGCGGTGTCTACGCCAGTAAAGAAGAAGAAGATGAATATTGAAAACTGTCGGGCTCATCTAAATTAATTTTTTTCTCGCCACTATATATGAAGAATTGTCACAAGTGTCCCAAAAAAGATAGTTTACTGCAGACTGCTTTGGGACTGCTCCTCAATAATGAATTTGGTACCGCATGCCAAATAAATTTAAAAATTTATTTAAGGCAGACATTAAATTTATTTATGCAAATATATGTATTCGATTAATATAAATAAGCCAACAAACACGCATCTGTCCAATCAATTTCCAACCGATCTGCATCTAAACTGCCACATATACATATGTTTATGTAGTTTCACACAAATAGTCGACCATCGAATGCGATATTCGCCGTGGCCAGTGCGCAAAGGACCACAAATCTTTCGTAGAGCTTTTCTCTCTAAAACTTTTAACGTCGAGCCATCAGATGTTGTCATCGTCCATGCCTCTGCACCATATAGCAGGTCGGGAATAATTGCTGACTTGTAGAGTTTGGTTTTCGTTCGTCGAGAGAGGACTTTACTTCTCAATTGCCTACTTAGTCCGAAGTAGCACCTGTTGGCAAGAGTAATCCTGCGTTGGATTTTCAGGCTGACATTGTTGGTGGTGTTAATGCTGGTTCCTAAATAGACGAAATTATCTACAAATTCAAAGTTATGACTGTCAACAGTGACGTGAGAGCCAAGTCGCGAGTGCGACGACTGTTTGTTTGATAACAGGAGATATTTCGTCTTGCCCTCGTTCACCACCAGACCCATTTGTTTCGCTGCCTTATCCATTCTCGAGAAAGCAGAACTAACGGCGCGGATGTTCAGGCCAATGTTATCAATATAATCAGCATACGCCAGAAGCTGCACACAAAAAAAAAAAATTTTAATTTTCAGCCTTTACCCCCTCAAATGTTAGTGATTGACAAACAAAATTCCTCCCTCAAGTCAGGCGCTGTAGCTTAACTCTAATGGGTTGCTATTTTTTTTATGTTCCCATACATTTCACATAGGAATATTCGTTTTTCCATTCAAACTAAAATTTCACCAACTAATTTTCGTTTCTCAAAAATAACCATCACATATTCAGAAAGTTCACTTTTCAAACTTAAAAAATTTTTGCCACAAAGTTTGATTATCTCAATTAGACGATTAAATATAATGATTTGAAATTTGGAATTTTTTCAATAAAAATAAAAAAAGTTACTGAAAATAATAATTTTGTCGCCAGAATATTTAAATTTTGAAAAGCCAACTTTATGAATATGTAATGATTATTTCTGTTTCTGATTCTATTCGAACTTCTCCATGGTCATTGCGAGATAGGCAGTCTGTTTTCTCTCCCCTGAGACACGGCACTCCTCGTCGTACCAGCTATTCTTTTGCATTTTCCAAAAACCAATGGTTTCGGTTGCAGCTGTACGTAAGGAGCTTGAAAAGCCGTCCCACAGTTCCCTTATACTGAGTTGTTGACGAGTGCTATCAGAGAGCAGGAGTGAAAGCCGAGTAGAAAATCGTTCGGCTATCTTTTGTGATTGCAGCCTTACGACGTCGAACCAGCCTTGTGTTTTTTACGTGCGTTTTTTGCCTCAAAGCGGGGGTGCGAATCTGGACTGCAACAAGATATTGGTCAGAGTCGATATTAAGACCTCGGAGCGTACGCACGTCTAAAACACTGGAGAGGTGTCTTACGTCTATCACAACATGATCGATCTGGTAGCCAGGTAGCTTGATGAATTTTCTTATGCTGGAATCTAGTACTACAGATAACCATATTTCGGGCCCCGGCGAAGTCGATCAGCCTCAATAATGCCACAAAGACCTACTCGCCTCAATACTTGTCCCGTTCATTGCATTTCTTGGTCGGCAGTTGGTAAGTTTTCATTGGGGGCGTTTTTTACGTGGCGGGTCTAAATCCAGCGCACAACCCTATGTAGGGAATGTTTCGGCTTCAAACCGATATTCTTAGGCTACCCAAAGGATACTTGGTCAAAGAGCGGAAGACATGAGCTGCTTGAGCCATATGTAAAAGTGAATGGCGATCAGAAAACTTTCCTCACTTGCGTGGACTTCTAGCCATGACTCCATCCTCCACTTTAAGACTTAATATTAAATATTCTAAAAAAGACGTTTTGCGGTGACCATTATATCTTTAAACTGGATGCTCTGAAATTAAAAACCAAACAGATTTCGTTAAAGTAATGTTAAATCTAGTAGTTAATCGAAGAATAAGCAAAATAAGTTTTTCGACAAAATGGCAGTTAAAAAAATCGAGTTTGACCAAAATTTCGGCCTTAACTGGTTTATAACAAATATATTTATCGGTGAGAAAAAATCTTCGATTAAATATAAAAAAATATATACATATATGAAGCTCGTGTAAAAATTTGCGACTAATGGCTTAGCCGTTTTCGAGTAATGGTGGTCCCTGACTTTGAAAGCACCACTTTAAGAAAAACGCGTGTAAAGTTTGGAATGCACTTTACAAATACTTTCGCCTTTTCAAATTTGCTTGTAACGTCGAAAATATTCACCGAAGCGATATGAAATCTGTGTGTTTTCTTAAATATACATAGGCTGTTCACGATAAGGTGGTTATCGTGTTATGTGGTTATGTGATTAAGTAAACAACAACAAAATGCGGTATGGCAAAATAACCAAATTTGACCAACCTAGGCCCTTGTTTATAGATTATGTGGTTGTTTGCTTAAATAAAACTAAGCGAATGGCATTTCCATTTAGATTTTCTTATTGGAAAGTCTGCTATTAACATCTGTTTTTTGTTTACAATCAACAAATTTCCAACTCAAAAAAATGGAATTGGAGCAAAATGAAAGAATGAAAAAATTGGAAATAGAAATGAAATATAAAAATAATAGTAATAATAATGTAATATAATAACCAATAAATAAATAAATAATTTTCAGTTACTTGTTATTAAAACAAAAATACGAATTTTTATTCAAAAATTAAATTGTATAGTGATTGTCTTTTTAGTTCGGGGGTAGGTGCAACAATAGCATCTCCATATTGGAATTCATAGGCTTCGACACTTTGCCTTTCAAAGTGTGAAGAATATCGCCCTTTCAAGAGTATGTTGTGCAGCACACAGCAGACAAGTACCGACTTATTAAAAAATTTTTGACTCTCTTAGTCTTTTATTTTTATTCGCATTTGTTTCAAACTACAAAACTTTTCTTTAAAAATCCCGAAACAATTTTCGACTTTAACACGATACTGGCTATGTACTTTGTTGAATTTAGCTTGTCTTTCAGAGTCTGCTAAAGAAGAATTGCTTCGGTATGGTGTTTTTAAATGTTTTGTCAACTTATACGCAGAATCACCTGCAATCCACTCTTTTCCACTAAAAAAGCTAGTTGTGTTTCTTCCAAAATGAGACTTCCTAAACACTTTAGAATCGTGGTAGCTTCCAGGATTTCCCACTTCTGCATGTAATATGCATAACTTATGGGCACATATGACTTGCAATTTTATAGAGTATATTCGCTGCCGAGAAAAATACACCTCATGATTTTTATTCGGTTTTTCAGCCAGTTTAATCTCACTACCGTCAATGTAACCAATGCAATATGGTAATTAGCAGAATGTTTGGAAAGCAAGTTCCCAGTGCTCTGCTAATCCAGGTCAATGAATGAATTGAGGTAGTTTATTCAAAATTGCCGAAAAACTCTTTGGGTGATATTGGTCAATGTACCTGCATCTCCCACACCAAAAGTTGTAACGATTTTACGTACAGAAGCAGTTTCACCCGATGAGCCTAATCGGAGCAATACGATTGTGAGTTGCAAATCTACAGGTATTTGTAAACTTGAATTATTAAAGTTCATATCATTAGATAATATTCCTAGGGGATGAGCAAATTGGCATTTGCTGACGCGCAGCATTTGTAAAGATCTTCCATCGTTAAAACAACACAAAACATTTTCTCGCCAATGAATCGATTTCGGAACATGTAGCTCATCTCAGCGTCTACTACAGATGATTAAAGTTATATCCTCTAGCAGTTCATCTAGTACTCCATCCACTGCTCAGGGCGCAAGATGTCTGTAAATGTTATACAAAGAATTTTTGAACCCTTAAAATTCTGATTACTTAGCAAGCACATATCTTCAATAAATCAGTCATCATACTAAGGAGAATGTTTTTTGGAAGAGCAAAGAAAGCATTCTGTTGAATGGATGAATCGACAACCTTGCGCAGTTTAGCAGGTAAGTATCTCGACCTTTGAATTGCAGCATAAAGATGGCGTGAGCCATCTTTGATTGAACTGTTAATCTTATTGAGAACCACAAAGGTGAGTAAACTGTAAGTATTTACTTGACCAAAATCCTTATTTCCTTTGTTGGTTTGTCAGTAGAAATGTATAATCTCAGAATTTTATTTGCACAGGTGAGTCAGCCAGATTTGCACATGTTACCTGGATGCATCGACGCTAAATCTGAGGAACATTGACCGGAAATAACAGCTTCTGATATTTTATAGAGATAAGCTTGGTCTGTGCTAAGTTGGGTCGGATTAATAACCTCAGAAGGTAATTGGCAGGATGGAAAACTTTCAAATTTGACAACAGGCAACTTCTCACAATCAGGGAGCAGTTTACCTATGTCGCAAGAGAATGTATTTGAACTCTTTGAGACACCATCTATGTGTTCGAAAAGAGCACGAAATGGAAGTTCGTTGAAACGTAGAAGACAAACAACCCACTGTAATGACCTACCTATTCTTTCTTCTAGCTTCCGAATGATTCCACTTTTCCAACCTGTGTTCGTGTTGGTGCCATCAGCACCAACAACTTCTAGATGTTCCACATCAACTGAATTGTCTTGTAAATGTTGCCATATAGCTTGCGTCTCATCCTCAGCTGACCCGGAAGGAGAGGTGACGTGGCCAAAATAATGACAGCCAGGTTCCGCTATAAGAGAAATATGTTCCTCTTTGCGCGGTAGTACTTTTTACCTTCGCTGACTGGTGTAAGTGTATTGTTTTTGCGGCCGTCAAAATACAGCCCATATACAGAGTCAATACTTTCGGTGTTTTGCAGCTTAACTCCAACGCTTTTTTTTGCCCGACTAATCTTGCATTTGTCAAACCTGCTTTTTTGGCATCCAGAAAAGCAGATGAAACAATCAAGGCCGCTGCTCTATCACTTACTCCAAATCTTTGGGCAGCTAAAGCAGTGTGTTCTAATACTAGTGTGTTTTGTTTGGTTTTAGAGGATGGAAGAGAAAATTCATCATCAGCATCGTTTTGGAAGAATCCATGTGCGACGCACCTACATTGTTGTCGTCTGTATGAGAGTCTGGCTGATCTGAATGGTCACGTGTTCTAGCTGATACTTTTCTGGTAAGTGTTGATGTTGAATGACGTTTTGAAAGCTTTTCTTTACGTTCATTTTTCTTTGTAATCTTTTTTGTTTCAGGTAAATCAACACTTCCAATGCGACCAATTCTTCTGGTTCTCTGGTTCAAGAGAAATGGTTGTTCATTGATAGGAACTTTCCTTTCCTTTGGACAAGTGCAAGAAGAAAAATAAATGCATTTACAAGCAGCGATGTCAAATAATTTTCCGGCAGAAGAGACAAACTCGTCTCTTTTACAGCTCAAACCTATTGGGTTCCTTAAAAACATTTGTTTAAGAGTCAGAAATTTCTTATGGTATATGGTGAGCATTTGTACAACTCTGGTGTGTGAAACTATCGGAATAGATGACTTTTTGAAAGTATTTTCAACCTTTTTTGCAACTATTTCTGTAACCTCTTTACTCCTAGGTTCATAGTTGTCGCCTCGGGGTCACCCTATACTAGAATCTATAATCTTTCAAACTGATAACACAAAAGAACATCCTGGTAAGTAGGTAACTGGGACTCAGAGAGATTGTTCGGATATATGCCAAACACAGGACATTTCTGTCTAAATTTAAATTTAGACACAGACATTTTGAGTTCTGTGTTCTATTGAGAGATATGCTAGCACTCGCGAATCAACGACAAGAGGGAACTCGATGAAAATATTTAGTGGAGACCAGTCCGAACGTGTCGATGGCGCAGGAATGAACGGTGATAGAACTCGCGAAATCACCAACAAGAGTGAAGGAACTCGATGAAAAAATATTTGTGTGGAGACCTATCCGAACGTGTCCTTTGGCGTAGGTGAATGAATGTGAGTGATAGCACTCGGCGAAATCAACGTCAAGAAGTGTTGCCGCAAGCCGATTTTCACCTTGCGCTGCGCCGCATTTTCGCCGATTCAGGAACGGTTCATCCTACGCCATGATCACTCATTTCGGTAGCAAATGACGTGACAAATAACTTTTGTTTTATACATTTTGCCATGAGATGCGTATTTCAGGCGCTAGGTAGACAATTTCACGATTTTAGGCGAATTTCCGAAATTTCAAGGCCGAAGTTGGGGTTGAAGATGCAATCCGATCTCAAAACAAAAAGTTGCATTGGAATCAGGAACTACTAAGGCAACTTTTCCGCACTATTAGAAATCCTGAATCGAAAAAAGTCCGGAATCGTTCCACCCTAGTGCACACTGTACATTAAAATTTCAAAATTTTGGCATAAAGTTCTCTGGACAGATGAATTGATGATTTGTCTTCGTTACTCCCACGGTATGGCTTATTTAAGCGCTCACCCGAACAAGAACTATTATACAAGTGCATCCTACCCACAATTAAGTCGGTGGAAAAGGGCTTAATGGTTTGGGAATGCTTATCTGCGAATGGCCCTGGCAGTATTGTACTCCTGGAAGAAAAGGTTACTGCTGCAGCTTACTTAAATATTTTAAAAGAGCACGCCATCCCCGAGGGTCACCGACTAATTGAACCGGATACCCTTCTTCAATTGGACAACGCGCCAATTCATGTTGCAAAAGTCATCACAGAACATCTACAAAGTGAAAATGTGAGTGTATTGAAGTAGCCTCCTCAAAGTCCTGACTTGTCACCAAATTAAAATGCTTGGGCAATCCTTAAGATGCGTATAACTGAAGAGAAACCCCAAAACTTCGTTGATTTGAAGAGCTGCATCTGTAACAATTGGAATAATTTTCCTCAATATTAGTATATGAAGCATCCCAACTCCACGCAACAACGACTGGGTCAACTATCAAGAAGACATTATGGACATTGTGGATATTAAAAAATTTGATAACTTATTTTTTCTACATGCAATTTACTGTATGTGTGTACGTTTTCCTTTTATTAAAGCAATTGGCTTCTTTTTTGTTTTAAAAATAATTTAATTCGATACTTTGAAATATGGTCTCAATAAAAAAAAAAAATATTTCCTTTGAAAAAAATGTAAATTTTTACATTTTATTTAATTTAAAAAAAGGTTTTAAATTTTGTTGGGATTTAATGATTGAAAAAAGAAGCCAGTTTTATTACAATTAGATCTTTTGGTCAATTGATACCTCGCTCGGAACCACTTTACACAGATCTTTCGCATACTAAAATTGTTATGGACCGTTCCATACTTAAATTTGGTATTTTTGGATGGTTAGCTATTTCATTTAATTTCATTTTCCGCTCCGTCTCATATGGTGTGTATGAATGAGTGTATGAAATTAAATACATATATGTAAATATTTTGATATACAGAACCATAGATATGGCGCCGTTCACTATAAGAAATTCTTATGTCACAAACCCACGACCGATTTGAATAAGCTTTTGAAATGTGGACGATAGGAATGCTTATTCCTCAAAAATTTGAAATAACATCCCGATAGTATTACACTTAGCTTTTCCCAAAATAACCAGTGTTTCTAGCCTGAGCTGATGCTGAAATAAAATCTTTCCATATTTTTACAAATAGCCCAATAGTTTGACTATCTTAAAACGGTTAGAAATATTTTAATTTGCTATTTTTAATTTGCAATAAATGAAGTGCTTCAGACTATCAGGTACATCCTTTGCTTATCGCCTTCTTAAAACACCCTCAAAACAAATGGTGACCTTCAAAATATAACGTTGGGCGGAAACAGCCGCACAAAACACATTGCAAAAATGACAGCTTTATTGCTCCTCTCTTCGTCAAGCAGCGGTAAGAATAGGGATACTAGCAACGAAAGAATGTGAGGATAGTGAATGCAGGCGACCGATGCAAATCGACTTTCGCTTTCGCTTCCTTTCACAGCTAGCGATGTACCACTCATACCACTGTGTATGTGCGTATCGAACAACGGCACATGCACATATGAATGCGAATATGAATTGCGGTAAATTGCGCCCCGGGGCGTTCGTGTCAATTTATGCGCTCAGCAATTTCCGAGATATTAAAGCAATTTCGTAGACCCTTCCATCCTTGCGGTACTCTATACTTTCCCTCTTAGCTTCAGTGCAAAGTGCCGAGCTTCCGCTCGCTTAAGTGTGGCAGAACTACGTAGAACATAAGGAAGTAAGCGGATGTGTTTGCGCCGTCGAAGGCCTCAAGGGGCCCTTGACAATATATAATTTAATGTTATCGTTCTCGTTGGTATTCTTAAATCATGTGAAAAACAAAATCATGCTTATCAATTTCTACTTTCAAAAATTATTAAGTGTCTTCGCCCTCAATTGCAATTAAGGTGTTTGTATTTAAAAATAAGAAAAACATATTAACATCGGATGCAACGAAACTATAAAATTATAAGCATTTATTTATTTTGATTGAAATTTACTGTCAATTAAAAAAGTTCTCTATTTAGGGATTTAATTTGTTCAATTTAGCACTCAGTTCGAGTGTAACCGAATATTTTATACTCTTGCAATTTGCAGGCAACCAATGCAAGTGCCGGCAAAACTTTATACTAAAACAGGTAAGGAATAGCTAAGTTTGGGTGTAACCCAACATTTTATACTCTTTCAACTTGTAGGAATCAAAGCAAGGTAAAGTTTTATTCCATAATATTAATTGCTTCTTGATTTGTGTACTGGAAACAGTGTACAAATATATACATATATACTAAAATATTCGAGTCCAATAAATGTCCCGTCGAAAGACTAAGGACAACGCTAAGATCCGTTTTTTTTTTAATAAATAAAATACAAGTGTTCAAAAATGTTTCATTATTTATTATTTATTAAAAACCGCACGTAACAAAAGAAAGGCTCGTGTGGTTTAATCGGATTTCAGCTTAAGACTAATTTACAAACAGAATGAAAATCTTGGCTTTGGCTATTGGCTATTGTTTACATTAAAATCTCTGCACAGCAAAAATGATGCGCAGCTCTTGTTATTTGTTTACTTGACTTTTATTTGTTTACTTGACTTTAATGGATGGGTGTGAGAATGAATGTCACCAAAATATTGATGCTGCAGTAATTGGATATTAGTAGATGGATGTGAGAGTGAATATGTCACTCCTCCCTCCTTAAAAAGGCAGCCTATACTTGGGCTGGCATTGATGGGTACAGTGTGGGTAATGGGTTTTCCAAGTTCGTTTTCTTGAAGTTGTGGCTGATTTCTTTCAGTTTGTTTTCTTAATTTTGTATACAAAAATATAAATGGATTAAAGTTTATGTACTTAAGAATAAAAATCATTGCGACCAAAGCCAGAATAGCCAGTATAATAATTGTATAAAGTGTGATATTGTTTTGTGAAATCATTTTTATAATGTCATTGTGTTTTAAGATTTTGATTTTAGTTATGTTGAGCGGTGGATACAAAGGTGTTAGGTCAATTTCTGGGTGTAAATAATTTTCGCTTAAAATAATATTTTCGATTTTTACTTTACATTGTGTTATTCTTATAATTTTATTTCCCTTTATTTGTATGTTGCTGTTTGAATTTTGACAGTTTTGTGTAAGAGTTGTTTGGGTCAGATTCCATGTTATTATTACATTTGGTTCAATATACTTAATTATTTCTTTTGTAAGGACTGGTACAAAATTACATGTTGGGTTTCTTTGTTTTATTATGTTTGCAATACATTCACTATTTACTTCTTTGTTGTCTTGATTGTAAATTTTATTATCGTTTTCAAAGTAAGAATCACTGCCTGAGTACTCCAATTGGTACCCGTTTCTATCGGGATAAGGGATTATTTTAATGGTGTTAATTAGTTCGTGATTAATAGGAATATGTGAGATTATTAGTATTTCATTATTCTTATAGTTAATCCAAGTGGATGTTTTTGTTAATAATATGTTTTCGCTGTTAACGTTTTGGAGCTTGTCGTAATTAAGCAGTTTTGGGTTGAACAGTCCCAGTCGTGAGAGCTGCATTCCCATTTCAAGGTCCTCAATGTACTCAATGAACTGTATTAGTTCATAAACCAAGGTGTCAATGCTATTTCTATTGTTTTCATACTGTTTGATTCTCTGCAATCCGTCATTAACGAATTGCATTACTTCGTTAAATTCGTGCATTTTTATTGAATTTTTCGCCTCCGAATTCAGTTTCTCTTCGAATTGTACTCTGTCATTGTCGTCGAGTGTGCCGAAAAGGAATTTAAAAGCTGAGCCTACGAAATTGAAAAGACCGCGTTTTTGTCTACGTTCTTTGTGTAGAGTGATCCCGCTTAGTTCTTTAATCAGTTTGTTATACAAAAATTTGATCCGGGGTGTGTCTGTACTGTTTTGTATTTTGTTTCCAAAATATGTGGTTATAGTGTTTATTGCTGTGAGGTTGACTGTTAGGCAATGATGTTCGAATGCTGATGGTCTTTGAATTGGTTTACTTGAGAAAAGAAGATATCCATGGTTTGTATCGATGCCGCCTATCTGAATTTGTTGGGCATGGCTCATGGTAAGCAACAGGGACAGTATCATCACTGTGCGCCAGATACCTGTGGAATGGGGACCTCATTAATTTTCTTTCGTTTTTTAAACTGCGTTTTATAATAGTTAGTAGCTCTGTTCCGATTAGTGATTTTGTAATGGTCCGGGTCGGTTTGTTCGACATTTTTGTTTTCTTTAAATGGGTTTTCTAATTTTCCCTTCTGAAGGGGACCCTTTCTGTATTTGGTGTCTATGACGTATTCCTGACGATCATCATTTAATTTGTTTATTTTTTGTTCTTTAATTTTTTGTGCGTCCAGGGTTGGTTGTCCGGCGTAAAGAAATATGTGTGCGGGTGTCTGTCCAGTGGTGTCATGCCTGGTTTTGTGATTGTAAATATAAAGAATATTTTCCATTTTGCCCAGTTTGATTTCATCGTTTTTGGAGGAATTAATTATGCGAATTTTTTCATTTATTGTTTTATGTAATCTCTCAACATCCGCCACGCCCGTTTTAGCTGTGTTTAATTGTAATTCAACACCCTCGCTCTCGAGCCATTGCTTAAGAGCTAGGCTGGAAAATGCACCGTCCCTGTCTGCCTTTAACAGTGTAGGTTTTCCGAGTTGGTTAAAGATACGCATCAGGGCGTTTTTGCATTCTATCCAATCTTTTGTTTTTATTTGTTCTAGAGTGGCGAACTTTGAGTAAATGTCAATGCAACTAAGGTAATGCTTACCCTCGGATGAATAGATGTCTATTACAAATTTATCGCGGCAATGCCCAGGGCTAGGTGTGACTTTAAAAGGCATTTTTGTGTTTCTGTGTTCTGTCTTGGCTAGGTTACACACACGGCACTCATTTATGATGTTTTGAATCAGTAGTTGGCTATTTGGGAAATAATGATTTTCTTTGAATAATTTAGTCATTTTTTGGATACCTGGATGCAACAGTTTTTCATGGGCTTGAAGTATGATTTCTTTAAACTCAGCATATGAGCTCACGTTGTTCAATAGAATGAGGCTACGAGTCACTTTAGTATAAGAGGGTTAATAATTTCCCTATAGGCTGTCTGGATGATCTCGAAATCGGCATCGCTCACGATGTACATGGCAATGCTTTTGGAAATGAAGTGGTCAAGTAAGAATTGCTTGGCGTTCTCAACAGTCATGTTGTTATAGTGAATTGTGGTTATTGAATTTCCGAAAACGGTTGTCTGCTTTACACTATTCTGATCTGATTTAATGAATATTATCTGTTTTTTGAATACATTTATTGGTTTTTCTGTTAACTGGATAAGATCATTACTGTCTTCTACTGCACTATGTTGGGTGGCTTCACTGAAATGATTCTCCTCAACCTTGATTCTGGACAGTGCGTCAGCAATTGAATTCTGTTTCCCTTTTATGTACTCAATATCAAAGTCAAACTCAGCCAATCTAATTCTCCATCTCTGCAGTTTGGCATTTGGCTCCTTTAAATTATGTAACCATCTGAGAGGCTGATGATCACTAGCTATTTGGAAATGTCTTCCCAACAAGTAGTGACGGAATGTTTTTGTGGCCCAAACTATGGCAAGTAATTCTTTTTCGATGGTGCTGTAATTTAATTCATGGTCATTCAATGTTCTGCTTATGAAAGATATGGGGTGATTGTTTTGAGAAAGGACGGCTCCAAGAGCCAGGTTACTAGCGTCTGTAGTCAATACAAATTTCTTTTCAAAATCGGGAAGTTGTAGAATTGGTTCGCTTGTTATTAGGTTTTAAGTTTCTCGAATGCTTCCACATATTCGTGGTTGTTTATGTCTATTTTTGCTCCTTTTTTTAAGTAGCGGGTCATGGGCTTTGCTATGTCAGCGTAGCTTGGGATAAACTTTCGGTAATAACCGGTCATTCCGAGGAATGCTCTGATTTCTTTTACTTTTGTTGGGATTGGGTATGATGCTATGGCTTCTACTTTAAGAGGGTTTGGTTTTATTCCATCGGGTGTTACGATGTGTCCTAGAAAGGTTGCTTCCTTTTTCAGGAATTCGCATTTATCTAGTTGCAACTTTAGATTTGCTTCGGACAATTTTTCAAAAACCAATTGCAATGAGTTTAAGTGTTCGTCGAGAGATGTGGAAAAATAATGATGTCATCCAAATAAACCAAACAGTGTTTGTTAATTAATGGTCGGAGTATGTTATTCATGCACCTCTGGAATGTGGCGGGTGCATTTCTTAGGCCAAATGGCATGCGAACATATTCATAATGACCACGTTTGGTTGAAAATGCAGTTTTCTGTATGGATTCTGAATCCATTTCTATCTGATGAAAACCCTAGCTAAATCAATTGTTGTGAAGTACTGGCATTTTCCCAGTTTTCCAAGTATTTCGTCCATGTTGGGAATAGGAAATCTATCGGGAATGGTTATTTCATTCAGCTTCCTGTAATCAATGACTACTCTGTATTTTGCTTTTCCCGAAGCGTCGGGTTTCTTTGGTACAACCCAAGTGGGACTATTGTAGGGTGAATTACTTTCTCTGATTAATCCCTGCTCAAGCATCTCCTGCACCTGGTTCTCTACCTCATTTTCGTGTGTTTGAGCAAGTGGGTATTGTTTTGAATAAATGGGAGAATTGTGTGTTGTGTTTAATACATGCTTGATTGTGTTTGTGAATGTCAAACGTTCTCCTTCAGAATATTGCAAATCTTTAAATTTGTTCAATAAATGTTTTAATTTAGAGGTTTCCTCCGGATTAAGGTGATCCAGACGGAATAGTGAAAAGTCTATTTTTTTATCTGATTTGGAGATTGGTTTCTCATATGAATCTTGTGTGTAGAAAAATTGACCTTTGTTTGAATCTGTGTCTATCAATGGGTAGGTTTTATCGAAAAGTGTAATAGTATGAGTTTTGTAATTTATTATACCTTGTGCTTTATTGAGCAGTTTTCTGCCAATTAGCATATCGTAGTCGCCAGAAAAGTCGTGTAAGTAAAATTGTTCAGGTGTCCTAATTATGTTGTTGCTTGGCAGAGTTATTGAATCTTTTAATGTCATCGGGCCATTTGATGTAAAAACTTCACATTCAGTATTGTGTATTGGTAGAGAAAAATTCTTTCGCATCATGTTGATTGTGGATCCTGTGTCAATCAAACATTTGTGAGCGTGGCCCTTGTGGGTAATTATTAAGTATTGGTATCTTCCGGGGCTGGTGACTGAAAATTTTCGTCAAAATTGATTTCGGCTTGGTCTTGATTGAGTGGTGCCTGACACTGTTCTTCATAAGTCTGGTCTTGGTACTGAGTGTAGTCGTAGTATTCTTGTTCGTATGGTTGTTGATAATCTTGTTCGTATTCTTGTGCTTCTTGTAATCTAAGTTCGTCAATGGACATTTTGGTTTGTTGGCTGTCGGATGGTCTTGGTCGTTTGGTTGTTTGTTGTAGTGGGAAGTTTGGGTTAGATGGCATGCGTGGTTGTTGTGTTTGAGGGGTTAGGTTAAAATTAGATTTGGGAAATGGAGTTCTGTTTAAAATTGGTTGAGGATTCATGTACCTGTTGGGTCCGGGATAAGTTTGTCCGGGTCCCATGGGTTGGTTGTTAGATAATTGTTGTGTATAAATGGGTCTGGGTGCATGCATGTATGGGTTGAAGCTGGGTTGTAATGGTTGAGGATATTGGGGTATCTCGGTTGGTATTGGGATTGATTGATTGGGTAATTTTTAAATGCTTTCGGATTTTGGTAAAAATTTGGAGTTTTATTTTTAATTTCAATGTTTTTATTTGTTTCAAAATTAATATGTTCTTCATAAATGCCCTCATTTTGTGCAATGTTAATTAGACTTCTCAAGTCTGGAATGTCGTGATGGGCCAAAATAGTAAATAATTGAATTGGTAATTTTCGAATTAGTGTTTTTATGGAATCTCTGACCGCTTGCAAATAAATAATAAGGTTTGATTGATTACCTTCGAGATGTAATTTGGAGATGAGTATTTGGCGTCGTCGCTCGGCCTCCTCGCAGAATGCACGCAGATTTCCCTGTAGGGCGTCTCGCGGAAGTTCTCCAGCAGCTTGTAGTTCGGCGCCTGTGGTTTATACTCGCTGATCATTCTGGACTTCAAGGTCGGCCAGTCTTCTATGGTTGGCAGACCCAATGTTCTAGTCACATGACCCTCTATGTTCCGCTCAATGGCTCCAAGCAGGATGCGTTGTTGTCGCACATCATTGGTATGGTAGAGGGACAGTATGTAATCCACTCTGCTGATGAAGGTAAAAAGTGTTTCTGGCTCTCCCTCAAATGGAGGGACATCCTTAAGTTGTCCACGGGCCTCAGCAAGGTTGCTCTCGTTTAATGTATTCTCTGGTTGTGCCATTTTTTTTTTTTGTTTGATTGTCACTTAATTCGATGTTTTTACGTTGCCTTTGGACTTACAGGTTTTTGTGTTTTTGAATTTTTGTTTTGCTTCCACTTGTTTGGGATAACCGTATTGGAATTATTTTCCCAGTTGAAGCGCGTATTTTTGCGAATTGCGGATTATAAAATTTAACTTATTTTCCACTCGCGGTTCTTTTTTTTTTCGGATACTTGTAGTATCCTACCGACTGCGCCACTAAAATATTCGAGTCCAATAAATGTCCCGTCGAAAGACTAAGGACAACGCTAAGATCCGTTTTTTTTTTAATAAATAAAATACAAGTGTTCAAAAATGTTTCATTATTTATTATTTATTAAAAACCGCACGTAACAAAAGAAAGGCTCGTGTGGTTTAATCGGATTTCAGCTTAAGACTAATTTACAAACAGAATGAAAATCTTGGCTTTGGCTATTGGCTATTGTTTACATTAAAATCTCTGCACAGCAAAAATGATGCGCAGCTCTTGTTATTTGTTTACTTGACTTTTATTTGTTTACTTGACTTTAATGGATGGGTGTGAGAATGAATGTCACCAAAATATTGATGCTGCAGTAATTGGATATTAGTAGATGGATGTGAGAGTGAATATGTCACTATATACATATATACTTATATATAAGGTTGTCAAAAAAGTCTTGCGGTATTTTCGCTAGTTGGCGCTGAAAGCGCGTAGTTCTAGTTTTATTCGTCGCATCGGGTCATGCTATACCTTTTTGGAAAGCCCATTTCACGCGCTAACACGTGTTTGATTGATTGTCGTTTCTTTTAAGTCGTTCGTGAGTTATAGCGTCGCAAACATGGAGCAAAATAAAGATAAAATACGGCATATTTTACAGTACTACTACGATAAAGGCAAAAATTCATCTCAAGCCGCCAATAAAATTTGTGCAGTTTATGGACCCAATACAAGTTCCATTTCCACCGCACAACGATGGTTTCAACGTTTTCGTTCTGGTGTAGAGGTGGTCGAAGATGCGCCACGCTCCGGAAGGCCTGTGCCACACGAATTGATTCAATAAAAATACCGCAAGACTTTTTTGACAACCTAATATAATATACGAGTATATCTATGTACAACCGTTAGGTGAAAGAAACTATAATACTCTGTAGCAACTGGTTGCAAGAGAATAATAAAAACAAGCATTATTCGATGAAACCAAGAATAAATTACAGTACAATTTAGTATCTTCTTAAATGTTGTATATTGAAAGGCCATAAGCTTAGACTTAGTTTTATTGACAAATTTTAGCTCGCATCAGCTAAAATTATAATAAAAACCTTTTCAAATGAGAGGTGCTAAATTTTTTCTATATACCAGTGAAAATAAAATCAATAATTGAAAACTCTGAAGACTTTAGTGAGATATTGATAGTTTTTTGATTGGTGCCTGAACTCGCAGCTTACTCTAAATTTTGGGAAATATTGGCAAATCTTGTATGCTAGGGAACATGACATCTTACCTTCTAGTTACAGTATTTTAAATTGCGTCCTAAAATGTGTAAGCGGAATTGAAGATCTTGGGATTATCGTTGATATTACATATGTATATATTCTTTCAATAATCACATCAATTATATCACTTCTTAATCGTTCTCTGTACTTGGCTTTTTCCGTCGAAATGCTTCCAGATTTTCCGAACCCAATAGATTAAAATTTTTGTTTACGTCTTTTGTTCCTTCTATCTTGGAGTATGCTCTGTTCATCTGGAGACAATACTGTCTATCCTCAATCAATAGGATTGAACGTGTTCAAAAGATTTTCCTTAAATTTGCCCTCCACTTTTTAATTTTTGTGATATGGGGTCACCATATGAATCCCGTTTATTGCTATTAAACCTTAAATCACTTGAAAATCGACGGTCCGTTCTCCGCCTTTCATTTGTTTTCAATGTTCTTAATGGTTATTAACTTCTATAGTTGTTAAGAAAAATTAATTTCAATATGCCTCAGCGTTGACTTATATCTACTACCACTTTTACTAAATTTGCAGATTATGCCCCTCTCAAGCGTCTGTGCGTGAGTTTAACTCGATTTTGGAGAAAGTTCTATTTGATTTTTCTCACTCTAGGGCTTCCTTCATTAACACCCTTAATTCTGTTTTTAGCTAAGTTATCTAATTGTTAAATTGTAGTTTTTTATGCCATAAATCTAGTTTAAGGCATAATTTTCAAGTAGTTCATAAGAATTTATGTTCGTCGGAATTTGATGTAGAGTTAGATGTCAATGGAGAGAACAGAGAACTAACAGGATCGACATCTTCGCTAAACAGTTCACAGATTCTTGCCGACAAGCATTAAAAGTAAAATAATTGAACAGCTGCTTTTGGGCAGGCTAATAACTTCAGCGGCAGAAGCTTCAACGATGTGCAGATCTGTCCGGAGGGGTGCACCCCAAGTAAGCATGGTCTTAACAATAAATAAAATGGTGGTAGATACAGAAAAGAAGCGGAGCGCATGTTGTGGACCACGCAGACGATGTGACAGTTTCGGAAGAGGTAAATTCCCGAAAACCCTCGCTAGCAGACTAAACTTGAATCCTAATAGCAAGACCGTATTGTTCCCTAGGAAACACCATATCTCAGAAATTGTACCGCCATTATTAAATGATACCAGCCCAATAAAAGGAGACAAGGCAAGCTATTTGGTACCAATTTTGAACAGGAAGCACTTATGGAAACCAAATTCGGAAAATATAAATGTAAATAAGGATTTTATAGCACTTTACACATGTAAAATAATAGTGGGCCCAAAATTGGGATTAACACATCGGGTAGCTCTGAATCCAAACAGCAATGGTAAGACCGATTATGACTTACGGTATATTGGTATGGTGGTAAAAGAAATACGCGGTGAGACCTCCGTCCAACAAACCACTGTAGTGTTTTCCAGATCTGCCTCCGCTTACGAAAGGTAATGAAAATAAAAAATAGTAAAAATAAGTGTTCACGTTCAATTTGTTCTGAAACCCCAAACTTGCATTCCGAATTTTGCTCCGGTTAAGATAGGGGTATGCTTATTGGACATGACCGCAGGAGTAGATTTCACTGTAATATATATACATATCTGTACTGTACATCATAAAATAATATTTTTGTACTTTAAATAATTTAATTTTTTAATTTTAAGTGTGAAGTGGAACATTACACCACACATATATGTACTTGTACAATTCATGCACAAATCTATTTTCACGACTATTCTAAGCAGTCTTTGCTGTAAGTAGTGTTCCAACTACTTTGCCCAATAAAATGCTACCAACTCTAATAGGTGGGGACACGTAACTACCTAAAGGGTAGTGCCAACAGCAATTAATTCAGTTACCACAATAATTATTATGACTATTTCTCCGAACTAGTAACTTTATACTAGATACACACGTTCAACACCGAACATTCGCCGCGAAAACTAGAACGACCCAATAATAACAACAATCACAAAAATTGTAAACAGCTATTGCAACAGCATTGCTGTCTACGGTTGTGCAACAAATGGGAGTATGAGCTCCATGAAAGGTTTAAGTGGGTGTGTCTAGATGGCGCAGTGTATTTAAACTGCAAGCGGCGAAAGTTCATTATTGCCTGTGATTAATGATAGAAACATAGTGCACTCACCATGCACCGCTGCTCCAATATTATAACAAAGAAAGTAACAACAATATGCCATGACCGCCATTAGGAAACGACTGAAAACTGACTTTGCCTGCAGACAACTGTCGTCGTATTGACCGTTACTGCAAGACGTTTTGGAGCATCCGTCCTGACAGCGCACTGAAATGCCCGAAAGATGCCAATGTACGAAACATTCACTGATTGTGGTGTTGGTATCGAACGAATTTTATTGCATATGATGGCGTGCATATCTCCTTCTTCCTTCAAATGGCAATAAAGTATTCGTTCCTATGAAGCAGTAAACGACGTTTACATATATGTGACACACCTAAGTGTATGAACATGTTATATGTGGTCATACAAGTTTCCTTTAGAGAACACGGTTGGCCACGTTGGTCTGATTTCTGTTAATGGATGTCCTAATAAAGGTTTTTGAACAAAATGGCAAAGTAAGAAATGCGTTGTTTTTCGAGTGTTTGTAGAATGCCTCAAGAACTATATCGCACTTCTGTCTATTTTTGATCCATCGACTAGAATTACATACTCCACTCGTTCCAGAAAACTAAATGGTGACAGGATGCTGTAATTGCAATATCATTGCCAATAAATGGGGAAGGACACACGTGTTGATTTGTTTGCCACAGGATATGAAATTATTGAATCGACACCTTCGTTCACCGAAAGCAATTGACCGGATGCTGCTGTGCGCTTGAAATCTGTGCAAATAATCGTTAAAGCAGAAAGGACGTCGGCGGCCTCAAAAGTTGCAGCACTTACATCGCACACGATGCACATACAAAATATATCTGAGCTACCAGGCATCTACCAGTTCACAATCAACAACAATAAATAACGATGGGTTGCCACTAGTAAATTACAATAACATCAAAAAGTCATTGCCATGTTGTTGATCGTCTAACAATGCCTCGAGGCAATCCGAACCGCCTCCCACAAACAAATAAACAAGCAAACCAGCATTTGCTCAGTCTGTTCATGTGGTTCATCGAACACCGTTGCTCTCTCGGCAAGTTGCAGTAGAGAAGTCGGCTACTTCTCCACATTCCACGAATTTACCTCATTGACTGCCTGTATATCTAACCTAACTAGTACTCAACTTTTTGACTATTCGCATATCAATTTGCCTTTCTCTTTTCGTTACTTTGCATTGCCGCATCGGCTGGCATTTGGTCCTTAACATTGTCCGTTCAAACAGCAGGAGGTCTGTCGTCCTGGTGGCACGTCGATAATGGTTGCCAATGTCACTGCTCATCACTCTCACTATTGTCGTTTTGCCTTTCACCGTTGACTGTAAGCAGCGAGGAAGGTGTGTTCGTTAATGGAAATGACAGTGCTCGTTTGTTGAGGGTAATGGCTGTGGTCGAATGTCCGTTACGTCTGCTCTACGCCGCTTTATTGCAATCATTGCTCATTCCTCACTGTCTGCTTAGTCCTCGTATGAGCCTTTGTACTTGCTCTGGTTGCTGTTATTCTATAGCTATAGCTGTTTTCATTTTCCAATAAATTATGATGAAGCTGATTTGGAGGCCCTTTCACAGCAATAACAATAGATTTCATTTAATTTAGTGTTGCATTCGCTCACTGTTATTTAAGTGACACATCCAAAGTCAAAAATATTACCTTAATTTGTTGTTATTGTTAAAGTGCATTACTGCCCACTATTAAGCGTTGTTACATAAGTTGTTTATAGATTATATAAATATGCAGTATTATAACGTACGTTCATATGTATATTTTATATGAATACCCGAAATAGCATAGCACATAAAAGTGTATTTTTTACTGTAAGTAATCTGTAATTTTTGTTTGCTTTTGTTTTTTTATTTTATTGTAAAAATAGTCTCTAATACTAATGTGTATAGAAGACATAGGTAATGGTTCCTCCTCGACTTTCTCTTCCCCATTACTTTCGAGTTGTTTCTTAAGGTTGGTATCCAGCTCTCAAGTAATTGCTCAAGAAAAAAAAATACATTATTTCTTCAAGTTAATCTGACAGCAAGTTACGCATTGTGAATGATCCACATTAGAAGAGCAAGAGAGAATAAACAAAGAAAACCAACTTTGTGCGTATTATGTATGTATGTAGTAACATCGTAAATATTTTCATTGCTATTTAAGGAATGTTGTTGATAATTGGTAGGTTTTATACAACATTTCAAAATGAAATATACTTCATAATAATGATTTTAACTAATTTATGATGATTTTAACGATTTACTTTGAATTTCTTTCAAGAAACAATTGTTGATTTCATGTTTCTTCACAAAACCAGGTTTGCCATATTCGCATTTTATTGAAAAAATGTATTAAAATTTAGTACTAGATTTCTTTAGAGCTGCATACTAGCACAAGTAAATTTATCGCAGGAAAGTTACTTGACCGTTTCTTAAGCGTTTTTTTATATGAAGTTTTTACATTTCTTGCGAGCTGTATACTACGCTTTAGCACTAATGTTCTGTACGATATTTTCATCGGTGGGTTCTTCGGATGTGAGGAGAGCGCTATTGACGTCAATATAATCTTCCCACATTTCCGGTGCTGCTAAAGAATCTGAATTTAGGTTTCGTGACCACAAAGATAAAGGAATGTCATCCTCTTCATCGAATTCATGTTCTGATACTTGAATAGGTAAACCGTCGTGGCTTTCAATGAATCCTGTATGTTTGAAACAGTTACCAATGGTACTTTGTGACATTTTATTCCAGGCGTCATTAACCATCAGAATTGCATCTAGCACCGTTATTTTTGTAGAAGAGGTGTTTTCATTAGCATCAAGACAGTTAATCATTTTGAGCACAAGGTTCTTCCTAAAATTCGTTTTGAGTGATCGTATTATTCCCTGATGCATTGGCTGTAGCACTGATGTTGTATTATATTCGGAGAAAGGAAAGCAAGTATTATAGACTTTAAATCAGTAATATTTGGATGCGCCTTGCAATTATCAACAAGCAATAGAATCTTTTTCTACTTCTTCACCAAAAAACGATCCCAATCACGAAGCCATTTTTCAAAAAGTTCTGACGTCATCCAAGCTTTACGATTGTTAGCATAATCGACAGGTAATGATTTGACACTTCTAAAACATCTTGGTTTTTGTGACTTTTCAATAACGAGCAATTTCTTTTTCTCTATGCCACTTATATTATCGACAACTTATGTACCTCCACTACAATTTACACCTTTAAATTTTAAAGTTTTATCCGGCATTAATTTGTAAAAAAGTCCAGTTTCATCAGCATTAAATTTGGCCACACAGATATCAACCAGTTTGTTGTTGAATTTTGATCAACAGACGAAGATTCACCGACAATTTTTCCCGCTACAATGTTATGTCGAACTTTAAAACGACTGATCCAGCTTGCAGAACAATTGAAGTCGAGAATACCAAAAAGCGCGGCAAAACCATTTGCCTTCTCCTGTAGCATAGGGCCGCTGACAGGTATTCCTTTGTTTCTCATGTTTTTAAACCACTGAATTAATGCTTGATCAACATTTTCTTGTCGTGATTTTCGAAGCCTCTTCGGTTTCAAATCATTTGAATTGAACGATTGCTTATGCGGTTCTTGCTTTTAAAAATCATTGAGATTGTCGAATGACCCACGCCAAATTCCTTTGCGAGACATGAGTTAGATTCTCCATTTTCTAATCTGCATATTATTGCACCTTTCTCCTCAATTGTAAATGCTTTACGTCTTTGTGATGACATTTTTTCACAGTAACAAACAAAAAACAATGCGTGACCTTCAAGCGTCAATTACTCACTGAGACTCAAAACAAAAACGAGCAACGTGCCGAACGGCGTCGGGAATCAACGAACATTGCCGGAGGTGTAAAGAATCATGTCAGTCATTCTAACCGGACATAATTCCTTAAAAACGGGTCATAATAAGCGACATGTCATTGAAGGGAAGTCATTATATGCGACTTTTTTTTAATGAATTTTATATGAAAACCAAACTTCGTAGTGTAATTACGTCATAGTAACCAGTTGGTCAATATAGGCGGAGTCATAATAAACGGATTCTATTGTAGTGAGAAAATCTTCTCACATACATATACGATTTTTAATACGCTTTTATTAGCTTCACTTGTATGTATGTATGTATGTATGTATGTTTGTAACTTTTTTAAGTGGTACTGCAACCTAGAATACCTGAGCGACACTGTAGGAAGGCGATAGTAAGTTTAAGCAGCTCACCAAAAAGATGCGCTTAAAAGTATGCAACATCTATATAAAACTAGTTTTGGTGACATTTAAATAGCATACTGAGTTGGGCGTCGACCGTTCATAAGATACAAGGTTGTACAGTAGAACATGTAGTAATTTATCTGGGCTCTCGACTGTTTGCAGCTGGACAAGCTTATGTAGCACTTAGACTGTTCAAAGTTGACAGGTAAAACCCCATGTAACAGTGAAGCTTTAGAAGAAATGATTCGATTAAGAAGTAATAATTCGTAAAGTTGTCAAGAGAACTTGGTCGCAAATAATGTAACAATTAATCATGAAAGGTTACGAGTAGATATTAAATGCTGCCTAATTATCGATTTACTTAACCAATACTACATGTCATAGTTCATATTTTAACAAATTTGGGGTTTCTCACATCAAACTAAAAAATCAAAAATAAATATAGTTTAAAAAAACTAAAAAACACGCTTTTAGAGCATATCAAACTAAAAAGTGAAAAATAATTCTTTGTATAAACTAACAATAATAATGAAGAAAAAATTCCTGCATTATTGTGAGAAAAGCGTGGCATGCTCGATATACATATGAAAAATATGTCACAAAGCACCCCACGCTTTTCTCACAATAATGCAGGAATATTTTCTTCATTATTATTGTTAGTTTATACAAAGAATTATTTTTCACTTTTTAGTTTGATATGCTTTAAAAGCGTGTTTTTTAGTTTTTTTAAACTATATTTATTTTTGGACGACTTATCTCGGCCGATGAACTTCGTTTCTTAATCAAACCGATATTTCCCTCTACAAACACGGTTAATCGGGAAAACTTTAAATTGCTTGATAAGCAGGTAATTGAAGATGTGTATTTAAATTATAATCGGGTCGGGGTATTTCTGTGTAAAATTTGATAATTGAACACTAGATCACCACAAAGGGGCAAATGCACTTGTCTAAGTGAATATTTTATAACATATTTCCGCAATTTGCACAGTTATATATTAATCAACTAAGGAAGGGCTACGTTCGGGTGCAACCAAATATCTTATACTCTTGCAAATTGTCGGAGAAAAACTTTCAGGTGTCGGAAAAACTTGGTATTAAACAAGTATGCAAACGAACATTTTATACTATTGTAACAAGCATGAAGCCAGGGAAATACCTAAGGTACAAAACGTCGATCCTCAGGTTGATCGGTATTTTCCTGGCTATATCTTATACAAATACATACATATGTAAGTATAAAATTGAATCGCAAAATGTGTTGCTAAGCGCATAACTCAACAACGACTGTACCAATTTGTTCCATTCTTTTTTCTAAATGATCGTTGAGGTTCAAGGATGGTTTTTACGGCAAGAAAATTTCGAATAATTGTCCCTAAAAACAGCTCTCTTCTTTTTCCTACGTTTGTTTATTAGTAACGGCTTGAGAACGGCTGAACCAATCTTGATGAAATTTTTAGAGGTTATTCTCTGTGGATTAGGGAAGGTTTAGAAATGAAAAAACCGTATGCTTTTCGTGAGGAAAAGTCGGAAAATTGAACAATTCCAAAAAGTAACTTTTTTTCCTTCAAATTTTTTTCAATTTTTGTTTGTTTTGTTTTTCAATATTTTGATTTTTAAATTATTTGAATCGTTTCGTTCGCCTGCTTTTTTATTCCAGCTATTCAAAAGAAAAATTTTTGAAAATTATTTAAGCGGCCCACTCACGACAAATTTGTTTGACAAATCTGTTTGAGTTTGAGGTGGTTTTTGTCGTGAGTGGGCATGTTGTCAAACGGATGGAAGGTTTGCGACAAATTTCAAAAACTAACAACCGATTTGTGGATTCGTTTGTTGTGAGTGGCGTGGTTTGCAAACATTTGAGCAGTTGGTTGAAATTTTTGCAGAGTAAACATCAGCGGATAAAAAATGGCAAGCGTGAGCAAAAATTTTTTGGAAGAGTTTATTGAATTATTTAAAAATGAACCGGCCTTATGGCAATGCAAAAGTGAAAATTATAAGAATAAATGCCAAAAAGATAAGTCCAACCTGAGGAAGTTTTTAAAATCGTCAGGAGCAGCCAGCTCCATTGAATTTAACAGTTTTACATGTGAGTGCTTATATCTCTCACATAACCACTCTTTCATCCATTCTTTCTTCATTATTATACCCCGAACAGGGTATATTAAGTTTGTCACGATGTTTGTAACACCCAGAAGGAAGCGTCGGAGGCCCTATCCGTCTGTCCGTCTGTCCGTCCGTCCGTCTGTCCGTCTGTCTGTATATATACGAACTAGTCCCGCAGTTTTTAAGATATCCTTTTGAAATTTTGCAAACGTCATTCTCTCTTCAAGAAGCTGCTCATTTGTCGGAACGGCCGATATCGCACCACTATAACATAGCAGATGCCATACAAACTGAACGATCGGAATCAAGTTCTTGTATGGACAACTTTCACATTTGAGGAGATATATTCACGAAATTTGGTATATATTATTTTCTAAGGCAACAATGTAATCTCCGAAAGAAATTGTTCAGATTGGTTAACTATAGCATATAGCTGCCATACAAACTGAACGATCGGAATCAAGTTCTTGTATGGACAACTTTCACATTTGAGGAGATATATTCACGAAATTTGGTATATATTATTTTCTAAGGCAACAATGTAATCTCCGAAGAAAGTGTTCAGATCGGTTAACTATAGCATATAGCTGCCATACAAACTGAACGATCGGAATCAAGTTCTTGTATGGACAACTTTCACATTTGACAAGATATATTCACGAAATCTGGTATATATTATTTTCTAAGGCAACAATGTATTATCTAAAAAACTTGTTCAGAACGGGTTCCTATAGCATATAGCTTCCATACAAACTGGACACATAGTTACTAACAGAAATGCACCTGTGAAGGGTATTTAGCTTCGGTGCAACCGAAGCTAACGTTTTTTCTTGTTTTTTTTTGCATTTGGCTTTTTTCGCTTCATGCACTGGTGTATTACTAGCAGCGCAATTACATCATCCGCGTTATAATCAGACATGTTCACTCCGCGAAGCACACAATGGAAATAAAGTTTGTCAAATCGGTTTGTCGTGAGTGCTCAAGCGTCTTCAAACAGATTTGTCAAACAAATTTGTCGTGAGTGGGCCGCTTTAGTGAAAACTTTATGTGTGTTTCATACAAAGTGATCAATTGCAGATTGAAATTTGTTACGAAGCCACTAAGAGGTCGCCGTAATATCGGTCAGCGTTCTTTTTGCCATCAACGTATGGCAGCCCAAGGCAAGGCAAAGCAAGAAGTATTCCCAGGATGCGATGACATACTTGCGGAATTATAGATCGCGGTCAATCAGCAACCAATCGTTACGATGTCACAGCACGACAAACAACAGTTAAGATGTTTGATGGACTTTATCTTGAAGCAACGCACATATATGTATGTGGTGCTGTTAGACGCAAGATATACTCTGTTGAGTGGCAAAAGAGAGGTTCATCGCACGCACAAATTCCTGATGCAGAGAAATATCCAGTATTATACGAAGTGATGAAAACCAATATGGTTCATGGAAATTGCGGACATCGCAATACCACTTCTGTTTGTATGTCTGACAATAAATGCACGAAACACTATCCATGTCCTTTTCTTTCGGAAACACAAACTAGAAATGATGGATACAGTGGATATCCGATATCGGTGTCGCTCACCAGACGACACTGGCAGAACATTTAGAATTCAATTTAGAGGCGTGAATATCGAACAATACATCGAAGTTGACAACACATGGATCGTACCATATTCGCCACTGTTGTCTAATGCACATTCAAAAGTCATGTCAATGTTGCGTATTGCAGATTGCTGTAATCGATAAAATACGCTTGTAAGTATTACTGTGTCCAAAAAGGTGACATTGGAATTTAAACTGCGCGCGTCGAAGGATTTGGAGAATTATTTTTTTTTAGGTTGGTAGTACTGTCAGTCACATTTATGTCAAATTTCATGTCAAAATATTCATTAGTGTTTGAGATACGTGTCGTTTTGTGAGCTGCTAAAAGTGAGTCGCGATGTTGAAATTTGTTGAGCAAAGAACTTGCATTAAATTTTGTTTACGGAATCAATTTTCTGCTGCGGATGCGTTCAGGATGGTGCAGAAAGCTTTTGGTGATGAGGCTATGTCTAAAAAAAATGTTTACAAATGGTATAGTGAGTTCCAAGCCGGCCGTGAACGTGTCAAAGACGAAGAGCGTCCAGGGCGACCATCAACCTCAACCGACGAAGCTCACGTTCAACAAATCAAAGATTTGGTGTTGAAAAACCGTCGATTAACAATAAGAGACCTTGCTGATGAAGTTGGCATATCGAAAGGCTCAGCCAATACCATTTTGATGGATGTTTTGGGCCTCAAGCGCGTCAAAACTCGACTGGTACTGAAAACATTGAATTTTTTGGAAAAAAGGCGTCGCGTTAAAGTGTGTGAAACGATGCTTTCCGACTACCAGGGTGTCATGAAATGTATTATAACTGGCGATGAGACTTGGATCTATGTTTACGACCCCGAAACAACCGATCAATCGAGCGAATGTCGTGCCAAAAGAGAGCCGAGACCAAAAAAATTGCGCCAAAGTCGCTCAAAAATCAAGGTCATGTTGACTGTTTTCTTCGATTATCGTGATGTTGTGCATTATGAATTCCTTCCAACTGGTCAAACAGTCAACAAGGAATATTATTTGAACGTTATGCGTCGTATGCGTAATGCTATTCGCCTAAAAAGGTCGAAATTGTGGAAAGACAATTCTTGGTTTTTACACCACGATAATGCACCATTCCATACTGTCCTCGTAATTCGTGAACTCAACCCATATCGTTCCGCAACCACCGTATTTACCTGATCTGGCGCCGTGCGACTTCTGGCTGTTCACCAAGCTCAAAATACCGCTCCGGGGACACCGTTTTTATACGATAGAGGAGATTCAAGCCGCAGCGAAGACGGAACTGAAGGCCATCTCGGAAAATGACTACATCCAGTGTTTCGAAGATTGGAAAATCCGTTGGCATAAGTGCATTGCATCGGGAGGGGATTAATTTGAAGGGGATGAAATTGATTTGGAAGAACAAATAAAGAATTTTCAAAATAAATACAATGTCACCTTTTTTGGGCGCAGCAGTACGTCACCAAAGGAAGCAACATGGCGGTTATTGGTCTTGAACGATTCGGTCGATGCGTGAACTGTAATGAAGCTTTTTGTACGATATTTACTTTTGCAATTCATGAACGTTTTCGGACCGTTGTGCATCTCGCAGTTAATTTGGAGAATGACCAAAGAGTCTATTTTTACCCAGAGAATACAGTATATCCAGTGGAAACACCGCCATCAATAAAATTAATATTTACGGGTTTTTTCTCAACGTTCGTCAGTGAACCGTTTGCGAGAACTTGTTTTATTTGGAAATGTCTCGATATTATGCATAGAATGCATCGTCGAAGAAATAATTACGCAGAAAGCAAGGCCAACCAGTAAATGAACATCCGGGTGTGTTCTCAAGCAATGCATTAGAATGAATTTACGCAATCCCCCCGAAAAACGACGATTGCTTCTATGTTGTTGTTGTTGTAGCGGTAGAATTCTGCCGAGTTGACAGTCCTTGGCCGGATAAAAATCCGGGTCCGTTCCGGTTACGTAGACCCGACTGTCGTGGGAACGGCGATTGCTTCTATCTTTGGTTGCTGTTGATTAATGTACGCGGTTCAAATTCATTTGAGGCATTGCATATTGTGAATGGTACGTTGTGTGTAACTTTTTGAGTATCATGCCAGCAATTACAATTGCTGGAACATGATAATCACTGGAATCAAACGATGGACGATGCGATAGCTACTTCGAATGCCACTGAAGTTCGCACACTTTTCGAGATGATCAGCCTTCAAATCTGCATCATTTATGGGATACGACCAAAAATTACATTGCCGAAGACATTTTACATCGTATACGCTAAGAATTGGAAATGAGTCAATACCGGTTGATACTTCCGATGGTTTGATATCAATTCCATATGCCGTTTATCAATTCAAGAAAGATGGACTCATCACGAATGTTTATACGAATATTGGCCAAATTATCGTAAGTACGATTTCTTAAGTGCATGCGCAATGTTAGCTGCCACAAATACTATATTGTTGACTTAAACTGGAAGATTCAAAGTCAAATTCCGGGAGACTTGCGGTATAACAAATCGATCGATCGTCTTGACAATTAAGACGACACCGTGAATTATCCAGTGGAATTTCTAAATTCTTTGGAGAGGTTTGGTATGCCACCGCATCAGTTGTGTCTCAAAGTTGGATCTGTCGTTATGATGTTTTGAAATCTGATTGTGACGCACAGATCAAATATAAGCGGCAGCATGCTTGGTTCTACGGATTTCTTTTGAGTTCTAACGATTTGCAATTTCAGTTCAAACGTATTCCGTTCCCAGTGAAAATTGAATTTGAGATGACGATCAAAATACTATGTTTTTCACACGGCCGGATATACGTGGCGTGCTTACGAGTTGAAAAACCATCTCTGTACATTTACGCACCGGAACAGAAACCTAAAAATGTTGTTTATCAAGCTGCGTTACATTGAAAAAAATGCAGAAAAATCGCAATTAAATGATTATCAACACAATATGAATTTTTATCTTTTCATTTCAAAACACATAATTTCACGCAGGACAACGGCTTGGGGGCCAGCTAGTATATATGTATATAACTATATATATATACTTAACTCATACACTGACCGATATAGTCGATATAAGGTTTGTTAGAAAAACGAAAAAATGGGAGTTGGGGGTAGTCTCGACCGATTTGATCTATTTTTACCAATATCTCACACTATTAACGTATCACATTTTAAAATATTTTCCCTGGGTTTTATAAATGACCTCACATACAATCACAAATCATAGGACAAAAGTCACAAGGAAGTTATATTTTATGTTATATGAAGGTTAGGTCAAGTTTTCACCCAATTGTACCTTTTTTAGGCACAAAGATACACTGTTATAATTAATTATGATTTTTTTCACTTTTTAGGTTTTCGATTAATGGCGTTTTCTGGGCGTGGTAAAGGTCCGATTGCATGTGTATCAAGTTTAATCAAGACTTAAACTCGTGTCGTTATCCTGATCATTTGTATATAGTACATATGAAAAATATATGTGATATAAACTCAACCGAATAGGCTAAATTTAACAAATTGAGTTGATTGGAAAATATCAACGTGAATCAGAATTCATTATATAAGGGATATGAGTACCACAGAACGTTTGAATGGATAATGAGAAATCATTTAATGATAATAATAAATTAAACATTCATATTCTCGAAGCTCCATTTTACAAAAGTTCTGTCAATGAACAAATCGAACGCATTCATTTAACCCAGGGGTTCCCAAACTTATTTTGTCTACTGCCCACTTTGAGAATAAATATGTTTTTATCGCCCCCATTTTTTCACATATTTAAAAACCACTATAACTTCAAATGAAATTAATTAATTATTGTGACCTAGATATGTATATTAACGGAGAATTCTAAACGAAACTTTTACTACAACCCGCAACTTGAAACCTGAGCGCAGTAGGTAACATACAACGGCGCTTAGGTCTCAAGTTAACTCTTACGGGCTCCACCTGCCAATAAGAATATTTATTGAAACGCAACTTTATAGTATTAAAACAGAGAATCTTTTATTAAAAATAAAACTAAAACAATCGATCTTTATATAAAAACTAATGTGAAGGATGAATCTGATGCTGTTTAATAAGTTTGTTAATATCAGGTTCCAGTTTACTCAAGAACAGTCGCAAGTCGCCACGTTCGGTAACAGGCAAACGATTTCTCTTTTTAGTAAGCAGAGTTTTCTCAGCACTAAATCCACGTTCACACAAATATGACGATGGGAATGCTATCAAGAATCGTTGAACGATTGACCACAATCCAAGGTACAATTGCGGGATCGGTTTTTGTAGCCAAAATTCTTGGTAACCATTTTTGAACTTGATTTTTATTTCCTCGTTTGTTGTCAATTCTATAAGTTCTTCTTCCAGCTGAAGTGACATTGCTGTGTTGACATTTGAAAATGGATTCAACACCCAGTCTAGTATTTCCAAGTTTAAAATGTCCTGGTATCGTTCGGTGAAGTCAATGTGGAGGTTTTCCAAATGTTGGCAGTAGGCAAACTGCATGATACTGATAAATTCGGAAAATTGTGAGACTCACGTCTGCCCAGATTCTTTTTGTGCAGAAGCATTTTGGCTGCGAAAGCAGCAACGACGTTTTTTATTATAATTAAATTTAGTTTATCCCCTTGCAGTTGGAGATTCATGTCATTGAACAATTTATACAGGTCTGTCATGAAGGCTATAATATTCTTTGATGTTAGGAGCTTGTCTTGCAATTCTGTATCTTTAGTTTCCAAGAACTCTATAACAGAGTCAAACATGTTGAAAATCGAGTCAGACAATTGCCCTCTTGATAGCCAACGAACTTCAATATAAAACAACAAACGGTTGCAATTCTCGTCATTAGTAACACAAAGCTGATGAAATAAAAGAGCTGTTGCGGATTTTATTGACGGCTTTGATGACATATTGCAGTGATTGAAATAGTTTTTCACTTAAGTTTCTAGCAACTAAATGTTGTCTATTAATAACGCAATGAACACCAAGGACATCTGGAATTTTATTTTTTAAGTCGGTATTCTACTCTAGAAATCAAATTTTGGGCAGTTTTTTGAATTTTATTTAAAAAGCAAACCAAAAATATTTTTAGTATCCATTTTTTATGGTGTTTTTTATTGATATCTTAAGAATACAGACAACAAATTTTACAAAAAAATATTAAAATTAAAATAATTAGAGGGGGGGGGAGAGACAGGTGTAAAAAAAATGGCGCAACCTGGTGACATTGATCCTGACTCTCCTGGTGGTCTGATAAAAAAAATCAAAAAAAAAAATTCTTAATCAGTAAGGATGCTGTTATAGTCCGGGAACACGAAAAAAAAAATTTTTGAAAAATGGCGACTGCCTGAAAATAAAAATCATTTTTTACGCTTTGTTTTTGAAATTCCTGAATTTTTTTTAAATATTAAAAACAAAAATTTTAAAAAGGTTCACACAAAATTTCAAGTAAATCGGTTGTATGGAACTTGAGATAATGCCGGTACCGTGTGGAAAAAAGTAGTTTCGAGAAAAACGCGTTTAAAGTTTAGGAGACAATTCTAGTGAACACGGACGCCCCCTCACAAAATCGGCTGTATCTCCGAAAATAAGTCGAGGTCATATTTTTGAAAGTCTAAACTTTAAATATATGAAAAAAAATCGAATTTTTCAAAATTCTAGAGTAGAATACCCCCTTAAGTACGCTATGAAGCTTTTATGGCACCCTGTCATAGCTGGAGCACCATCCGTAGCAACTGAAATAATATTTTTCAAAGGAATCTCTTTCTCATCGCAAAATTTTTCCAATATATTTAATATGGTTTCGCCTTTTGTATCGGTCTCCAAATTTCTAGCAAATATTAATTCTTCACATATTTTCTCATCTTTAATAAACCAACAACAATGCTTCATTAGTTGGTAAAGCGGCCTCATCGAGCTGAATTGAGAATTGACTTGTCCTCAGGTGATCGCACAATGATTCTTCAATGTTTTTACCCATTTCATCAATTCGTCTTTGCACAGAATTATTACTCAAAGCAAATTTTCGGATAATATCTGCGGCCGGTTTATGAAGCACAATAGTTATTACTTCATTTATTGCTGGCAATATTAACTCTTCTCCGATGTTATGTGGTTTGCCTTTTTGAACAATTAACAAAGAGATATTGTACAAAGTTAGAAGTCCATCGTCATCTTGCTTAGCAGCCGCCGAAAATAGTTTTGCTACACTTTACTGAGTAGTATGCTTCTTCTCTAGGTCTTGAAAATATGCTACATTCTTGTCTCTCTTATCTGGATGCATTTTATTCAAATGATCTTGCAGTCTTGAAGGCTTCATTGCTTCATTCGAAAATGTTTTTAGACATAAAAGACACAAAGGCGACGATGGGTTGATGATTCCGAATTTAATATATTCCGCACAGTATTGCCGTCTCTTCTTTTTTACTTCCGACATTGTTTTGCCGTCGTCTCTGCTACTCTCGCACTGCACTGCAAATACTTGATTCGCTGTCGCTACTACTGCTCACTACTACTGTTCGCTGCTTAGCTAGTATCAATATCGCTGATACGCTAATATGTACGTCGCTTGTATGTGATCACGCATCACATTGCATCCCTGCCGCTGCACCTGCAATTCTTTCGTCGCTCTTATTTGGTCACACCATCGCTATCGCTTACTCGCATTTGCTGCAGTTTCCAACATATTCGTTTATACCCAACGAATCATTTGAGCGGAATTCTGGATTCAAAGCAATCTAATCGGAAGCATAAAACTACTTATATTATATTCATTCGTCGTTATATCGCAAACTTTATATCGTTTTCTAACAAACGTACAATTTATATTTGGAATTTTTTCGTAAATTATTGAACATCAAACAACAACGGGCTAATATTAAGAAAAATACTTCTCGCATCAAAAACATTGTCGAGGCCAGTCTAAGGCCAGGCGCTAAAATACTTTCAGCTGCCGAATACAAATCACGACTCTGTATTCTGGAATCTTATTTCAAAAATTTGTTGTCTACACAGACGGAAATCGAAAGGATAGATCCTGAGAATTGCGGTCGCATGGATCTTGAGGAACTGTATATAACCACAAAGTTAATTATCCAGTCTCAAGTTACCGAGGATTCCAACACCACACTCTCCGACACCACTTGCGTAATGCAGGCACGATCGAAGCTGATCAAACTCAAACTTCCTACATTCAACGACAAGTACTCTGAATATTAAAACTTCATAACTTCCTTTCAGCAAATTATTGATCGAGAATATAGCTTATCTAACACAGAGAAATTTAATCATCTACGCAACTGTCTCAATGGACCGGCATTAGAAACTATTGACGCCTTTCAAGTTTGCAATGAAAACTATTTGAAGGCATTGGAGAGAATCAAACCTCGATTTGACAATCCAACTCTCATATTTTTAGACAATATTTCCTCTTTATTTGAGCTTTCATCTATTTCTAAGGCGGTTTCTAATGGCGGTCAGTTGAGAAGTTCAATAAGGCATCTGCAATTTACGGCTCGTTATTGTCATTTGACAGCCAAATTTCACAAGCTATGCTTATTTATTAGTTTTACAGAAGGCAGATGAAGAAACCAAACGCAAATGGAAGGAGTCTCTGGACTTTAAAACTCTGCCGAGCTGGGAAAATTGCACCCACATTTTGGAGAGACATTGCCAGTACCTCGACTCAATTGATAACGCTCACACCGTTGGATATGTATGCCAAAGCACTACCAACACGCATAAAGCAAAATCTTTACGTAAAGGCTATTCGTTGTTCCAGCTCATGTTGTTCGATGTGTTCCAGCAACAATCATAAAATACGCAACTGCAACCGTTTTAAGGCACTTAGTGTGTCGCAACGCTTTGACCATGCAAAAAAGATGGCTCTATGTATTAACTGCTTATCAAGGGGACATAAGTTATCGAACTTCGCATCAACGCATAAGTGTAAGATTTGTAATCGTCAACACCACACGTTGTTACATCGTAGGATTACACCGGATTCGTCAAATTCTGCTTCAACATCCGCTGTTCATACACACATGAACAATTCATCGTTTGACAACATCATCCTCGCCACAGCAGAGGTTCTAGTGCGCGACGTTTCCGGAAACTATCATCTTGGCCTAGCTTTGCTGGATTCTTGCTCACAAGTTAATTTCATAACTGAAGTATTTTTATAAAAACTGATGCTTCCACGTAGCAAACACAACATAGAGATTGAAAGTATTGGTAAGTCCTCTACCAATATAAAGTATAAAACTTCCACAAATTTAAGTCGCACGCAACAATCTTGGAGTTACCTCTCGATTTTTGCATTACGTCGCACATCGCCTATCATCCAGAACCGGAGATAGATACATCTACTTGGCATAATTCTCCAAACATTTTACTCGCTGATCATCAATTTAATAAATCGAGGAAAATTGATTTACTTTTTGGCTTCTTTAGTTTACTATCTGTAAGACTCATTAAACTTGGTGATAATCTTTCGATTTTATCAAGCAAACACTAACGCGCTTAATGCCAAGTGCTTGTTTGCATATGAGGAGTCTATAGATTTAAAGTTGGAAAAATTGTGGCAAATGGAAGAAATTTCAACAAAACCGAACGTGTGGACACTTGAAAAGCATAACTGCGAAAGGTTATATAATGACACCGTCTCTCGAAGTCCTAACGGTAGGATCATAGTGAATATCCCGTTCAAAGATGACCCTTCTTGCTTGGGTGAATCTTATAATACAGCGTTGCGACGATTTAATGCACTAGAACGCCGATTGCAACAGTCCCCTATGCTCAAGAAAGAATACGTAGCCTCCATGGATGAATATGAGAGTCTAGGCCACATGGAAGCACTGCCCAATCCAAAATTGGAGGAACCTCACTACTATATCCCTCATCACTGTGTTTTGAAACCAAATAACACTACAACGAAATTGAGAGTTGTATTTGATGCATCTTGTCGAACAACTACGCAAAAATCGATTAATGCCATTCAAATGGTTGGACCCACAATTCAAAGCGAACTTGTAAACCTTGCTTCGTTTTCGTTTACATCGCTTCGCCCTCACTGCAGACATAGTTAAAATGTATAGGCAGATACTAATCAATGAGGAACATCGGAGGTTTCAGTACATTTTGTGGAGGAGTTCGCCTCATAAGAATATTCAGACATTTCAGCTAAAAACTGTCACTTGCGGAATAGGAGCCGCACCCTATCTTGCTGTGCGTAGTCTACATTACCTCGCGGATCAGTATGTGTCGAAGTTTGTCATTGAGTCAGATGTCGTTAATAATAATAATAATACCCAACGATTACTCTCTTCCCGCCCAACAGACGCGAGGGGCACAATCCACGAACGAGCGGAATTAGCCGAGTCATAAAAGGCAAGAGAGTTTTAAGCGTTGCGATCTTAATCTGCTCAGCTACAGAAACAAAAATTTCAACAGCCAAAATTAAGAATTAAATTAAAGTTTATAATTCTTAAGTGTTACTTGTTAAGAGTAGATAAAATAATTTTTTTAATGGTAAAGAGTGAGTCTGTTAGATCAAATATGCTGGAATGAGAATTGAAATCATGACATATACAGCGGAATGGTTCGTTTATCTCAAAATTTGTTCTAGAAAATTTTAAAAGTAAGGGTCTAAACTGCCTGGTAGAGCGAGCGGGAACGTTAAAATTAATATCAGATAAGAGAGATAAGCTCTAGAGTGACCCATTCATGAGTTTTACAAGAAATATTATACCAAGCATCTCCCTACGTCTAGCGAGTGTCGGGAGATTTATAAGTTTTAAGCGGTTAGTGTAAGGGGGAAGATTTAAACTGGAATCCCAATGCAAATGATTTAAGGCAAAAAGTAAAAATTGTTTTTGAACGGACTCTAACATATCTGAATGGACTTGGTAACTAGGGTTCCAAACCACGGAAGCATACTCTAATATAGGCCTCACCAGAGATGTAAAAAGAATTTTTGTGGTAAGCGGATCTCTAAATTCTTTAGACCTCATATCCTCATATAATAAATACAGAAACCATTTTAATATTTATGTACCAAAACAACAAACACTTTTTCTTATCACATATTGCCGAATGGGCAATGTCCAGCAGACATTGTTTCCAGAGGAAGCACACCATTAGAACTCACAACTTCAATTTAATTTAATGGCCCACAGTTTCTATAAGAAGATGACAGAAAATGGCCTAATGGAAAAAGTAATGACGTTGACATGGAAATTGTTAATGCTGAAATGCGTAAATCAGTATTTAACACAATTATAAACAATAATTATCTTCTTGAAGCGCTTGACAGGTACAATACTCATACTCGTGAAGTGCAGATTGTCTCATGGATGCTACGTTTTTACACCAGACTTAAAAAATATAACACGAAAATGGTGGATGGACCACTTACTCCTGATAAACTACATCACGCTTTGCTATGCATTGTTTGGAACGTTCAACAACAGCATTACGCTGCAGACATTCGATTGTTGCATCGTAATAAAATGACAAATGGCATACTACGAAATTTGAATCCGTTCTTGGAAACAACTCAAGGATTTGAATTACTAAAGGTTGGAGGTAGACTTGAACTGGCTAATCTTCCAGAAAGCCAGAAACGACCTATTCTACTACCAAGTAAATGTGCATTTGTTAAGCGATATGTTCGATATCTACATATTAAAAACTACCATGCCGGACCTAAAGCGCTGGTGGCTTTAATTTGTTTTACAATTCTGGATCGTCAATGCTCGTGATCTCACCAGACGTATTGTCCGATCATGTATTCATTGCGTGCGTTACAAACCGAAATTGCTTCAACATATGATGGGTAATCTTCCTGTTGAGCGGTTAACACCAACACGCCCATTTTCTCGTTGCGGCGTCGATTTCTGTGGACCTGTCAGCATCTATCTTCGGATCAGGGGCAAGGTACCCTATAAAGCTTATGTTGACATATTTGCTTGCTTCGTGACAAAAGCTGTCCACATAGAAGTCGTTTCTGACTTGACTACAGATGCATTTTTGGCATCACTCAAACGAACGATTGGAAGAAAAGGTCTTCCATCAGATATTTATTCTGATAATGCAACCAACTTCGTCGGAGCTTGCGGCAAACTTTCAGAACTGAAAGCCTTTCTTTTCAAGAAGGAAACCAAAGATGTCATCACAAATTATTGCGCTAATCAATTTATCAACTTTCATTTTATCCCTCCTAGGGCACCTCATTTTGGTGGTGTTTGAGAGGTCGCAGTTAAATCAGTCAAAGGGCATTTGAATCGTAGCTTTATAAATACCATGTTAACATACGAGGAACTCACTACAGCCTTGGTAGAAATAGAAGCAGTTCTAAATTCTCGGCCTCTATCACCACTTTCGTCTGACCCCAGCGACTACGAAGCTTTGATTCCAGGTCACTTCTTAACTGGTAGTGCGTTAAAGAGCCTTCCGGAGCGAGCGGTAGCTGACAACTTCAATCAAGTCAACAGATGGAATCAAATAACTGCCGTCAAACAAATATTTTCATTATGTCAAGAAAGTCTTGCGGTATTTTTATTGAATCAATTCGTGTGATACCCATACATCGAGCTTCTTAGTAACTCCAAGCTTCTTCAATTGGATTATAACGGTTTGATGACTACTATGCCGGTCTTTTTCGACCAATTCAGCGATTTTATCGCAATTTTCGACGACAGGCCTTCCGGAGCGTGGCGCATCTTCGACCACCTCTACACCAGAACAAAAACGTTGAAACCATCGTTGTGCGGTGGAAATGGAAACTGTATCGGGTCCATAAACTGCACAAATTTTATTGGCGTAGTAGTACTGAAAAATATGCCGTATTTTCTCTTTATTTTGCTCCATGTTTGCGACGCTATAACTCACGAACGACTTAAAAGAAACGATAATCAATCCAACACGTGTTAGCGCGTGAAATGAGCTTTCTAAAACGAATAAAACTAGAACTACGCGCTTTCAGCGCCAACTAGCGAAAATACCGCAAGACTTTTGTTAATTGAAGTTAATTAGAGGCCAAAAGATAGAATACAAATTCAGTAATGCTGATCAGGAAGAAAGAAGTTGGAGACGATATTGGTATAATTAATGTCAACAGCTTCAATGAGATAGTATCTAGAGTAAAACCGAAAACAACTTAGTTCGCACCTTCTTGGTACGAGGAGTTCGAAAACATTGAAACCAATGTAATGAAGACCGGAAAACCTATTGTGGAGATAACGCCAACAAAAATTGAATGTCTACAAATCCTCTCGCGACAGCTAGAACCAAACACCAACTCTATGAATATCAGCACAGGTGTGTTGCAAATAAATCGCCACAGATGCCACCTCCACAATTTTACTTCAACAGCATTAAATAGTTTTGACGTCTGCTTGAGGACAAGCAGAAATTAAATGGGGAGGGGTTAACAACAAAATTTCAAAATTCTCACAATAAATGCTGATTTTACGTCTGTACGATATCCGCATAAATGCGTAAATGTATAAATATTTCATTGCGAAATACATTACATAATTACCACATACTAACCTACACTATATAAGTTGGGTCAAACCACGTCAAGTTGTAAATTAAAATTTTGCAAAATCACCGATTTTGAAATTAGCAGTTCATTAGGAAGACGCAAACTCCGTGATATAAATATTTTGTCAAAATTATTATTTTTCGTCAAAGTTATTGAAGGTTTAAATTTAGAGCACGATAAAATTGTAATATTGTTGTCTTATAAACTACCCAAGAACCCAATTATTGCGAGAAATGTTTGGAGTTTGACTTCTTGAAGAAATTGTGACATTGAATGGCCTTCAAGACGTTGTGATTTAATATCAATAGATTAGTTATTGTGGGGTTATTTGAAATCATTGGTATTTAACAATAAACCAAACCTTTCTATAAGCTTCAGAAGTCAACATTTAACGCGCTCCTCTTGGCACATGACTTGATTTATAACGTGTATTCCAAAGAAAAAAAGATCTTTTTGAATCTAGCCATTGTCGACTGGTGCGTTAGAATCTGCAATCTTTATCGATTTTCCAGTGAATTTCATGACATTTCATTAATTGTAAATGACGTTATTGCGTTTTAAGTGTCAGTATGTTTGTGTTATCAGTGCGAAAATGAGCTTCGAACAAAGAGCCAACATTAAATTTTATTTTTAAACTTTTACCGAAACGTTTCAAGCGATGAAACAAGTTTATGGCGATGATTGCCTATCCCGTAGGAGAGTCCACGAGTAGTTTCAACGTTTTCAAAGTGGTCGTGAGGACATAAATGACGATCAACATGTAGGCCAATCAAAATCCGTGATCACCGGAAATCCCATCGAAACTGTGCGTGAATTCATTAAATTTTATCATCAATTCACAAATTGACTGACGACCAAAAATTGCTCAGAATCCAACATTCGAAGGACGTCATTGTGAGCGATTATTTGACAAAAAATCACATTTTAACCATTAACCACTCCTCGTATTCACCTCATATGGCACCGTACGACTTCTTTCTTTTCGAAAAAATGTATTTTCTCATGAAAGGAAAGCGTTATGCAGACGTAGAGGCCATTCAAAAAGCTTGCACCGACATACTGGCGGTAATACCGGCCAATGAGGTAAAACACCCGTTCGACATGCTTTTGGACCACGAAAAAAGCTGTATTGAAGCAGAAGGAGATTATTTTGAATGAAATAAATTGACTTTGCCGAAAAAAACATTAGCCAAAGGGTTTGGGTGATTTCGGAGTTTAGTTATATATATGATTCTGTTATCTTCTACTCCTTTCTTTACCAAGAGAATATCAAGGTTTTTGTGGATATTTTCGTTTCGCATGTACCATGGCGAACACGTGATTATTCTAAGCATTTTTGATTGTAACCTTTGTAATATATCAATATTAGTTGCATAGATCGTACCCCACAGTTGAATGCCATACATCCAAATCGGCTTTATGACCGCATTATATAAGAGCACTTTGTTGTCTAGGCCATGTTTGGAGTTTTTATTTAAAAGCCAATTTAAATTTGCAGCTCTAATCTTTACTAGAGATATGTTTTTTCCACGTGAGCCTTCTATCTAGGTGAATACCAAGATATGTTACTTCGTTCGCTTTGGGTACTAAAATATTGTTTATTTTTACTGCAGGGCACATTTTTGGTCTAAGCGAAAATGTAACATGCTTATATTTCTGTTCATTCACATTTATACGCCAGTTCGCTAGCCATTCTTCGACAGAACTTAAATGCTCCGCTAATATTCTTGATGCTAATATGTGGCATTTGTTACGGCTCACTGTAGCTGTATCGTCCGCAAAAGTTGAAGTTAATACATTATTAGCTGTTGGAAGATCTGCTGTATATATGATGTATAGTGTTAGAAGACTGATTGGCCTATGTGAAGACGGCTGCGTTAAGTCTTTCCCAGGTTTATCTATCAAGATAACCTGCGACTTTTTCAATGAAATTGGATAGTATCCGAAACTAAGAAATGTATTAAAGAGCAAAGAGAGCACCTCTACAGCAATAATTGGTAACTCAATTAGCATTTTTGGGGAAATATTATCATGTCCCGGCGACTTTTTTGGATTAAGTTCTTTAATGATACCAATAATTTCAGAAGGTGAAGTCTTAACAGACTCGAGCGACTCTTTAGCAGTGTTGGGTAAGATGGACAGCTTAAAGTTGTTCTTTGGAAAATTGGGTTGAAATACCTTTTCTAGGTGATTTGCAAATCAATTAGCCTTTTCCTCGTCACTTCAAGTCCAATTTCCACCCAAGTCTCGTATAGGCATGTTGGAGTCAGTTGGTGGCTTCATGGACTTTTGAGCTTTCCAAAGGGAATTTTGCTTGTTTGAATTCGGGCACAGCTTCTTTATAAACATTCCATTCTTCCTCACGTTTAAGCGCTTTTTTTAATTTACGTCCACCAGATTTTAATTGAAGCTGAGTGGAATGGGAACGATTTATCTGCCATTCACATCTTGCACGCCTTTTTTCATTTACAAGCATTGCTATTTCTCTGTTAGAGATTTTTCTGTAACCAAACGGCTTATAGCTTTTGTTTGGTGTTACTAGGACAGCGGCGCTGGTTATTACATCATCGACTTCTCTTATGCTTTCGTCAATATCTCTTCCTGTATTTATTTTGTACTCAATGTTAATATGGCTACTGACGTATTTTTTATATTTTATCCAATTCGTTTTATAAGAACGAACGAACGAATATGAGTTGTTCACACAACTTTATTAGTACAGGAGAGTGATCAGAAGATAGATCGGTACATGTGTCAGCTGTTATGTGCGATTTACCTATGTTTTTGATTACGGCAAAATCAATTAAATCGGTATTTTCTTACGATCACTAGGCCAATATGTCGGCTTACCAGGAGATATTATTTCAAGGTTATTGTGCCTATTTATAACAGTTTGATACAGCTGTCGTCCTTTCGGATTAATAAGACGTGAGCCCCAGTACGTGTGTTTTGCGTTGTAATCTCCACCTGCCAAAAATCTTTGGTCTAGTATTCCAAAAAAGTCTTTAAATTCGATTTCAGTAATTTTAAAACGAGGTGGACAGTATATAGCCGTAAGGTTTAAGTCACGACCCCGATTTTTTAGTGATATTGTTGTAACTTCTAACTGTGGTGTAGCATGAGATTCCAGAGCATAGTGGTTTAAACGATTTCTAATCAACACTGCCGTGCCACCATGCGCTTTTCCATCAGGATGATTTGTAACATATAGTCTAAATCCCGGTATATTGAAATTATTTTTATTTGTCAGATGAGTTTCTGAAATAAGCATTACATCTATGTTCTTTTCAGACAAAAATCTGATAATCTCTAGTTTATGTTGGTTAATACCGTTAGCATTCCATATACAGATATTTAGTAAGCCCATTTTTTACTTAATAAATTTTGCAGCATTTGATTTTGTGATTTCATTAAATCTTGGATCATATTTTGCATGGTAGACACAAATTGTGTCATACACTGTGTAAGATTTATAATCATACTTTCAATACCTCCTTTTGGAGGATTTTTCGGCAGTTGCATTTGCACAGTGTTGCCTTTCACTACATTTGCATAGCTTCCTTGCATATTATTATTGTTAGAAGTAATAGGATTTGATATTTTTTCTGAGGTTGCTATAATTTCGTTCGTAACATTTGGTTACGACGTGCTTGAATGCCCTGTGACAACTTCGACTTCAAATCTTTATATACGGGGCAACCTCTGTGTGGTTCTTTAACAGTTACTCTACGATGCAGCAAATATTTCAAATTATATGTATATTGGATGTGTTTCATTTTTTTTTTAAGTTGATTTGAGTTCGAAAACAATTCAATTTTAAGCATTGGCTGTGGTACTTTGTTTCTATTAAATATATTTACAACTGTTTTAATTCCAAAACCGCATTCTTCCAATGCTTCTTTGACTTCACTAGAGTCTACGGCGGACTCTATACCCTTGATTACAACAACTAGGCCCTTAGAGCTCTTCAGTTGATACGAATACTATTTCTTGTTTTTATTTGACAAAAATTTGACTATATCCATAAAACTTTTTTCAGTGTAGGACTGAATTTTTGTTTCATCTACATATATTGCCTTTTTTCAAAGGCACTATATGAAAGTTGTTAGTACCTAGAATTTTACTCAATTCAGCAACGATGGCATTACTGCTACGCTCGCGCAAATATATTTGGGGTGGTTTGGCATTAACGACTGTGGTGGTACCCTTCGTATCGTCGTCTGAACCATTGATTAGTATGGCAAATCTGTTGCCATTTAGAATTTTAGGCTTTTTACCGTTTGGCGTGCCTGGTTGAAATTTTTTGGTATTGACCGCTGATTTAACTGGACTTAGTTTCTTTTTTACCTTAATATAGCGATCAATACCAGTCTGAACAGACGGCCCTTTTTTGCTTGGTACATTCTCACCTTGCATTTTGTTTTCCTTCGCTGTCCGGGTGCTTGCTGGTACCTGCATACTGGTTACTGTCAGCGCATTTGTTGTTGCCCGTCTGCTGTTCTCTGCTGCATCTGCTGACTGCGCTTGCTTACTTGCTCTTTCAGCTGATCGCTGCGATGATGAGTCATCGCTGTTAATTTTGTTTTTGCCAGGAGTAGCTGTTCGACAAAGCTGAAGTAGACATTTAAAGAATGCCTACGGCCTTGTTGGTGAGGCTGAGTAGCACTCATTTCCGATTGTTTGATTGTTTTTCTTTTTTTGTGTTTACTTTTTGTTTCGAACACAATTTGTTTATGTTTAATTATAACAACTTGTGAGCACTGTTTGCTATTTGTATATCTTTTATTTAATCAGTTTTTTGTTTTTAATTTTTTGTTTGTTTGCGTTTTATACACAGAATTCACGGAGCGAATTAAAAACACGTCCGTACACCTTGAACACTGTAATGATTCATGGAAATCATTTCTCTCCGAAGTCCAATCGACAGTCATCCGATCTGCACACAATGAACCCCCTATAAAGCGTGGCCAAACGCAACAGTCAATTGGCTTGCTGGCGTTTGTATTTTGGGATGCGCATAGAATAATTTTTATTGACTAGCTAGAAAAGAAATAAAAACTGAGTTCGTAGATGGGCGTTATCGCACCACCGCCTCACCCACAAAACAACATTAAACGAATTCCTGCGTCATAACCAAGCACTAAAGTAAGATATGAAAATGTAATTTTAAAAGGGAATCTCAGTATAAAGAGACAGGGAGGGTAAGAATTTTGAAAAGCGGTCGTGTCCCTCCTCTAAAAGGTTTAATATATATACCGTCTAAACCGCTAAAGCTACAAGAACCAAACTCGCGTAGGGCAAATACCATAGAACTGCTACCGACAGTTAAACCTACTAAAAGCGCGATAAATCGATAACTAAATAATTTTACCTCCGTTATGATATGAGAAAGCTTTAAAGGAGCCAAAATTCGACGATGAGGGTGTCACCGCCCTTCTTTAGGTGAAATCAGGTTTCTCGAGAATTGCTAGAGCAATTTCAACTTCGATGTGTAATATTCTTCTGACATTTTTATGTTACTGTCCCACAATAAGTGAAATCGGACTACAACCACGTCTTCTTCGCATATAACACAATTATAAATTTTTTGGTCAAAGACCGGAAGTCGTGAGCTGCGTGAGCCATATGTAAAAGAATCGTTTCTGGCCACTCCCAAGTGAATGGCGATCAGAGAACTTTCCTCACTTGCCAGAACTTCTACACATGACTCTATCCTTCATGTGTGAAAGATTAAAGCCCTCCGTCAACTAAGTGATTGGGCCTTACCATAATAGCTTAAGACCTGGAAAATCTACTAGCAACCAGATTTTCACCATGCGGCAAATCTTGGAAAAGACCCGTGAAAGAAAGATCGACACGCACCACCTCTTCGTCGATTTTAAAAACGCCTTCAACAATACGAAAAACGTACTGCATCTATGCCGCTATGTCTAAACTTGGTAATTCCGCAAAGCTAATACCGCTGTGTAAGCTGAAATTGAGCAACACTAACAGTACCATCAGGATAAGCAAGGGCCTCTCCGTTCGATACCAAACGAGATTCAGGCAAGGAGACTCCCTATTGAGTGACTTCTTCAATCTATATCTGGACAAAATAATATGAATAATAGGATAAGCAAGGGCCTCTCCGTTCGATACCAAACGAGATTCAGGCAAGGAGACTCCCTATTGAGTGACTTCTTCAATCTATATCTGGACAAAATAATATGAATCTTCTACACGAGTGTACAATTGCTGGCGTATGTCGGTGATATTGATCAGATGTTCGGCTGGAGGGAAGAGAACGCTCCATCTTTGAGGTTTTCTATTTATTACTTGCCCGTGGGAGGAGAGGAAGAGGAAGTTCCAATACCGTTGTAGAAATCAAGTGAAGAAGGGCCATGCTACGTTTTGCATCTCGAATTTGCCCCAAATAGCAAAAAGAAGAAACGACTGGCTCGCTGTTAAGTCGACTATAACCGCGTAAGCGATGTCTACGACAGTAAGGATGAAGAAGTATGAGATAAATAATTGGAGTTGAGTTAGAATGCTTTCGTGATAATAGTATGCCTGCTTGTCAAAAATGGGATGAATCGAGTCAATACTTCACTTTGCCCATATATACCTAAAATAATCTTTGTGTCTAAAATGGATAATATTAGGAGACATAGCATCCATGAAACTTATATCGGGATTTTCGGACATGAAGTTGGCTTAACGGCATTTTATTAGTATGTGGCATATTAATAGTATGTAGTATTAAGAAAAAATATATAAAATGGAGTTAATACTGCCTCCAACACCCATATACTGTTTGTAATAATTTTCGTTATTCTAAAAAATTCTATGCCAAATATGTCGGTCAGTGAGTATTATTTATAAACCCTGATTTAAAATATATTCTCGAGTATACCTGAACAATGTCAAAATTAGTACAACCTATCTGACCCCAATATACCTCAATATATCTTCTCCGTAGTCTTACATCCGCCATTGGAATCTCAGGAGTGCCTCCTTATTTAATTCGCTTTGCTATACAACAACTTAGTTGCGTGGAAGCATGACCATATTTGATATCTTTAAGTATTCTATAAAAATATTGACAAGAGAATTAATTTTTAATGTAATGAATCCATTGACTTCAACTTGGCATCCACTATCGCATTGTTTGAATAATTACAAATTAAAGTTTTGTTTACGTAAGTTATCAAACCGGCGAAATCTAGTGTGATTTGTATAAAGAAGAGAGAACTTAATAAATACAAGTATGTAGTGCCTTAAGCGAAAGACTTCTAATATATGTACATACTTTGAAAAGATTCCGAATGGTAAGCTGGATAATCTCTGATATAGTTTTTTGCGAAGTACTTTTATGTGAATATATTTACTTACGGTAGGTCTATATCTTTTTATATTATAATATTTAATACCTCAAAAACTTATGAAAATAGCGTATCAGTGAAAGGTACCTGACAAATTACATACTTGAAACGACAAATAATCGAGAAGCGGTAAAGCAGACTTACATTTTATTGGCAAATGAACTATTCGAGTTAAATTGACAGCACAGAATGTCAAAATGGCGCTTTTGCAGTTGGATTAAATTGCGATAATATGAGATTCAATATTCTGATAATTTATTGTGTGCAACAACGGATTCGTTCGATGTCATCAATGGTCGTGAATATGGTCGCATGCTTGCACACAGTTAATTGCATATATGATGAGGAAGGCAGAATTTCTGGCTATTCTGATTCGCAATACGCGTATAGTTGTAGTTGCTGGTCGCATGCATACATCCGTACTCGCGTGTGTAGCTCGACCCTAAAGCGGTGGTGCGGTTGGTAATAAATGAGTGACAGCCGAATTAAAATTTCGTGTCTGCTACAAATCTACTTTGAGATATTCAAGTACATACTATGTATACATACATATATGTATAGTATATACGAGTATATAGCTACATATATATGTAAATACCCGCATGACATTGTAATTGTTGCAGTCGTTGGTTTGCGTATTCTATGTAATTGCAGATGAAATTTGTATTTTTTTGTAAGGTTTTTTACTTCAAATATTGTGAGAATTCGAATATTTGGATTTTTCATCGTAAATATACATTTCGTTTGATCCCTTTACTACTTGTAACATTTTATATACAAATTTAAGTAATTACTTCGGTGCGGTTTTATATAAAAAGTATCAACGATAAAAAGGAAAAATATTTTAAACGAAATGCATCAAATTAAAGCAAATAATCTAAGTGCAATACCGAAGATAGAAAACTCACTGCTCAAAAGCTTAAGGCGATAAAAGAAAAAGTATGTGAAAAATTACTGATGTTACTGCCATTAAAAATAAACAAATTCCAACATCTTTACTGATTTAATCAAATAACTGATTTGTCATGTTAAAAGAGGGGTCTCTACTCAGAGGCTATTTTTTACTGTTTATTGGGGGGTCCCACACTCAGCGAACAACCCTGTGGAGGGGATGTTTCACCTTCTTCCTTTAGTTCGCCTTCAAACGGATGCTCCTCTGATACCCAGAGGATACTTAGCCAAAGACCGATCTGTTTGAGCCGTATGTAAAAGAGTCGTTTCTCGCCACTCCCAAGTGAAGGGCGCTCAGAGAACTTTCACCAGTTGCGTGAACTTCTACACAAGATTCCATACTTCCTACAGATGACTCCATCGATGACTCCATACCATACCGAGAGTTGAAGAGGGAAACGAGACGGATTTGCAGACAGAAAAAGGGAGGGGCCAAAATGCGTGAGTGTGAAGAGCTTGACAAGCTGACCGACAGGAGTAATCCTCGAAAATTCTACGAAAAAATGCGGCGACTAGCAGAAGGTTTCAAGACCGGAGCACACTCTTGGAGTACCCCTAGAGGTGGTCCAGTATCCGATGCCCAGAGCATACTAAAATTATGAAGGGAACACTTCCCCAGCCTACTGAATGGCAGTGAAAGCATAACGCAAGGAGAAGACGAACCCAATTCCTTATTCCATTGCCCGACCATGAAGAAGTTTGAATAGTCGTCTGAAGAACAACAAAGCAGCGGGGTCGATGGATTGCCGGCCAGCTAAAAGGGAGACCCCACAATTTACGCCAACTACCGTGGGATAAGTCTCTTTAACATCGCATATAAGGTTCTATCGAGCGTATTGTGTGAAAGATTAAAGCTCACCGTCAACAAACTCATTGGACCTCGTGAATGCGGCTTTAAAACTGGGAAATCAACAACAATTCAGACATTCGCCATGAGCCAAATTTTGGGAAAGACCCGTGAAAAGAAATTCGACACACACCACCTCTTCGTCTATTTCAAAGCTGCTTTTGACAGCACGAAAAGGAGCTGCCTTTATGCCGCGATATCTGAATTTGGTATCCCCGCAAAACTAATACGACTTTATAAACTGACGTTGAGCAACACCAAAAGCTGCGTCAGGATCGGGAAGGATTTCTCCGACCAAACGAGGTTTCAGAAAAGGCGTGTGACTTCTTCCACCTGCTGCTGGAGAAAATAATTGAAGTTGCAGAACTAAACAAAGAAGGTACCGTCTTCTATAAGAGTGTACAGCTGCTGGAGTATGCTGATGATATTGACATCATTGGCCTTAACAACCGCGCCGTTAGTTCTGTTTTCTCAAGAGTGGATAGGGCACTCGCACTTTCGACTAGGCACCCACGTCTTTGTTGTAGTTATAGATAATTTCATCTATCATGGAACCAGCATCAACACCAAGAACAACGTTAGCCTTGAAATCTAACGCAGAATATCTCTTGCCAATAGATGCTACTTTGGACTAAGAAGGCAATTGAGAAGTAAAGTCCTCTCTCGACGAAGAAAAACAAAACTCTATAAATCACTCATTATTTTCGCCCTGCTATATGGAGCTGAGGCATGGACGATGACAACATCTGATCAGTCGACGTTTCAAGTTTTGGGGAGAAAAGTTCTGCGAAAGACTTAGGGTCTTTTGAGCGTTGGCCACGGCGAATATGGCATTTGCTGAAACGATGAGCTGTATGAGATATACGACGACATTGGCATTTGTAGTTCAGCAAATTAAAAGACAGTGGCTGCGCTGGCTAGGTCATGTCTTTGTATGTATTTGTGTTGTATGAACACCGAATTCATTCTCAACAATTTGAATTAAGTGATTTGCTAAAATGTTAGTCTAAAAGCGATCAGCTTAAAGTTTTTGAAACATGGCTGTCAACCGTCAATGTAGTAATTGACAATGTAAAGTATGAAAGTTTTTTTTTTATTGTTCTGTATGTGGCCGACAACTTTAACATTTATCCAAACGCAACACTTAACTTCCGTCCCTAAATAAAAGCGATAGAGGCAAATTATTGTCAAAAGTTTCTCATGCCTATATTTAAATGCCAATTTAATTTTGGTGGAATGATAACTATTATTACTGTATACAATATGTATAAACAGTAATCATATTTCGTTATTACTTTCAATACATGTGCTAGAAGATAAGCGTGGCTATCACTTTGTGGATGCCAGTGAGAAATTAATTTAAGCCGTGTTTTATTTGACCATCACAAGCTAATAGCTAAATCATGGACAAATAAAACGCACTTAGCTTATTCCATATATTCGCTTAAAAATTAACTGAGTTGATAATGCGGACAAGAACAATCAGCGGATATACAAGTTAGTTTGAAATTTCAAATTTGTAAACAGAATATTAATATACTATACAAATATATTTAATTTAGTTATTTGAGGTCTAGAGTGCAAAAACCTGAAAACAAGTGTTCATATTTGTCTTAATTTTTATCCAATACTCATCCAAAAAATATGTAATTTTGGTTTGTTTGCATTTTCATCTGTCAAAAAGCGGTTTCTCTCCTTTCCAACTACTTTTTAATTGGTTGAAAAACCTTGCTATTGTGAATGAAAAAAAGCGATAAACTGGCAATGCCTCTAGTACAATATACAAGCTATGATAGGTCATGACAAGCCAACATAATTATGTTGGCTAAGTCTTTCATACAAAAGAAGCTAATAGCTTCATTTGCAGGTCAAATAAAACACGCCTTTAGACTGATATATACCAGGGGTTCAACATAAGTATACCAGTCTAAATTAATTTCTCACTAGCAGCCACAAACTTTTGTAGTAGCGGCTACCAATCAAACCAGTATGGTCTAAGGCGAAAATTTTGTCTGTGGTGATGGAATGCCACCACCCTCTCTCTTGTTACATTCTAGGGAAATATAAACACTGCTGTTTTAGCTAGCAGCTGACTTGTCTGGCGGCACCCAAACACTTGTGCACATGTCAAATGTTGTCACGTGACAGAATGTCAACATGCGTATGAACACGAAATTGTTCTGCAATTCATACGCCCACTAGAAAATACAAAGTTACTGTAACAAATTTATATACATACATAAATATATGTATATGTTTTTAAAGATATTGGTGCACAAAAACTGAATTAGTTCCTTCAGTCCTTGGGTTGACGTTTAAGAGAATCTTATTTAGTGCTGACTTCGGAAAAGTCCAATGTAGAACTTAATAGTGAACATAAATGTCTACCTAAATACGTACATATATTTTAAATACGTTTGAATAGTTATGAATAGTGGTTAGTAAATAGTACCTCAGAGAACTTTGAAATATTTTAGTTTATATTTTTTCACACACTTCGATTTAATAATAAATATAAGTATGAAATTTCAAGATACCCCTAGCCACCCAAAGAAGAGTCGGAAACATTTAAGAAATCGAAGCTCGTATTTGCTAGTGACGTTGGCTCGTCTGTTCGTTGATTAAAGTTGTATTAAAGTCCAACAGAAAGTTCGCAAAGAGCCTATTGTTATTTCCTCTTTATTATTTGATGTGTACTCTAACAACTTAAGGGAGTTCTTCATTCGAAAGTTGGCGTAGGGCCAACTGTTGAATCGATGTTTCTGGTCTTTTTGGTTCATTCAATATAATATAGAGGAATTATTACCCTTCTTATGCCATCACTTCGGTTATACTTCTGGTTCCAAGAAAGATGAAATCCAACGTTGAGGTTTATAATATCAATATCGACTTCCGAATGCACTGCCTACACTCTTAACGGAAAACATTTTGACTCGAATGATTTCATCTCTATTGCGTCACGGTTCCTTCGGGGAATATGAATAGTCTATAACATTTTAATATGTAGGTATGTAGTCATTTACTACATATGAGCTTGTTGATTTAATATGCGTTGTGAAGTAAGCAACTTTGCGAGTTTTCTACTCAGCAACATCACGCACCAAAAATTCCGCAATAAATTCTTTCGGAGATAGAGTTCGGTTGAGTTTGGCGGAAAATTTTGAGGCGGCAAGATGGCGACACATATATTGGCGCAGCGTGTTGGAATTTATGAATTAAACGCTTTGGGTTCACACTTAATTGCTTAGAGGTTATGTGGTTACTGAGGATAGGAATTCGGTCCATTATTTGTTGTTCAAAAACTTTAAAAAGTTCTGGTGGAACGATTTTGATTTATGTGAATACATTTTCTACGAAGCAGATGAGCAGATTACATATCCTAAAAATTAATTTGTTTTAAGTAAAAAACGTGCATGTTATCTTTTTATTTTCTTGCTACTGTTACTGCAAAATATAATAGTTGAAAACGTAGAACTGTTATTTGGTAGAGCGGATCGCAGTAACAAGAGGATACTGTGAACAAACTTCTTAATCATCCCTAATGACACTATAAAATTGGATGAATCGGAAGATAACCCAGTACACTTACATAACGGAACTGTTAAAATCTAATAAAAGTGCGATAAATCAATAACTAATTACCACGTAGACATACAATTTTATACCAGATACTGAGATAGTTTTGTAGGAGCCAGTGTAAAAATTAGATGATATGAATGGCGCCGTCCTCTTTTAAGTGAAATCACATATCTAAAGACGTCAAAAGCTCCATCAGGATGAGGAAGGACCAAGCGAGCCTTCAGATAAGCAGACTCCCTATCGTGTGACTTATTCAATCTATTGCTGGCGAAAATAATACGAGCTGTAGAGCTAAATAGAGAAGGTACAATATTTTATAAGAGTGTGAACCTGCTGGCGTACGCTGATGATTTTGATACTAATGGAGACAAGACGAAATATCTCCTGTCATCAAACCGGCAATCATCGAATTCGCGATCAACACAACAGTATCAGCATTAAAATCGAACGCAGAATCACTCTTGCCAACAGGTTCTACTTTGGACAAAGTATGAAATTAAAGAGTAAAGTCCCCAAACTCTACAAGTCCCTCATCATTCCCGTTCTATTGTATGGTGTAAGGAAAATGACGTCTCATCCCTAGAGTATTCGAAAGAAAGGTTTTGCAGAAGATTTATGGTCCTTTGCACAATAGCAACTGCGAGTACCGCATCTCGAATTGGCGCCAAAAGGTGAAAAGAAGAAACGACTGGTGCGATGTTGTTAATTTGGCTATAACGTAGTGTATGAGATATTAGATTGAAACTCAGTGAAAATGCTTTCATGATAATACTATGCCGGTGAGAATGCTATCCTGATGTATGTCTATGTGCCAAAATGGGTTGAATCGAGTCAATAGTTACTTTAGCCCCATATACCTAAAATAATATTTTTGTCTAAAATGGGAAAAACTGAGCGAAATTCGATTTCTTGTCTGACGTTTTCCATATCAACTCAATCTATGTATAATAGGGAGATTCCCTTCCTCTTGCTAGATTGCAGATTGCAAAAATCCTATACCGAAATATAAAAGGGCAGGAATCTAGTGATTTATGAACGGTTGAAAGGAGAATTTATTGTAAATGACTATTGGGCATGGCTATTGTGAAATGGTGCACCTTCTACATTCATTCTTAACAAAAAAAAATTTAACAAATCTTTATAATTTAAATAGAAATTATAAAATCTATTTAAAATTTACCTTTCTCAACAATTTAACGTCCAAATATGTATTTAAGTAAACTGACAGGTAGCACAGAGTTGCAATTATTTTTTTTTACGTGTCATTGCACGAAAATAAACATGGGTTTTGGTCTGGCATATTTTACAGCCATTGCAAATAATTTTCTGCGCGTTTGTTGTTATGCCGTTGCAAGGGAATCCCCCCAATATTTTGCATCTTTATGTAACACATTTCACATTTCTTACATGAAGATTTTAGCATAATTTTAGGCGGTACGAAATAAAATGTAGCAATAAGACAAATAAGGATGAGCTAAGTTCGGATTTAACCGAACATTTCATACCATTGCAACTTGACAGGTAATTGCGCAGAAATTTTTAAAATTTGAAAACTGAACTTTTTGAATATGTGATGGTTAATTTTGAGAAAAAAATTTGTTGATGAAATTTTAATTTGAATGAAAAAACGAAAATTCCTATGCTAAACGTATGGGAACCTAAAAAACAATAGCGACCCCTTAGAGTTAAGCTACAGCGCCTGGCTTGAGGGAGAATTTTTTGTTTGTCAATCATTAACGTTTGAAGGGGTAAGAGTTGAAAAAAATTCAAAAAAAATTTTTTGAAGTACACTAGTACATATAAAAATAAAGTATGTATGTTTATAAAAGTAAAAAAAAAAATCATGAATTGACAACTAAAATATTTCACAGTATCACAAATTTAAATAATCATCATTTCATAATACGTCTTTATTTAGCAATCTATACTAGTTTTAATGTTGCTTCATAGCCTCCAACTTTTCTTTTTTAATTCGAAGCATTTCTATTATACCCTTTGAAAACGTTTTGGGAATCCCTTAAACATTCTTAACCCTTGTGTTGCCACCCGGGTACCCGGGTACCCACCGCAGTGTATTTTGTTGAATAATATTTTTTCTAAAAAAGATAGGCTAAAATCCTCTTGGATCCCCATGGTTTAATCGATTATCTAGCGAATTGCCCATTATACATAGTTTAAATTGTTTTCTAACTTCGGAAATGTTACATTTTAAAATAAGAACACGTCTCAGCCACCCGGGTACCCGGGTACCCCGATAGAAGTTCGTGTAATACATATCGATTATAATTTTATTTTATATCTAAAAGGAGTAAATAAGTATTTATATGCTAACTATAACAAATTATGTTCATTTCTAATTATTTATTGATATTTTATTCAAAATTTTTCCATTTTTTGGTTCAAACTATAACTTATATTTCACTATGTAAAAGGCTAAAAATTCATTTCATTTTTTTTTCATTTCATTCATTCATTTTTCTAACTTCATGTCGCAAAATAATATTATTATTATTATATTTTAAGAATTAATTAAAAAATTAAGAAAAATTAAAAATTAATTATTGCAATGTAAACATTTAGAAATGTTCACCGAATGCTGATCGCATACGGGCTTATCGCACTCAACGCAGGATTTCCGTGTCTTTCGGCGTTTGCGAATAGGCTGCTCGTTACAAATGTAACAAGATCCAATAACAGCTTTTCTCCCAGTGGCGTCTCGACGTTGGTCATTTCTGAGTACCACCTCTGCTACTGGCCTTTCAAAGAAACTTTCGACTGCGATTTTAGTAGAGTGGTTTCGCATTATTTGCTGATTCGGCGCTCGCTCTTCGATCGTCGGCATTGCTAACTCTTCTGACAATTGTCGAAGAAAAAGTCTTCGTCTGTTCGTTTTCTTACGAAGCATGCTGTTATTTTCATAATAGATGACATAGGCAGCTACACCTGCAATGTCGAGGATATTGAAAAAGAAAGCCAGCGGCCATCTACACGTTCGCCGTTGGGTGGAATACCTTGAACACATTTGATCCATCGTGTCAACTCCAGCTTTTGTTTGATTATAAAACAAAATCATTTCTGGTTTTTTGTGAGCTGCATCAGAAATTTCATAACCGTAGTGCATCGTACTAAGAAGTATTACAGCTTTGTTTTTCTTTGGAACGTATGAGCAGATAGTAGCTTTTTCATGAAATCCGAAAAGAGTTGACAGTACTTCTCTAGACCTTGACGGTTTCATTTCTTGAGGTATAAACGTCTTATTTTTTTCAATGTACCGACGATAGTAAGTTTCCAAGATAACAGAGTCTCCGCCAAAGGTAAAGTTGTGAAAAATCTGTCCATGGTTATATTTCGGCAAGATCCTTTATAATCGCTGACCAGGTCTTTGACAACTCGTTCTGCTTGATTGACTTCTCGAGTATTACCTTGTTTACCTGTATACAAAATCCCTTTCAGTGGATAAGCATTACTTGCATCGCACAACCAAAATACTTTCAGACCGTATTTAGCAGGCTTGGATGGCATATACTGAGTAAACTTAGTTCTTCCTCTGAAAGGGTAGAGCTGTTCGTCAATGGTCAAGTGTTCCGTTGGTCGATACAATGCAGCTAAGTTGGCATTCAGCATCTTCCATATATCCGAAATAGGAGCTGCTTTATCATTGGCTACTCGAGCCGGGCGCGTTGTATAATCATCGAAACGTATGAACCGTAAAAGCGACTGAAAGCGCATTCGTCCCATTGTTGCACGATATAACGGATAAGCATTTTTCTTCCACATTTCATTTACATGATCTGTGTTTGAGTTATTTGCACCAGCAGATATCAATACTCCAAAAAAGGAATACATCTCTGTCACTGTTACTTTTTTCCACACACGAGGTTCATTTTCTGGATGTTGTTTGTTGTAAACTCGATACACGGCTTCTGCTTTTTTATTCGTGCAGCGAACAATAATATCGACCATTTCCAGCGTGATAATTTTTTTTAATGTTTGAGCGATTGACAACATTTCCGTACTCCTATGAGGTCCAGCTCTTTGCCTCACAATATTTCTAGCAGGAATCTGATGATTTGGGCGTGCGGTTTTATTCCAAACTGTTTTATCTTTTGCTATAAATGTTGTACTTGTATTGGGTGGAACACTTGAACTGTCTGACAGACTATTAGAAGTCGATACAGCTACTTCATTGTCGTCGCCCTCTTCCTCATCGTCGTCATCATCCTCTTCTTCTTCACCCTCTGGAGCTTCACGATCACTTGTATCCTCTTCAATTTCAGCTGCTCCATCCTGTTCGTAATCTTCAGTGTCTGACGCTTCAATACCGTCCGGAAACCAATCGTCGTCCTCGCTGTCTGACGGATCTTCACTGTCGATCGCGGCGTCAACGTCCCCATCCAATTTTCTGATATACTCCTCTTTTTGAGCCTCGCTCAATCTAAATAAAAATAAATTTGAGTTTTACAATAATATTACATTTTGAATAATATCAAATATATACGGTGGGTTTTAACAATATGAATACGAAAAATACGAATAAAATAATTTTTTTCGATGAGTATGGGCTACATACAGTAATGTAAAATGTATTTTCGTATATTCTTGCATATAGCATCAAAAAATATTTTATTCATGTTTTTCGCATTCAATTTTCGATGAAATTAAAAACCCATCGTGGTAACTAAATCGTGTATTTATTGTTTTTACGTTACCTCAAAAACTGCGCTTTAAATACCGGCTAATTCAGCAATTTTTTCTTCGTTTGATGTTAAATTGACCTCCACCGGTGGCTCTTGTTTCGCATTTATTGTGTGCAATTTTTTTCTTACACAGCCCTTCCAGTTCGACCAGACCTGCTCAAAGAAATAATTTTGTAATTCCATATGTAAGCAAGTAATTAAGATGTAATTACTACAATATTTATACTTACTTCCCTCACAGTTAAGCTTTTTCGCCAAATCTGCCCAAAGAGCCGCGCGGTCGCCCTTAACAAAATTGTTCGCTAAATCAGGGCGCTGTTCCATGAAATTTATAAATATTTCATCTTGTGCTTGTGTTTCATGCTTGCCCCTAAAATTAAGCAATTGTTTTATACATTTCAACAAAATATAATCAGTATACATACATTTTCCAACTTTTTCACAATCAAATATATTTTTCGTGTGCTCACGGCCGACCTACATACATATTTCAAAACGGAAAAAATATGACGATTTCGATTTCTGGCACATGTTAAATAATGGGTTGTCAAAAAAGTCTTGGATTATTTTTATAGAATCAATTCGTGTGGCACCCATACAAACAAATGGTTTAAAAAGGTTTGATGACTACTATGCCGGTCTCTTTCGACCAATTCAGCGATTTTATCGCAATTTTCGACGACAGGCCTTCCGGAGCGTGGTGCATCTTCGACCACCTCTACACCAGAACGAAAACGTTGAACCATCGTTGTGCGGTGGAAATGGAAACTGTATCGGGTCCATAAACTGCACAAATTTTATTGGCGGCTTGAGATGCATTTTTGCCTTTATCGTAGTAGTACTGTAAAATATGCCGTATTTTCTCTTTATTTTGCTCCATGTTTGCGCCACTATAACTCACGAACGACTTAAAAGAAACGACAATCAATCAAACGCGTGTTAGCGCGTGAAATGAGCTTTCCAAAAAGGTATGCGACGAATAAAACTAGAACTACGCGCTTTCAGCGCCAACTAGCGAAAGTACCGCAAGACTTTTTTAGGCACAAATTATTAGGAAAACATTTTCTGAACCGTGTTTGGCATACTAATATCAAAAACGGACTTTTAAGTTAATTAAGAGATAGCAATGGGCATTAGAGTGGGGTCCCCATATTCGGTTTCTGAAGACTTGAACAAAGTTGGTCCAATTTTGACAAATTTTAAACTTAAGATGGCATACCTTAAATGCATTATTTGTGCAAAGTTTTATCCCGATGATTGGTGCTTGATTTGTATACCAACAATTGAGAGGATTAGACGAATTTAAAATTTTAATGTTAAAATGTGTTATATGAAAAGTAGAGGTTGTTGTAGTCGGATTTCGCCCATTTTCGTACTGTAAGAAATATAAGGGTAATATCACCAATCGGTGCGGTTCCCAGATTAACTATTTTCATAGTGGTTGAATCCGTGTTGAATTCAATTTCTGTAATAGTGTGATTAAACTTGGGATGGTTGTAATACCACCACAAACTCAGTATTTAATTTTGAAGGAAACGTACATATATTCTTTTAAAATTGATCCATCATTTGATATTTTCGTTATTTGTTGGATTTATTTTTATTATAATACATTTTATTATGAATTGAGCTTCAAATCAATTCCATTCCCTGGAAGCGGGGCTGTAAAAAATCGTCTATACCAAAACTGTAGCCAAATCTTCAAATCTTTAATATTTCGTAGTGTACTCAGTACTATAATCCCACGTTGATAAATGGTGATTGGTTTCGAACCACCCATCTACAACTCATTAGGGGGCTCTTATAATTATATGTAAACAAATATCCATATATGAAATATGTAAGTATATAGCAAAGCAACATACTCCATGTACACACACATGTAAACGTATTGATGCAAAACCTTTAATAAATGGGATTGCAACTTAAAGTATTAATGTAAACGTGGCTGCGTTAATCTCAAATAATCACACCAGTTTGGCTGAACTATGAAATGGTTAACCACCTCCTAGGAAGTACTCACTTCTTATATCATTATATGATGAGAAATCATTAAGTGTCCTGTTGCTGTTGTGTATATATTTGGGAGTCTCCCATCTTGTTGTTACTTTTGTGTTTGTTTGGGGTGAGTGGTGAATGGTGGTTGTGGCATTTTTGCTGAGAGTTAGGAATGATTATGCATCAAAGTGAGAGTCCAAAATGTGACAGCTGCAAAGCCGAAGGACATTTCCGTCCCTGAGCGAACAACGCCCTTCCGCTGCAACTCATTTCCAGTGAGTGGGGCGGTGGGATGGAAAACTACTTGCAACATGCGCCAATAATCATTAAAGTCAAAGCACACGTGCGACTCAGCGGTGTCGCCGTTTTTAGTTAACGGGAAAACGGGAACACCGGATGCATACCAGAATTTGGCAACGAGGACAAAGCGTAATATTTTATATTTCAAATGGCGCATAAATTGCGGGAAAAATTATTGACAGTATGAACAGGATGAGAGTCTTGAAATTAAACTTTCTACATTTCACTTACTACTTCCACGGTCTACATGTTCATTTGTGTACGTATGTATGTATATGTATGTATATGTGTGTAGTGAATGCCGAACTACCAAGTACCGCAATTCCAAAGTCGCAAGCATTATCCAACTTCAAATATCGGAATAAAACATAATTTTCAATTACTGCTGTTTGGTGTGACCCTTTTCTCCATTTCCTATATTGTCTACTTTTAATTTTGTCGTCGTTTTGTTGTTCTATCGCTTCTCCTTTGCTTCTTCTTCGTGAGCAAATAGCTTCCCCTGTTGTTGTTGTACTAATATTTAAGAACGACATAATCTTTTAAGTGGAGTACAATGTGAGTGGCGCGTGTTATTGCATATGAATGATGAAAATTTTCTGCGAAACAGCACCAACAAGAGGACAGCTTAGTTCGAATCGCGTTGCAATTTGGGTTTTGCATTACTGTGTGCATGTAACGTATAAATATACAAACATATTAATGTATAGTCGGATATCATAACGCTTGAAACTCCATATACTATATGTAACGGGTGATCCAATCAGATGTACTCTTATCTTATAAGAGCCTTTTTTTACAGATCACGCGTGAGTCTTGTAAAGCAGAACTGCCGCATTTGAGATGAAGAGCAAACTGAAGAGATTCCAGAGTTGCCATTTCATCCAGAAAAAACAATGGTGTGGTGTAGTTTGTGAACTGGTGGAATCATCGGTCCATATTTCTTCAAAAATGATACTGGTGAGGACGGAACCGTCAATGGCAACCGTTTTCGCGCCATGATAACCGACTATTTGATGATAATAAACTTTCCTCATTAAATTTTAAGTTTCTGTATTTTTTCTTTAAAAAAGTAGAGAGCATCGAAATCACTCTTTACATACATAAGGGGGTATTCTAGTCTAGAAATTAAAAAAAAAACGAAATTTTTTTATATTTTCAAAGTTTAACTATTCAAGAATATGTGTACAAGAGGATTTTTCAAAATTCAAACTATTTTTGGAGATATAGGCATTTTTCTGACCCGGCATCCAAACTGTTTCGGCCGAAACGCGAAACTTTAAACGCGTTTTTCTCAAAACTGACTTTTTCGGAACGATGCCCACGATTTCTCAGGTTCTACTGGACCGATTTTCTTGAAATTTTTATAGAGTCTTCTTTATAGGCTTGTCTATGGTTGGGACTAGCCCCATCCCAAAATTTTTATTTTTATTATTTTTAAAAAATTCGAAATATTCGAAATTTCAGGCAGTCGCCATTTAGTGAAAAAAAAAAATATTTCCCAATTTTCCGTAGTCCCGACCATTGCGACTTTATTCTAGATTAATAATCTTTCTTTTGTGGTTTCAGGGCATGGTAACGTGGAAATTTTTACCCCCATAAACACACACATACAAATGCAAATCAACGCAAATGAGAAAGATTTTTGTTGGTGTAGCAATAACTCAGGAAATTTTTTCTATTTTATTTTAAAACCATTTCCAAATTCCAAGGAGTCCTAAAAACATACGATCAGTGCTCCTCTGTGTTTATTAAGCACCTGATAAAAATGGTTTATCAAGTAGTACAAGAAAATAAATGATCCGCCCGTCCGTGCAAACTGTCACTTGAGTAAAAATTGAGATATCTTGATGAAACTATAAAGTGCCTTAATTAAGCACTAAATCAAGATATAAAACTTTGGCGATAAATTTTTAAAAAGTGGGCGTGGTCCCGCTTTCTTGTAAGTTTAATGTACATATGTATGTACATATATCCTAACCGAATAAAGCTACAATAACCAAATCTGCTGAGCACAGATATTATATTAAATAGAAAGATAACCCCGCTCACTCCCCACATAACGGTAGTGTTATAAACTACTAAAAGCGCAATAAATCTATAACCAAATACGCCTGAGACATTAAATTTTACCTCCGAGATGTCTTGAGAGGGCTTTATAAGCAATGTGAAAATGATGTGCGTGGCACCACCCATTTTTTGATGAAATCACATACTATATCTCGGGTGCCGACCGACCAATTTCGACAAATTTTAGTGTGTAGTATTCCTCTCTTATTCCAATGTCACGGTGTAAAAATTTAAATTCCACTTCCTTCTTTCACTTTCCAGTGCATAAATCAAGAAGTGATTAAAAAAACGGGATACAATTTTGTAGTAATAATTACTTTAAAGTATGCGATCATATGACCAAAAGTTATTGCAATAAAGTAAAAAACTTTGGTGCTTATAACTAATTACTAAAAATGCATAAAGGTATTAAATCCACAGATACGATCGACAATGTTGGAAAGAAATTAATATAAATTCACTGCGGTCTAACTATCGCAAAGAATTAAAAAGGATTGTGGACTCAAAAAGATCCGGTGCTAGCTCGGAGAATGCATATACGAAAAAAACATGCACATACCATGCTTTTTATTTTTTTGAATAGAACAGAACAACCTGTTCATGTAGTAAGTATACACTAATTCTATTTATAATACATGTGTATCATCAGTTAAATTAAGATTGAAGCAATCCTCTGTCACCTTTATAATTTTCTGACAGCTTAGAAGAAATAGTATTTTGGAATACCACAAAAGAGCTTAAGTAGCGCAGCTTTTTAAAGTATTTGTATATTGTATTCCATATTTCTATTTGGCAAAAAGTAATCAGTTTACATTAGCAGTGGGGTCTCAAGGCCCTTGATTACCTAGGTACGCCCCTTCGTTTAATAATTTTTTATCGACCATAGTAAGTTCGCTGGCTATAATTTTCTTTATTATTCAGGTAATTACACAGCACTGTTACCGACCTTTCCGAATTCCGAGCAATTGAGTGATTGGTCAAACCCTCACCATTTAAAGCATCTATAGCTCCTTTCTCTTTAGACAGTTTGTCTGAAATCTGATAGCACTGATTTTCTTCCGCCGCGACTGTACTTCGGAGCGTTTGCGCGCCGACTGGATTCGGTAAAGGGCGTTCCTAGCACCTGGAGAGTTAGGATAAACATTTTCGAGTGTTTCTGTGAGTGGTGCAAGCCGAACATGCAGTGTTCGTTAGAGCAGAGGTACGAGATTAAATGAATGTGAATCTCGGTAAATCTGCGACAAAGACGTTTGATATAATCAAGCAGGCTTACCCAGATGAGAAGGGATAAAATAAAATACAGCTACTTAAGTTCCGCTTGAGAAATAATTCAGGGTAAGCGCTAATTTTGGAGGATGGAGTCATGTGGGAGGATGGAGTCATATGTAGAAGTTCACGCAAGTGAGGAAAGTTCTCTGATCGCCATTCACTTGGGAGTGGCCAGAAACGATTCTATTACATATGACTCAAGCAGCTCACGACTTCCGGTCTTTGACCAAGTATCCTCTGGGTAGCCTAAGAACATCCGTTTGAAGGCGAGCTAAAGTGAGAAGGCGAAACACCCCTTGCATAGGGTTGTGCGCTGGGTTTGGGACCCACCACGTAAAAAAACACCCCCAATGCAAAAGTTTAGACAGCCTCGGATGGAGAGCCCCCCTTTTGATGACGACCATGGCAAACGAAATAAGGACTATGATTTGAGGGCGTGCACCTGGAATGTCCGGTCCCTTAATTGGGAAGGTGCCGCTGCCCAGCTGGTAGATGTCCTCGTAAAGATAAAGGCTGACATCACCGCCGTCCAAGAAATGCGATGGACGGGACAAGGACAGAGACGAGTAGGTCCTTGTGACATTTACTACAGTGGCCATATAAAGGAGCGCAAGTTTGGTGTTGGATTCGTGGTGGGAGAGAGACTCCGCCGCCGAGTACTTTCATTCACTCCGGAGAATGAACGTCTAGCCACAATCCGCATCAAAGCGAGGTTCTTCAACATATCGCTGATTTGCGCCCACGCCCCGACGGAAGAGAAGGACGATGTGACCAAAGATGCCTTTTATGAGTGCTTGGAGCGCCCCGCCACGATGTCAAAATCGTGCTTGGCGACTTCAATGCCAGGGTGGGCAAAGAAGGTATCTTTGGCACTACGGTCGGTAAATTCAGCCTCCACGAGGAAACATTACCAAATGGGTTGAGGCTGATCGAGATCGACTTCGCCGGGGCCCGAAATATGGTTATCTGTAGTACTAGATTTCAGCATAAGAAGATACATCAAGCTACCTGGCCTCTCCGGATCGAAAAACCACTAACCAGATCGATCATGTTGTGATAGACGGAAGACACGTTTCCAGTGTTTTAGATGTGCGTGTGCTCCGAGGTCCTAACATCGACTCGGACAACTATATTGTTGCAGCCAAGATTCGCACCCGCCTCTGTGCAGCAAAAAACGCACGCCAACAAACACAAGGAAGGTTCGACGTCGAGAAGCTGCAATCACAACAGACAGCCGAACGTTTTTCTACTCGGCTTGCACTCCTGCTCTCTGAGAGCACTCGTCAACAACTCGGTTTAAGGGAACTGTGGGACGGCATTTCAAACTCCTTACGTACAGCTGCAACCGAAACCATTGGTTTTCGGAAAGCGCAAAAGAACAGCTGGTACGACGAGGAGTGCCGTGTCGCAGCGGAGAGAAAACAGGCTGCCTACCTCGCAACGTTACGATCGACCACAACACGTGCGGGATGGGATAGATACCGAGAAGAGTTGAAGAGGGAAGCGAAACGCATTTGTAGACAGAAAAAGAAAGAGGCCGAAATGCGTGAGTACGAAGAGCTTGATAAGCTGGCCGACAGGGGTAATGCTCGAAAATTCTACGAAAAGATGCGGCGGCTTGCAGAAGGTTTCAAGACCGGAGCATACTCTTGTATAACCCCCCAAGGTGATCTAGCCACCGATGCCCAGAGCATACTTAAATTATGGAGGGAACACTTCTCCAGCCTGCTGAATGGCAGTGCACGCACAACACCAGGAGAAAGCGAACCCGATACCCCAATCGATGTCGATGGAGCAGACGTTCCATTGCCCGACCATGAAGAAGTTCGAATAGCAATTGCCCGTCTGAAAAACAACAAAGCGGCAGGGGTCGATGGATTGCCGGCCGAGCTATTCAAACACGGCGGCGAAGAGCTGATAAGGTGCATGCATCAGCTTCTTTGCAAAATATGGTCGGACGAAAGTATGCCCAACGATTGGAATTTAAGTGTGCTATGCCCAATCCATAAAAAAGGAGACCCCACAATCTGCGCCAACTACCTACCGTGGGATTAGCCTCCTCAACATCGCATATAAGGTTCTGTCGAGCGTATTGTGTGAAAGATTAAAGCCCACCGTCAACAAACTGATTGGATCTTATCAGTGTGGCTTTAGACCTGGTAAATTAACAACCGACCAGATATTCACGATGCGCCAAATCTTGGAAAAGACCCGTGAAAGGAGAATCGACACACACCACCTTTTCGTCGATTTCAAAGCTGCTTTCGACAGCACGAAAAGGAGCTGCCTTTATGCCGCGATGTCTGAATTTGGTATCCCCGCAAAACTAATACGGCTGTGTAAGCTGACGTTGAGCAACACGAAAAGCTCCGTCAGAATCGAGAAGGACCTCTCCGAGCCGTTCGATACCAAACGAGGTTTCAGACAAGGCGATTCCCTATCGTGCGACTTTTTCAACCTGCTTCTGGAGAAAATAGTTCGAGCTGCAGAACTCAACAGAGAAGGTACCATCTTCTATAAGAGTGTACAACTGCTGGCGTATGCCGATGATATTGATATCATCGGCCTCAACACCCGCGCCGTTAGTTCTGCTTTTGCTTTCTCCAGACTGGACAAGGATGCAAAAGAAATGGGTCTGGCAGTGAACGAGGGCAAGACGAAATATCTCCTGTCATCAAACAAACAGTCGTCGCACTCGCGACTTGGCACTCACGTCACTGTTGACAGTCATAACTTTGAAGTTGTAGATAATTTCGTCTATCTTGGAACCAGCGTAAACACCACCAACAATGTCAGCCTAGAAATCCAACGCAGGATAACTCTTGCCAACAGGTGCTACTTTGGACTAAGTAGGCAATTGAGAAGCAAAGTCCTCTCTCGACAAACAAAAACCAAACTCTATAAGTCACTCATAATTCCCGTCCTGTTATATGGTGCAGAGGCTTGGACGATGTCAACAACGGATGAGTCGACTTTGCGAGTTTTCGAGAGAAAGGTTCTGCGAAAGATTTATGGTCCTTTGCGCATTGGCCACGGCGAATATCGCATTCGATGGAACGATGAGCTGTACGAGATATACGACGACATTGACATAGTTCAGCGAATTAAAAGACAGCGGCTACGCTGGCTAGGTCATGTTGTCCGGATGGATGAAAACGCTCCAGCTCTGAAAGTATTCGACGCAGTACCCGCCGCGGGAAGCAGAGGAAGAGGAAGACCTCCACTCCGTTGGAAGGACCAAGTGGAGAAGGACCTGGCTTCGCTTGGAATATCCAATTGGCGCCACGTAGCGAAGAGAAGAAACGACTGGCGCGCTGTTGTTGACTCGGCTATAATCGCGTAAGCGGTGTCTACGCCAGTAAAGAAGAAGAAGAAGCGCTAATTTCTCTTTTGCCGTAATTGTTTTTCTCATTACGGTATCTTTCTTTGTTATAAATGGGTTGACTAATTTAAGGAGATTTTCGAAGTTGCCACTCGACAAGCGGAAGAATTCTTCATTATCCAATAACCAGATTTTGCTCCAATACTTTATTTGAGCTTTTTTGTTCAAAGGAAAGACAAGAACAAAAGTCAAATACACTTATCTACGATTCTCCATCGTCATTTCGTAAAAAACCGTCCTTTCACCCTTTACATCGAATAAATACCGAAAAATCGGATTCTCGTTCATTAACCATATAATGATTGTTCAGGATTGAGATATTGTATAGGGTATAATCCCCCATCTAAGTTTGCATACGCTACGCCTATGGGACAAATATTGCATGATTGTAACATACATACTCGTATGTTAGCGACGCTGACTGCTGCCTACTGTGCATACGTATGCACACCGATAGAATATGGTCTATTCCCGAAATCATATTTAGTTTACATAGATATCTACAAATTAAGTATAATATAGCATCTATTCGCACCTACATAAAGTACATTACCTACTGATGTGCAGTTATTATCATTGCATTTTTTTTACATGTGTCTACTGCACAAGCAGGCATATAATGTCCGCTCCTTGCGGATTTAAGTTAGTGCTAAAAATAAAGTCGTGACGACAGGTCATACCAAACGCAGTTCCTTTTGTTTCATTATAATCTTATACATTTTTTGGTGCCTCCTGTAAGGAACTGCGACCACCTGTCTTGAGTGATAATGGCCTCGTTGAATTCACGTGAATCGGCACATGCTTCAATTGTGCGCCTTGGAAGGGAAATCCAGAATGCAGATTTCAATCCGGATAAAGGGGAGTGTGAAGTTTTACTCAGCTGAGTAAATCAACACTTTGATCGGTTTATACATCACCACTTTAATCTGGTCAGCAAAGCGAAGGAAGACGAAATTGCATCTCACGAAGAATTGTATACAAACCCCCAGACTGCCGTCCAAGTTGCATTATCGACAATAAATCACCTGGCACGACGAGGTACGGTCCGAGCTAAAACGCTGTTATGATAAGCCTCGCCTACTGGCAGAAACACACGTGCAGATCTTTCTTGATCTACAGAAAAACCCAGCAGAGGTTCCGAATACGCTGCGATCGATCGTTGATTGTGTGCGCAATTCATTTCGTGCACTTGCCGTTATGGACATTACAATGCACCACTGGGATGCGATAGCAGTCCCTGTACTTTTGCCGAAGTTACCATAAACAACGCGGAATGGACTCTTGTGAACGAATTTCATTAACACTGTACGTCGCACAGCGAATGGACGCTATGGTTTACAAATCCCGTTTCTTCCGAATGCTCCAACGTTAGGAGATTCATATCAAGCAGCGCGCCGTCAGTTTTTTCATCTTGAGCGAAAATTAGCTGGCGACCCTGAGTTTCGCAACAAATACATTAGGTTTATACAAGAGTAAATAGCACTCGGTCACATGAAATCCCATCATGCGGTAACAAGTAGATTTCATGTGTATTCAGCGCGTCCTGCAAAACCACAAACGGGGTGTCATTGAACGACACTCAGTTTTTGGGGCCACAGCTCCAGGACAATTTGATTGATATTCTTCATCGGTTTCGACGCAAATGGAATTCGAACTGCGCCAAGGCACTTCATGCTATCACCGATCCAGAGAAATCTGCATCAAAAATTGAATTATGCGATCCCAACGCCACTGTGTTAGGCTTACATTGGAATCCGTTGAGCGATGAGGTGACAATTGAAAACTCACCTACACTACCAACAATGCGCAGTACCTTAAGTGAGGTTGCAAGGCTGTATGACCCGATTTGTATACTAGCGCCAGCTGTAGTTCTGGCCAAAATGTTCATTCAAACCCTGTGGAAGAAGAATCTTAACTAGGACACTCCACTACTTTTAGAATTACAAGACCAGCGGCGCGAATTTCGAAATGGTCTTCAAGAACTAGAGCGAGTCCGTGTACCGCGTTAGTTAGGAATATCACCTCATGCATTTGTACACTTCATGGCCTCTGTGACACTAGCTCGAAGGCGTATGCTGCGGTGACCTACGTAAATAGTGGCGCACAAGGAGATTATTCTAATATGGCACTTGTTACTACAAAAACCAAGGAGGTACCAGTAAAAGAGACTACTATACCACGCTTGGAACTTTGTGCTGCCCAGCTACTAGTAGTCACTCTACGTCATGTGCAAAAGGCACTCCGTTTAGACAATGTCCCCTACGTACTCTGGAGTGATTCAACTATAGTTTTACATTGGATTCATAAACAACCTGCAGGCCTTCTGCATCATCCGCTATGATGGACAGGTCCACCTACTCGTTATATATGCTTGGGAAACGATCCAGTTGTGCCAGAACTAGCGGAGGAGCAACTCAAGACACTGTCTCTGAAATGTCAACCTTTTCATACTCTTTTAACCACTCGCTAGGATCATCACCAATATCTTATGACTTCTGCGAATGGTCCCCGAACTCCTCTCGTTGAGAAATTTAGCATATTTAGTCGTGTCCTCAATAGAACAGCGCGATTAAGACGTTTTCTGCCACGTTACAAGTGTCAAGAATAAGAATGGGCTCTGCTTCTAACTGTTAAACAAGCTCAAGGTAAGGCATATAGACGAGAAATTAATGCTCTCAAATCAAATTCCAGGTTAGATAATCGAAATCATCTGTTAGCCCTGAACCCATATGTGGATCCAGAATATCTAACGAACAACGACATCCAATGATTATTCCCAAAGAATCATTTGCTAACTTATTAACCGCTGATTCCCATAGACGATGTCTTTATGGTGACATCCAGCAAATGTTACAGTACCCGCGACAACGGTTCTGGATAATTCACGCGCGCTCGCAAGTAAAAACATACATATGGAAATGTACCATGTGTCGGAGACATCAACGAATTCTCCAGAACCAACAAATGGCTTCGTTACCCCGTGAACGGGTCCTTACGGTTCCAGTTTTTTCAAACAGCGACCTAGATCGTTGTGGTCCGTTCCATGTCCGCATAGGTAGTAGAAGATCAACTACAACATCTAAGACATATGTATGGCCTCACGAGCAGTCCATACTGAACTTGCTGAGGATTTGAGTACGAGATCCTTCATAGACGTTTACGACCGATTTATTAGTCGCCGCGGTATTTGTGCTAAGCTCTTCAACGACAACGGCACCCAGTTTGTAGGCGCTGATACACAAATGCATGAAGCTTGGCCAAGAAGCATTTACTTCGCATTATAGGCCAACAGTCATTGCGACATCATGAGCTTTTAACGCTATTGACAAGGATTGAAGCTTGTCTTAATTCACGACTAATTTTAGCCTTACATGATGACTCTGAAGGAGGACTAGCCATAACGCCAGGTGATTTCATAATTGGCCGACCAATCAATTGCTGTCCTGAGCCACCGCTACCAGATACAAGTAATGTTCGAACAATTTTGGAAACGCTGGCAAAATGAATATCTGAATTCGATTCAGGCCCGTAGCAAGTGGATGAGGCCTGAACCAGACCTCCAAATAGGAGATGTCGTACTTATTCGAAGTGAGAATTTGCCATCCGCCTGTTGGACGCCCATCCTGGCAGCGATGATCTTGTCCGCGTCATTACGTTAGAATACAATGGAGATCGGTTGACGGACGAAGGCATGTACGTCCTGTACAAAAGGATTTAAGTTAGTGCTAAAAATAAAGTCGTGACGATAGGTCAAACCAAACGCAGTTCCTTTTGTTTCATTGTAATCTTATACAATGGTATTATCAAAAACTACAAAAAGGGCGATAGATCAATAGCTGAATAAGATGGCATTAGAGGGCTTTACGGGAGTCAGCGAGAAAATTGGGCGATAGGCGTTGCATCACCCGTTTTGTAGGAAAATCACATATCTCAGGAAACGATCAACCGATTTCGCCCAAATTTATTACGTGACATTTTCTCGTATGCCTATATCACTGTGCGAAAATGGCCGAAATTGGACCACAACCCCGCTTACTTCCCATTTAACATAATTTTAAATTCCATATGATTCTTTCACTTTTCAGTGTAAAATTCAAGAAAAATGCTTAACGCAATAAAACTTTGGACTAAAAATGCATTTAAAATATGCCTCTTTATAACCAACAATTTTCTAAATTTGTGGAACCCAGTATATTTAGTTGACTTATGACGGAAAATATCGGTCAAAGTATGAGATACACAAATGAAATTCAGAGAGAATCCTTTGCTAACAATAATAACTCTGTGTATCGAAAATGAGTTGAATCGGATCAATATTTCCCTGAGCCCTCATATACCTAAGATAAAGATTTTCGAACTTGCGGGTGACTTTATTCTGCATATATCGGCCATATTTGCGATATCTCAACGAAAATGACTGAGTATTTTCGAACATTCGGCTGTCTTTACTCTATATGATTTGTGATTGCATGTCAGGCACCCATGTATATGAAACCCAGGGAACATTCTTTTAGTATGTGGCATGATAATTGCTTATAGATAAAATAGGGTCGATACTACTCCAATTCCCAGATACTACACATAATTATTTTCGTTTTTCTAACAAACCTTATACCGAATATGTCGGTCAGTGTATGCTACTATGTCGCTAATTAATTCTGAGTAAAACGTCGATTTATTATGAAACTGCGAGTTCATCTTTATACACTTAACGTAACACACTCCCTCTCCCTTCAATTTGACGAATCATTTTCTTTACATACTGTGTGTGAATATAAGTACGTAGTAAATATTGCTCAGTTGTAGCTGTTACCGGTTTGCTGAAGCTTTCAAAGCCAATGAAAAGAGGTATACTTGAGCAATTGTGCACATGTTAAAACATTGGCAATGAATGAGAATTTGTGGAAATTCTGTGTTTATCGCGTTTTCATTGTTCCTCCACATATTAAAATCCTTAAAGATGCAACCGAAATGTTAAAAGAACCAATTTCATATCCGGTTCTCCTTTTTAATATGGAGATAAATGGTCCATTCCTTTGTCGTCGCCACTACTCTAGGTCTTTGTTTCCGGGGTTTCCCTTTCGAATTCCATTTGTGCGTTGTGCTTGTGCCGCTTACTGTAAGGTTTTGTTAACGTGACTGGTGTAGTCGGATTTGACTTTATTTGCACACCCCAGTCTTGCCCTTTTCCTTCTCATTGTGACCCTCAAGCAATTTTAGAAAAATTGTGTAATTTGTTGAAGTGTTTGCGCTGCATGCGTTGCAAGTGTTGCATTGGCATTGAGTCGAGTTTTGTTTCATTTTGCCGTTATTGTAACGTTTTGGACTGTTTGGTATGTTCATTCTCTTATTCATTTGTTTTATTTCGTTAAAGCACGTAGGTAATTGTTCGAAAGCCCCTCGAAATGCCACCTCTTTGCTGCTATTGCAACTTCATTACGGTCTACGTACAGGCTGCAATGTTGTTGCTACGCTGACAAGGGTAAATGTCGTATTTATGCTTTGCCAGCATGTCCACCCATTTGACGTCAATATCGTCCCAGCAGTGGATGGAGTTTTAGTTCATAATCCGTTTCTAATTAGTTTTCCATTATCCTTGTAGCGCATGATGGATTTGTGGTTAATAATGATGTCACTCTTACGGAACTATGGAGTTCAACTTTTCCTTGTAAACTGTGCGAGTATGTTTGGACGATGCAACTTATGCTGACAACGTTGTCAGGGAATTTCTGAATGTTGATGCTTACAATGTGTCTTGTTTAGGAAATTATATTAGTCTGAAACTTTATTTTTGTTTACGAAATTTGGTAATATACAGAAAAATATCGTAGGGTCAATCCTTCCGGCTTTAATATAAGGGTATTAAGATATTTGTTTCTTCAACGAATCCGTACAATAACATAATTTTATTGTATGTTTTGATATTAAATAAGAATTAGTAGACAGTTCTCTGCCTCTGCACCATCTCTCTTCACCAAATAAGTTATAAAAAAGTCCCCACCAAGTGTTAACTACATTGCATTTAAGTGGAGAAACCCTTAGTTTTTAAAGTTCGTAATCAAGATGCGGTGAATCGAGTTCGTTGAAAGTTTGGAGAAAGTAAGCGGGCTGTTATTGACTATTACAGAGAGTACCGCATAATTTTGGAGAGATTCTCAATGGGTATAAACTCCGTAGTAGATATCGAAACGTAGTTACTTTAGCGCGAACTTTATTAGTTGAAACGGTAGCACACTTACATACATATCACTCATTTGCTGCAAGACCGGCATAAGTCAAAAAAATCGATTTGCAGAAAACGCGTTTAAAGTTTTCAACTGACTATAACCTTACACGGAAAACAGGAAATATATTCTCTTCTCAAGCGGAGCATATAAGAGGTATTCATATGAATTTTTCACTCAACATGAAGTATGATATAACGAACAATTCTGCAGCATTAACTCAAAAATCACGTTTTTTGATTTATGCCGGTCTAGCAGCAAATGAGCGATATCTACATATAGCTGTTAAAAGAAAGCAATAAGGAAAGTGACAAGTTTATTTCCAGCCTAATGTTTTATACGGTCGCAATTATCAAGGATCAAAAGCTGGGATATATTTTCAGATTTTGAAAAATCAATACAAGGTGTGTTCTAAAATAAACAGGACTTTTTAAATCTAACGCTTCTTGGTGGCGCCATCTATATGTCGACTGGTGCGTTAGAATCTGCTATTTTTATCGATTGTCCATTGAGAATTTCATGGCATTTCATTGATCGCGTTTTAAGTGTCAGTATGTTTGTGTTATCGGTGCGAAAATGAGCTCGGAACAAAGAGCCAACATTGAATTTTGTTTTAAAATAGGTAAAACTTTTACCAAAACGTTTCAATTGATGAAACAAGTTTATGACGACGATTTTCTATCCGTAGCAGAGTGCACGAGTGGTTTCAACGTTTTCGAAGTGGTCGTGAGGACATAAATGACGATCAACATGTGGGTCAATCGAAATCCGAGATCACCGAAAATTCCATTGAAATTGTGCGTGAATTTATCAAAAATAAGACGAAATCATCATTAAAATTCAAGGAAATGGAATTGAACATCTCCAAAACATCGATTTATCGCATTTTCACCGAACATTTGGGCTTACGAAAGGTGTGGGCACGGTTTGGTCCGCACAAATTGACTGACGACCAAAAATTACTTAGAATCCAATATTCGATTCGACGTTTGTGACCGATTATTTGACCAAAAATCACATTTTAACCATTAACCACTCCTCGTATTCACCTCATATGGCACCGTGGGACTTCTTCCTTTTCGGAAAAATACATTTGCTTATGAAAGAAAAGCGTTATGCAAACGTAGAGGCCATTCAAAAGGCATGCACCGGCATACTGGTGGCCATACCGGCCAACGAGCTGAAACACTCGTTCGACATGCTTTTGGACCATGCAAAAAGCAGTATTGAAGCAGAAGGAGACTATTTTGAATAAAATAAATTGAGTTTGCGGAAAAAACCATTTGTTCTGTTCTTTCTAAGTCCTGTTTACTTTGGAACGCACCTTGTATGTATATTAAACAATGTTGCATATGAAAATAATATTCTTTATAATATAATTAATAGTACATGTAAATGACTCAGTTAGCCTTATTATAATTTGTTTTATGTTCCAAACAATTATACAAAAATCAACTTTATTTATATAATATTAGTGCCTATGGGAAGGTACATATAAATGTTATAAAGTGTTTCTTCGACATTGTGTCGAAAAGAGATGAAATTCAATAAATTGGGAAGTCTGAAAAGTTATAATCCGATTACGACCACTTTTAAAACTTTAAAGCAATATCAGTGCAAAGCTGTATTTCTATGTTTTTGAATTGTATTGTAAGGATATTAGGTACAGTTGTAAGCCAATTCGTTCTTCTACTATTTTCCAGCAAGACTTTCGATTATACATTTGATCTCTTTTTGGTACGGTTTTTTGTACAACTGGTAATTGGTACCTTTTTTACATTTTTTTACGAGTTTTTCATTTTAATTATATACATGGCTTGTAACAAAAATAAAAATTCCATACGTACTATATACATACATATGTATACAGGTTAGTTTTACAACATGTTATCATAATACGAACTCGAAAATGGCGACAGAACTAGAAACCCAAATTTGAAATTTGTTATTATTATTTACCATTCACAGAATATTTTTATTTTTTCCTTTTAACAGTAATACATATGTATGTACAAATACAAGTATAATACCATGTAAATTCTCATGGCACGAACAGATACAATTTAGTGTAAAATTAGATTGTTTCACACTGGTTTTTTTCACGGATTTCTTTTTTAAATTGATCCTGATATTGAGATTTTTAAGAAAATTTGTTTTTTTTTTTTGCACGAATAATTTACGGTCACTGTAAACCCTGAACAAGTGTACAGCCATGTGAAAATTAGTAGAGACACCTATATTAAAACATTTGAAAAACCTAAGCCTGCCTTACAATACAAAAATTGGTCAGTAATTTTTACTTAATTTTTTCTGAGATAAATAACCGTTATCAAAGTACAAAGTTTTGCGTTGTTCCATAATTGTGGATCATTTTGTGAAGTGACTTTAGTTTAGCCTGTGCGAAAAATAGGGACGCGAAAGTGGACTAAACAATTTAGTCAGAGGACGGCTTTGTAGCGTTCAGCTTTGATAACAAATAAAACACCTATACAAAAAAAGTTTTTTGTTACCGCAAAACTAACGAGGCGTTGAAATATTTTAAGGGAATGACAGAAGATGCAAAGAATTATAAAAGGCTCAATGCAAAAGATGTTAAATCGAAAAAACTATGGAAGAACCTTATCTGTCAAAACAAAATGTTCCTAAAATGCTACTTTTAGCACAAAGGCATGTCAAGTGGACTACTGAGAAATGGAGCAATATTCTATGGTCAGATGAGTCTAAATGTAATATGTTTTTACCGGACTGTGGTGCCCACATATGCAAAGACCAATGAACACATCTTTCAAATATTCAGTTAAAACCATTAAACATAGACGAGGATCCATCATGGCTTGAAATGTTTTTTATGCCGTGATATACTATAGGTCAGATATAACGAATTGCAAATCAACAACCTAATAATATAAAAAGAAAAATTTACCTTTTTTTAAATAGAACTTTAATTTTTGTATATGTCCCTATTTTTTCACAGCATAGTATGAAATGAGTGATTGAAATAACTTCTGTTTTTTCCTTGTGAATAGAATTCGACCCAATCATTTCAATATTTAATAATAAGGACATTTGCTCTTTTCAAAATTTCAAACTTGCCAAAAAAATAAAGATTTTTATTTTCTTAGGATTTGTATGACAAATTATTACGTAATATGATTGTTTACAGTACATATTTATTATATGAAACAACTCTCGATGAAAGCTTAATCTTTTAAGTATATGTTCTTGAATGTATGTAGTTGTTATAAGTTTTATTATTTTCGAATTTAGAACTATTTTAGTGATACGACATGCAAACCGGTGGGACGGTGGGTAATCCTTAGTTTATAGGAATTGATCTGAACAAATAAGCAGCTTCTTGGGGAATAAAGGACGTGTGCAAAAATTCAGTTTGATATCTCAGAAACTGAAGGACTAGTTCGCGTATATACATACGGACAGACGGGCAAGCCAAATGGCTAAATCAACTCAGCCCGTCATATTTATCTTTTACATATAAACTTCGGAGGATTTAAGAAACAAACTTCATGCCAAACTCTGTATACCCTATTGAGGGTATAAAATTAAGAAAAAATAAGTAAGGAAGACTAAGTTCAGATGTAACCGAACATTTCATACTCCTGCAACTTGCCAGGATCAAAGCCAGAGTAATATCTTCAGCTGCATAAGGCTTGTAAGTTATATGTGATCTAGGGCAAGTATTCGGCCGATTTTATCCATTTTAGGCACAAAGATTCACTGTTATTAGAAAAATAGCTCTCTCATTTCCATTAAAATAACTCCAACAATTCCCAATATATGCGGTATAAAGTCAACATGAAGTTCGAAAATCTTCTTTTGTGAGCTAAGGAAATCATTTATCCCATTTAACCCGTTTTTGACATACAGGTATACTTTCATAGGTGCTTTATTTGAATTTTGGATAGTGAAAGAAGTAAGCGTAGTTATGGTCTGTTTTTGATTGTTTTCGCAACAAGGTAACATTATATTATTTTTAATCAAACTTCAAGTTATTTTTTTATACTTAACACTCGATTTCATCCACTGTATGTGTAGCCGGATTACTCTCATCTACGAACTCGTCCTAATATTTTGGCAAGGGAGCATCAAGTTTCATTAAGGTAACTTCATTTTTACTCAAGATTTCAAAAATAAAATACCTATTATTATTTCGCTGGCTAAACAAAAGCTAAATAAAGCGTATTCGCGAAATAGCAGCTGAAATACATTTTAAAGTTCAGTGCGATGTTTTTTGGAAAAATACGTAAAACTGGCGAACTAGAGAAGAAAACTTCGGAAAGAAGTTTACAAGAACGATTTAAAAACGTAGTTGCAGAAATCATTTAGTAATAGCCTTGACAGACGGCAGGGTTATCCGGACTAACTGCGTACTTATTTACATCCTAATTTGTAGGTGACCGACGGCGATTATGCCGTATTTTTAAAAAACCATTTTTTATTGCAAAAACATATCAACACGTTATTTCTGATACTGCATCATAACATAACATCATAGCATAAAACTTCTTGTTTTATTATTGAAAATTTGATTAAACAGCCAGTCAGTAAGTTATGCTTGTTTTTCATGCCATTGATAACAATGTTGCCAATGTTAAGTAACTCTCTAAAATTTTGAGGATTAAATGGTAGACAGCAACGGAGTTTTCTCCACTAACTCCTGAATTTATCCGGATTAATGCAGTTAATCCGGATTAACGCTGCCATCTGCCAATGCTATAATGACATTTTATCTCGAACAGACGAAAACCTGTAACACCGTCACTCGTAACCATAAAAAGGGAAGGAAAACGGTTAAGCTAGGTTAAAAATAGTCTTAACTTGAAGTGAAATTCGTTAATGTTTTGTGACGAGTGGAAATTTAATCTTATTGGACCTGATGGTTATCAAGCAATTTATCGCAAAAGTGATTAATATTCGAAAAAATTGTATTCTTTCTACTTAAAATATTCCCACTATGTAATGGCATGGGGATACATTTTCAAGTGGGGTTATACCCAGCTTGGTGCCCCTGACCGAAAATTATTCAAGCACATTTTTAAGATATTTATGTGCCTTGCTATCGAGCTCGTTCAGTGAGTTTGACAATTACGATTTTTCACTCATATATTTGTATACTCTTGTGACGTGTTGCTACAGAGTATAATAGTTTTCTTCACCCAACGGTTGTATGAACATCTAAAACGGAGCGATATACATTCGTGGCCGCGTAAAAATTACCATTATACTTTCTCAAATTTTTTTTCGGACTTTTTCGTTCGATCGAGGTTTTTTTTTAATTTTGTTTTTTATGTTTTTAGTAAGCATAAGTAAACCAAATTATATTATCTAATTATAATTATAGTTTTTAATTTGTTACGTTTAATGAGTAAAACACAAATCAGCTTTTCTGCGCTTATAGAAAAGCGCTGATTTTATTGTTTTCAAAGTGATACACCGACTAAACTTCCTGTTTCAATTAAAAATAAATAAAATAAAATAAAATATTAATTTCAGTTATAGTGCAAATAAATTAAATAAAAAATATAAAAAATTCATTTATTGATTTATATATTTTAATAGGACCTGTAAATAAATTTACAAACACATTTTGTATAGATACATATTAATTTATTTATATTAACATTTCAACTCTAAATAAATTTTAATAGTATAGGAGGTAGATGTTTGCTTATAATTTCGTAATCCAGTGTTGCTATTGCGGTATGCAACTCCATAGTTCAATATCAGTTTATTAGGTGTTGCATGGTCAGGATATCATTATACTACAGTTCATGCAAAGTGATGGGTGATTCTTTTGAAAGTAGATATCCGTGCGTTAGTTTTGTATTACCGAGTTTTAGTCTCATCAAAACAAGTTGCTGGTGTTTTGTCTTAAAATTCTATTTGATGCCATATTGTTGAGATAAGTGATGCACAGTTTTATAATGAGCATTAATTTTGTTTTCATAATTTGAGACATGTTGTTTTTTAATGAAGTTTGCGAGGCACCTTTTAATATCTTTTTCGGTGTAGTTATTTATTAAAAAAGTAGGATGAGTGTTTTTGCCTCGTATGAGAGCCTTTTTGACCCTACGTGTGAGAATATCGCAAAATTTTGTCGATTTTAAAGCGTTTATTGATGAGAGACTATCCGTGCATATTATTACATCACGGCCTTTGGATTTTAATTTTGCAGGTTCTTCAATTGCTGTAATTTCCGAGGTGAATATAGCCGTGTAGCTAGGCAAAAATCCATTTTAGATTAGTTCTTTAGATTCTGATGTAATAGGAAAAGTGTTTCCAACTTTCTTTGAACCATCACAGAACCAAATTAGCCAGTACTTTTGCTTCCATTTTTGCACTTCCTAGCATGTAGTTGTCTTAAAGCAAGTGGGTTCGTGCTATTTTTGGTAAAACCACTGGAGATGAAAAGAGATTCTGCAGATTTCCAGGGAGAACTGAATACTATGTAAGCTTTTAGTTTCCAAAAATCTATATCTATCTTTTTAGTAATTTCGAAGATTTTTGTGATTGTAGAATTAATTTTTAAGTATCTTTTCGAGTGAGCTAGAGCCTTAAAGTCTGTGTACAGGATGTTGTCTGAATTTTGTATGCAGTTATATATCTTATTCCCTTTCTTCTTAATTGGCGTAGACACCGCTTACGCGATTATAGCCGAGTTAACAACAGCGCGCCAGTCGTTTCTTCTTTTCGCCACCTGGCGCCAATTGGATATTCCAAGCGTAGCCATATCCTTCTTCACCGGGTCCTTCCAACTGCCGCCAGCGTAGCCGCTGTCTTTTAATTCGCTGAACTATATCAATGTCGTCATATATCTCGTACAGCTCATCGTTCCATCGAATGCGATATTCGCCGTGGCCAACGCGTAAAGGACCGTAAATCTTTCGCAGAACTTTTCTCTCGAAAACTCCCAACGTCAACTCATCAGTTGTTGCCATCGTCCTAGCCTCTGCACCATATAGCAGGACGGGAATTATAAGTGACTTATAGAGTTTGGTTTTTGTTCGTCGAGAGGGGACTTTACTTCTCAATTGCCTACTCAGTCCGAAGTAGCACCTGTTGCAAGAGTTATCCTGCGTTGGATTTCCAGACCGATATTGTTGGTGGTGATTCCAAGATAGACGAAATTATCTACGACTTCAAAGTTATGACCAGAGATAAAGAGATGTTTAACTCCTCTCTCACTGGAAGTGAGAGAACAATTGCTAAACGTCAAGACCACCTAAACTTTGACAGCTAATCGAGTTCAGGAGGTTTTGACGTTTAGCAATTGGAAAAGAGGGACGACCAGATTAAAATCTCGCCAAATTATTATTCGAATGGAGACATTTTTCATTTTTTTGTCTACATTTGTAACGGCCATTAGTTCGAAGAATAGCGAAAGCGAAACAGCGCGTAAGTTGAAAGATGTGAGTATATTTTAACTTTTATTAAATAAACTTGCATTTATTTATTACTTTTTTATTTTATTTTACAGATAAAATGCCGAAAACAACCAGCAGTTGGAGAAAATGTATTGTTGGCTGCTGCAACGAGGGAGGAAGAACATTTAGTTTTCCAGACAGTGGAACGGACCTCGAACGGTGAGTGAAAAACATTAAATAGTGCAAAAAGTGTTTGTGGATTTGTGAAAAATTTCGAATAAACAAGTGTTTCTATTGTGCAATTAAAATAGTAATTTTGAATAAAGAAATTGAATTTCCGTGTGTTTTTAAGTGTGATGTGCTGAACAAGTAGAGCGCGACAGACTGCAAGCGACATCTGTCAGATATTAAAATACACACGTTCTTATGGACACAGTTATGTAGTCGTGCAGCTGCCTCAATAACTCTGTCCTTAAGAACATGTGTATTTTAATGTTTGACAAATGTCGCTTGCAGTCTGTCGCACTCTACTTGTTCAGAGCGTAACTGTCAATTTATTGCCATTGCCGTTAATTAACTAAATAAATTGTTTTAAAGTAACGATTTATCATTGAATATTTATGATAGTCATAAAAAAATTGTACTTTTAAATATTCATTAAATATGTACTTTTTGCATAATTATTATTATTAGTATGCATATTTTATAATTATATAAAACATTTTGTATTTAATTTTGTTTCTTTTAATAGGCGTAAATGTTGGCTCAAACGTGTAGGTGTTTTTGAAGAGCTGAGTGAAAAAACACCACCTGAACACATTTTTGCGTGCGAGCGACATTTTTCCAATGAAATGCGTAACGCGAAAAAATTGCGTCCGAGAGCCGTTCCGGACATAAATTTAATTAATGAGCCAATATTTAACGCCCCAAATTCTGAAAATAAAATGGAAGGATCTGCCTCAAATGCAAACGGTGCATCGAGGCAGAAAGGGAAGACCGCGAAAATGTTTTAGAGCCTCTGCCACTTCTTGAGGAGGAACTACTTAAGAGTAGTGAAAAAGCCGCGCAAACAGGTAGGGGTCTGACAGCAGGGACAGATAGAAAAAAAATTGAGAGAAGAGAATAGGATTTTAAAAACAAAATTAGACAAAAAAGAACAGGAGAATAGGAGCTTAAAAGCTCAGTTGGTCCAAATGGCAACTGAATTACATAGAAAGATGTAGGGAAATGTTAAGAAGCAGTTCATTTAGGGAAGAGTCAGATCCTCTTGAGATAGTTTGCAGCAAAGTTCCTCCTCAGTTAGGTGCTTGTATTAGGAGTAGTTTTTTAAATAGTAATCGCCAAAGTCACGGTCGGCGATATGATACTTTTCTTAAAACTTTAGCTTTGGGTGTATTTTTTTGTCACAAATCGCTTACAGCTACCTAAAGCACCAACTTAGTTTTCCCTCGGAAATTACGTTACATAATTTTGTCGCAGATTGGCCTCGTTTCCCAGGTTGCACCCAAAGCAGCATAAAGTCTTTACAAATTAGGAGTAAGGGATTTTCTTTCGAACAAAAGTTCATATCAGTTTCTTGTGATGAAATGTCACTGAAATGTCATTTGCAGTATGATAGGAAATTTGATAGGGTGATAGGTCTTGAAGATATGGCGATGAAAATCGCACATCTAGAATAGCCACAACTGCAATGACCATAATGGTGCAAAGTATTGGTGGGGAACCTTGGTCCCACCCTTTAGCTTATTTTTTTATTAGAGGCTCATGTAAAGGGGATGTCCTCAAGAAATATATTCTTGAAGCCATTACCCAACTTCAAAATATAGGGCTAATTCCTTGCCATTTTGTTTGTGACCAGGGTACCAATTTTCAAAATTTAGCTAATTTGTTAGGTGTTTCAATGTCACGGCCTGTTTTTTAACGTTAATGGTAAGGAAATATGTTTTTTTTGCGATAGCCCTCATTTATGTAATAAGGTTGATTTTAAAAATAGTCGCGTATGTTGGTCAGATATAGTCCATTTTTAAAAACAGGACTCTAAGTCGAGTTATCGGTGTGCGCATAAATTAACCGATGTAAATATGACTCCAATACCTTTCAAAAAATTAAAGTTAAATTCGCGTCTCAAGTGTTAAGTAATACGGTCGCTTCAGGTATGCTTTCTCTTTACAGCTCGGGAGCCTTACTTTCTTGGCAGGATTTCCAGGGTTTACCCCGGCCCGAACACTCCATTGTTAGATCCATTACTTTAGATAGTAGTTTAGAAATTAACTTTTTAAAGGAAAATGCTTTTAATTATTTTTGCGGCTGCCTTTATTTGAAAATTTTTAAAATGCACACATGCCTTCTGCCATTACCTTATTTAGGAGATGAAATTCCTTCAGATGAATTCATCTTCATACACCAAAACCAGATCGATAAATGCAACTTAGTGAAGCCGCCTCAATTATTAATTTATTAATAATTTAGAAATAAAATTTGTTGAGGAATTTGACAGAAATTGTCATAAAATAGGATTAGGAGAGATTCTTTTCGCTAAATTAAAAAATATTAGGCCCTTCTTGTGTTGTGAAGACTGTGACCCAAAATTAGAATTTATTTTGTGACAAAATTTTTAAGCAAAGATTTATCTCTACTCAATTTTAAAAATAAAATGTTGTGTGTTTCACATTTGTAGTTTTTATCTTCCTTTTTTAGTGGTTGCAATGAGCTAAGTATTTTATACCAAAATAAGATTTTTTTAAGCAGATTCGCATTAAGAGGCTCTAAAGTTAGAACGATAAAGATTAGAAAGTTTTTAATTACAAATTAGAATTTAGGGCTTAAATATTGGCATTTGTATATACGTTTATTTCTGTAATTTTAAGTATTATATTATTGTACTGTGATATGAAGTGATATTGTTTTTGTTATTTTTTTTTTATACTATTATATATGAATTGTTATCGTTTTGTTTTTTTCATTTTTTTATGTAAATAAATTTTTAATGGGTGATATAGGCCTACTGGGGAACCGAGCACCCAAAAATAACTTCGGTAACGCGCCCTTTTGCATACCTCATAGGTGGTGTGGAAAATGCGAATTGGGTGTTTTATTTAAAATGCCCAAAAAATAGCTTTTTTCTGAACTGGCTACAATGGAAAATGTTATAAAAAACGCTTATTTTGAGGCGCTCTCACACTGGAATAAGTTAAACATCCCTTTATTCCTGGTTATGACTGTCAACAGTAACGTAAGAGCCAAGTCGCGAGTGCGACGACTGTTTGTTTGATGACAGGAGATATTTCGTCTTGACCTCGTTCACTGCCAGTCTGGAGAAAGCAAAACTAACGGAGCGGATGTTCAAGCCGATAATATCAATATCATCGGCATACGCCAGCAGCTGTACACTCTTATAAAAATGGTACCTGCTCGATTAAGTTCTGCAGCTCGAATTATTTTCTCCAGCAGCAGGTTGTAGAAGTCGCATGATAGGGAGTCGCCTTGTGTGAAACCTCGTTTGGTATCGAAGAGCTCGGAGAGGTTCTTCCCGATCCTGACGGAGCTTTTGGTGCTGTTCAACGTCAGTTTACACAGCCGTATTAGTTTTGCAGTGATACCAAATTCAGACATCGTAGCATAAAAGCAGCTCTTTTTCGTGTCCATTCTCTTTTCGCGCGTTTTTCCAAAATTTGGCGCATGTTGAATATCTGGTCGGTTATTGATTTTCCAGGTCTAAAGCCACACTGATAAGGTCCAATCGGTTTGTTGAGAGTGGGCTTTAATCTTTCACACAATGCGCTTGATAGAACCTTATACACGATGTTGAGGAGGCTTATCCCACGGAAGTTGGCGCAGATTGTGGGGTCTCCCTTTTTGTGGATTGGGCAGAGTACACTTAAATTCCAATCGTTGGACATGCTTTCGTCTGACCATATTTTGCAAAGAAGCTGATGCTGATGCTGATCAGTTCTTTGCCGCCGTGTTTGAATAGCTCGGCTGGTAATCCATCGGCCCCTGCTACTTGTTATTCTTCAGGCGGGTAATTGCTATTCGAACTTCTTCATGGTCGGGCAATGGAACGTCAGCTCCATCGTCATCGATTGGGAAATCAGGTTCGCCTTCTCCTGGTGTTGTGCGTTCACTGCCATTTAGCAGGCTGGAGAAGTGTTCCCTCCATAATTTAAGTATGCTCTGGGCATCGGTGACTAGATCACCTTTGCGGGTTCTACAAGAGTATGCTCCGGTCTTGAAACCTTCAGTTAGCCGCCGCATGTTTTCGAGCATTACCCCTATCGGCCAGCTTATCAAGCTCCTCATACTCACGCATTTCGTCCTCTTTCTTATTCTGTCTGCAAATGCGCCTCACTTCCCCCTTTAACTCTAGGTATCTATCCCATCCCGCATTGCGGGGTAGGCAGCGTGTTTTCTCTCCGCTGCAACACGGCAGCATACCAACTGTTCTTTTGCATTTGCCGAAAACCAATGGTTTTGGTTAAAGCTACATATAGCTTAGAGCTTGAAATGCTGTCCCACAGTTCCCTTATACCGAGTTATTGACGAGTGCTCTCAGAGAGCAGGAGTGCAAGGTGAGTAGAAAATCGTTCGGCTATCTGTTGTGGTTGCAGCTTCTCGACGTCGACCCTTCCTTGTGTTTGTTGGCGTGCGGATTTTGCTGCACAAAGGCGGGTGCGAATTTTGACTGCAACAATTTAGTGGTCCGAGTCGATGTTAGGACCGCAGAGCGCACGCTTATCTAGGGATAGGATACCAAATATACATACATATAAGTATGTATGTACATGTATACCAATCATCTATGAATTACATACATATGCATATGCAGAGTCGTTTGCGCATAGTAAATAAATGAATCTTTAAGAGTTAACATTGGAATTATCTTTTTTTTTTGTTCTCATTTAATACTTAAAATACCCAATCCTGTTATTTTCGAGTCCCCTGCTGCAAAACTCTGGTGAAACACGCTTATAATTTGTCTGTGGTGAGACTCCCTCATCTCTGCCGAGTACTCCTGCGAAAAGTTACGATATCTAAAACGTGAACCTTCTCTGTGACAGAGAACGTTAATCATAGAGACGGTTCACGGCGCGGAGAACGTAAAAATATTTTTGGCTAACTCGGTCGAGATGAGGGAGTTTCACCACTGTCTGCTCGGCAGGAGAAATTTTAACAGAGATGAGCATTCAATGAAAATTATGCTCAGAATTATATATTGCTGTTACAGACGTATAGTGACTCACACGTCTAACCGGATGCGTGCATTGCCAATGATGGCACCATCCAATCATAAAGTAAAAATCTTAAGAATGAGACATATGATACATCAAATTAAAGGAAAAATCTTCTATTTAATTTTTGGAAACTTAAAAATAGTAATAAATTTATTCACTGCGTAAAAGTTAGACAAATAACTCCCAACATAAAAAATTCGTTCCACACAACTAACCGGATTTTTTAAAAAGCTAATGATTACTTACATATATTTCGTAGCATATCCTTTTGCAGATAAAACTTGCCTTCCAAGCCTCCAAAATAGCCGTTTTGAGCCCAGCCCTTGCCATACGTGCTCAATACCGTTCAGATCTTGGGATTGGGCAGGTGTACCCAGTACATGAGGGCAATTGTATATTAACCAAGTATGAGCAATCTCCGATTTGTGCTTCGGATGGTTGTCTTAGTAAAATATAATTATTTAATTCCATCTTTAATTCCCAATGTAACACATGACTGCTTTAAATTTTCCTTTATTATGTCGAAACGATCCATAATACCTTGCACAAAATGCAGGTTGCCCGTTCCTTTAGTCGATATACTTACATCGCCAAACCATTACTGACCCACCACCGTGCTTAAGTGTTGCCCTAGTATGTTTTGGCAAGTAAGCTTCGTTGGGACACTGCCATACAAAACTTCAGCCATCTGATCCCTGCACGTTAAACTTGATATCGTGAAAAGAACCTTGAAAAAGCAGTAATAATACTGCTTTGTGATTACTAAATCAAAATTATGCCATTTTCCCTTTGCCAAAACTTATCAGGCCTTTTTAAATGCAATTTTGCGAATTCTAACCTTTTCTTTCTATTTTTTTCGAATATGTACGTTTTTTTTACAACTACTCTACCATGTAAATTGAAGCTTCTAAGTGTGCGGCGAATTGTTTCGACTGAAACCTTCTTCCCTTTTCAATTTTCCAATATGTTTCTTACATTTTCCGCCGAGGAAAAGGGATTTTTTTCAACAATTTTGAGTATAAACTTTTCTTCGGCTGGTGTTAGCTTTTTCCTTGACCAGCTCTACTAACATTATTGATCCTATTTCCCTTCTCAAACTTTTTTATAACATCAGTTAAAGTACTCCTTTTCACAATCTCCGAAATATCTTTAATGGTTTTTCCTTCTTCCCGTAACTGAATAATTAGCTTCCGAATTTCGGTACAAATATGAGTACGCGGGGCGTCATATTGTCGTGTGGCTTACTCACAGACTTACCGATTACTACTAATATGCAGAAAAGAATACTCAGTTTTTATTCTAGTGGAATTCCACACTGATCAGAAGTACTGTGACTTGTAGAAGGTTACTTCCTATAATTTTCCGGTTAGTTGTGTGGAACGAATTTTGTATGTTGCGAGTTATTTCTCTAAATTTTACGCAGTGGATAAATTTATTACAATTTTTAAGTTTCCAAAAAGAAAATAGAAGATTTTTCCTTTAATTTGATGTATCATAAGAATCATTTTTAAGATGTTCACTATAGATTTTATGGAATTCATCATAAAATAGGTCAATTTTAAGATACATAGGTACATACTCATGTGCCTTGACATCAAATACATATATACCGATCATCTATAAGTTATATGAAAAGTCGTGGCACGATTCCGATTACTTTGGCGGAGGGGTAAAAAAATCGTATTTCCGTATAAATGGGGAATGTACGGATAGAGGAGCTTCTCCAGAGGAAGAATATCCAAAAATAATGTAAAAATAACTAATATTTTCTAAAATATTTATAAAATTCAAACATTTGCACTGGGAACACATGTTATTTCTCTATGTTTCACTAATTTTTTCACGTTTTTTACTATGTATATTTAAATATACACTCTAAGCATTGAAATAAGCTCACATTTCACATTTATTTTGTAATTTTTCAACTAAATTTAGTAATTTAAAAATCACTTGTCAAGTATATACATAGCTGAAAGAGTGCTTATAATTATGAGGAAAACCAGCATTGCCACACCTTAAAAACCAAAAGTGAAGGATTTTTCAGCGTTTCACAGCGTTTTCTTTGTTTGTACTTTCGAGTGATTCTTTTTTCTTTATTAACTATAAAAAAACTATAAAGAAGATTTTTCAAGCAAAAATTATGAAAATATATGAATATATGAATAATATGTGATTTATGTTTAATAACCACAGATAAGTAAAATCGTGTGATAATATTATAATATTACGACCGAATACCCGGGGTGACTGAAGTACTTTCGTGTAGTACTCCTTTCTGCGTTAAAAATAAAAAAAATATATTGACTTTTTGTTATAAAGTGGTTACAATTTTTGGTTATGCACACATATTGAAACAAAATTTGAGTTTTCGTTATAAATTGGATAAATTTGGTTATTATATAATATCTTTCAGTGATTTCCATTTATTTTTGATGACACATTGGTTTGTATTTTAGGCGACGATATATATATTATTATAGTTAAAATATGAGTTTTGGGTATAAAGTGGTTACATTTTTCGGTTATCATGCACTCATATTGAAACAAAATTTGAGTTTTCGTACTGTACAGTATACTTTACACTTTATTAGGCATTATTATTATATAATATTACTGATACATATGTATATATAATATTATTTTATAATATTACTAATACATATATATAATATTACTTATTTGCTTAATAAATTTAAAAAAGAAAATATCCATATGCATGAATAGAGGATTTTTTGCGAAAAAAAGGAATTTCAACGAATTGCCTTATTATCACATGGCAGCGCTCCATTTCGTCGTAATTTTTGGTAAACAAATGAGGTTCAAACGAGTGTAAAATGTAATTTTTAAAATAAAGGTTTTTTAGGTAAAAAAACCTGCTAAATGTGTAAAATGTGGATTTATTTAAAAGATTATAGTGTAACTTAATTAATTTGAAGAAAAAAATGTGAATAAAGTGTGTTTATCGTGGCGAAAAAGCTTCTTGAAATGTTCGAATTTTGCGAATTTTTGAACTTTAAGGTCGAAAATCTCGTAAACTAAACGTTTGCGGACCATATGTTTTTTAATCAGGAGGACTTCCTCTTTCCAACGGTACCTTACGATCGCGGTGCCAAAGAAATCGGAATTGTGCCAAAGACGTTTGCGCATAAATAAGCGAATCTGTAAGCGTACATTGCTTAACCTTGGAATTATCATTATTTTTCTCATTTAACACTGAAAATGCTCAATTCTGCTATTTTGATGTAAAGCTTATAATGTTTCTGTAGTGAAACTCCCTCATCTCTGCCGAGTACCCCTGCGAAAAATTACGATATCTGAAACGTGAACCTTCGCTATGATAAACGTTCTTTGTCTGTGACATACGTTCTTTGCTTATCCTACAGATTCTCCTTCTTACATTTATTATCTGTTATAATAGTTACAACTGTCCGCGAGCATATAGAGTCCACAAACAGCTAGAATCCACAGTTCCCCTTTGTTTTTCGCTAGCTTCACTTTGTTGCCGATAGAGGACGCAGTTGAGCGAAAAAACATCTTGATTGTTGGCAATGCTGTGGCTGAACTGTCAAAAATATCAATTTTAGTTGACAGGAAATTTTCGTGGAAGAAAGTTGTTCGCGAGAGAGATACAATAGAAATTGAGTTGTTTATGTAGCTTCTGCTTTTCGTGTTAATATTTGTCTGAATTTTCATATGTTTATTAATGAAAATATGTTATCTTAAAAATGCAGTCGAGAAGAAAATTCTCTGAAGTGTGTTTTGTTGAGAATGGAGCAGGAAAAGGCTACCGGTAAAGAGTGAAAATTGTCGATATTGTGGGGCGCAGTCGTGAAAAGGTCAATTTGTTTACATCCCTCATGTCATCTGAAGTGAAGTGCAATGACACAAACAAAGAAAACAACAAAAATATAAAGTGTGAAAAGAAAAATAGAGGAATTCACCAAAGCCTGCATAAATATTTTGTTTTCATTCTTATCGCAAATTGTGGGATTTATGTTTCCTTTGTGTGTGTGTTTCTATTTATCGTGAATTCCAATTCCATTAATTGGCATTTTTTGACGATTTTCAAGTTTATATTTAGCAAAACAATTTTCGGCCTTCTTTGAGCAAGGCGTGCTCAAAATGGCTACACAAATTTATAGAAGTTTCATAACGTTGTCGTTGAGCTTTACATGTTGGTTGCTGCTTTGGTGCTGCAATGTTCAAGCTCATCTGAACATATATCTGAATCCACAGGAGGTGATGCGATTATTAGGTAAGTTCATTGATCCCAGTAGAAGCGCCAAAAGTACATAAGTTGTAATTGGATTCATATGTGGTGATGCAAAGGTAATTTTTTGTCAAACTTCTGAAGGGAAGGACCCGTATAGGTCGAAAAAAGTACTTTTTCCCAATTTAACTTTGGGAAAATAAAAACGGTGCACATTACATATACATATATATACATATATATACATATATATATGTATATATGTATATATACGCAAATGTTTAAAGAATAGAATTAATTACCTTTAGTTCCCGTAAGTTGTGTCGCCGATGGGATCGAAGTAAATGTTCAGGAGAGCGGCTTTTCCGAAAACATGAACCAATTTTCAGGGGAAATGTTTTGTTTTTTTGTGTACAAACGAATTAGTGATAAGTTAGTGGATATTAAAATGCAAAATATACATAAGTGCAAAATTAATTTTATATCGAGAAAATACGTACTTCAAATAGTGGTAATTTTCAACTTTAAACGCGAATATCTCGAAACTGTAAGCTTCCTGCGGCTATAACTGTATATATTCTTGATCTTCTCTATCCGACCATACCCATTTTATCTCCGAAATCCTGGGATTGTATACTAAAGCCAACCCATCGATACTCTCGATATTCGAGCCTGACCTAGAATTGATAAAACTCAGAAATACATAATAGAAAAAAAAATCGAAATAAATTTCGAACAGTGGTGCCATGTATAGTGTGTATATCGTACAAAATCAAAATATCTAGGTTTTTGATCCTAGATATACTAGGGTCTTCGGCAAATTATATCATTAAGGAGTAATATAACGTTTTACAAATTAATTTGGCTCCTTTTTGGTAAATATTTTTTTATTATTTAAAATTTAAAATTTTGTATTAGAGTTTTGACAATAAACAGGTCCAAAGCCTGCTCCGAACATAAAATATAATATATTAAGAAATACTGTAAAATTAACAGTAAAAAGATTATAGAAAAATGTCAATGTGTAAAGCTTTCTCTATCTTTAAACTACTAGAAAACCGGATGGTAGCATTCCGTTAAGTGTAAGTAAATCGTATTTCGCTATTGCTTTTTTACACAATCGAATTATCATTTTCTTTAGGTATTATTTTTTGACATAATTCACTATATGCATATTTTTATGCCGATATATTAAAAAAACATAAATATTGCCGACCAAGAACTCTGATTAAAGGCGTTAAATCCCTGCTTCGCATAAAGTTACTTCATTTTAATGCTAACTTCTTTTAACTAAAGTTCGGTTCGACTTATTAATAGTTATTTGAACATGAAGCTGAAAATTTGGTTTCTTGACAAATAGGTATTTCTCAAATACTTTTAAGTGCTATTTGTGATATCCTTCAACACATTTAAATCAATCCTTCGTCATTCCTAATTTTAAGTTGGTTTCTTTGTCAGTTAATTAAACTATGTACACATTTTTTCTGTCAAACCTCATTCAAATTGCAATTTTTGGAGGCACGTTAGAGAAACTGTAAAGCGGGTTTAGGCTAGAAGAAGCATTATTTCCTAATATTGCTTGTGCGCAGAAGTTTTCATTTGCTTCTTTGTCTTTTCTTTCTGTCGAGGAATGCTAATTCAAAACTATTTCAAAATATTCCACGCTTTGTTTTTATACTTTGTGTTTATATTGACACCCATTGACGGCGGTGACAGGGCAGTGAAATAAAATTTCCAACTTTAGTTGATCTCCGGATTCTACCAACATTTTTCACTTCACCTCACTGCCGTTACTTTGGGACGACATTCATCATTAAAATATGCAAAAAAAGTGTCATTGTGACATTGAAGCGAGCGCATATTTGAGTTAAGTAACTCGACACGCTTCTGAAAAATACTTTCCTGTTTATCGGCATGTAAGTAGTTTGCAGCCACATACATTTACATACATACATATACAAGTTAATGCAACCCACACCCACTAAAATAAACCGCTATCCCATTCATCTATAATAGACACATATGTAATGTAAATTGACACCACATAAGCCAACCGCCTATCATAACAAATAGAGTAAACAAAGAATGTTAAAATATGCAATTTGCAAAGTAATCAGAAAAGCCTATCATAACAAATAGAGTAAACAAAGAATGTTAAAATATGCAATTTGCAAAGTAATCAGAAAATCTATTTACAATAGGAACTTGATCAAGCAACAAGAAATGCCACAGCCATTCTTTTTGCATGATCAGCAGTATAATACTATAAGAGCTAAAATTAAGAAATAAAAACAGTGGCAGTCATTAATTGACTCATACAATTGACAGTTGAAGTTGTGAGCTAGCAGTTAAGAGTTATAAGTTAAGCAATAGTGATATGTAACTTTTTAAAAAAACCAAATAATATAATAAAAAATTAATTGGCGCCTGAGCAGGGACCCGCACAAAATATCCTTCGGAAAAGTGTGGGTTTATAAACAAAAAAAACTCTAAGTTTCCATGAAGGTTACCCGAATAAACAAAGGTAACGGAAACAAACTTTAAATCAAATATCCCATAAAAGGGAGAAAAAAGTGAAACAAAAACCTAATCAAGTACCCCATAAAAGGAAAGGGGGAAAAGGAAAAGAAAACAAATTGAAACTATTCTAACTAAAATAAACTTAAAAATATATTAAAAATTTTGAAAATAAACAATAATAAAAACAACACCATCAACAGTGTTAAAAACGCGTAATAAAACAAAATAAAAATAGAGTGGGAATTAGTAAACCTAAATAAAAGTAGCAACAGCATCAACAACAACATTAACAACAACAATAATAGGAGCAGTAACAAGTAACAACAATTACGACAACATCAAGAACAACAACAAAAGCAACAGCATCAACAACATCAAGAACAACAACAAAAGCAACAGCATCAACAACAACAAGAACAACAACAATAATAAGAGCAGTAGCAACAATCACGACAACAGCAACAAAAGCAACAGCAGCAACGGAAGCCACTACAGCAGAACGGCAGAATAGCAAAGACAACCACAAGAAGATACTCGTAAGCTTATTTTTTAAGAATAATATAAGTAAAATATATATTTAATACAATATATACAGTATATATATATATAAGACCTTAATAGGAACAGACATACTTAATTGTTAGAATACGACAGACGATTGACATAAATAATTTGAGGAAAATTTGAGTGAATGTATCATAGTGATATTAGTGAAACTGGATAAGATTATAGAAAAATTTAGCAAAATGAGTGTAACAAACAATACCGCAGGAGTGCTCACAGCAGAAATTATTTCAGAATTAATAAAAAGGAATACAATTTCATTACATAATGAGATAGAACTTTTAAAAAATCAAATAACCAAATAACTCAATTAACGATAGGAGAAAATATAACAGAATATACAGTACAGACTATTGACGCGAATGTTAGATGCGACGAATCATTAGAGATAATAAAATCCTTACCGGAATTTGCAGGAAGACCTGAAGCATACGTTAGTTGGCGAGAAGCCGCCCATAACTCAATGTCTTTGTATAACCGTGGTAGCAAAAGATACTTTGCCGCTCTAACAATATTAAGAAACAAAATAATACAATACGCAAATGACGTTCTTACAAATCACGGAACGGTCCTCAATTTTGACGCGATCATAAGTCGCTTGGATTTCGCCTATGCCGATAAGCGACCAATCCATATCCTTGAACAGGAGATAAGTATTCTTCGACAAGGAAACTTGTCCATTATTGATTATTATAACGAAGTCAATAAAAAATTGACTTTGATAATTAATAAGACAATAATGTCCCATGGTTCGAATAAGGGACTAGTAGATCAACTTAATGATCAACACAGGAAAAATGCCTTGAGAATATTCATTTCAGGACTTAACGGTTCCCTATATCAAACATTTTATTCTCGTTAGCTCCATCTGATTTACCAAACGCTCTAGCGAAAGCTTTAGAATTAAATTCAAATAATATGAGAGCAAATTTTGCTTACCAATTCAGTAGGAGTCAGGTTCAGCCGAACCCAGTAAAATCGCAAGTTCATAATCCTCGAACACCTCCTCTAAACTTCACAAATAACCAGTTCCAGAACAATTTAAGATTCCCTCAATTAAATAGAAATAACCAACAATTTGCACAAAGATATAACCAAGGATTCCAGAACAGAAATAACCAACAATTTGCACAAAGATATAACCAAGGATTCCAGAACAGAAATAACCAACAATATGTACAAAGATTTAATCAAGGATACCAAAGGAATCAACCAGAACCAATGGACGTGGATTCCAGTATCCACAAACAAACTCAACACGAACAAACATACGCCAAACGGAATTTTGAAGAACTTAAAAGAACACCACAACCTCCATCTAAAATTCAACGCATAAATAATATTCAGGAAACAGCTTTTTTAGGCTAAAGACAGGACTCCATCCCATACATTTATAGGTACTGCGGAGTAACAGGAAGAAAACTAAAGGTCCTAATTGACACAGGAGCCACTTGTTGCTATTGCAAACCAGACACTTTTTTATATAGAGATAAATTAGATATAATTAAAAGAGTAAAAACAATTAACGGATTCACCATTATTGAAGAATATAGTGATGTAAATATCTTCAATACGATACAGAGATTTTATGTAATAGAAAATTTAGAAGCAGATATGCTAATAGGACTTAATATTTTGAAAAAAGCAGGAGTTGTAATAGATTTAAAGAATGAAATATTAAAATATAATAACAAAACGGAAAAAATTTATATTGAAAATAATAATGGAAATTTTAATACTACCTTGGGAAGCTCAAATGCTCCTATGGCGCCCGCTGATGAATTATGCCAGCAATTATGTAATTTAAGTACTACTCTGGGACAAGAAGATCCTAGAACGCCAGCGAAGAATAATACCGCTTATACTAATTTAAAAAATGGAAATATTGAATATTTGAAAACGGAAATAAAGAATGAAATCTGAAATCGAAAAATTCATTCAAATATAAATACAAATTTACCCTTTAGAACGGACGTTAAAGCTGAAATACGCACAATTGTTGAAACTCCCATATGGAGTAAACAATACCCATACCCCTTGTCCGTTAATACTTTTGTGAACAATGAAATAAAGAATCTATTAGATAATGGTATAATACGTCCAAGTAAAAGCCCCTACAACTCTCCAATATGGGTTGTACCGAAGAAAGGAATAAATGAAAATGGTTCACCAAAACTTAGGCTAGTTATAGATTATAAGAAAATTAATGAAAATACAGTTCCCGATAAATACCCTATCCCAGACACAAATGTTATATTAGCAAATTTAGGAACAGCAAAATACTTCTCTACTCTAGATTTAGAGTCAGGTTTCCATCAAATTACAATGCAGGAAAAGGATATAGAAAAAACAGCTTTTAGTGTCAACAATGGCAAATATGAATATTTAAGACTACCTTTCGGATTAAGGAATGCCCCTAGCATATTTCAAAGAGCGATGGATAATATATTACGCAGTTATGTATAGGAAAGTTTTGTCATGTATATATCGATGACATAATAATATATTCAAATAATATAGAGGAACATAGAGAACACTTACAGATAATAGTCAAGACACTTAAGGATGCCAATATGAAAATATCTTTAGAAAAATCCAAATTTTATGAAACCGAAGTCGAGTTTTTAGGATATATGGTTGCCCAAGGAATTATTAAAACCGACCCAAAAAAAATTGAGTGCATTAAACACTTCCCTATCCCATCTACCTTGAGACAATTACGAAGTTTCTTAGGAATTACAGGATACTATAGAAAATTTATTCAAGACTACGCTTTAATAGCAAAACCCTTAACCAGATACTTGTCAGGAGAAAATGGAAGAATTTCCCAACATATGTCAAAGAAAGTAAAACTGGATTTAGACCAAGAGGCAGTTATTGCATGTGAAAAACTCAAAAATCTATTAGCAAATCAAATTGAACTGGCACAACCAGACTATACAAAAAAATTTATTTTAACTACGGACGCATCAAATGTTGCAGTCGGAGGAGTTCTGTCCCAAGAAGATAAACCAATCACGTTCATATCGAAGACATTAAATAACACTGAATTAAGTTACGCAACAAATGAGAAAGAGTTATATGCTATCGTATTTGCTTTGAAAACTTTAAGGAATTACCTTTATGGCGTTACAAACTTAGAAATCCACACGGATCATCAACCTTTAACATTTGCAGTTTCTACCCGTAATCCTAATGCTAAAATGAAGCGATGGCATGCATTAATCGAAGAATATTCTCCAAAAATCATATACAAACCGGGAAAAACTAACGTTGTAGCAGACGCTATTTCACGACAATACTTACACAATATATCAGACATTTCAAGTAACAGCACTCAACATTCAGCAGAAAGTAGCGACAATATAAATATAGCAGAAACAACCCGACCACTAAATCAATATTCGCAACAGATATTACTGAGTAAAGCCAGATTCACCATACATGAATCAATTACAAATTTCGGAAAAACACGGCACATTATAGATTATGATACAGTTGACAATTTGATAAATATACTTAAAGAATTTTTGAAACCAAATGTGGTTACAGGTATACATTGCACCGTAGAAGATTTGTACGAAATAAAATCCAAATTATTAGAAACATTCAATATTAAATTTCTTTATACTAAAAACTTCCCAACAGACATAACTAACACAGAAGATCAAAACATGATTGTCGAGCAAACACACAATCGAGCACATCGAAATTTTAGAGAAAACTTAAAACAAATATGTAAATTATATTATTGGCCAGATATGACGAAACAGTTTAAGGAATATGTTCGAAATTGTGACATATGTAACAAAAACAAATACAATCGCCACCCTCAAAGAGTGCCCATCGGTGAAGCTCCTATACCAGAAAGGGAAGGAGAACAAATTCATATAGACATATTTTTTGTACAGAAATTAAAGTTCTTAACAGCAGTAGACGCTTATTCCAAATACTTAGTAATCAAACATATAGATGACAGAATAGACCTAGATCAAAAGGTCCTTGACATACTTCAAAGCTTTCCCGAGACAAAATACATTACCTGCGATAATGAACCAGGTTTCTCTTCAATTCAATTCAAATCTTTAATGCAGAGAATGAACATCGACATTTATTATTGCACCCCGAAACATAGTACCACAAATGGTCAAGTGGAAAGAGTACATTCAACCCTAATAGAACTATCACGTTGTATTCAACAAGAATATCATTTAATTAGCGATTTAGAAAGTATTTACAGGGCTGCACAACAATACAATAAAACAATCCATTCCGTAACTGATAAAAAACCTATAGATATATATTTTAATAAAATCACACACAATGAAATACCATTAAAACTAAGCAACGCACAGGGAAAAATGATAGAAAGAAATAATAAGAATAGAATAATGAAAACATATAAAAAGAATGACGTTATATATGAAAAAATAATAGGAGAAAGAAATAAGTTACAACCAAAATACAAAAAACAAAGGGTAAAAGAAGATTTAGGTAATACTGTAAGAATATATAGTAAGTCAAGAATAGTTCATAAAGATAATATAAAAATATAAAACTAATTTCAGAAAATGATTCTTACATTAATAATTATCCTTTTGATACCATTCACTCAATGCGAAATTATTGACTATACGAGAGACGATTATGTACTAATAGAAATTGGACCAGCCGCGACTTACACTGACTGGGGGGACATATTTCACATTACAAATTTGACATATTATAAAGAAATTCTATATGACACAAAAACAAAACTAATTAGGGAGTCACATAGCTCAAACTATATAAAAATCAAGACCAGTGATACGGGAAACACAATTTATTATAATAAATTCAACACGGACTTAGAAATGGACCAAATAGAACGACTAATATCACAATTAGAAATTACGACGGGGAGAAAATCGAAAAGAGGTTTAAATGAACTCGGTACAATATGGAAATGGATTTCGGGAACACCAGACCATGACGATATTGTACGAATAAACGCAAAATTATCTGAACTAGTAGAAAATAACAATAGACAGTTTACGACAAATTCCAAATTATTTGAGGTAGTTACACAACTAACAAATATTGTAAGTAAAATAGAAAACAGTTCGACCTTAATTAACATAATGCAACACAGAAATAAATTAATACTAACAGATTTAGAAAATACTCTCCAAACTATTGTATTAGGAAAAGTGGGAATTCTTAACCCAACAATATTGAATATGAAAGAAATTAAAGATATTGTAAATCATGAGCACAATAATTTTACAATCACAGATGTAATTGACGCATCTAAATTTAAAATAGTACAGAATAACGAAATAATTGTAATATATATTAAATACCCTGTAATTAAAGATATATGTATATTATATGAAGCCAAACCTATAAGTCAAAGTGATGGGAAATTAGTAATAGAAAATGAAATAATTAAATGTAAAAACACATATTCTAACATTAAAACATGTAAAATAGAATTAAGTGCTAGCTATTGTGAAATAGATTATAAAAAAACTTGCTTTTCTAAAATTTTAAATAATCAAAAAGGAGACTATCTGAAAATTAAAGAAAAAAACAAACAATTAGAAATTGTTAAAGATGGCATAATCTTAATATCAGGAAAACACACAGTTGATAACATCGACCTTAATGGCACATATTTAGTAACTTTCAATAACACTATAGTAATTGACAATAAAATTTATGAAAATCCAAGTAGCATAATTTGGAACTATATTAAAACAAATCAGCCTAGTCGGTTTGATGTCCTCGAATATCTTGAATCAGAAAATATAGATTTAAAATTTAAAAATACAAACCTTTTAAATATGGGCCAAGAAGAAATTAAATCTCACCCAACTCTTTGGGCACTCTTATTTTTGGCAATAATTATTGTTTTGATTTATGTAATTATTAAAATCCGGGAAAAAATTAAAAAATATAAAATAAAGAAAATTGAAGAAGCTAATGTCAATATGCTTGAAACTATCACAAATTTGATGAATTAACATCCTAAGCCGAAACGAGGACGTTTCTTTTTTTAACAAGGGGGTAGTTAATGCAACCCACACCCACTAAAATAAACCGCTATCCCATTCATCTATAATAGACACATATGTAATGTAAATTGACACCACATAAGCCAACCGCCTATCATAACAAATAGAGTAAACAAAGAATGTTAAAATATGCAATTTGCAAAGTAATCAGAAAAGCCTATCATAACAAATAGAGTAAACAAAGAATGTTAAAATATGCAATTTGCAAAGTAATCAGAAAATCTATTTACAATAGGAACTTGATCAAGCAACAAGAAATGCCACAGCCATTCTTTTTGCATGATCAGCAGTATAATACTATAAGAGCTAAAATTAAGAAATAAACAGTGGCAGTCATTAATTGACTCATACAATTGACAGTTGAAGTTGTGAGCTAGCAGTTAAGAGTTATAAGTTAAGCAATAGTGATATGTAACTTTTTAAAAAAACCAAATAATATAATAAAAAATTAATTTACATATACATATATACGTATTAGAGCGGGTTTAATTTTTTCCATTCAATTGCATATGCGCGAAATTATCTCCCAATCATCCTCAACAACTTTTGTCTAAAACCGGTTCCGAGCCAGCGATTTTTAAGGTGAAACTTAATTTTTTAGAGATTTAAAAATTTTTTAGTTAGTTTTTGTGAAATTCGAATGAAATTTAATACATACATACTATATGTACATAAGTGAATTTTGATATTCGATTGATCATTTGTTGCTATATCACATAGCTCCCATACAACCGATTATTGAAATTTTATTCGTTTTAATGTGTTCAATTAAAGGGTTAAGAACTCGCAGAATAATCCTTGATATCGCATTCGAAAAATATTTTCCGTTTTATGAATTATAAATTTCAATTAGGCAATCAAAGAGAAAAGAAAAATGTCGTTTGTATGGGAGATTATGTTATAGTTTTCCGATTTTCCTTATTTTCACTCTCATTGTTAATTATGTATTAGAGAACAGTTATGAAAAATTACGTGCTCTTATTTTTTTTTTGAAAGTATTATACCGAAAATATTGTGAATAATCGGTTGTATGAGAGATAAACATATGTTATAGTTCTTGTATTTTCTTTATTTTCACTGTCATTGATATGTCATATGTACTAGAGGACAATTCTGCAAAATTACATGATCTTGGCTTTTAAGGCAGAGTACCGAAAAATAAAACATCTGAATAATTGGTTGTAGAGTGGATATGCGACATAGTTGTCCAATCTGGCTGATTTCGACAAATGATCAATCTAATGTTGAAATTACATTCGGATATCTCAAAAGCTGAGGAGAAATTTTTATAATGTCTAAAAATTAAACTTCAACCACAAAGACGCTGGGTCGAAACCTATTTTAGACAAAGTTGTGCAGAAATATAGGTATAATATTTTCCGCATACGGAATTTTATAATTTTTACCCGCTCTAATGTATAAGAATTGCAGTTATTGGAGTGTTGAGTTAACATTGAGAAAATCACTATGTTTACCCCACTCTGCATTCACCTACGCCTTGCCGAACAGCAGTGCTGCCACAGCCCAGTTGGTCACGTTTGTCGCACTTGCTTCGCATACTTGCCACTTAGTTTTCCAAGAAGCGCTCCAATGCTTCTGAAGTTTTTTCATATTCTCCTTACCGTTTTTTCGCATATCGTTTCTTTTTATTTGAGTTTCCAGTTCTCCGTTCGCGTCTGCTGGAACCAACGCCAACGAAATTTGTAAGTGTAAACAAGGCAGGCGAACTTCAAGTTGTGCCTTCAGTTTCAGTTCAACTCAATTGAAGCTTTGCATGCAAGTGTGGTTTTAGTTGTGGATCCTGGTGTTACACTCCACGCTGCCACAGTAATGGCAGAAAACGCACCTGATTGTGTCAACTTGGAGATGAGCTAAAAGTTGGAGTATTTTCTCAGAACTACAACAATAAAAATAACTCATGCAACAACTGGTAAAATACGGAATACTAATGAAAAGCAATAACAAGTATTTTCATAGTTGGTAAAAAAAATAAAAAAAGAAGAGCAAATAGTAAAAAATAACAGTAACACAAATTAACAATTTGAAAATGGCAACACAAGAAAACGGGAAAAATCAACAACAATGACAATCACAAAATAAAGCAGAATTAAATGAGCAACAACTACAATTTTGAAGTTGGAGTAGAGCAAACGAATGGAAAATGATGTAACAAAATTCAAATTAAGCATGAATTGACGACAAATGAAGTATAACAACAATAATTGAGATGAAAAAAAAATCATTCACTTCAGTTTGAGTTGGTAAACAGCGTAGCGATTTAGGAAAGAAATTAGGAAAATCATCACATCTCTTGAAACTTAAAACACTCGTGCACTAGTATAAAGTCAGTTACAGCGCAGCATTCTAATGAAGAGCTTGGGTTTATGTGAACGAGCGCGTCCATTGCATTACGAATTATTTACCAATTGAAATTCCATTGCAGAAGCGAGATGTGAGAAATACGACAATTTTTATATAAAATTTTTTGAAGCACGATAAAAGTTTCAGATGTATTCATAAATTAATAAATCAAAGGACTTGTTCAAAAAATTCTTGGCCAAAAACTATACTGTAACGATGCCCTAGTCTCCATATTCGCCAGACATGGCTCCGTGTGACTTTTTCCTATTTCAAAAAAAAATCCTTAGAGGGCTGTCATTTTACAAGCTTACATGACAGTAACGGGTGCTCGAATAGAGGTACTTTTGTTATGTCGTGTTCAGTATTGTTTATGATTTTATTATGGAGAGACTTGCGCCTGAATAATATTTACAAATATGTAATTCATCTTTATTACGAAATTTCACGTTCTGTAAAGAATGAGTTTCGCGCGCTTCGCTCAACTTATGGTCAACATAATCGGCTTACTGAGAGTACTATTTGTAAAATCATCACCCATCTCAAGACTCAGCATCCACAATTTGATAATATTAGACCGAATAGACCACGTCCAGCACGTGGTGAAGAAAATATAGCAGCCGTAGTGGAGAGTGTACACGAAGACCGTTTACATTCGCTGTGGTTCGCAGCTACTTGGGCTGACGTTTAGAACGACGCATTTTATGTCGAGATCTTAAGTTAAAAGCGTACAAAATACAACATGTGCAGAAACAGAAGCCGCCCGCCTTGCCATGCGACATCCCTTCGCGGTCTTGAAAAGTTCAAAGAAGATCCGACGTTATCGAGACAAATTTTGTTCAACGATGTGGCCCATCTTTAGCTAAATGGGTATGTAAAGAAGCAAAATTGCCGCATTTGGGACGAAGAGCAACCTGAAGAGATTCAAGGGCTGCCATTTCATTTCAGAAAAAACAACGGTTTGGTGCGCTTTGTAGATCGGTAGAATCATTAAAACTCGTGATCTCGGGAACAGCGCATCAATCAATGGATTTATTGAGATATCACTTCAGTGAACAGATAATTTCCGTTTTTGGCCAGTCGATTGACCAAAAAAAGATCCTGTGAAAAAGATAATCTTAAAAAAATATATGCCAAAGAATGTACTTTCGAATGATGATAAAAGCCCCCCCCATTAACTTTCCCATTTCTGAGTAGCTATTCTAAACCGGAGAAGGGGTGGTATAAGTGGATAATATCGATTTGGTGGATAATATTTTAATCGCGGACACATTAATGCAGACAAATAAACATTTTTTTGAATAACGAAACGATGTGCTCAAATTGAAAGGTGAATTTTGTCCATTTCATCTCCTTCAAAGTAATCCCCTTCCTTTGCAATACACTTATGCCAATTTTTCAGTCATCATAGCATTTGGAAAAATCCTCCGTCGTGATGACCATCAAAGCCTTTTTCGATTGAGCTTTTATATCCTCAATTGAGTCAAAACGGTGACCTCTCATAGGTCATATGAATTTGCGGAATAGCCAGAAGATACACGAAGGTAAATCAGGCCAATGCGGTGGTTGCGGCATGATATTAGTTGAAAATGTGGAGAAATGATCACGAATAACCAATACATTATGAGATGGTGTATTATCGCACTTCTTTGTTCAATAAATTCAGACATAGTAAAAATCGAGAATTCACTTTTAGAGCCTCACAAAACGACGCGTATCTCAAATACTAATGAATATTTTAACGTGAAATGTAGCATGTACTAACAGTACTACCAGCTTACAGAAAAAAAATTAACAATTCGAAAAACACGTGAAGTATAAATTAAAATGCACCTTTCAATTTGATCACAGCAGTATATGTAGGTATGTACATAAGTACATATATAAATTATCAGGATGATGAAACGAGCCGAATTTTGAATGACGGTCTGAGTGTCCGTCTGTTCGTCCGAGCAAGCTATAAGTAGAGTAAAATATATCTTAATGAAACTTGGCACCTGTGCGCAGGAAATTAAAAAAAAAAAATGCTTTTACTTTGAAGAGATGAATTGGGCCAGATTCACCTTTCAATTTGATGACGGTAGTATACATATGTATGTCATATATAACTTTATATCTACCTCGATTAGTTTTAGGTGATACGTTACTGTTAAGGTGAACAAAACTATTATACTCTGTAGGCACATGTTGCAAGAGTATAAAAATCCGAAAACTCTTTAGGCTCATGTTGCCGGCTGTGTGTGCGTATTTTACACGTTTATGCTGCACATTAAATGATTCGCGGTTGCTCAGTTGACTGCCGATACTCATGACACTGTTGTTGTTTTTGCTGTTGCAGTTCAAAAGCTATTTATTTTTTATTGATTTGTTTAACGAAGATGCAGTTAATGGGTGACAATTTCCTCTTCATTATATTTCGCCTTCTTTTTATTGACTTGGTTTTAATGTCGTTGTGCAACATGCCCCATCTGGCCATTATTTCCTTTTCAGCTCACATTAAGCCATGAAGTGTGCAACTAATTATGGATTTAGCATTGCCTGCTGCATACCAAATTATATGAGAGCGTTCAATTTCTGTGTGACTGTTTTTATATATTTCTACAACACTTTTTATTTATTACGATTTATCATGAACTCTAATTTAGTGCTTTCTCTTACATACATATGTACGTATGTATATATGTACGTATGGACATGAATATGTCTGTAATTCTCCATAAAATTATGAATCCTTAGTTTTCATCGGATTTTTTTTTGTTTTCTACCCCTTTTTATAGTGATGGAATGTGTGTCTTTATGAGCGGCAGTCACGTGCCGTGTTGCACTTTGCAATGAATGAGAAACCATTGGGATGCTGCCCAATTGATATGAAGTTGCCTCTATTTGTCTACTAAATATAAACTTCTTCATATAAATTTGAGTGCATGGTTCGAAATGCTGCGGTAATAAGTAAAGTTGTCTATAATATATGTATGTACACATACAAACTTGTATGTATTTATTTCGAATATGTATGTATATAGAAAATGTTTTTTGTTAATGGGATTTAATTATGCTTTAAAAAAAGTGTGCTAAGAACACTTCAATTAAGCAACAATGAAATTAAAAAAACGTGAATCGTAAATTAAAATTATTCGGCTTAAAATTACCGTTATTAAGAAAAGTAAGTGATTAAGAATTAAGAAACATGTTTTTTTTGTGAAAGTTCAGAATAGAATCATTCATTTTTTGTGTAAAAATCAGATGCATAATGAGTATTATGCAATAGGGTATAAGTACCCAGTACAAATGATCATACGTACACAGCTGAGTCGACTTAGCTACGTATGTATAAGTGAATTTTGTGGGAGGTCTTTTCTTGCGAATTACTTCACCTCACTTATTTATGTATTTGATATTGTTTTGTTAACAGCCGAACACTGATCAGGAGTTATGCTGCGCCACTCTGCACTGCTTTTTTATTTGGTTTTAGGGCTACTCAAAAAATTTAATACATATTTTGTTCAATTAGTCATAACTTAATGATCCGAAATCTGTGTGTTCGGATTGGTTTGTTGAGATCTCCAAAGAAGGGGCATATACGTAATTCGCCGTATCTTTTACCAGACTTTTTCCATAATGTTTTTATATATTTCTTCTGTAAATTTCCATTTTGGCAGCGTTAACAATTTTACTTTGTAAAAAAATTTGATTTTTTCGTCTACACTACTTTTAATTTTAACGGTCCTCCATATGAGATCTTTACTATCTCTACGCTCGTCAAATGACTTACATACATACATACATATATAATTGTATGGTATTCCTAAGTTCTTAAATTTATTGGCGCGATCCTTTAGTGTTAAATAAGAATGCTATGCTTGTTGTTTTTTTTTATGTATTTCCTTACATAGTTTCCTTACAAATAGTTTGATGGAGATACAATGTACGGCTTAATTAGTGGCAGAATACGAAGTAACTTTAGTAATTACTATATGGTAGAAGGAAAGGTGTTTCTATGGAATGATAAGACAAGTTTAGTTTTAAAGTATCTAAACCATGGTATTAATAATTCTTTAAAAGAATCAGAACCTGCGTATGTGCATATATATATACATATCTTATTTTACACAACAGGCCCCTGTTACCGAAACTACCCAAAACACACGTCTTATCTTGTACGTAAATGGTTGTTATGGAATTAAAAATAAATCACCAGACATTAAACCTATTCAAAATATCTGGAACTATTAAGAAAACCGTATTCGAAAACATCGAGTTCCTTCAAAATAAGGCCAAAATTCGGATCATCGACTTAGTGGGTCAAAATATCTGGAAATAATACTAGAAATCGAGTGAGAAGCATACGTCGACGTCTAGAGACAATAATTGCAACAAAATGTAGGCCAAAAACCGCTAAAACTATTGTAATTACTTTTGATTTATATAAATAATCATTGGTGTACGTAAACTTTTTTGATATGAATTAGGCGCATTTTCAGCTTTAGCTTTAATTTTTTTTATTTGTGTAAACAAAAATATTTTGATATGTTATATTTAATTAAAAACCACAAAATTTATTAACTTTGAAAGAAATAAACGTGCCGTAATTTAATGCAACTAGGTGTACCTATGTAAACTTTATTGGTCCACTGTATGTAAGTATATGTGCATAAGGGATCGTTCACTAATTAATTTCGTTTTTTACCGTGCGATTCTGTACTGTGATACAGTCTCAAGTCTCTAAATTTGAGATTTTAAGTTAGATACAATTTTTGAGACTTGAGACGATTTTGCTATTCTGTAAGTGACAGTCACAAAATCTATTACATTTCATTATTCAGACATGTTTTTAAACTTGAATGAAGATAAATATGTCGATAGCAAATATTAAATTTTCTATAACATAGGCAAAAAACATAATTATCAATAAAAATAAAAATATATGTTGACTTTGTTTCATAATATTTACGAAATGTATGTAAAATTCATTTATTTTTAACCTTTTCGTGTTTGAGTTGCTTACAAAATATAAAAAAACGACAACCGATTAATATCAATGATGATCTCTATTCAGTATATTCAAAATGGCAGACAAGAGCTTCTTTTAGGCTTTGTGACCTGCTAACTACCAGGCCTCAAATTTGAGGCAATATTATGAGACTAACACTAGAGACTGTTTAGTGAATAGTAACTAGTCACAAATTGAGATTTTACAGAATAATTTAACGATTTTTTATTGTGTTAACCATTTTATAAAATAATTTATTCTCCATTTTGATCCAATACCATTTGCTATCTTTCGGATTAGAGATTTATACATAAATTGTTTACGGGGCATCTCACCAGGATAGAATTTATGGAATACTACCTGTATTGCTGTGCCTATTGCCTGTGGAGACTCCACATTGCTCATTGCTTACTATGTATGGAATACAAATTAGTTTGCCATATATTGTAAGCTATAAGCTGTCACTTCAGCAGTTTGACAGCGCAGTTTTCACTTCTATGAAAATTTCGAAGAGCCAACATATCCCATTTGCATATATGTAAGTATGCCGACGGCATTTTCATTTCGGTAATATGAAATTTAGAAGAACGAATATTAAGACGGTTGTTATGTTATAAAAATATAGTACATTTTCAAAATACCATTTTTCCAAAAAATTAATATTTAGTTTAATATTGTTAATTTACTGAAAAATTATGCAAATTGGGTTGGGAATGAGCAAAGTTTTAAATTTAATAAACTTTAACAAGCATAAATCAAAATATCATTGCTCATTTTACATTTATTATTTTAATTGGTATATTAAGTTTGTGCAACAATTATTATTTACTAGTCCAAAAATATGAATGCTTATTTCTCCAGAAATACATTTGTGAAAAAAGGATCTTTATTCTTTTTTTATTTTTCACATAAAAGATGTAAGGAGTTCACTAGCTTAAAACGTGCGCTGCATCAGCTACTTACCCGACGGCATTTCAAGAGCTCAAAGCATGCGCTACATCAGCTCGAACCTACCTACCCTACGCCTTTGCACAAAAGATTATATTACGATAGCAAATGCCCACATACAGATTTGGCAATGGCAATAGCAATAGATTTGACAGTTGTGCTATAAATTCTATCCTGTCCAGATGCCCCGTTAACCCTTGCGGCTTGTCGCTGGTAAAAATGCATACATAAATGGATCACTTTGATCCATGAATTTGACGATATAAGTATAAGCAAATAACAGTCGTTAATGCTACGAAGAAAACTTCGTTGTTAGAACATGAGGAAGTCATGTGTCAAGTTTCGAATTTAATCCTAGACGTTTCATGTGCTTGTGAATGGTCGCGTTACACTAATTTAAACATTCAACAATTTCTCAAGTTACATTTAGCAACAGCTTACTTTTATTCACATATGCTTCAAGACTTCTTCCAAGTTACATTTAGCAACAGCTTACTTTTATTCACATATGCTTCAAGACTTCTTCCACTGGTACATTCTCAAGTTGGAAATTGGCAGAACCGCAAACCAAATTCGGCATTGGCGTTCGGTTAACCCATCTTCTCCGTACAATCACATATTTTTGCCTTGCTTGAAATGTATTTACATATACCTTTTTTGATAGTAAAACAATAAAATATTCCGAAAATGCTATTTTCGATGTCCGAATTTCGATAGGACACCAAACAAAAACTATTCTGAGGAATAATAAAAGAGTTGTATGTAAGTATGTACATTTATTTTAACAATAAATCAATTAAGATTTAAACGATTGCAAAAAAAATACAATGTCTCATTTTTGAATTGTCAAACTGGTACTCACATAGTACGTTGCCAACACTTTCAATGTGGTTATCAAGTAGGTACCGTTATTTTTGACTGGTATTATTTGCGTATAGTTAAAAGGTATTATTTGGTATGTAAATTTCTTTTTTGTTGTAATTTTTGAAAAAAAAAAAAAAAAAAAAAAAACAACTGGTGAATAAGCAAACATCTCAAGATTTATGGGGGATGGTGGAGTTGGAAGATTTTTGGGTGGAGGAAAGACAAAAAAAAAATGCAAGACCCAGGCTGGAAACAAAGTCGTTAAAAGTGCCAAGGAACACCCTAAAATATCCGCTATCACTAACACCAAAGAGTCGAAGGAAGCTGGCATTGCAAAAATCATCATCATATCCACCGATTTTAGAGTATATGTATACACGAAACAAGTCACAATTAGCGAAGAGAAATATTGCGAAGCGTTAACTATATTTGGAAGAGAATATTGACTGCGAAAACGAATTTTGCGATTCTGTAATTTTTTACCGACAAGACCAAATTTAATTTATTTGGTTTTGAAGGTCGTCAATTTATTTGGCCTATCGAAGTATAAGAGCTGCAAGATAAATATTTAAATAATGCTGTAAATCATGGTGGAGACAAAATTATGTGGTATGTGAAATTATGAAAATAATGGACTACTTGGCAATATAAAAAAAATAAAAATATTGGTAGCTAAAATCAATATAAATGGTGGTTACTGCTTTGTTCAGGATAAGTGGTTTAGGAAAAGTTATTGTACAACGTGAAAAAAGTGCTGCTTTATCCTCCCCAGACCAGTGCAGATCTCAATTCCGTCGAGGCTAGGTTTAGGCTGCTCTTCAGGAAATATAGGCAACTATTTGTCCTGAATGAAAATAAATACAAATTAATAAAATGGCGTTTTTCTGAGTTTTGGGTGCAACTCAACCTAAATACAAATCAATAAAAAGAGTAAGACTTTTAAATTTAAATTTCGTGCGTAAATCCATTTGTCGATATATTTTTTTCTAAATTGGTATGACAGTGAGATCAATGTCACATCAATTTAATCATTAGTGTTTAGTATACGCTTGTCCTTTTGAAGTAAGTACATACATACATAAAGTGCATTCGGTTCGATTTTTGCGGTGATTGAAATTATTCAACAAAGAAGTTCCATTAAATTTTGTGTGCGGATCAAATTTTTGGTGCAGAAACATTCAGAATGTTGGGAAAAGACCTTAGGTAATAATTGTTTGTCGCGAGAAAATGTTTTCGATTTGTACAAATTATTCAAAGAGGGTCGAGATAGCGTTGACGAGGAACCACGTCTAAGACGGCCATCAACATGAACTGATAATTAACACGTCAAAAAAATAAAGGAATCGGCCATTCACAGTAGGGATCTAACCGGCATCGTTGGAATATCGGAATGATAAGTGAGAACCATTTTGAAAGCGCCTAAGAAAAGTAAAAATTAAGTTCGAAGTTCACTAAATTTTTTCGAAAAACAGCGTCGCTTTAACGTCTGTGAAACAATGCTTTCCGACTACCAGGATGGTCTAATATCGTGGCAAAGGTGAGCCGCAGCCGAAAAAAACATTTCAAAGCAGGTTAAAAAATCAAGAATATGTTGACAGTTTTCTCTGATTACTCGTGCACCGTACGAGTATTGGCTTGATTTACCTCCGTGTGACTTGTGGTTGTTCAGTAAACAATTCAATTGAAAACATTAAACGTGATTCGCTACGCGCTTTGACGGTTATTCCGAAAATTGACTTTAACAACTGTTTCGAGGATTGGAAAAAACAAGTGTATTGGGGCAAGGAGATTACGTTGAGGGGACGACATTGATTTTGAAGAAAAAATTAAGAACTTTAAAATTATGAACAAATTCTTACTAAATTAAATTCTCTACCTCTACAACTTTTTAGGCCACTGTAGAAAATTTCATTCCGTTATAATTAATAAAGATAATGCTTAAGCTGCAGAAACAATTGCGGACAGGCCATAAAAAGAACAGTCTTCTTATCACTGTTTTTTTTTTTGTTCAGTATTTGCTCTCAATATGTGTAGCCAACCATGCAGGTCTGATTTACTGAGTATGTACATATGTACATATGTATGTATAGTATGTATATTGTTTGATTCCAACTAAAAATCAGCATCTCATTGCAAAATTATAAAATTTTCATTATTTATGTAAACACATACTTTTTATTAAACCGGAATTATGCATACAATCGTGTGTACATATATATATACATACATACATATAACTGTATAGTGCCGATATAACTGGTAGCGAATCCAGGGCAAACGTCGCTGCCGCGTTATTTGTGATTCCTTATTCACTTTGAACGACGGCTTTACTCCTGTGCCAGTGCTACAGAGTGATTTGAGGCGGCAGATGCTTCCTATGCGGTTGACAAAAGGTTATCGGTTTCACCGCAGATGTAACAGACTCAGCAGTCAGCGAAACAGCTCGCGGTAAATGCCCAGATTAAAGAGAATCAGGGAAGAGAAAAGGAACATGTTGATCAATCGAAGCAGTTCAAATAGAATTGAATGAATGTGGGAGCTATTTGTAGGGTGAAAAATATTTCGCACAAATTAACACACAGTGCAATGCCCTCTAAATGTCGGTTTTTTGTCAACAGTTGTTGTAGGCTTTGTTATACGAGCCATTGGATTTGCAACTTGTTCGTACCAATGTAAAACACTTTTCATAATCTAAAGAGTCAGAGGGATTCGAGTACAACTATTCAAAGTTTATTGTCCTTTTGCATACGAATGGAGTTAAGAGCTCCATCAAGTCTTTACATGAATTAAAGAAATATACCATGTGTTATTATAACAGGTACTCAATTTACGAATACTTTTCTAAGGATTTCGTCTTACAAAGTTTTAGAAGACACCTAAAATTTTTTACCGGCAATATACATATGTACATATTTGTAAAATATTTCTATGGTTTAATGTTTATTTAATCCTTTATTAATAAAATACCCCATGACAAAACTTATAAAAATTAGATTAACAATATTTAAACACAATCTGGATGCACAATAAGCATTCGCTTATTTTTGCCTCTCCAGGCTTCAATAAATCACCCAACGAGAATCTAATCCACATCCTCACTTAATCGAAAATGAAAAAAAAATAATAATCGCTTTAATCTATAAGATGAATTTTTCATAAGATACTAATTTTCATTAGCCTCTCAGGCAATTCAATATCTGGTGCTGTTTGAAAGCTGACCATCTAATAACAGCAACGTATGTACATACTATTTGCCACAAACATTCGCAGCCCGCCATTTATAGAAATGCGCAATATAAGTATGTATTAAGTATGTACATATGTACGCACATGTACATAAAAATTACATTTAAGCAATGTGCAGGAAAGACGCCACATTTGAGATACTTATGTACATAAGCATGTCTTGTGCTCTGCTGCGCTAACGAGAGATGCAAACGAGAGCGATACGGGCAAAATTGCTGCCTCAGATTTGACGGGCTTGCCAACTGGTTGCTGTTCGGCTGTCAACTGACGGGTCATTAGTCTGTGTCAAAAGCAATTGACTTAAATCGCAATCGTGCAATCACATCACAGCACAGCGTCAGGCTCGAGCCGATACTGTGCTTTGGCTTTTCGCAGCTTAAATTTGCTCGGTTCGACTCGGGGCGGCGGCTCTATTTGTGGTGGCAGCCGCAGGATCAGATGCGTAATTAATTTGCAACAAATACCTCTCTAAACCTTGTTGCGGCAAAGCGTATTCGCACAAACTTAGCCTCGTACCTGCATGTACATACATATATGATGTTTGTGTTTAGCTTCTGCAGTCTTTCACTGCTGGCAAATAGGCCAAGCAAATATCCATAGTTTACTTGCAACTGCCACTGGTGACGTTTGCCTGATGCCACATGCTTCTACCTGCTGCTGCGCTGTTGCTCTTCTGAATTCGAAGCAATTTGTTTTACTCACAGATACAGTAAATCAGTTGTCACTCAAATGCACAGATAAACGACCACAACTATCCGTGTTTATGTGTATGTTTGCTTACAAAAACAGACGTATGTACATACATACATATGTATGTATATAGACACCGTTGAAATGTGTACAAAATGCAGAGAAAATTAAACGTCCGTTAGGAATATTTACTTTTGTGGAGAAAGTGAGCGCAAACTTTAACGTTAGGGCGACTATCAGTTGTATAAACAAATATAAGAGCATATGTTTTTTTTTGCGTGCTAATCCTGGCGAGAAATGCGAATAATTTCCTTCTGCACCCAATAGTTTGGATATAAGATTAAGTCACCAGCATAAGTTTTTCCAAAATCTCGTTCTTAACGTTTTGGTAAGATTTAAGCATTTAAATTGTCATCAATAATTCATGTTTCCTAAACACCTCCACCTTTAAAGTTATTCCTCGTTTAATTTGTAAGTCTATGTTCGAACATGTCTATACTGTCGGTAAACCATGACCTCGAATTTGCTATAAGCATCAGAATAACAAAATATTGCATGCGACAAGATAGGCCGACAAAATAATAATTATTACAACCGTCCGAAAATTCCGGCAGGAATCTGCAGGCATTATACATATTATGTATGCTCACCCAAGCATTTGAAGAAAGTAATACTAAAAAGAAAAATTCTTCAGAATGTTATGACGTATTATATCCGATGAAATAGTGGTCATCCTAAATGAACTGGATTGCTAAAACTAGGTGGAAAGTTTTCAGTTATATTTTTATTAAAAGGGAAATAATTCAAAAGGCACATATTGTCAAAATAGATAAAGCCGGGAAAGATTTAACACAGCCGTCAATTACGGTTCAATAAGCCCCCCATTGCTTCCTTCCAAAATATTTAAAAAAGCATGTTTAGCTTACCGGCGGATAAATGTATGTACATTAGCAAAAGCGTAAGCTTGTTCCCTTTTCACTAAAACCAGAAGAAAACCAGCCGATTATATTGAATAATATCTTATTTCCTAAACAACTTTTTATAACTCTAAAATGTAATTGTTTAATTTCCGATAATAACTAATTAATCTTAAGGGGGTACTCTCATGTGAACGCATACATTTTACCTATTTTTTTTTTAAATCAAAGTAGTCCCTAACAAAAAAAAAAAAAAAAGTAGTTCACTGGTCATGGTGATAGCGGCTGTTCATGTTGTCTGAAATAAAAAAAAAATCGAATGGATTATTATTCAATAGTTCTGCGGCTATTGTCCCTAGCAAATATAATCAATTTCATCAAAAAATGTCAAACTTCAAAAAAAAAGTCACGAAAATCTTGTTTTTTTTTGTTAAAAATCGTTTAAAAACAATATGACAATATTTTCGAAAATAAAAAATTCTGGTAGGGACGACAACTATAAATGAGTAGAAGAGCATATGTAAATTTTAAAGCAATCGGTTGAATACTTTTTTTTAGGACCATGACAGTTTCAGAAAATGATGATTCGAGAAAAATGTGTTTAGAAACGTAGCAGCTGCAGACCTGTCATGGCGCCTGGTAGACAGTCGCTTTCGACACGTCGGCGACTAAGAGCTGTAACTTATTAAATTCTATGAATTTCGCTCTGAATGCATGTTTTCAATAGGTTTTACTGTCAAAATATAAAAAAGAAATCGATTTTTCGAAGTGATTACATGAGAATACCCCCTTAAATCCATTTAAAACATTCTCAAGGTTGTCGTCTTTCAAAAGACTGATATAACTCTACTTTTAAAAACGGTTTGAATACAAGATTTTAGCAAGGTATTAGTTAGTGGATTTGAAAGATCCCCGAGATAAGTTCACATTTCTTTCAGCTGTCCTCTACTTCGTTGTTTACTGCAGGAATACCATGATGTCTAAAGAAATTTTATTCAAAAAGCTTTCCCACATTTTTCAAATATTTGTTGTGAATTTCAACAAGACAATTTTTTAATTATACCGTAGTCATAAAACTTTGAATGAATAAGTGGTCGCTGTCCTCACCTGACCCAAGTGATTGGACGGAAACTTTTTGTTTCATAGTCTCGATTAAATTTAAAAAAATTTAGATGGTTGCTAAACAAATCAAGTAAGAATAATATCATATAGTTATAAATCATTAATTTTAATCAATTAAATTATATTCATTTAGAAGAAAATAGTTAAAGAAATTAGCTACAAAAGGTATTTCAACCTAATTTTCCAAAGAACAACTTTAAGCTGTCCATCTTACCCAACACAGCTAAGGAGTCGCTCGAGTCTGTTAAGACTTCACCTTCTGAAATTATTGGTATCATTAAAGAACTTAATCCAAAAAAGTCGCCGGGACATGATAAAATTTCCCCAAAAATGCTAATTGAGTTACCAATTATTGCTGTAGAGGTGCTCTCTTTGCTCTTTAATACAATTCTTAGTTTCGGATACTATCCAATTTCATGGAAAAAGTCGCAGGTTATCTTGATAGAAAAACCTGGGAAAGACTTAACGCAGCCGTCTTCACACAGGCCAATCAGTCTTCTAACACTATACATCATATATACAGCAGATCTTCCAACAGCTAATAATGTACTAACATCAACTTTTGCGGACGACATAGCTATAGTGAGCCGTAACAAATGCCATATTTTAGCATCAAGAACATTAACGGAGCATTTAAGTTCTGTCGAAGAATGGCTAGCGAACTGGCGTATAAATGTGAATGAACAGAAATGTAAGCATGTTACATTTTCGCTTAGACCAAAAATATGCCCAGCAGTAAAAGTAAACAATATCTTAGTACCCCAAGCGAACGAAGTAACATATCTTGCTATTCACCTAGATAGAAGGCTCACGTGGAGAAAACACGTATCTAGTAGAATAACATATATGAAGATTAGAGCTGCAAATTTAAATTGGCTTTTAAATAAAAACTCCAAACTTAGCCTAGACAACAAAGTGCTTTTATATAATGCAATCATAAAGCCGATTTGGATGTATGGCATTAAACTGTGGGGTACGACCTGTGCAACTAATGTTGATCTAATACAAAGGTTCCAATCAAAAATGCTTAGAACAATCACGTGTTCACAATGGTACATGCCTAACGAAAATATCCATAAAGACCTTGGTATTCCTATGGTAAAAAAGAAGTAGAAGACAGCAGAATTAAATATATATCTAAACTCCGAGATCACCCAAACCCTTTGGCTAATGCTTTGGTACATTCCTGCGATCAAACACGACTTGAAAGAAGAGATATGCCTGCGTATTAAAGAGCGACGTAACACCAAAACAGCTCAATCACTTGCTTGAGTCTGTCTAGTTTTTAAATAGATTTAAGATTTTATTACTTATTGTTATGCATTAAGAAAAAGCAGATACAATAAATAAAATAATTTTGAAAAAAATATATATATATAATTTGTAAATGCTCTAGTCAGGAGGAAAATTAATAGTTCGATTCACTGATTTATAATTTTAATTTTCCTGCTGGGAAGGAAATAGATCTACGTACATACAGTAAGGGACAAAAGTGTTCACGAATATATGAAATTTGAATTCGCTTGCTATTTCATAAATTTGAAACCAGTCTGGCAATATTTTTCTATTGTAAATTCTCAAGCGTTACGTTAATTAACAGCCGGTAGCACTTTTTTAAACTAACGGGACTTTTACTGTTTCTATGAGTCGAAGAAAACAGAAATAGTGTGTGAACAGTTTTGACCACAATAAGATTTTGTGCACAATTGAGTTCCAAGTTTAATTTTAATACGGAAAAGGTAAAGTTTACTTATTTATTTAATTAATTTACATTTAATGTTTAAATATTTAAATCCTAAAAAATAACTTTTTAGTTGCTTTATAATGGGAAAAGCCGTAAATACTGTTTTGAAGAAAAATGTGCTGGAAGACATTAAAAATTGTGTTTCTTACCGAGAAATCGCAAAAAAATATAAAATTTCTCTGGGATTAATAACTAAAATGAAAAAGCAGAATGATTTGACAGTACCACGAAATAGTGGAGGCCGTCCGAAGAAGTTATCCCCAGTTGTAGCACGAATAGCTAGGCGCTTAATTGTTACAGGAGCAACAAATACCGCAGTGGAAACCAATAAAATCATTAGAGAGGTCCATGGAGTGAATGTCAGCGACAAAACAGTAAGAAGATGCCTAAAAAATAACGGGCTCAAGGCTAGAGCAATGGTAAAAAAACCTCTCTTAAGTGACAAACACCGTAAGGCTCGTTTGGAGTTTGCCAAAAAATATGAACACTTCACAATCGATGATTGGAAGAGAGTGACTTGGTCTGACGAAACTAAAATAAATCGAATAGGATCAGGTGGGCGTGCATGGACATGGATTGATAAACAGGTTGGTTTACAGGAGCGCAACATATGCCAAACAATGAAATTTGGAGGTGGATCACTGATGGCTTGGGGCTGTTTTCGCGGAAATGAGCTGGGTATCCTTCGGAGGGTCGATGGTATAATGCGTGCCACAGACTATATTGATATTCTGGAGGACTCATATCTTCCAAGTCTAGATATATTTGGACTCGAACGTGGCCAAGGAGATATTTTCATGCAGGATAACGATCCGAAGCATACCGCAAAAGTTACCAAATCGTGGTTTCTGGATAACGGGATCAAACTGCTCGATTGGCCTCCGCAGTCCCCAGATTTGAATCCCATTGAGCACCTTTGGGCGATTTTAAAAAGAAAAATTTTTGCTGAAAAGGATATTCCAAAAACGGTTAATGAATTGTGGGAGCGGGCCCTCCACGCATGGCAAAATATAAGCCCAAACATTTTAGACAACCTCATATATAGTATGCCAAAAAGGATTCAAGCTTTAAAAAAATCGCGCGGTGGTCACACAAAATATTGACCGAACTTTTGAGTCTACGGACAAAAGTGTTCACACTTATATCTTCTGAAAATTAAATATTTTTAATACGTTATGTTTAAATTTTAGAATTAAGTGATTGGATTTGTAAGCAAATTTACTACTCTTTTAAATGTATACATTATTTTTTTTGTGTAAGGTGTCTAATAAAATTTCTAAGCTTAAAGAAAAATTTTGGTATTTTCGTGAACAGTTATGTCCTTTACTGTATGTATGTTTGTAAAAATACAAACAGTTGCAGCTCATATGTCATTATAGCAAGTGGTCAAAGTAAACAAATCGAATATTCAAACTCAGCAGAGTTAGATAAACAAGAAAATCTGTTTGACTCGTGTTGATTTACCTTCTTCTTTGCGAATACAGATTTATCGCATTTACCATGCATTTTAGTTTCGGGAAGTTAAACAAAGAGGCCACTAAATTTGTTAGTACTTATTTACTAGTTATTCCCTTATCACACGCAGCAATTTTTGTTGCTAATTCTCGGGCGATTCTCTTTTGCTGTCGCCCAGTACCTTCACACGAGCAACTTGTGTTGCGCAACTCTGTTCGAGTTTTTTTCTCATTCTCTTTCACTTTATTTTAACCCATTGTCTACTCTTTACTTTAACCCATTGTCGTTTCTTTTTCCTTATAGGTATTTGGGCAGCTCTAACACATATATTAATCAGTTCTGTCAATTAAGAAATACATTTTATTTATAATTCAAAATTAAAACAAAGATTATATGACAGACTTTCACATATATCACCCTTTTCACTATCGTCTGAATCAACTTGTATGGCTTTTTCCATACATTTCACAATATCTTTAATTAATTCGATTTTTTTGTCATACTCCATTTTCTAAAATATTTATATTATATTATGTATATCTGTATACATATTTGCAAATTACTTACCAAAAGATGAAATTAAATTTTTTAAATATATTCAAAATATTAATTTCAAAATATGTACGTAAATGCAACTATGTACTACGAAAGAAAGAACACGAATGCCGAAAAACGTCGCAGGGAACTGTTACGAATAAGAACACAAAGCGAGTTGCTGAACACTGGAAACTCGGCGCGATTCTCCTCTCCTCTTCGCCCCCTCGCCTATAAACCAAGAGTTGCCGCAACGAAAGTTGCCGCGTGTGATAAGGGACTTAAGGAGATATACATATGTAAGTATGTATATAACGAAGCTATGCACATATATGCTGCATACATACCTAGTTATGTATATATGAACGTCTTTTTGCAAATGAACATTTTTGGAACGGATTTGCTAACGGCCGTCTATGTATATATACATATATAACTACACACATATCCACGTAGTGGTTGGTCTTCATTCTAGGCATATCGTTTATCCTGGTGATATTCACAAGATAACGCATTGCGGCATTTTGATAAATTACCTTTAACGAAATGGCATTTACGCAACTACTTGTGTACATATGTACATAAGTATATAGTTAGGAACCTGCTCGATCGAGTGTAAATAGTTGCCTATATACATAGGCACATACTTATGTACGAGGTTTGACAATTAAATAATGAGACTGATTTTATTGCCGCGCTTGTAGTAAACCTGTGACCTTGAAATTCCCTTACTCTTTTTCCGGCATTCCTCCCCTCTCCATTGATATAATAGGTTGTCAAAAAAGTCTTGCGGTATTTTTATTGAATCAATTCGTGTGGCACCCATACATCGAGCTTCTTAGTGACTCCAAGCTTCTTCAAATGGATTATAACGGTTTGATGACTACTATGCCGGTCTCTTTCGACCAATTCAGCGATTTTATCGCAATTTTCGACGACAGGCCTTCCGGAGCGTGGCGCATCTTCGACCACCTCTACACCAGAACAAAAACGTTGAAACCATCGTTGTCCGGTGGAAATGGAAACTGAATCGGGTCCATAAACTGCACAAATTTTATTGGCGGCTTGAGATGCATTTTTGCCTTTATCGTAGTAGTACTGTAAAATATGCCGTATTTTCTCTTTATTTTGATCCATGTTTGCGACGCTATAACTCACGAACGACTTAAAAGAAACGACAATCAATCAAACACGTGTTAGCGCGTGAAATGAGCTTTTCAAAAAGGCATAGCATGACCCGATGAGACGAATAAAACTAGAACTACGCGCTTTCAGGGCCAACTAGCGAAAATACCGCAAGACTTTTTTGACAACCTAATGTGTACCATGCTCTAGCTTGTTTAGTTCGCCTGCTGCGTCAAGTTGAGTAGACGTGTGTTTGTAGTGCTCGTCACGAAAATGGAAAAACGAAATCAAGAGCAACGCGTTAGTCCAGTCATTTAAGCTTAAATTAGGTAAGAATCTCGGAATTCGATATACCCATTTATATGTCTGTAAATACTTGTATGCAGCAAATACTTGTGAACTTATTATAATGACTGGACTACGCCGCGATAAAATTTTGCGCCAGATTGGGCGAAACAACTTCGAAAACGTATGCTAAAAGTGTAAGAGTGTATGGTGATAGTGCTCTTAGTCGTGCCTAGGCTCACAATAGTAGTCTCCGCGCGCCTTCCGCCCGAAAAAAGCTCGCATGAGCAAGTCGAAGGTGGAAACGATGATTATTGCCACAAAGAATTCGTTCCACCGGGGAAAACTGTGAATCAAGTCTACTATTGCCAAGTACTCGAAAGATTGCGAAAACGAGTCAACAGGGTGCGCCCAGACATCGCTCGTAACTGAATCCTTCATCACGACATCGCGCCATGCCACACCGCCCTCAGCGTGTCCCAGTATTTGGCCTCTGAAGGGATCGCCTTGTTGCAACAGCCGCCTTATTCGCCCGACATGTCACCCTGTGACTTTTTTTGTTTCCTAAAAAAAAATCGGTGGTCAAAGAAACCCATTTTGAGTCGATCACGGACATCCAGGTGGCCGTGACGAGAGTACTCGCGGACATCCCAGTCGAAGCGTTCCAGAAATGATACGAAGCATGGAAAACGCGCTGGAATCGCTTTATCGCTACCCAAGAGGACTACTTTGAAGGGGATGGCAGAGTTGTAGAATAATTTTAAAATATACGGTTTTTATGGAATCAGTCTTTATTACTTAATTGTCATACCTCGTATTTATTTACATGTGATATTTCCTTTAAATAGTTAGCCCGCCAAAGCTTGTGAGAAAATATACTTACATATGTACATAAGTACATAAGTATGTTATAATCACAGTTCTCTGGGAATCCCAAATAAACTAACAGCGTTCTCTTTTCTCGATGAAATTGAAATACATAGCAGTATGTATAAATGTGCAACGTTTATAAAAGTTCAATGTTTTAAATGATAAAATGTTTTCGTTTGTAATAATCGTCAAAGTGCAAGTAAAAATTACTATTGAAATGGGTTTGAGGGGTAAATTTTAGAATAGCATCCCCGGATTTCGGGGTTAAAATGGGTATGTACGGATAGAGGAGGTCCTCTAGATTAAGGGGTTGGGGATAGTTAGAATTTTCAAAAAATAATCTTTTTTTGCATTTTCGTAAAGTGTAATATCTTAAAAATATTCTCTGAAAATTTCACGTTAATCTGATAATTAGTTTTTGAGTTATTCTACAAATAACAAAGAGAGCTCGGGCACTTCACAGCGCTAGTGTGAAACCTTAAACGCATTTTTCTCAAAACTATGTTTTTTGAATCGGTGACAACTGTAACTCGAAAACTGCTCAGTAGATTTTAATGAAATTTATACAGCTTGTAGAATTCATAATAAACTCGGGCCTGATCGAAGGATTTTTATTTTGTCGAAAATTTTGATTTTTTAAGACCAATTAACTGTTGATTTTTTCGCAAAAATTTAGAAAAAAAATCCTGAGGCCGCCATTTTGTTGATTTTGAAAAAAAAAAATATCTATTTATAAAACTAGTTTTTTTTTTGTCCGATTGTTTTTAGATGAGTCTCTAAGGACTTATGCTTGTCACCGCAAGTACATTTTTGAAACAGGGTCAGGAAATTAAATTTGTTTTTTTTTTGAAATTTTCGTGACTTTAAGTCAACACATCCTATAATAATTCCATATTACTACTTTTGTAAAATAACATGATTTAATAGCAAAAAAAAAAAAAAAAAATACTGAAAACTCTCATTTTTTCGTGCCTCTGACTACCCCTAACCCCTTAAGAAAATATGTAATATAGTTGCCGCTGATTTATGGTTTTTGAGATACATATTTGCATTTAAAGTTCAAAAATTCAACTATGTATTTAAAATGAGTGTTTTTCCCATTAATAATGAATTTTATGGATGATTTTATGAATGAGAGCACGCAAGCTCCTAAGAATATACAAGTAATGAATATGACTACACTGGAAAGGCATTCAGAATTATATTCTAGTATATTTCTAAGTTACATTAACACATTGACGGACAGTAGGAACAAGCAAAGTTCGAAAATTGACACTAAAAAATTGACGAAAAAAACACGATCGCACTACTCCCTTCGCAACCACATGCGTACTGATGCTGCAAGTCGTGCAACAGATGGAAAACAAAATTCAACCTAAAAAATTGTTTCCAAAACACGACAATAGGCTTCTACTTGTACGCCGGTAAATGCACATTTGTGCTGCGATCGCCGCAGTGTCTGTAAACGACCGTTTCGTTTTAGACGGCTGTCGCCGTCATGCCACATAGTGAACTTCGCTTTGACGGCTATAGACGCAAGTGTCCGTCAACGTGTTAAATTATTTATTTTTTATATTTAAGTATATATGTACATACATATATATTTAGACATTAAGAATACAAAAATATTTAATGTTTTATGTAGAATTACGAAAACTCTGAAGTACCTTATTTTTATATACCAAAACACTGTGTCCAAAATAAGTAAACACCATTTCTACCTACCATCATTGAATCGGATCTTTCAAAAGAACAACAAACCTAAACACAACGACAAGAAAAATTGGTATTTTCTAATTTTTTATACCAAAATATATTTTAAGAAAACACTATAGTTATTATTTTATTAATGAAATTTCTTGATTTTTTTATCACGATGTCCAGTTTTAAGTAATTAAATGAATGCAAATAACCTCAATTTTCGTTTCCTTGCATGAAGAGCTGGTTTTTTAGCGTCGTTTCATTTAATCTGATTTAATAGTGAAAGTAAATGGTCTGTCCTGTCGCCTATAGACTGAACTTTAATTCAGAGACCTTATTCTGTAATTCGATACGAAAAAAAACTACTCAAATTCGGAGTTTTTGTATTCGGTAACTCAATTTTCACATTTTCAATTCTGTTTTCGAATAAAATATTCTTTATTTCTTGAGTTGGAGAAGGCAAAAACGAACAAGTAAAGAAGGGCTAAGTTCGGCTGAAACCGACCCCATTTTATCTATTTTTGACAATACCACATACCATACTAATAAAATGTTCCCTGGGTTTCATTACGATACCTCACATACTTACCATCGCCAATCATATGAAGTAAAGTTAGCCGCAGGTGCAACTACGTGGACATATTCGATGTTTGGGGAGTTGTAGTACGATTTTGACAATTGTTGGTTATAAAGTGGCTAACTTTAAGCCAACTATTCGGGCAAAGCTTTATCCCGATATAATCATTGCTACTTGATTTGTATACTCGAAATGAATGAAATTTAAAATTGTGCTTATGGGAAGTAGGAGTGGTTGTGGTCCGATTTCGCCCATTTTCGCATTACAACACAGGAATCTCAAGATAATATTACATGCCAAATATATTTCCATTAGTTTTACCCCAGCTTTAAAGAAATTCTCTCGCTTTGTATCGGGTGCAAAATTTAATGTCGCTCGCGTATTTATATACTGATTTATTGCGCTTTTAGTAGTTTTTAACGGAACCTTTATGTGAAGAGTAGGTGGGATTATCATTCGATTTCTTTCATTTTTATAATATCGGTAAGGGTGCTCAAGCGATTTGCCCAGATTTGGGCATTGTGTCTTAAGCAGTTAAGGAGAAATGTACATACATTTCTATGTTGTATCATTGCGTTTCTGCATTTCGTAGTCTTGTCGCTGTGATTTTTGGTTCATCGTCTTCTGTTACAAGTGCAGGCTGCAATAAACATAAAACAAATGCTCAGACGATTCGTTCAGCACCCATAGTGTTTACTGGTATTGACGACGTTACTCCAACCAAAGAATTTTTGAGACTTCCGTTTTGTGGGGTATTCCACAGGCCAGGTTCTTCAAATATGACCATAAACTGTAGTCCAATGGAATGCATAGGGTTGTGCGCTGGGTTTGGGACCCGCCACGTAAAAAAAACACTCCAATGAAAAGTAGCAATCAGCCTCGGATGAGAGACCCCCCTTTTGTTGACGACCATGGCAAACGAAATAAGGTCTACGAATTGAGGGCATGCACCTGGAATGTTCGGTCCCTTAATTGGGAAGGTGCCGCTGCCCAGCTGGTTGATGTCCACGTAAAAATAAATGCTGACATCACCGCCGTCCAAGGAATGCGATGGACGAGACAAGGACAGAGACGAGTAGGTCTTTTTCATTTACCCTAAATGGGTTGAGGCTGATCGACTTCGCCGGGGCCCGAAATATGGTTATCTGTAGTACTAGATTCCAGCATAAGAAGATTCACCAAGCTACCTGGCTGTCTCCGGATCGAAAAACTACCAACCAGATCGATCGTGATAGAGGGAAGACACGTCTCCAGTGTTTTAGATGTGCGTGCGCTCCGAGGTCCTAACATCGACTCAGACTCTAATATTGTTGCAGCCAAAATTCGCACACGCCTCTGTGCAGCGAAAAATGCACGCCAAAAAACACAAGGAAGGTTCGACGTCGAGAAGCTGCAATCCCAACAGACAGCTGAACGATTTTCTACTCGGCTTGCACTCCTGCTCTTTGAGAGCACTCGTCAACAACTCGGTATAAGGGAACTGTGGGACGGCATTTCAAACTCCTTACGTACAGCTGCAACCGAAACCATTGGTTTTCGGAAAGTGCAAAAGAATAGCTGGTACGACGAGGAGTGCCGTGTCGCAGCGGAGAGAAAACAGGCTGCCTACCTCGTAACGTTACGATTGACCACAACACGTGCGGGATGGGATAGATACCGAGAGTTGAATAGGGAAGCGAGACGCATTTGCAGACAGAAAAAGAAAGAGACCGAAATGCGTGAGTACGAAAACCTTGATAAGCTGGCCGACAGGGGTAATGCTCGAAAATTCTACGAAAAAATGCGGCGGCTTACAGAAGGTTTCAAGACCGGAGCATACTCTTGTATAACCTCCCAAGGTGATCTAGTCACCGCTGCCCAGAGCATACTTAAATTATGGAGGGAACACTTCTCCAGCCTGCTGAATGGCAGTGAACGCACAACACCAGGAAAAGTTGAACCCGATTCCCCAATCGATGACGATGGAGCAGACGTTCCATTAACCGACCATGAAGAAGTGCGAATAGCAATTGCCCGCCTGACGAACAACAAAGCGGCAGGGACCGACGGATTGCCGGCCGAGCTATTCAAACACGGCGGCGAAGAACTGATAGTAGTATGCATCAGCTTCTTTGTAAAATATGGTCGGAAGAAAGCATGCCCAACGATTGGAATTTAAGTGTGCTACGTCCAATCCATAAAAAAGGAGACCCCACAATCTGCGCCAACTACTGTGGGATTAGCCTCCTCAACATCGCATATAAGGTTCTATCAAGCGTGTTGTGTGAAGGATTAAAGCCCACCGTCAACAAATTGATTGGACCTTATCAGTGTGGCTTTAGACCTGGTAAATCAACAACCGACCAGATATTCACCAGCCGCCAAATCTTGGAAAACACCCGTAAAGGAGAATGGACACACACCACCTATTCGTCGATTTCAAAGCTGCTTTCGACAGCATGAAAAGGAGCTGCCTTTATGCCGCGATGTCTGAATTTTGTATCCCCGCAAAACTAATACGGCTGTGTAAGCTGACGTTAAGCAATACCAAAACCTCCGTCAGAATCGGGAAGGACCTCTCTCTCCGGGCCGTTCGATACCAAACGAGGTTTCAGACAAGGCGATTCCCTATCGTGCGACTTTTTCAACCTGCTTCTGGAGAAAATAGTTCGAGCTGCAGAACTAAATAGAGGAAGTACCATCTTCTATAAGAGTGTACAACTGCTGGCGTATGCCGATGATATTGATATCATCGGCCTCAACACCCGCGCCGTTAGTTCTGCTTTCTCCAGACTAGACAAGGAAGCAAAAGAAATGGGTCTGGCAGTAAACGAGGGCAAGCCGAAATATCTCCTGTCATCAAACAAACAATCGTCGCATTCGCGACTTGGCACTCACGTCACAACTTTGAAGTTGTAGATAATTTCGTCTATCTTGGAACTAGCGTAAACACCACCAACAATGTCAGCCTAGAAATCCAACGCAGGATAACTCTTGCCAACAGGTGCTACTTTGGACTGAGTAGGCAATTGAGAAGCAAAGTTCTCTTTCGACAAACAAAAACCAAACTCTATAAGTCGCTCATAATTCCCGTCCTGCTATATGGTGCAGAGGCTTGGACGATGACAACAACCGATGAGTCGACGTTGCGAGTTTTCGAGAGAAAAGTTTTGCGAAAGATTTATGGTCCTTTGCGCGTTGGCCACGGCGAATATCGCATTCGATGGAACGATGAGCTGTACGAGATATACGACGACATTGACATAGTTCAGCGAATTAAAAGACAGCGGCTACGATGCTAGGTCATGTTGTTCGAATGAACGAAAACACTCCAGCTCTGAAAGTATTCGACGCAGTACCCGCCGCGGGAAGCAGAGGAAGAGGAAGACCTCCACTCCGTTGGAAGGACCAAGTGGAGAAGGACCTGGCTTCGCTTGGAATATCCAATTGGCGCCACGTAGCGAAGAGAAGAAACGACTGGCGCGCGGTTGTTAACTCGACTATAATCGCGTAAGCGGTGTCTACGCCAATTAAGAAGAAGAAGAATGGATTGAAATCTTGGCTTTCAGATGACATATCATTTGCAGCTATGAAACCAGGAATATTGTGCTGGGTTGTTTTTGCCTTGTGTGATAAAGCACAATTTTACCAGAAGATCCTATGTTCTTCATCAAAGAGTATTGCTTAAGACTAAGTACGTAGTATATACTTTTGCCAACGATATAATAATTTAATACTTCCAACTACTTGCACAAGATTTGGTTGTTTTCGATTACACTTATTTCCACTATCTAGTGGATCTATAAGCTCTTTGTTTATTTCCTTTCTTGTCGTTTTTTACTGAGTTTTGTTTTTTGCTTTGCTCTGAGAATCATGGTTTTATCGACAGCGGTTAAGCAATCGACAAATAAATAAAAAAAACGATCTATTCTCATTTCTTAATTATGTATCTTTATTTACACATATAAGTATTTACATGCAGGCAATACGTAATGTATTGTAATGTACACAATATACGAATGCTGGCATCTGTTTTTCTGCTGCTGCTTGTCAAGCCAAAACAATTGTGACAGAAAAAATCAATAAAGTGAAATAAAAATGCAGGCTTTTGTCGTTGATCACCGACCTCCAAAAGGAGAAGCGAGCGAAGAGTTTGCGAATGCGTGAGTATTTGGCAATCGTCTCGAATTTAGCATGAAATTTGTTTTGGTCATACACCAAAGTGATTATTGCCGCAAACATCCACACAAACGAGCGTACAAAAGAGAGACAAAACGTATGAGCGAAAAACGCGGCCAACTGCCGTTCCCTGTTTTGTTTGACCCTCGTATCTGATAATCGATCTGATTGATTCGGTGAAAACACCGCGGGTCACCGACGTTGAAAAATGATCCTTTGGCTGTTGTTATGATGTTATCGCAAGCACGCAACTTGGAGTGTGCATTTGGTTTGGTTGATTGCGCGTGCGTGTCTACAATGACAACGCCGCAGGTGATCTTAAATGGGGCGCAATGAATATTCATGTGCAGACAATAAGCGCACTCACATACTCACTTATAACATAAAGCACGCACAATGGAATTAATTTTCGGAAAACAGTTTCACTGACGCCAGTGTTTGGGATTGACTGTGTGTAAATACATAAGTACTTAAGTAGTGAGTTATGGTGGTCACACTAATGATGTTGAGACTAACGCTGATTCAACAAATTAATGGTATTTGGAAAACAATCATTCCTACAGACTATTAGAGGCTGCAAAATACGTTCAGTCAAATTGCTGGTGCACCTTCACCTGGCCAAAAGCGATTTAGAGTATTTTCGGGATAAAAAATATCCATCATCTGTATTAATTTATTATATTTAATAGTATTATTTTTATCATCGTCGTTTATCGTACTATGTATTCTAGTAGAATCATTTTAAAAAGAAGGACAACTAATAATATACATATGTATGTACATACATCATACATAGTAAGGAGGGACTAAGTTCGGGTGCAACAGAACATTTTATATGTTTGAAACTTGCAAGAATCAAAGCCAGGGAAATACTTTAAGGGGTAAAACTAATCATATAGAGTAAAGTCAGCAAGATGTTTAAAAATCCTGATACGCTGTTTAATTTTCGTTGAGATATATATAGGTACCGGAGTCCAAGTATTCGGTACCTAGGATCTTGAACAGTTTTTATTGAACTTACAAGGCGTGCTTGTTGTCCGATTTCGTTAATTTTCACAATGTGACATAAAAATATGAGAAAAATGCCACGTACTAAATTCGGTTGAAATCGGTTAGTCGGGTCCCGAGATATCGGATTTTACCAAAAAGTGGGCGGTACCACGTCACCCGGATTTCAACTTTCCTCGTCATTCTGATTTTTTATACATATATAACCCTATATCTATCTCGATTTTAGGTGATACGTACAACCGTTAAGTGAACAAAAATATAATACTCTGTAGCAACTGGTTGCAACAGTATAAAAACGGCACGGTATTCGCATGTGAAATATGTATCTTTAAAATTATAAATAATACTATAAACCAGATTAAGTGTAATAAACGTTCGCTATATGATGGCCAAAATATAGTAATTTTTAATTTCAATTTCGCTTAAAACCCCTTTGGTGGAAACATTTTTTTTCTAAGTTGGTATGACTGTCAGTGACATCCATGCCACATCAAAATAATCATTAGTGTTTAGTATATGCTTGTATTTTTGAAGTACTTAAAGTACATTCGGCGAGTTTTACGATGAGTGAAAATATTCAACAAAGAAATTACATTAAATATTGTGTGCGGAATCAAATTCAAGTGATAATCAACTCGTTAATAAAATAAAGAATTGGTGCATGAGAATCGACGATTAAAAGGCGGAGGTCATTGGAATATCGGAAGGATCAGTGAAAACCATTTTGAAAGATCATTTGGCCCTAAGAAAAGTGCAAACACGATTGGTTCCAAAATCACTAATTTCTTTGGAAAAATTATGGTTTTGTTGGCAATTTTCTTCGATTATTAAGGTGTGATGCAGTCCGACCGGCCAAACTGTCAACATGGAATGCTATTGGAGCGTTATGTGTTGTTTGTGTGAAGCTATTCGTGAAAAGAGACCAGAATTATGTGCCGAGAAATCTTGGTTTTTGCGCCACGATAATGCACCGTTGCATACCGCATTGACTCTTTTTCGTGAGTTTTTCCACAATTTTATTATTCCAATATCGTGCTGAAACCACCGTATTTTCCTGATTAACTCCGTGTGACTTCTGACTATTTAGACAACGGAAACGACCGCTCCGGTGTATTGGGGAGATTGCTTTGAGCGGGACGACATAAATTTTGAAGAATAAATTAGGAAGTTTAAAATTATGAACAAAGTTTTATTATTTTTTGCTCATAGTGCAATGAGCATTAAAGTTCTTCAAGTTCATCCAAAGCATAACAACCTATATTTGGGATAACTGCTAAATGCCCTCTATAAAATGAGGGAACCAGCGGGATCCTTTATATATCACTTCAGTGTCATTACAATAATGTATTATAAAATATTAAAGCAGTATAATATTTATAATTTACAACATATTATGTATATACTTAACCTTCTATTATTTCTTTGACCTTAAGTAGTCACAATTAAGATTTTTTTATTACTTTGGTTCTATTTAAAAAAAAATATACTGTGTAAAATAGTTAGAACTTGGATCGTTTTCCATATATCCGTAAATTTTGCTCTGAACAACGATTATCACTTTCCTTTTATCTCCATTTTCGTAAAGGCGCAACCTACAATTTTTAATCTGTGGCTAATTTCACGCTCGAGTTGAATCGAAAAGAACTCTGAGCTTACGGCGCAAAAAAAAAAAAACACTCAAAATCTAAGCATATTTTCATTAATACGCAAATGTTTTTTTGCAGTTATTTACCTAGCATTTCAAATCCGTCATTAGGGACTTAACCCAATTTTTGTTTCTTGTAATGTACTCACACACACACGGATAGCAAACTAATTTGCTCCTCATTTATTCCATTTCTAATACTACGGCTCACCTGCCCTAGTAAACTTTAATCACTCGCTACCGTTCCCCCCCATTGCACATCCCCTATGCCTACACTGTCATTGCACGTGCCCTACATGGGGCGGTGCAAGTTGGCGGCAGAGTTGGGATTTAAAAGAAAGCAAGAGCGAACGCTCATTTGCACAAAGGCAAATGCAAATGTGTTCATTACACGCCCATTACCGTTGTTATTGCAGTTGCAAAGTTACTTCACTCAGGTGGCCTGCAGCACCCGCTTGCCTAACCGTCCCCTACAAAGCGGTTAATGAAAATTTCGTAAACTGCAAATATAATCCTTCTCTCAAAGGGAAAACGAGCTGAAACACTAAAAGCTGAAGGATTTTGCTTGCGTTTTCCACAGCACCCATTTTTTGTATGCGTATGTATGTCCACTTTCTTGGTATATTTATTTTTCCCGCTTGTTTGTTGTTCTTTTTAATTTCAAATTGTGAATTCAACTTTTGCCAATGCGATAATGTCTTATGCTTCCATTAGTAACCGGGCGGTACGTACCCTATCAGTTATTTGTTGCAATGTTTCCATTGGCAAGTATAAAGCCATTAGCACACATAAAGCTTTTCAATTATAATTTTCCATAATGTAATACATCCAAACAAAAATCCATTATTAAAAGTAGCCTGCCTATTTATAAATAATTATATTCCACTATAGTTTTGAGTTATTTCAAGAATATTTTAAATATATTCAAGTTTATTTCTTAATTACTACAAAATATCGAGTCTGGCAACCCAACGTTACTTGTTTGTACAGAAAAAAATCCAACTTGTGTAAATATCTACGACACGGATGGTAGAAGCCGTTGTGATTAACATTGAAAGAGCAACTTTGATCTAATAAGAACGACAACAACCACGTTAACACTACGGAAGGGCCGCGTAGGTCACTAACTGAACCATTAAGCAGTTCATTCGGTTGGTGGTGGTGCTACCTAATTGGTATTCTTCGGCATCTAACTCGATTGCATTGTGCAGAAACTTCAGCAAGTGCTGTCACGTTGCATGCCACTAAAATAAGCCTGGTACCACTTTAACATGCTCTGGGCGAATTTGAGGTAATCAGTTACCAATATTTGCCGCATGGAAGCATATATGTACAATGGTTACACGTTCATACAGCATGCTGGTTGAATGCTTTTAAATGCACATGTTGCTTTTAAATCTTAAATCAACTGTTTCTTTAGAATGCAGTATGCTACAAAAATGAACTCATTCTAACAAGATTTTTAAATCTCAAAAGGCTTATCGGCTGACTGAGATCTTTATTGGAGAAAACTATTGCATTGAAGCAGTTTCAGAAACGTTGTGAGCCAAACGTCGATACTGTCTCAAAAAAAAAGGAGAGAGAGGTGTAACCGCAAAAAAGCAAAATAAATGAAGTCTCGCTAACGAAAAACGTATAATGTTTACCTTTTTAATTGATTGTGGGTACCATTATCGACAAAGCTTATCGACATGCGTGAAAAGAGAATGTTAATGGCTATAACTGTTGCACTTGAAAAAATGCCAATGGCTTTGAGGAACTGAAATTCAATTACATCATGTACGACACTATCCGAATATTTTCTTGTCTTTGGATAAATTTTCGATCAATGTGATTTATATTGAAAGCAATTTTACTTTCAAAAAGCAACAATTATCAGTTTAATCGACGTCATTTAATGTTTTGTGTTTTAATATAATGTTAAAAGATCGGTTCCATGATGAAGATCAGGACAGCGCTACATACAAATCCACTGCCAAAGTCAAATAGCTATCACAATTTTTGAGCTGTCATAGTATTTTGCAGTTATTCTTTGCAAATTTCAAATATCATAGGAGAAAAATTTACATGAATTTACTATATTTTTCTCACAGTGTTGTTTTTCAAATATTACACATATTCCTCCGTTGCCATAATACTGTGTTCACGTTGAGATTTGTGTTACTTCGTGATTTTCGTTTCCTTTCCATATTATTGTTTTGGCATGTAGTGACCCATAAGCCATGGCCAAACGTGATTGGATTGTTTATATGTCCAACTTCTGAGTTTAGGATACACGCTAAATATGTAGACTTATTTAGGCACACAATACAGAGAAGTTTTGCGTTCTCCCTTAGTCAACACAAATTTGTACATATGTATGTATGTAATGGTTTGTTATGTACATAAATTTTTTAAAAATGATGAAAATAGTGTGTATGCTTATATGAACTACAACAACTTAATAAAATGTTGAAGTATTGTATGCGCTTAACTTTTGGTTCAGTTCTATTAAAAAAAATACAAAATCGTAACTAGGTATGTCTGCATATACACTTGTAATATTGCAGTGCAAATGTTTTGATTAGCTGTTTTGATTCGCAAATTGAAGATTGGCGGTTCAAACAATCAACTGACATAATGAAATTGAGTTAACACAGGATTGTGAACTCACAGAATGCTTTGCAATTAATTTGTGAAAAGCGGTTTAATAAATGCGACATAATTCTGTGCATTATCTAAATTTAAATTATATTTAACGTCAGGGGTTTGGAAAATATGATTTCAGGTATGCGGGTATATATGTTTTATAAGCAGATTTTTTAAAGAAAGCGTTTTCATAAATGAAATAGCATAATATCATCTAGGAAGACATTACATTACATATGTAAATGTTCCCAACATACATTTACAAAGCAAGCTCAAAATATGAAATGTATTATGCAAGCACGCCATCATCGTTGCATTCTAGGCCTCTTACGCATCTGCTATATGTGTACATATTCATATAATTGTGGCAATGCCACTTCCTGTCGACATTTATTATTCACAATTGCTGTTGTTATTGTCTTTATCACCTTTTCTGCTACGGCTGTACACAATACATAGTATAGATTCTTATCACTTCGTTTTGAAGCCCAGCATTCTGTTAATTCGATGCTGCAGCAAAGGATCGATTTGGCGGTCACCGGTATCAACGCCGTTTCCCTCATTGTTGTTAGTAATTTGGTGCAGTGACAACACTGCGAGATTATTTTCGTTGGTTTAACCTTGTGCTTGTACCCCAGTACACATAGTCTTGCGTGAGCTTCCACTTGTGAGCATGAGTATGTGTGTATATATTTTAGGTTCGCTTGCATGGGGATGCTTACCTCGTCTTATTGATTAAATATTTACTCCTTTATTTTGACTGCAGTTGAAGCGAAACACCGAACGGCGATAGAATGTAAAGACATAAAACGGAGTGGAAACCTAATCGGCCTCGCGTGATTTTGCCGTTGAAACGACCAAACGACTGTACCCAAGCACTAGCCATTCCTGTACTATTTGAATATAAGCAAACTCGTAGTATTTAATATGTTTGTATGTATATATGTATTACTGTGTTTTGTTTTCGATATTTTTCCCCTTTTTCGGGTATTATTATTTTTTTCTTAATATGCGACATGGGCCACAAAGGTGCTTTGTGTCTCATGTATTTTGTTTACAGGGCCTACTTACATGCACATAGTGATAAATTGATAAGCTAATCAATTCAACGAAATCTGTATGTTTGCTTGCAAATACAACCAATATTTTGGTAGATAAAAAAAATTATGTAAATTTTAAAATAACAATGTTCTGAAATTTTTTGTATGTCATGAGATGCACAGAATTTAAAGATAAAATTGGGAAATAAAAAATAAGTTTTATAAAAATATACGAAAAATTTTTTATTTTTTATATTTTCATTTTAGATAAGCAAGAAATGCGTCAATGAAATTTCTATAAGTAAAGCATCTACGGCGGTACGACCCGCTATGCTTGAGTATACAGGGAGTCCCAAAATATATTTTTTGGGACACTCTTTACTTAGTAATGTCATAAATTCTATTACTATGTATACCGCGAGGACAAATTCGAAGAAAACACTGTCGTTATCTTTTATTACAATTTGTATGTATACAAGAGGGTTTTTCAATAGGGCACTACACAAGTTTACCGATAGGACAGCAAACGATGTCATATTTTTACCGCTCATTTGACATTTCTCTTCAGTAGAATTTGATCTTCGAAAGACATACGATCCAACAACGAGTCGAAATTATTAATTTACTACCGAAATTCGGAGTCAGTGTCTTCAACTTTAAGAACGGGGTTTTCAATGGGAGCGCTAAACAAGTTTTTTTTTTAATAAAAAAACGGTTTGGATATCAATGAAACTCTTTATTCCTGTGAAAAAAATTTAATTTTATAGTTAATATCCTGTAAAGGCACCACTTCCATGAGAAAGGGATTAAACTGGGACAAAAGTATACCAGAAGATTATTTGAGAAAGCGTATTAAAGGAGTTAAGCAATACTCTCTTAGATGGAGAGCATTGGATCTTTCAGTAAGACTCTGTTCTAGCATACTAGACAAAAATCGTCCAGCAGTGGCTTAAAAGCAATATTCCTGGTTTCATAGACGCAGATGCAAAATGTATAACGTTTTAATTTTTATAGCGGTCTGAACTTGTAATATGACAGGATTAAGTGCAAATACAAGTGGATGTGAAAAATAGTATATAAACGTGCATATCCTCCTTGACCAACTTATTTCCAACTTTTGCCACTGTTGTAATGGTATGTTACATTTTCGGTTTTATTATTTAAATATGAAGAGAAAGTCAACTGTTAAACTAGACTTTTCCTTGTTATCATCTCACGATCTATGGTCCTAGTTCCTAAAGTTAAAAAAAATCACACACTAACTTATACTTGATTAATTTTTAATTAACCTAAGAGGACCCCTAATTATAACTTTTCTTTTTTAGTCTCAAAAAATTTATTTACTACCGTAAAAAAATATATCAGTCTTAATCTTAAAGACTATGACATATTAAATTCATATCCTATTAAAGGATACAACATGCTCTAAGTAATTTACTCCTGATGTGTAGTAACTGTACAAAAAAGTGTTGCCTGCAATTATCGCCTGTACTTAATGTCTATATATAAAAAATTTAATATGAAGTCTAGTTATGGTATTTTACTAAATTCTAACTATTTTCTTTTCAGGTGAGTTACGTGATAATAAACTGTTGGTTGTCGAGCAATTCATATAAACTACACGTTCCATGTTTAATCTTCGAAATAATATGTATTGGAGCTCAAGTACTAATCCAGGGATGAATTTTCAACAAGAAAGTTATATTAAATTTTAGTTTAATTTCTTACGTTAAAGATAGTCTTCCAGTTTATCTGAAAGAAGATTTATTTAACGACTAATATAATTTTATAAAAGCGATTAAAATGTTAACTTCGGCTGCAACAAAGGTATAGTAGCTGTTAATTTCTTGTACCATAAAAGAGTATAAAAAGATCTTTATATTGATTTTGATCGGCAACTTTGTACTTACATGATATTGTGGTTTGATCTATAGCGTTGCCTTGCACAAGGTACAAGTATGTTGTCAAATAAAACCATTTCCATACAATAATTTGATTTTGATCGGCCATCGGAGGGACTGACAATGACTCGGATTTCAACTTGTTTCCTCGTTCTAATACAGGGTAGGCCATTTAAAGTTGACCCATCTGGCAACGCTGTAACTTTTAACAGCGCTGACAAATCGGCTAATGTCATACCGCGTTAGAAGCGTCATTCGAAGACAATTTATACCATGGAACAGTACACTCCAAAAGAACGCGCTAAAATTGTTCAGCTTTATATTCAAAATAACTTTTCAATTGTGTTAACTCAACGTGCGTTTCGCAAAAAAAATAAAGTGAAAAGTGCTCCAGTTAAGAACACAATTAAGTCTTTATACGCAAAATTTGTGAACACCGGTAATCTCAGTAATGCCAGTCATGCATCCAGACAACGCACAAGACGTTCTGATGAAAATATCGAAGCTGTACGAGCCAGTATTGAGGAGACTCCATCGACATCGAGTTATCGCCGCTCTCAGGAATTAGACATCTCTCGCACCACTCTCCGACGCATAATTCATAAAGATTTGAAGATGTTTCCATATAAAATTCAAATGGCACAAAAACTAAACACAAAAAACATTGTTTTCTTTTGTTCTTTTTTTTTAGAAACAAATGGGTCAACTTTAAATGGCCTACCCTGTAATTTATATATAGGTACATATCGTCAGCTTAAATACAAAATAACGTATGATCAAAAAATTGGAAATTGAGTGTTTCCCCAGTAAACTTTTGAAAATGATGTTACGTTATTTTGCATTTTAGGTGACGATATATATCCCTATCTATCTCAATTGGTTTTAGATGATACAAACAACCTCTAGGTGAACAAGGCGAACAAAACCATTATACTCTGTAGCAACTTGCTGCAAGAGTCTAAAAATAGGAGTTTTGGCGGTAAACTATTCCAGGCTGTTTGCGAGACCTTGAACGCCAACTTTTCATCCAAATATTGCTATCGGTAGGATTTTAATTAGCGGTGTAAACTGTACACCAGAACCTATTTTGGTTTTGGAACGATACCAACCCGTTTGCCACTCGACTGATGTGTTTGCAGAAAAATTATTTGCGGTGAGGGTTCCAAATGTGTATACAGCATATGAACATAAGGCTATTATGCCATTTTACTGACAATATGTGCAAAATTTACTGTACACCCTCCGATTTTTAATTGGGCAGTATACTTCTTTGTCTTTTACTATTGAACATTGTTATTTTATAGTATTTTGCTTTCGTCACGCCCAATTCTTTCTTTCTTCGACTCCGACTTATATGCCTTTTTTTTTGTTGAAAGGCCTATTTCGAAAATCTTTTTACTCGAATCTTGGCTGGATAAAAATCTAGGACGTTCCGGTTAAGTAGACCTGTCATACATATTTTTGTGAATTTGATTGATACATACTACTGTAGGTAAAAGATAGTAAGATTTTTAATTTAAATTTTGTGAAAAAAACCATTAGTCGATTTTTTTTAGATTGGTATGACTGTCAGTGGCACCTGTGCCAAATGTCACATCAAAATAGTCATTACTGTTTAGTATACGCTCTTTACATAAAGTACGTTCAACGATTTTTACGATGAGTGAAATTATGGAACAAAGAATGTCATTAAATTTTGTCTGCGAAATGTAAAAGGCCTTCGGTGATAATTGTTTGTCGCGAGCAAATGTGTTTGATTGGTACAAATTATTCAAAGAGGGTCGAGAACGCGATGACGATCATCAATTAATGAAACTAACAGTTAATCATACTTGTATCGTTGGAATTGAAAGATCATTGAAGAAATTGAAAGCACGATTGGTTCCGAAAAACAGCGTCGCGTTAACGTCTGTGAAACAATGCTTTCCGACTACGAAGATGTTATGAAACGTTTTATTATTATTCTCCTGCAATGAGTCTTGGATCTATGCTTACGACCCGGAAACATACTATCAATCGACCGAACATCGTGGCAAAGGTAAGCCGAAGCCGAAAAAACCACGTCAAAGCAGGTCAAAAATCAAGGTTATATTGCCAGTTTTCCTCGATTATCGAGGTGTGGTGCAGTCCAAATTCCTTCCGACCGCCCAAACTGACAAGAAAGAATACTATTTGAGTGTTATGCATCATTTGAGTATTTGTAAAAAGAGGTCAGAATCATGGGCTTTTGCTACAACTCTTGGTTTTTGCAGCCCAAAAATGTACCGTTACATACTCCTTCAATTCTTCGTGAGTTTTTCACCAAATTTCGAACCAATATTATGCCACAACCACCGTATTCACCTAATTTAGCTCTCTGTGACTTCTGGCTACACAAAAAACTCAAACGACTGCTCCGGGGAAAACGTTTTAAGTATATTGAATACATTAAACGTGATTCGCTACGCGCATTCAAAGCTATTCCGTATATGAGTTCTAAATTTTTATAAAACTACTTTTGCTTTTTGTACACTCCAGGCAGACAGTTACTTAAATTACATTATTAAAAATATTTTTTAGTTATCACACTAAATAACAACTGTGGTATATTACTACGTGTAGCTTTTCCCCTTTAGTGCGCCACTCGAATTACGCCAGTTTTGACAAATTAAGTGTCTGGTTTGGCAGTTTGTAGGCCCCGGCTATTTATGTCATTGCCTTTGCCGCCCGATTACAATAATTTACAGAAAATTGTGACAGCTAAAGTGCATATTTGAACGCATCAGAAATTGTTTGAAACCAAAACCATATAAATAAAGGAATGTTAGTTTTTTCATTGAGTTTGCTTGCAATGTATCGCATAACTTTAAATTTAGATACATATCATATATGTATTTGTAAGTATGAATGTATGTTCGAGAGTATGCGTATTTATACAAACAAAAATATGAAAATCGTTTTATTTTTTTTATTTTTCCATAAGATACAACATCGACGGTGGACTATCTTCGAGTTTCAGTTCCGCTACTATGTACTATATTTACCTATGTATGTGCTTACTTCCCCTTTCTGCGGTCGATAAATGTGCAGAAGCACTAAAAAACAAATATAAACACATTTATAAATTGAGCCACCCTTCTTTTCCGCTTTTCCGCTTTGCCTTCGAAGCCGTCGTAGCCATTTAGTCATATTTATTGCTTACCGAAGCAACTGCAGTACTATTTTTGGTTCCTACCTCGACCATTTTTGTGGCCAGCCGAACATTAACCAAAAATCAAATACATACATTTTCGCTTAATGGGATGCCACTTAAGAAAAATTGTGAATATTAAGCAGAGAATTTTGGAGCGCCCCTATATGTTACACGCGCCAACAAAAAATTAAAAAAAAAACCAACATCATCGCTAATGACGCTGTAACGGCAATCACGAGCTTGAAGGGAGGGGTTTTACAACCTTAAAGCAAAGGGGAGAGTACCGGCTATAGCGACGGGCACAGAAGTGAAATATTGGAGTTATGGTGTTGGCAGTGGCGAGAGAGCAAACTGCACTTAAACGTTTTCTCAGCATTGTATGTCTTTCTTGTATAATACCATATTTTCCTTTCAAATATGATATGAATGCTTTCGAACGAGCGAAATTTTTCTTACAATGCGCTATCGTTCATTGTGGACCACATTTGTTTGTAAATTATGGTCGGAATCATTTGTTCAATAAACACGCCATGAAAGTTGCCGTGTGGGTAGAGAGTAATAAGTAGGTGTCAAAACGGGTATTTTACTATATGTCGAAATGCGCAGCGTTACAGTGTTATTTAAAAACATTAAATTTATTCATGTATTTTACTAACACATATAAATTTGTGATCGCAGTAATTTTTCAAAAACGTTCAAGTTTTATTTTATCTAATATGTACATACATATATACAGTTATCGTGTTACGATGTTAGTTGCCAAACTCCTCCGAAATGGCTAACCAGTTTTGATAAAATTTGATATGCTTAACGGTTAGGTCTGAGAATCAGCCAAAACCATTTTATTTTTCACACTTATACGATCAACCCCTGATTTTTAATCGTGGTTTTTATATTATTCTGTTTCAGCCATAAAACCAGAAGATGGCTAATAAAATAATTTGATATTCGTGACCTCACCCACTGATAAGTTTAAGGGATCGCTTCAGTGTGACCTTCCGAAAAATCATTGACATTCGCGATGCTGAAATTAACTAATCGGTTTGGTTTTTTTTATGAGTAAATACCACATTCATGACGAATACAAAATGATTTGTTTATGTTTATATATTGGGTGTATAATAGTTAAGTAAATTGTTGAAATGACAGGTAAAAAAAGGTTCTGTACGAAAATTTCAAAAATATTATTAATCTGTAAGAAAGTCGCTATCGCACTATGGAAAGTTTTTTTGTTTTTTGAAATTTGACAAAATGGCTGCGGTTTGACCAAAAAAGTTTCGTAGTTTCGTAGGAAAAAAAAGAAGATTTCAAGAAAAAAACTTCCATTGCGCGACAGAGAATTACGTTAAAAATGTTCTCTTCAAATTGCAACTAGAAGATATCTCTCTTCTTTTGAGAATGGAAACCGTTTTGAAAACACCATTTGGAGAAAAACGCGTTTAAAGATTGAAGTCGCTTCGTTCCCCACTCTGTTCCTTTTTTACAAGAAACGCTGTAGCGACCGTAATAATTTGAATTTCCAACTAAAAATTTGAGAGTATTTTTATTACAATGTATAGTATCCGATAATAAAAATCGGTTTTTCGAAAATTTCATACTGAGGCGATCCCTCAATGTACTTAATCAAACCCATTGAGAACCTTACGCAATGGATGAAATCAAAGGTTCACTTTTTGACGCAGAACCGCAAGGTAACTTATTTGTTAAACTTATGATTTCTTACTGGCTATTTGCAAATTTTTTCGTTGTCTATTCGTTTGAACTACATGTAATTAAAACAATTTTACAATGTTCAAGATTTTTAACATTATGATAAGTGTATAACAACCCCTCCAACAAAGCCTCAAAATTGGCTGTGGAGCTTAGTAACTGTCAACTTACGCAAACAACAGCCCATGTAATAAAAAAGTATTTGACGTTTGTCACACCATACAGAGGAGCTTCAAGAATTGATCAACTAAGTGGATGTTAACGGAGTTTTACTGTTTTCGAAGAGTTTCAGAGGCGAAGAAGCCGGCGGCTCTCAAAACGATAAGGTAACAATGGAAGAAAATTATATGAAAGTGGAAAGAGTGCGAGCTACATATTGCAACAGACTACCAAAAAAGCGATACTTGTATTTACATCCGAGATACAAAAAGAGGTTCACTGACAGTGTGCAGTCGACTCGATTTCGGAGTCATTATACCTTGAGACTGTTAGTGGAGATACGAAGTAGCTCAATTCAAATTGTCCGTGTTGCTGTTGTAATTTTCAATGCAGATATTACCTGTTTCAGAACACCGCTGCAAATGAATAGCTTTGGCGATGACAAAGTTTTTTTTTGTTCAAATACAGTCATTTTTGGGTTTTCGCACTCTTTTTCGCAAGAGACTGTACTTTGTTTGCATTTACTGCCTGTATGGGCTCATTAAAAAGCTAATAAAGCGAAGGAACGTTACAAAGCGATTTTCTTGCAATTCGAGATAGGGGTGGAGCTATATGCAAGTTTCTGCATTATTTCGACTATGTACATTGTCGGTTGTCGCTAAAATCGCCTGCAGCACTGAAACGCTTTATGCAACGTACGATTGTATAGCGGCACCAACCTAAGGAGCATTTGCGCAAAAGTAGCATAGCGTCAAACAGTTTCATTTAATGCCAATTTGCTACTAGCGCAGTGCTTTGTACTGCCTCGACTTTTGCAGCTACTGCTGTTGTAGCTTTGGCTTTTGAAATTCTCAAGTTGCATACGCACTTGTGGAGAATTTGCAAACATACATATGTACACACTTGTGTACGTGCCTGTTTAAGCAGTTCACTGTAAGCCAAAAAGGACGTTAGCATAGAAGTGTTGCGGTGTAAAATATTAAGACATCGCGGGGACAGGTGTGTGGCCTGCTGACTCAACTCACCTCAGTCCACCTTCAGCAAAGTCTAAGGGGATGAGGTATTTCACACTACACTCATGGAAGCTTGAAGACTCTAAGCTCAATCCGGCAGGTAGTTAGGTTTATATAAGACGGTGTAAGCTGGGTGTGGTGACTGGTTCGGCTAGCTGGGTAAGCATACGGTACAGTGACACGTCCTTTGCTGTGATTTACATTGCTTCCCACATGGCTTTCCTTTGCTCTTTGCTTTGTCACCATTGAAGTAATGAAAGCAAGCAATACGCGACTGCTTTTGTCATGCAAACCAAATTTTTAAAAGCGAAAAGAGTAGAAATAAAAGTACTTGAGCGTGTCTTTGTTAACTTGAGTATCTTCATCTTTGCAAACTCAAGTGTGAAGCGCACTGACGCTATGAAGTCCCATGTACTTAATTTCCTCAACATGCTCCAGCTATCTGCGTTATTACTTCTAGCACTGAGGCTGAGATACTCAACGGTACGCTCATGATCTCTAGATACACACACAAAATATTTGGAACAAAAAAAGTTTCGTTATCAAAATTAGATAAAAGCGCGAATATCATCATAATCATCGATCTATGAGGTTGTTTTATTTAAATGTTAAAGTGGTCTTCAAGAAGATTAGCGTGAAGATTTATATATTATTTGTTAAAGTGTTGCATATACGAGAAGGTTTATATTTCTAACTCAAGTAATAATAGAGAAGAAACTCTAGATTTATTAAAATGAACTATAGCTATTGCAAAATCTAATGAGTTTTGTGCCGCATTCACATCATATTAAAAAGAGAAAAGAACCTGTGCAAATTTCAGATGCTATCCCAAAAGCAGAAGGACTAGACGCCTATATACAGATAGACGGTCGTGGCCAGATCGAATCATTTATGCATACTATACATTTTATGGGTATTACAAACTTCGTTTCACATTGATGAGTAGGTAGCGTATTTCTTGAGAGTACTTCTATAACTTCACTGTACAAAGTATTCCTGGTTTAAGTTTAGTACGAAATAAAAGCGCCTAGAAGTAAATCTTCACTCAAAAAGCATTAAAATTAAAATATTATTCATTCAAAGTAAGGTTGCTAAAGTTGGAAGTGCGCCTTTTCTACGCAGTGGCAGGCTGACGAGGAAAAGATGCAATAAAAGCTAACACAAAACAATACTCTTTCTATCGGAAAAGTTGACACATTTTAGGAATGTACGGGCCTCACGTTAATGAGTGATTTTCACATGAACTGCAACTCTTAAACACGACATTGAATTTCGGAATTGAAATTTTTAAACTTGCGCGCACAAAAATAATACTACTAACGGCTTGCGACACCGGCACTGCTTTCACTGCAGCAAAGGTCAGCTGAGTAAAAAGTGGTGAGGAAAATCAACCTTGGTCACACTCAAAATTGTAGACAACACAAAAGTTTGCCATCCCGGACCGCGGAGCCAGAGAGTCATGAAACCACGAAGCACGTTGACAGCATGGCAATACATTCATAAATATTTATATGTGTACATACATACTTGACATCATAAAATCTGTAGTCGTTACAAAGGCAGAAACTAGGCGGTGGGCAGCCAATAACTCAAGCATTTTATTGCTTTCGCGGCGTGTAGCTCGCGGCTTTTTTGAGGTCAATTTGAGATCAATTCAAATGCAGCACTTGCATCTCTCTACTGTGAAAGGAATGAGTCGTCCCTCGCTAACAGTTTTCCGTTAAATCACGCTTATTGGTACTTGAATGTGCCAGCGTTTATATGTGCGAGTATGTGGCACATTCCCAGCTATTTGATGAAATTTATGTGCGCTCATCGGCGTACGGGCTGATGGGTGGCTGGTATTCGAAAGGAAATAGCTATCTGCAGCAAATCATTTTCGTATTCATTTGTGCAACATCCGCACATAAAAACATACATATGGGGACAACGACAACTATCGCTTGCAACAACATTGAGGAAGACAGTATAAGTTTGTATTCAGTTGACACATTTTTTAAAGGAGAAATATTTTTTTTTAGAAATACAAATGTGTGTAAAATTACATAAAGGAAGTTGGATGATGGGAGTTGCTGAAAAACTTGATGCTGCTCTATAGCTTCTGTGGCCTTCATAAAGAAATCGTCTGCTTCTAGCAAGTATGCGGAGTTCTTCGCACACTAGTTTAATATGCACAGTAGATCAACTAAAAATAATTTGTAACTTCCAATTTTTTCAAAAAAATGTCTATGTAAAATAAAATGCTAAATTAAATTAAAAAATAAAACTAAATTAAATTAATAATCTGCTTGAAAAAGAGAAAATGTTAAAATCTGCCACTGTCACAGGTCTAGCTCAAGTGATACATGTAACGTTCTTGAGTGGTTGGTTTCGCCTACATGTCTAATTCAAAGCATGAAGCACCCCACGTGCAGCGGGATCAACAACAAGAACAAAATAACGACAGTCAAATGAAAAATGAAGAAGTCAGCTTAATTTCGCCTCGAGGATAAGCAGTAAAAATTTATCTGAAGTGATGTTGCTGTTGTTGTCTATAGGTCGAGCCGTATAGCTGGCCACGCAGCTTAAGTGTGTCAGGAACATTTTGCACACGAGGCCGTGCCACGTTGTGTCTACTCATATGATTATATGTATAATACACATACTCTTGCTTTCTCGAATATACATTTGTACATATTTTCATTCTAGGTGTAATACTTGGTAGTGTGCTGCCATGTAACATATTTTGACAGATCGTTTGTCACTCCACTTCGCTGGCGACTGCTTGTGGTAAATTAAGGGGGCAATGCGATATACTGTGTACTTAAGTAGCCTATGTATTTACTTTTTTTTAAATATTCATGGCGAAACATATGCTGGCAGACTTACATAAGTGTTTACCCTATAGGAAAGTAAAAGTAAAGAATAACTTTTATCAAAGAAGGGATTTTGTGTCAAATAGTTTATTTAAATGAAATGAAATATTTTCTATATTGGTTAGTCGAAAAAGTCTTTTCGTATTTTGTCAATATATGTCGTTGCAGTCGTATATCTCCAGTGCTACCAATCACATTGTGTCATACCATATAGTGTTGAAAAGGTGAGATTTTAAACTTCATTACCAAAAAAAATTTAAATTCGTGAAAGTTAAGAAAAAGTTACAGCTGTTCGTAAATGTGTGAAAATAATAAAGAAATTGGTTATATTTTGCAATTTTTGTATAAAAAAGGAAGGAAAGCCACGCAAGCGACCAATGAAATTTGTGAAGTTTACGTAGACAGTCTTTGTTCAATAAATAATAAAAATCGAGGAATTTACTTTTAGAACCGCATAAAACAACGCGTATCTCAAATACTAATGAAAATGAAATTTAGCATAGATGTCGTGTTTCATTGAGTTATAAAATTCATAAGAAATTAAAAATTTTCCTAAAAATAATCAAACTTTAACTGTTAATATCTTTTAAACGGTTGGGTTTACGAAAAAATCATAAGAGACCGTTTTTGTAGAGCATTCAATTTCCTACAGAATCTAAGGAACAAGATATTTTTTCAAGTAGTTGGAAGCGACTTATAGTTTTTCTATCTGATAATAAGAAAAAATAGAAAACTGTACGAGGTTTGACAATTAAGTAATGAGACTGATTTTCTTGCCGCGCTTGTGATAAACCTGTGACCTTGACCCTGTTGACCCTTTCTCTTTTTCCGGCATCCCTCCCCTCTCCATTGATATATACAGTTACGGACAATAAAATAGAATCAAAGGCGTTGCTTTGAAACAATGGCATAATTTTTTTGAAATTTTTTATCTATGTAGTAACGTTTCTGCATAATAACAAAGGCAATAATATGTACTTTTAAAAAGGGGGAAAATATAGGATTGTCGAGTTTTACAGTTAACTGTAATTTAAAAAGTGTAAATAGCGTGCCTCGGGCTTCGTGACAAAATAACATAGTACAACAGCTAATCTGGGGGGTGAGAAATTACAAGTCAGGGTGATGGTACTAGGTCAGTATAGTAAAACCCTCAAAGGGTTTGGCGTTGGTATGTGTCAGTTTTTTTTATGACCTTTAAAATTTTAAATTAAAAAAAAAACTGACACATACGAACGCCAAACCCTTTGAGGGTTTTACTATACTGACCTAGTACCATCACCCTGACTTGGAATTTCTCACCCCCAGACAATAATCCCAAAAATGTTCCACAGTGCAATAGAATCAATAGAATCAATAGCGAAATAGTTTCATAAATGAAAAATATTGAATTTAAAAAGCGTAAAAAGTAGTTATGCTAACTTAATAAGATCTGTGAAGTGCATAATTGTATCAATTATGAATTTATTAAAAAAAATGGGTCGAGCAAAACATTGTTTAGAGGAGGAAAGATTGTGCGTCCAAAATTTGCAAGGTCACGCGTAAAGGCAAATTGTAAACATATGAATATGTCTCAAACATTTTTGCTTCATGTCTTAAAATTTCCGAAAAAGGTTGAAAAAATAGGCCGACCACAAAAAAATGACTGCAAAGTCCTTCGAAATATTGCATGATTGCCGATGCGCGTACCGTTTAAGGCCTCTGCAGCCATTCAATAAGAATTATGTGCAAAAATTTTTTCAAGAACAGTAAAAAGACTACTTGTAGAGAAAAATTGCTTTGGCACATGGTCCCGAAAGGTGCCAATGCTGAGAAAACGGCATAGATGCAATCGTATTCAGTTTGCAAAACGACACATTAATTAGGGCGGAGCTGAAAATTAAGAAAAAATGGTTCTTCTACATTTTATGGTCTCAAAGCAAAATTAATGTGATAGGAAATGATATTTTCGCGTGAGTCCGACGTCCAATATAATGGTTTAGTATTGTTTCTCATATTGTGTTCCGGGACCAGTATTTTGGATACAAGAAAACATAGACCGCCATATATACGTTAAGGTTTTAGATATATTCATACTCTCAAATGCTGAATGGAATTCGCCTTGCATTTTGGCAATTCCAACAAGAGAGCGACCCGAAACATACTTCGGGTCTTGCAAAAAATGGTTTTCAGATCGTTAAGGCTTGGCCAGAGTAATCAGCAGAACTGAATCTGATCAAAAACTTACGGAAAATTGTTAAGGAAAATATTGCACCCCTTAAACCGAAAAATAAGGCAGATTCTGAGAGAAGGTACAAAAGTCTAGTATTCTGTTCGATAGAACACTTTCGGTAGCCTAATTAGGTCTATGCCTACAAGATGTGCCCCGGTATTAGACGATTAAGAATACACTAAAATGTACCACCAAATTTTCTATTAGTTCCCCTAAAAAAATATTTTTTTTTTTGTACTGTAAAAGATTTTGATTCTATTTTTTTGTCCATCGAATTTTTGAAAAATATTCTTTACCTTAGTTTTTGTAACATTTATGAATTTTTTTTTCCAATATTTTTTACTGCTACCAGTTGCATTTGAATGAAGTATATAATAAAAATAAAATATAAAAATAAAAATTTAAATCAAAATCATAATTTTTTTGAGAACAGAAAATTAGTGCCATGGATGATTCTATTTTATTGTCCATAACTGTATACCATCGTTTTCGCTTGTTTAGTTCGCCTGCTGCGTCAAGTTGAGTAGACGTGTGTTTGTAGCGCTCGTCAAGAAAATAGAAAAACAAAATCAAGAGCAACGCGTCGCGATAAAATTTTGTGACAGATTGGGCGAAACAGCTTCGAAAACGTATGCTAAAATTGTAAGAGTGTATGGTGATAGTGCTCTTTGTCGTGCCCAGGAGCCGTGGAATCGTCCACAAAGAATTCGTTCTGCCGAGGAAAACTGTGAATCAAGTCTACTATTGCCAAGTACTCGAAAGATTGCGAAAACGAGTCAACAGGGTGCGCCCAGACATCACTCGTAACTGGATCCTTCATCACGACAATGCGCCGTGCCACACCGCCCTCAACGTGTCCCAGTATTTGGCCTCTAAAGGGATCGCCGTGTTGCAACAGCCGCCTTATTCGCCCGACATGTCACCCTGTGACTTTTTTGTTTCCTAAAACAAAATCGGTGGTCAAAGAAACCCATTTTGAGGCGATTACGGACATCCAGGTGGCCGTGACGAGAGTACTCGCGGATATCTCAGTCGAAGCGTTCCAGAAATGTTACGAAGCATGGAAAACGCGCTGGAATCGCTGTATAGCTGCCCAAAGGGACTACTTTGAAGGGGATGGCAGAGTTGTAGAATAATTTTCAAATATACGATTCTTATGGAATCAGTCTCATTACTTAATTGTCGTATGTAGGAGGACCTTCCTGTTACAATTAAGAACTCATGCTTGGAGAGGCTTCCTTAGAGGTGTGTAGGAACCCATTTTTCCGAGTACCAAGCGAAAAAAAATATTTATCTGCATACCAAGTTTCATCAAGATATCTAAATTTTACCGAGACTTCCTATAAAATATCTTTATTCGACGTAAGTTTCATTTATTATAATGGTACTTACCCTACCGTAAGAGTAATCTACGGGAAGAATTCAGTTATCGTGGATATTCACATTACGTACGGTAAAAAGGGAGGGTACATAGAAGCGATGGTGAGTTCTCATTTACATTCCGGTCTCATAATGTAGGTCGTGTAAGCTGACCGGGCATAGGGTTTTGTGTAGGATCGTAATTAAACAAATTATCTGTAGGATGAAAAATATTTTTATTTTCTACAGGGCACGTACATTTGTGTTTAGTGTAAACGGATGTTTCCGTTCGGCGTAGTAAAAGGCATGCACACCTTTCTGACGCCTGTACTAAGAACACCAATCATCCAACGACCTCCTACGTCGCTAATACGCTTTCATATGCTGAATACAATGCTTACGAAACGACATGTCATCACGACAGTGAACTGAAAACGGCGTTGTGCATCCTACTACATGAACGCATGTACACAAGACAACACCGCTCTCCATTTTGCATGTACACAATTTCGTTGTGGCCATACTAATACCTTGCACTTCAATGAAATTTTAATATTTGGTTCAAAGTGAAATCTTTTATGCAAAAAATAAGTAAATAGGTATATATTTTTGTTTTAAATTATCAATTGTTATTACAAATGATATAATAGAGCTATATTAGAGCTATTTTATGCTTTTTTGTGTAAAATAACGTCGTGTTTGTAAGAGCTGTGAATAATTTTACATTTTACATGTTAGTGGCATCACCACTCTTCCTCATCTCTCTATCTTCCATTCTACTGTCAACTCTACTGTCGTCCTACTGTCTTTGGCAAATATAGGAGAATATTGAAGTTAACGAGAACGACAACTGTCGGCCTACCGTCGTGTAGTCGTGCAGCTGTCAAAATAACAGTGTCCATAAGAACGTGTGTATTTTAATATTTGACAGATGTCGTTTGTCGTCTGTCGCGACCATTGTGTTCAGCGTATCATCCTTCCTTGCTTTACGACCTCATCCAGACTTTAGGTCTCTCAAGGATACTTATAAATTTGTTTGTTTTGTTTATTTTGTTTTGTTTATTTTACAATATTTTTTTCATCCCTATAAGTAGTAAAATATGTATTGATGTTATCTCAGTTGCTCCGTTTTCCATATTTTCATATCCAGCAAATTTTTCTAAATACATGAACATACATATGTATGTATATTTCACAGGAAAATACTTGTACTATTTACAACGGTTATAAAGTATTTGGAAAACATTAAGTATTGAACGACAAAGTGGCAGGAATTTGTGACATACACAAACAAATGTGCACGTTTGTCTTCATATACCTTTTTTTCATTTCAATGTAGGAGAAATATGGCAAGAATGGATTTATTGGGATATTTTAGTGATTTACTAATTAAACCAAATTGTTTTTATGTTGTTCTGTAATAACAAGCGTTAACGTTCTTTGCAAGTTGCCAGTTCTTTCACTTTTTTATGGTTTTCCTGTTTTTGTTATTATTCTGTTGCTTTCTAAGTATCAAGTATTCTAAAACTGTGTAGTTCTAATCTGAATACCCAAGAAACATAAAAGTTACATATGATTTAACACTGCAGACTAAGTATACATACAAATAATAAAACAAACGAGAAAAATCGTACATACACTTATACACGTTTTGTAGCGTATTTGGTGAATTTTTTACTTCTAACTTAATATCTAACTTAAAACTTTTATTTGGTATTTGCTGCTGCCGAGATGTATGCCGGCTTGTCAGGACAAGTCTCACAATAATAAGTTGTTTGATGTCTTCTGCCGGGCTTATTTTTTCGGGAGCAGGCTTTGCAATCTTTTCTAATTCCTGTTAGAATACTATGCAGTTTTTCAGATTCGGCTCGAGACTCGAGTCAATTGCTTGACTAATGTCTTCAAATATCGTAAGTGATTAAGCGGCCGTTAGCTTCTCTGTTCTTTAGTGGCTTTATATAAAATATATGAATTTATTATACAAATCTCCAAACCCCCAAAAAATAGTTTATGCCACCATTTAAGGGATCGCGTATTGAGTTACCGCAGAATACCAAGTGGTAAGCAATAGTTGCGGCAGCACACCCTATGGTGAGTGAGAGTCACCTCTCGAGTGCAAAGGATTAATATCACAACTTTTCAAGTTTACTCAATTCTCTCCAAATTAGCCTTAATTTATGGGATACAAAAGCTGTATATGGCGAAGTATTCTCCTTGGACCTTGAAAAGCTATCTTCTCAAGTACTTCCCAGCAAAAAAACTGTAAATAAAAGAGAGCGTAAAAAAGCCCAAAACGTGAAAGGTACAAGTTCTTAGCTACTTTCAATTCAATGTAAATAATTTGGTATGAGGACCCTTGAGGAAGCTTGATAATAGTCAAGTGGGGGCGCACGCGGTTTGGTATTACAAAAATATTCATTTCACTACTTAATACACTGCATTTTTATCTCGGTAATGAACGTTATCGATTTTTAAATTTAAACTATGTTTCATACCGTCTAAAATATACAGTGTATTCAAAAGTATTCGGAATATATTTATATTTTTAGTGAAATGAACCCAAAAAATTTTTGGTTTGCAGAATTTTATTTTATAACCTTTATTATAACTTCAAATTTGAGATCTGACTTAAAATAACAAACAAAACTTTTTTGAACAAAAAATATGATTTTTTTGTGAAAAGTTCATTAAAAGTAACCACATTCGAAGAGATTAAAATAATATTTAATCTTTGGAAGGAAGGAACCAATAGAAACGTTTCAATCATCCACTGCTACAGAGGAATTTGCTAAAGTTGGGCGATCAGTATGGCCGAAAAACCTTCAAAGTCGTGATAAATCCGATTTCGTGAGAAAAATTAAAGAAAATTCTCGTACTTTAGCTGTAGAAATTAATCAACGTGCTAAATTTCGTGTCAGCAATGAAACTGTACGCAGGACGCTAAGGGTACCCGCAGAGTCCAAACCAATTACGCAACACGCGAATTTTCGCTCGACTCGGTATCCATAGGCGAACCCCACAAAAATAGCTATTAGTACGAAATTAGAAAAAAATGATATGATGTTCGCAAAAACCCACGTAAATCATGGCATCAAGTTTTGGTCGAAAGTAAGTTTTAGTGACTAAACGAATTTTGCGAAAAGTAAGTTTCGAAATGTAAAGGGAAAATATAATATGTTCGGTGAAGCACCGGGGTAGAGATGTACTGCTGTGGGGCTGTATGTGTGTAAACGGTGTCGGAAGTAAGTAGTTTATCACTGATAAAATGGATCAGCCGCAATGTGTTCAAATATTAAAAGACAAATTAAATGTTAACACGGATAAATTCGGGCTTTCCGGACCTTACTTTTTCAATAGGACAACGACGCGAAACATATAAAGCTATAGATATTGTACAACACCCCAAAAGTTTAAGGAACGCCCCTCAGTCCACGGGTCTTAATCCAATTGAGAAAAGAACGAGAATCCGCAAAAACAACATAACATCTAAAACCGGCCTCCAAGAAGCAATTCTGAAAGAATGAGAAAAAACATCTGCGGAGCGAACCAAATTTGTATATTCAATGCCAGATGAAAAGAAGCAGAGAGGAATGAATACGCGTCTTTACTTTTTATTCTTTATTAGCGTAGAAACCGCTTACGCGATTATAGCCGAGTTAACAACATTCGAAGCGAAACTAGGTCCTTCTCCACCTGGTATTTCCAACGGAATGGAGGTCTTCCTCTTCCTTTGTTTCCCCCGGTGGGTACTGCGTCGAATATTTTCAGAGCTGGAGTGTTTTCGTCCATTCGGACGAAATGACCTAGTCAGCGTAGCCACTGTCTTTTAATTCGCTGAACTACATATGCCAATGTCATCGTATATCTCATACAGCTCATCGTTCCATCGAATGCGATATTTGCCGTGATCAACGCGCAAAGGACCATAAATCTTTCGCAGAACCTTTACACATGTTTCCATCCCCCAATTTAATACGTTACATGATATAAAATAAAAGTACAATTACTTTTAGTTAAAATATACAATTTTTCTATGAATACTTTTGTGATATGAATTTACCGAATTTTTCAGTTGAAAAGTTTTTACCTATGATCCTCTAAAATTTAAACTTAATTTTTTCAGTTTACATAAAAGTTAAAACTACAATAAAAAAATTAAACAAAAGAGCCTGCAAGAACTATGGAATTTCGCTCTCAAACTAACACATTTTCATGCCAATCGCACCGGCTCTTCGGTAAATACCTGGTGAAGCTAGTGCTCATTATATAGAAATTTTGAAAACATCGTTTTTTATTAAAAGAGTAAGAGCTAATACTATTATTACCTTCTTTATAATCTTATATTGACTTCAAATGCTGTATCATCCAAATAACTAGTTTTCCTGCCGGTTGCGAAATAAAGTCATAATTGTAATATGCTCTTTCAGGATATCAACATGGATCGAAGAAGGGTGCGACTTAATTCAATAGTAAAATGCTGCCCTTAGTACATATTTAAACATAAGCAATATCTGAGGATAGTTCTGTAAAACTTTCCCCTGAAAACCACTGAAATGTTTTGAGATGAAAGTTTTTTGGTGTTTTTGCAGAATTTCAATAAAAGCACATAACAGGGTAAATAAAAGTGACTTTTTTTTTACTTCTTCCAGTCAAAAAGCAAACTCCCGATGGGAATAGAAACTCTTACAACAAGAATCATTCAAACATACAATTTTACAACAACAGCCACCTACAATTCCATATACGACTCCTATGCACAAGTAAAATTGCAAAGAACATTTTAGTGTGCATTTTCTTCAAACTTTACTTGCGAGCCTTTGTTTTCTAATTTTTTATTTTACACGGATGGATTTTGCACTTTAATGTGCATCGTTTTTAACTTTTAGTTCATTTGAAAAGTTTATTTCCTCCTACTTCGACGGCTCGCAAACTTCCAAATCCGCCTACGTACATGATAGCAAAGAAAGAACCAAAACAATGAAAGTGAAGTGAAAAAATTAAAACGAAAACGAAAAGAAACACAAAACAGCAAGTAAATTGGAGCAGTCGGACAAAAACAATACGTGAAAGGTAAAAAAAGAAATGAAAGAGAAAAATCTTACAGGCAGGGAGAAAATTTCTTGTTGAAAATCACTCAAACAGAGTAGACGTCGTAAATTTGCGCGCCGTGAGAGAACCCACCTGCTACGGAGGCGCAACAGTTACAAGTGCAGAGACTAAAAATCAAATCGCTTACACAATCGCGCAACAACCCATCGCTTCGCTAGACTGTCTGCATGGTCCACCTCTTGCTAATGCGATGAGTCACCATGAATTGTAATAATTTGTCGGCGTTAAAAGAGCAAACGCAGAAAGGAAGTGTGTTTCACGACTCAACATTCTGTCTCTCGTGCAAAAAATTCAATTGAATATCGTTCCTTCGAACAATTCGGAAATACGTGAAACCTCAACATTTGTGTTGTGGGGAGCGTCCGAGTCTAGCATTGTGCCATAACGAACTTGAAATCGGCTTCCGTTCCAGATAGCATTGGACAAATAAACTGCTATGTGCTCTCACTCTGTAATTGAGTGCTTAGGTGTGTATACCTTACAGTAAATTGCATACTTTTTACACTCAGCATATGCTTTCGAGATGCTCATAACACAAGAGTTGAATACACCAGACGTGCTAAAGTCACTTAAAAAGATCATACAAAGTTTTTTTTTTAAGTGTTGATGTAAATGTTTGGTAAATAACACATTTTAAATACATATGCAATTAGTTTGATATCTATTTTATCTATTTTAATAATGTTTGTATATCAATGAGCATATAACTATTTTTATAGTTTGTAAAATTAGTTATATGAGCATCTAATCTGTTCTTGACATCTATAAATTAGAGTTGCGCCATTGTCAAAAGTATACATGCTCCTTCTTCTGTATGTATATATGAACATATGTATATGTACATACTTATGTAAGGTCTTTAAGCGCCAACAAATATACAAAAAATGCAAAGTGCACATTTTGAGATTAAATTGGAACAATGAACGATGTTTGGTCTCTCTTTCACTCTACTTATCGACCAATGCACAATTATCTCACCTACTTTGAGATAACCTCAGAGCACAGCCACATAAGAGTAAAGCGTCAATTTAATTGAATGTGAGAGGCTGTGGTATAAACGAGCTCTGGCATCGTCGCCTGGAACAACAAGAAAAACGATAAATATCCATGCAGACTTATTCGATAATTATTTAGTAAACATAACTGTTGGTAGTTACCGAGGGCAAAATGAAGCCACACTAACATTTTCGTCATTTCCTGCTGCCAAATAACACAGTTTTTCGAATCGATCAGATACAGCATCATGCGCGGTACTTGACTAGTTTCATTTTTTACTTTGGTCCACGACTGTGTAGTATATGTACAGTTGCAAGTTATTTGACGTTAAGCTCTCTACCGCTTCGTGCCGCGTCTGTGCCAATTGTGCACGCATAAAGTCATATTAGCTAGAGTCGTGTCAGCAACGGTTATGTTGCTGGTTATGATTCGGTAGCTGTTAACACATTAGCGTACAACCGAGTGACTGTTGTGAATTCTGCGTCGAGGTGCTGTGCACTCAAAGCAATGAATCGAAAGCAACCACATCATCGGGCATACATCGCCTTCAAAGGGAGAATCAGCAATCTTGATGCGCATATGTGCAGATTGAGTAAAAACGACGTCGAAAATATGCACGCATGCATAGTCTGCTGGCCCATTAAATAAATATATTTATATAATGTATCGGTGCTTCAAAATTAAAGGTAAGGGTCTTCCTAAAATTGCAGCAAGGTTGGGTTTACTACGCAGTTGGTATCTAACGACTTTCCGCTTTCTGTAGTTACCACACACTCCACACTTATTCGATATAAACATATTTTCTTGATTCTAATTTTTTAGAGAATAAATTTTTATATAAATATAAGAATTTTAAAATTCCAATAGATTCCAGTAACTGTTATATTAAAATCTACCAACTTGCCGAAAAGACAAGCATTTATTCATAAAGCGCTGAAAATACAGCGGATGTGGCAAAGTAATCTGAATCCTCTGCGGATTCGTTCGACGTAAAGAATAAAGTTTGCCGAGCCATTAAGCGTTAGTTTTCAATAGCATGAATCCTCCACAGCTGCGACAGGCCAAATACCCAATATTATATAATGAGAATAGGGAAATGTGTGTTAACATACATTAGTGTTGATGCGAAAGATAATGTAAAGAATATGCTGAAGAATGCGTGGGCATGGATGTAGGCAGCTGAAATTGTAGACGATTACAGGAAACACATTTTATTCTTGCCAGCACTTACTACCACACCGCCGTGTTTTATTTTGGTGTTGTGATACGTGGAAGTACATTGCAAACAAGGACTAAGAAGGCAACAGAAAAATTCAATTTGAAAATAAAAATTCGATTTATTTTTCAGTAGAAAATGATACACCACTGTGAACGCTACGATATTATATACCACCACTGCTACTACTGCTTATACAAACACTCTGTCGCCTGCTTGTTTGCCAATCGATTAAAGTGCCCACCCAGGCACTTTTCGCGGTGTTTGTTCGTGGATGATTTTATTGTGGCACTAATCGATCCTAATTGATGCGTGAGAAAAAACTCAAGTGCGCGCGCTTGCCACACTCGAACATTAGCCGTAAGCCGATATTTTCATGTAATGCCACATGCCACATTACCACCCAAACACATTTTCGCATAGCGGCAATGGGCTCGAATTACAATAGTTAAGGAGCATTCAGCAAACTAGGAGTGAGTGAGTTCTTCTGCGTTGTACTGCTGCAACGCTGGTAACGAAGACGTATATAAATTCATTGCTTATGCGTGCAATTGTGGCGCATAGTCACTGGCGCAAAAGCATGTAGTCATTGTAAGCCAATTGTATTTGTCATTGCTATCCGTGGTAAGTGGCGGTAAGCGGCAAAGTTTTTATGCAATAGAGGCGCCGACACCAACCCGGTCATTAACTGTAAAGGGCCCATCAATTGTCCAGGAACGACATATGCCACATGCGCGTATTTGAGCTTATATTCAGTGAGTGCAGCAATTAATTCACTGCCTGCCGCTGTTGTTGCTTCAATTAACAATTGCTGTCACCGAGCACACTTTCACAGTGCAGTCATGATTGCACAAAATTGCGCGCTGAAGCGATTCTGTGTTTGATTTCGATTAACTTTCGAAAACTCTTTGCTGACACCGTTTAACGCTGTTCACGTACGCTCATTCAAATGCTGGCGTGCGGCGAGTGATTTTGAACGGACATGTCAGGCCGAGTATGCTTGCACTATGTTGGAGTCCAATTTCCGAATTGTAAGAACTGTAATCCTAACCCATTCACATTTCATTTGGCATAGAACCGCTAACAATTCGAAACGCAATAATGTCCAGCAGTGTTTGATCGCTGCTTTGTTCGGAATTGTCTGTGCAACTCACTTGTCATTTCTCTCATTTAACTACCGCCTGTGCCTGTTGATAACATATTCAAGTGACCTACGCGTTGTATGTTGGCATATTGCATGTACATGTCAAGCACGTGGCTAATTATTTCCAAAAACTGCGCTGAATCGTGTCAACAACAACGCTTACTACATGATTATGTCGTTTACCGCTTGTTGATCGGAATCGCCGTCGGTTTGACGGCGAATACAACTAGTGGCTTTAGTCACATCAGCCTACTAATTCAGCTCTGGTATTCAGTTCACATGCAACAATTCTAAAGACTATTTCCCTTGGGTATTACCTAGTAAATCTCTTCTTTTTTTTGTACAATCGAACTTAGGTTAAGGAATTAATCAAATATTTGGGTTCTATATTTAAAATGTGTAAACATACTCCATTTTCATAATAAAACAATAAATCGAATATCTCTTCGAAAGATATAGAGATCGAAAAAATCGTACCGAATACTTTCTAAGCAGTGCTTACAATAAAAAGCGGTAGTAACTCTAAGGAGCAATTTATTTTGATCGACCTTCGTAAATACATACATGTTCATCGAGACTATCTGCCTTGAAATTCAGAATCACTATTGCCAAAACTATGAATTCAAAAAATTCAAATAAAAACTCAGCCAAATGCTAAGTTTGCAATTCTGTTGTTTCCAATCATTTAGAACCAATATAAATAAAGGCTCATTTCCGAAAGGCGTTCGAAAAATGTTTTCTTAATTTTCTTAAACCCAAAATTAAAAACATTTGTTATATGTGTCACTTCATTTTAGGTTCATCTTTCAGTTTGTTTTAGTGAATTCATCCTACTTATTGAGTATCACACCAAGGAATTTGTTTGAGCTGCCAAACCGCAAATAAGTGTTGTGTCGTTTTTTCGTGCTATTGTTTGTTGTAATATCCTTTAGTTGCCTAAAAGAGCTTGTTTTGTGAGTTTGTTTTTTTTTTATTATTTTTCTTTTTTGCTTCATTTATTTGTTATATACTTATGTATACAGCCAGAAATGCCCATAGCCAAATGTGCGCTTTTAAACTAAAGAGCAAGGACAAAAACTGCGAACGGTTTACTTTTATAATGGCAATATTTATAAAAAAAATTTTAATGGGTCCGCCAGTTATTCTGCAGTTCTTAGATACTACTTATTGCAAATTGGGTTCATACGTTTATTGTTTTGTACTTCAATATTTGTCATTTATAAAGTGTGTCCCAAAATTATCGCAATATATAAAATAAATTTACCGTCATTTATGTAGTAAATTCTTGACATCCATAAAAAAAGGCATAGTAAAAATTAAGCGTTACGCGATAGAACGACTTCTCTTCATTGTTGAACAATATTTCAAATTTCATCAAGAAATGGGTGCTAATTTTTCGGGCAGAATCATCTTAAACGATGAAGCTTTTTCACCTTGACGTGTTTACTAATCGCCAAAATTGGGGTTTTATGGATTCTGAGAACCCAAAAATACATCCACCAATGCATTGTCGAAGGTGAAATGCATCCACAAAGTGTAACTGTTTGATGTCTGTTTCGGCATCATTTTTAGTATGAGTATGAGTACTCGTTTACATCAATTTTTATGGTTCATTGAGGTGCGACAAGATACCCTATTCTTTTTGTGACCAATGTGTGGTTTCAACAATACGGTGCCACATGTCATGCAGCCCGTGAAACACTTCAATTACTGCATGAAAAATTTCCAAGTCGTGTACTCTCTCGTTTTGGTGATTCATAATAGACACCTTTGATCGAGTGATTTAACACTCTTAGATTTCTTTTGATTGGGGTTATTTAGTTGTGAAATTCAACCTTATAACCCCAGTCAAAGAATTATATGTTCAATGCTTCAACTCTAATTATTTTAAAAATAAACAAAGAATGTGCAATTTTTTTCTTGTCTTTTACAATTTAAAGAACTAAACATTACATAGCAAAATTATATTCAACTAGTTTTCTTAATTAAAAAAAATAATACTTTATGAAATTTCCATATCAAATTTTTATATTTATATGTGCAAAAAATTATTTCAATCCAAGTACATATCTTTTTATTTATAAATGAAGTAGTTTTGAACTTGTTAATAAGGGATTGTGTTACTCTTATGTATCTTCACCAATTGGAGACGATGAGGCATTGACTCCACCAGTTTTTTTAGCACAGATGTATCAATTTTGTCCCATTCGGCCAAAATAGCATGTTTTAGTTACCTAAGGCTGTCATATTGCTTGAAAGATGCATAAATTTTGTCTGAAAGAATTCCCCATAGATCCTTGATTGGATTCAGATCTGAACTTAAGGCAGGCCACCCCAGCAATCCAATTTTCCGAGAGTTAAAGAACGTCTTTGTCTTCTTCGCAACATAGATCGGTGCATTGTCTTGCTGAAAAATCCATTCATCGCCATGTAAATCACCAGCAAAATCAAGGAGTTCGTTTTTCAACAAATCAATGTAGATTTCTGCATTCATTTTGTCTGGAACAAAGCATATTTTGGACTTGCCTTTTGATGAAAATGCTGCCCATTCCATTAGCGATCCACCACCGTGAATGCGCTAATGGCATGCCTCCCGTGGGCGTGTTAAACCCCTCCAATACGAGGTGTATTCAAAAAGTATCACGAATTTTGTGTTTTTTCAAAAACTATTTATTTATTCATGAATATCTATTTTATCCCCTTCAAAGTAATCCCCATGAGATATTATACACTTGTGCCAACGGTTTTTCCAATCTTCGATTTTTTTTTATCTTCTTCAGCTCCTCCTTTATCTCGTCAAGAGACCGTAACGTCGTCCTTTCATGGGCCTCTTCAGTTTAGGGAACAAGAAAAAGTCACAGGGGCCAGATCTAGGGAATACGGTGGCTGCGGCATCATTAGTGTGTTGTTTTTGGCCAAAAAGTCGCGCACAAGCAACGATGTGTGTGAGCAGGGGCGTTATCGTGGTGCAAAAGCCAATTTTTGTTCTTCCACAAATCCGGACGCTTCTGGCGGATTGCTTTGCGCAAATTGCGCATAACTTGCAGGTAATATTCCTTATTGACCATTCTTCCCTGTGGCAAGAACTCATGATGCACCACGCCCCTGCAATCGAAGAAAACTGTCAGTTACGATTCGCGATACTTTTTGAACACACCTCGTATTTATGAAGACCATCTGGCCCATCCAAATTAAATTTTTTTTCGTCACTGAATAGATTCGAATTCTTCATCCCAAAGTTTATACTTTTCATAAAATGCAATTCGTGCATTTTTATGACGTTGCTGTAGGCATGGCCTAGGCAGTCAATTTTCATATTTAAGGCATACAACTTTTCTTATTATTTGATGTACACGTTGTTTAGTCACATCTAGACCAAGTTCCACTTTTATTGCCTGCAACTCTTATGGCTATTGGTTGCTAGCTGATGAATCCGCCGTTTGGTCTTGCCATCAATGGTACCTATACGACCACTACGCTTAGTAACTCCACAGTTATCTGGATTTTTCAGAAAGTTTGTTATTGTGTTCCGATGCCTCTTTACAGAAAAAGCAATTTGGCCAACTTTCATGCCAGATTGACTCATTCCTTTAATCAATCCACGGTACTCATCTGACAATTCAGTTCCACGTGGCATTTTCCTATAAATTCAAAAAATGTAATTTACTTTTGTCGTCTTAAACCTTTAATCATGTAGTGTTACTTACTTAAAAATTTGTATCTCCACTTTTTATACTCTCGCAACAAAGTTGCGAAAGAGAGTATTATAGTTTTGTTCACATAACGGTTGTTTGTAAGTCCTAAAACTAAAAGAGTCAGATATGGGGTTATATATACCAAAGTGATCAGGGTGACGAGTAGAGTTGAAATCCGGATGTCTGTCTGTCCGTCCGTCCGTGCAAGCAGTAACTTGAGTAAAAATTGAGATATCATGATGAAACTTGGCACACGTATTTCTTAGCTCCATAAGAAGGTTAAGTTCGAAGATGGGTAAAATCGGCCCACTGCCACGCCCACAAAATGGCGAAAACCGAAAACAAAAAGATATTAAAATGAAATTTGGCACAAAGGATCACATTAGGGAGGGGCATATTTGGACGTAATTTTTTTGGAAAAGTGGGCCTGGCCCTGCCCACATGTACATATTTGTACATATCTCGGAAACTACTATAGCTATGTCAACCAAACTCTATAGAGTTGTTTCCTTCAGGCATTTCCATATACAGTTGAAAAATGGAAGAAATCGGATAATAACCACGCCCACCTCCCATACAAAGGTTATGTTGAAAATTACTAAAAGTGCGTTAACCGACTAACAAAAAACTACTAACTTCTGACACTAAATTTTACGGAAGAAATGGCAGAAGGAAGCTGCACCCAGGCTTTTTTTAAAAATTGAAAATGGGCGTAAATTTTCCTATTATGTATTTCTCATTTTTGCCAATTCTCGATCAGACTCGTATATTGAGAGTATCGATAATTCGAAAACGATCAGTGCATGAGTGGCCATTCGAATTTACAACAGCTGTGCCATAATTTCGAACATAACCTTGCCATTTTTGTTGAAGTGAAGTGATTGTAAAGTTTTTCATATTTTTATAAAAATAACAAAAAAACCAATTTCTTTAATTGATTAACTAAACAACATCAATAATTACGTGTATATGACTTATAGAAAGTATAATTTTAACATCTAAAGACGTGTAAAGTGTAAAAGTGAATTTTTGATTTCGGGAAATACGATGTTTTTCTATTAAAACAAAGAAAATATTGTTTTTAAAAGCACGCGCCTAACATATTCATAAAGTAGAACTAAAAACGAGTATTTTAAGACATTTCCCGTGAAAATTGGTGCAAGATTTCGGAAAAGCCGCTCTTCTGAACATTTACCCTTAACTCTGTTCTTTATGATTTAATAAAAAATTACATTCAAAAGATTAAAAATTGTGTTTTTTCTTTTATTCCAATCTTGCGTTAGTTTTCGGAAATCCAGTACAAGCATTTTTAAATTCTTTTAATTTTTTGTTAAGAAAGTGAAATAAATGCATATTTAATTATTTTATATAGTGCCGAATCTCATGTGGAATTATTGAATTACCCACACAATACAGTGTTTGCTAGCATAGCGATCGTATAGAAATTGTCTCCTTTAAACAGATCTCGAATTCGATTAATCACTAGTTAATTTCTATTGATTACTTTGATATTTTAAGGGGTATTTAAATCTAACAAGCTTAAGGTAATAAAGAAAATCTAAAAAGAATTAGCGTCAGTTAATTATAACTAATATTGTAGGGCGATCGAAATATCAGTACTGCGAAGGTTAAACTCCAATGGCAAGACCAGCCCAAGTTCTTCGACGCACTCGGTACGATAACGACAAACAAAAAATCAGATAATCTTCTTAGATTATTAAGAAAGATAACTCGCGACTTCTATCATGGTTATATTGGTCTAATAGCTGATGTTTGCAAAATATTTTAATTACCATCGCTACGCTGTTCCTGATTTTCCAAGCAAACTTTCCTGAAATAATATTCAATAATTATGTGATTATTGTTCTGTGGAATGAGCTTTGATTATGTACTTATCATCCGAAAAGAGCTAATTGTTCGATAAAAGAGGACGTTTCTACTAGCCCAAATTGTTTTGTTGGTACACTCTTCATATGAACGTATGTGAAGTTTCATTTCAATCTGTCAATTCATTCTTTGCTTACAAGCCATTTAGTGTAACAGTGATAAAATTTTTATTTTCGAAAGGTGTTGCACCAAAAGAAATTCACGAATGAACGGTAAAGTGTATAATGATTGTTCACCTACAATTAGAACAGTAGAAAGATAGGTTGCTGAATTTAAACGTGGTCTTGAAGACGATCCACGTGAAGGACATCCAAAAAGAGAATCAACACCAGAAATCAAAGCCAAAATACAGTATATGGTTTTGGAAGATCGTGGATTGACTGAAAGAGGTTTAGTAGAGGCTCTACACATCTCATTAGGCAGTGTGAGTCATATTTTAAATGAAATTTTGGGGTTTAGAAAGCTATGTGCACAATAGGTACCGCATTCACTAACAATGGAATAAAACCCACATTCGAATGCGACTTTTTCAGTAACATTTGGAGCATTTTAAAAAGGATAAAGTAGATTTTGTGCGTCGGTTCATCACTATTGATTAGACTTGGGTCTACCACCATGATCCTGAATTAAAACAATAGATTGAAGAGTGGGGTGAACCTGGTTGCTGGGCTTCGAAACGAGTTCTTGTCCAGAAATCGGCCAAGAAAGTTGTGACATTAGTGTTTTAGGATGCAAGAGAAATTTTGTTTGTGGCTTAGAAAGGAAAAAATGCGTGAAAAAAGACCCGGTTTGCCGAAGAAAAAGATCCCTTTTCATCAGGACAATGCACCGCGTCAAAAGACCATTTTGACAATGGCTAAAATCTTTTAATTAAATTTCGAATTGTTAGAGCATCCACCGTATTCACAAGATTTGGCCCCCAGCGACTTCCATTTGTTTCCAGAACACAAACAATTTATTCGTGGCAAGCGTTTTTCATCAAATAAAGAGGTCATAACGGCTGTTGAAGCGTATTTTGCAGACCTTGCCGATTCTCACTTCAGGGATGGGATCCACAGATTCGAAGATCGTTGGAGCAAGTGTATTAATGTTCAGGGAGATTATACTGAATAATGTAGTTTATTTTGACTCATAAAATAGTGTTTTTCTTATCAAACGACAAAACTTATTTGAACAACCTGGTATATTATTAAATGAATCAAATTGATATTAAAAAATATGTTATGTTCTACTTCATAATGCCTGCAAAGGGTTGTACCTTTTTAATAGGTCTTTTTGTTTTTACAAAAAGTTCACGCAAGAAATATTCGCCTACACTTGCTGTGTAAAAAATATATCAAATCTGCCAGAATATGATTATGACTTTTTTAATTAAGTTTGTTAAAAATTCGTAATGCTGCAAATCTTGTATCTTAAGAAATGCGATGAAAACATATACCATACATGTATATCTACATATAACTTTTTTACATTGAAACTTAAAAATTCCACATAATATATTTAGTCACATTAAAAATGTTTAAGATGTTCTACATCAAACATACATAAGTCTTCACTTAACTATTTTGCCCTACAACCGACTTCTTCACCTACTATTTGTTGGCCTGCTTATTCATCTTTACGCCTCAACCTATTTACTGAGTCAAAATTGCTTTCGAATTTTCGCGATATGGTGATATTTCTCATTTACATACACATATCAACTCAAGAAACACCGATAATTGCTTTATTCAATGCAGGCCGTGTAAGGAATAGCCCATCGACACGAAACCTAGTCGTCCACAGCAAACTACGGTAGCTGAAGTAGCCAAAGTGGCAAAGTCACAAGGCGGGCATTTTGTACTAAACGCGACTTCCGAGTAGAAAATTTAAGTGCTGCCAAATACCGCCACAAAGTCATTGCCGCAGATCTTTTTAAATCGTTGGGTCTACAAATGTGTGGCAAGCACAGCAGGCGAATTGTTGCTATTCTTGGAGTACTTTTCTGGATAGATGTACAGAGCTTTTTGCCATCTTCCGTCCGTGAGGTGGTTTGTTGCTTTCGCTTATGCTAACGGGTGATTTTTTTGAGGTTAGGATTTTCATGCAGTAGTATTTGACAGATCACGTGGGATGTCAGACATGGTGTCAAAGAGAAAGATGCTCAGTATGCTTTGACATTTCATCATGAATAGACTTACTAACGAGCAACGCTTGCAAATCATTGAATTTTATTACCAAAATCAGTGTTCGGTTCGAAATGTGTTTCGCGTCCGTGTCCGATGAGCGATGAGGCTCATTTCTGGTTGAATGGCTACGTAAATAAGCAAAATTGCCGCATTTGGGGTGAAGAGCAACCAGAAGCCGTTCAAGAACTGCCCATGCATCCCGAAAAATGCACTGTTTGGTGTGGTTTGTACGCTGGTGGAATCATTGGACCGTATTTTTTCAAAGATGCTGTTGGACGCAACGTTACGGTGAATGGCGATCGCTATCGTTCGATGCTAACAAACTTTTTGTTGCCAAAAATGGAAGAACTGAACTTGGTTGACATGTGGTTTCAACAAGATGGCGCTACATGCCACACAGCTCGCGATTCTATGGCCATTTTGAGGGAAAACTTCGGACAACAATTCATCTCAAGAAATGGACCCGTAAGTTGGCCACCAAGATCATGCGATTTAACGCCTTTAGACTATTTTTTGTGGGGCTACGTCAAGTCTAAAGTCTACAGAAATAAGCCAGCAACTATTCCAGCTTTGGAAGACAACATTTCCGAAGAAATTCGGGCTATTCCGGCCGAAATGCTCGAAAAAGTTGCCCAAAATTGGACTTTCCGAATGGACCACCTAAGACGCAGCCGCGGTCAACATTTAAATGAAATTATCTTCAAAAAGTAAATGTCATGAACCAATCTAACGTTTCAAATAAAGAACCGATGAGATTTTGCAAATTTTATGCGTTTTTTTTTTTTTTAAAGTTATCAAGCTCTTAAAAAATCACCCTTTACAATGATTTGCTTGGCCGGGCGATGGCAGATGGAAAATTGCTGTTAAACACCTTCGTCAACCCAGAAGTAAAGGGCTGTGAAAAGTAAAATGAGTTGTCCTTCTTCTCATACTCCGAGCTAGCCAAACATTGCGCAATAATTTGTTGTTATTGTTGTGCTGCAGTCGTTGGTATAGTGAATGCGATAATTTGCAGTAAACTTTGATACCAGCCGAGAATGAAAGTCTTCGTAATCCTACCGTACAACTCTCCCTTCTGGTTTTGTACTGCTCGGTACCATTATGGCAGCTGCGTTCATTCGGACGGCATAGCAATTTCGGTCCCACTGTCACTGCCATTGGGTTGAACTGACAGCTATACATTGCTATTTTTGTTATTCATGCCACTGTTGCTGCAAGTGGGTACTGTTATTTGCCGTTATTACAGTACCCGTAGTATGCAATAGTTGCGACTAGTGCTGTTCTTTTTGTTTATGTAAGTGCTATTGCAGCTCCAGTTGTCATAAACCCACTTGCTGGGTTAATTTCCACGCGCGCTTTCAGCTTGAAAATCTATTCCGTTAGCAGTCAAGATCTCTCCAGCCGGGTTGCCCCGTCTGAAAAAGCATTTGTGTGCAAACTGTTGCCGATACAATATTATATGTGTGTCTCTATTTACGCGTATGCGTCTACCTCTACTTTCAGTTTTAAAGATACGAACACGGAATAAAGGTAGTAAAAAAGCAGAAATTTGCTGCGACGGTCGTGAGCGCAAAAGGATGAACGAGGTATAGCCGTTACATCGCATTAAACCTCACTCAGTTCGTATGTTGTTAGCAACCCTGTGTGCATAGATTATTTCGTCGAGGCGTATACCAATAGTTCAACTGTGATTTCCAGATAATTGTTAGCTAGACGCTACCAACAATTACTGCCGTATTCTCTCTACACAATTCTTCAAATTTTGTAACAAATAGTAAGTAGCATGCAACAGTAGAAGTAAATATAAATAAAACGTTCGTACAACAAAATCTATTAGGATGATAACCCATACGGGCTGAGTTCGTTTCCTGCAGTAATAAAGTTGCTCAATGAAAACGCTCGCAAAAGCCACACACAATTTAAAAAGGCATACATATATTACAGTGTCTACGAATAAGTTTACTCTAAGCTATTGAAAGATATTTGGAGATTGGAAATTTTATATTGAGAATAATTTTTCTTAGGTCAGTATCTTATTCAACAGTCCATGCGGTGACTTATTTAGCACACACGGTTCCAAAAAAGTATTCAATTTTTAAATGCTAGTTTTGTTCCGAAATAAAATGTTAAATCTATTAAATTTGTGAATTTTTATATTTTTCAATTTTTTAAAATAATATTTAGTTTTGGTTATGCTGCAAAGTTTATAAAAGTTATAGACAAGAAGTTTTAATATAATAGAACATTTTGCCTACCTAAGCATTTTAATAAACTCCTTTCCAACTAATCGAAATTCGTATATTTTATTTCAGGTGAGTGTATTTAAAGACTGTAACTGTGCAACCCCTTTGCTGAAGGATACGCAGGACTTTCGGAAGTATTGAAAACAGTGAATCCAGAAGGCGGAAGACAGTTAAACTGTTGTTGCCAAAGTGTCTCAGGTTTTTCACAGTTCTTACCTCATTTGTCTCCGTCGCTGTTGCAACTTTGTGGCCACACAACTCGCCCGTCTTGTCTGCGCGGACCTCCTTTTTCTGTCAGTTAACTCGCAACATTTTGTGTGTTGCATAATCAGCTACTGGATTATAAACAGTGACAACTTTACTTGCATATATTTTTATACTCTTGCAACCAGTTGCTACAAAGTATTATAGTTTTGTTCACCTAACGGTTGTACGTGTCACCTAAAACTAAGCGAGATAGATATAGAGTTGTACATACTTATATATATAGTATATAAGTGATCAGTATGACGAGAAAAGTTGAAATCCGGTTGACTGTCTGTCTGTCCGTCCGTGCAAGCTGCAACATGAGTAACTTGAAAATTGAGATATCTCGACGAAACTTGGCATGTGGGTTCCATGGTCCAAAAAAATTCGAGTTCGTAGATGGGCATAATCGGACCACTGCCACCCCCACAAATCGCCATTAACCGAAAACATACAAAGTGATGTAACAAAGCACTACATTAAGATATAAAGCTGATACGCAGGATCGGAGTAGCAGAAGGCACCTGTGGGCAAACATTTTTTAACAAGTTTAATGTACATATGTACATACATATCTCCTAAGCCACTTAAGCTACAACAACAGAATTTTCTGAGTACAAATCTTATAAAACCTACCGACAGAGTGAAAATGGATAAAATCGGAGGATGATCCCACTCACTCCCCATATAACGGTACTGTCAAACATCACTGAAAGCGCGATAAATCAATAACTAAATAAATAGATGGTATGAGAGAGCTTTATTAACGCTGGTGTGAAGTGAAAATTGGATTTATTTTTGTTTTTTTTTTTTGCATTTTTTTTTATTTTATATTAATGTACAAGACCTTTAGACTATTCTGTGAAAAGAGAGCAACTAAAGCAAAATTAACGGAGATATACACTTGTAATTGTTTTTCCCACAACTCACGTTTTCAAAGTCGGTGCCCCTCATAACTTCAAAACTACCACACCGATCCTTTTGAAATTTTAAACACTATTTCTGTACACATTTTACGAGGTAATGCTGGAGAGTTTTTGTTTTTTGTTCATAATTTTGATTTCACAATAACAAATTAGCCGATTTCTTAACAAAAAATTGTGTTTTTCACTTCAAAGTCTTCGAAAAAATTCACAAATTGGAATTTCAAAAAAAAACCTTTACAGCGTTACCTCGTAAAATACTATATGTACAGAAATAGTGTTTAAAATTTCAAAAGGATCCGTGCAGTAGTTTTGAAGTTATGGGGCGTACCGCAATTTAACTTTTTTTCGAGACCCGTCCGGACAATTGCTGCCATTGCCGTATTTTTTAACATTTCTTTGTAAAAAATTGATAAGACATTTTCCGAATGTCATACTTCAATGTACCATTGGTTGGATAAATAAATTTTAACTGTGTCGTCAGGAAAAAAATCACAAATACATGGCTTTTTTCGTATGGTTTGACCTTAAAGTATTTCAGTGGCTTTGATTCTTCCGAGTTGCAAGAGTATAAAATGTTCGGTTGCACCCGAACTTAGCCCTTCCCTACTTGTTACTTATTATTTATTTTTTCCAAGATTTGAATGTTTGTATATTTATATTCTTAAACTCTGTTTCACTTACTGCTACGTCTGTAGTAGTGCAGACATTAAAAATGATTTGTTCTTATAGTTTCGTCCATTTACTGTAGAAAATAATACAATTGCCTGTAGGGAAAATGATAAAAATCGAAGGCCATAGAAATCTATGGTAGGAAAATGTCGATAGGTATAAGCACTTTTTGAGCTGGCTGACGGTTTAGAAGACTGCAAAAGTTTATAATCTAATAGCGGTGAACTAACTAAATATACGTCGAGGGAAGAACCGAGTTGAAAGCAAGTAAGGAAGTTCTAAGTTCGGGTGCAACCGAACATATTATACTCTTACAACTTGTAAGAATCACAGCTAGGGAAACACTTTAAGTTGTAAAACGTCAACCAGAGGGTCGAAATCTACGCAAATTTTTATATATATACACTATATATAACTCATACACTGGCAGACACACACATACTACAACTTGCCACATATGAAACCACTCACTTAGAGTAAAGTCAGCCGGATGTTCGAAAATACCGATGTAAGTTATATAGGAGCTAGGTCAAGTTTTCGCTCAAATTTATCTATTTTAGGCACAAAGATACACTGTTATGAGTAAAATACGCTCTCTAATTGTCATTGAGAAAATTCACCTATTGGCCGATATATGCGGTACAAAGTCACCCGGAAGTTGGAAAGTCTTTTTATTAGCTATTAGGGGGCTAAGTAAAGTTTTTGCCCGATTCAACTCATTTTTAACATACAGACATACCCTTATCTGAGAAAGATTATCCTTGAATTTCAATACATACCTTACCCATTGAAAAATTTTTTATCATAAGGTTGTGTAGTGGAGAATATCTCTGACGTATTTACTTAGTGTTTTATTGTGCTTTTACTAGTTTTTAACAGTACCGTTATATGGAGTTTAGGAGATATGTACATTACACCTAATAGAGGGCGGGGCCACGCCCACTTTTTCAAATTTTTTCCCATATATGTCCCTTGCTAATGCTAAGGAACTTCCATACCTAGTTTCATCAAGATATCTCAATTTTTACTCAAGTTATCCTGGTTATTTATATATAAGTATATGACCCTGTATCTATCGCGTTTAGTTCTAGATGATGCTCGTAACCGTTAGGTGAACAATACTATAATAGTCGAATCGAAAAAAGCGCTGTGCAAAAACGCGTAAAATAAAGCAGCCGCAGTTGACAATTTTTATATTTTTTTACTGCGGATTTTTCTGCAATGTTTGTGAGTGCGCTAGCTATTATTGTAGTCAGAGTTGTTGGCGCCATCTGTGCAATAGCCGACAAACTGGCGGAAGGAAACGTCACTCGACACCGCACGAAAAAAAAAACAGCTGTGGTTGTACTGTGCACACATAATTACGAAGTATTGTTATTATTATTATTTCAGCTTTTGCATTTTCACAACGTATGATAAAAATAGTTTTCGTATTAAATAGAAGCTAAATTCTCCATTTTGTAAGCTTACCTAGCCAATCTTAGATCAAGGAAAGTTTGGTACGAATTTATTATTTTAATAGACTAAAAGGTTTATACGTTTAGGAACGAGAAAACTGGGTAATCAAGGGTAACTGAGCTTAGAGATCTCACCTTTAGAAACTTGATTAAATGGAATCGGAAGAATAGAGACTAGGTGGGTCGATTCCGGACTTTTTTCGATTCGGGATTTCTAATAGTGCGGAAAAGTTGCCGTAGTACTTCCTGATTCCAATGCAACTTTTTGTTCTGAGATCGGATTGCATCTTCAACCCCAACTCCGGCCTTGAAATTTCGGAAATTCGCCTAAAATCGTGAAATTGTCTACCTAGCGCCTGACATACGCATCTCATGGCAAAATGTATAAAACAAAAGTTATTTGTCACGTCATTTGCTACCGAAATGGTAAATGGAAAATGCGGCGCAAGGTGAAAATCGGCTTGCGGCAACACTTCTTGACGTTGATTTCGCCGAGTGCTATCACTCACATTCATTCGCCTACGCCAAAGGACACGTTCGGATAGGTCTCCACACAAATATTTTTTCATCGAGTTCCTTTAATCTTGCCGCTGATTTCGCCGAATGCTATCACTTATATTCTCTCAACAGAAGACAGAACTCAAAATGTCTGTATCTAAATTTAAATTTAGACAGAAATGTCCTGTGTTTGGCATATATCTGTACAATCTCTCTGAGTCCCAGTTACCTACTTACCAGGATGTTCTTTTGTGTTATCAGTCTGAAAGATTTCATATAGGGTGACTCCGAGGCGACAACTATGAACCTAGGAGTAAAGAGGTTACGGAAATAGTTGCAAAAAAGGTTGAAAATACTTTAAAAAAGTCATCTATTCCGATAGTTTCACACACCAGAGTTGTACAAATGCTCACCATATACCATAAGAAATTTCTGACTCTTAAACAAATGTTTTTAAGGAACCCAATAGGTTTGAGCTCTAAAAGAGACGAGTTTGTTTCTTCTCCCAGAAAATTATTTGACATCGCTGCTTGTAAGCTCCAAAACACCGAAAGTATTGACTCTGTATATGGGCTGTATTTTGACGGCCGCAAAGGCAATACACTTACACAAGTCGGCGAAGGTGAAAAGTACTACCGCGACACTGTCAAAGAGGAACATATTTCTTTTATAGCGGAACCTGGTTGTCATTACTTTGGCCACGTCACCTCTCCTTCCGGGTCAGCTGAGCATGAGACGCAAGCTATATGACAACATTTACAAGACAATTCAGTTGATGTGGAACATCTAGAAGTTGATGGTACCAACACGAACACAGGTTGGAAAGGTGGAATCATTCGGAAACTAGAAGAAAGAATAGGTAGGCCATTACAGTGGGTTGTTTGTCCTTTACATTTCAACGAACTTCCATTTCGTGCTCTTTTCGAACACATAGATGGTGTCTCAAAGAATCCAAATACATTCTCTGGCGACATAGGTAAACTGCTCCCTGATTGTGAGAAGTTGCTCTACACTGAAATCTAGGCAACAAAAGCCAAAGTATAGTACAAAATCTGATTTTATCAATAAATTTGACACAGATTCAGACTAAAACAAGCCTGACATATGGTTGGTTGGTTGGCTTGGGAGGCACCCGAAGAGCAGCCACCTCCATGCGGTGGGTTCTGGGTGACCAATACAGGTTAGCTGAGAGCTGCAACAATTTTCACCTTGCGCTGTGGCCCGCCGCCTTTTCGGTCGTATCTCGGGATCGGTTCGTCCTACGGCCATGACCACATTCGGTAGCAAATGACGTGACAAATAACTTTTGTTTTATACATTTTGAAATGAGATGCGTATTTCAGGCGCTAGGTAGACAATTTCACGATTTTAGGCGAATTTCCGAAATTTGAAGGCCGGAGTTGGGGTTGAAGATGCAATCCGATCTCAAAACAAAAAGTTGCATTGGAATCAGGAAGTACTAAGGCAACTTTTCCGCACTATTAGAAATCCCGAATCGAAAAAAGTCCGGAATCTACCCACCCTAATAGAGACCATTATAGATTATGGAGCATTATGAAGCATTAGAATATTATCACTCCGATTGCCAAGCCATCAGTCGCTGAAGATGTAATATATTCCTTCGATTTCTCCTTGCAGCCAACTTAACATTTTGTTGTATGCACATCTGTTAATTTTAGTAGAATCCAATGAAAATACATCCTCCTCGTTGAGAATCAAATACCTGTGTTAGGTCGAATTATAATAAACTGCAATCAGTAACTTTTTCTTGGCAGAATCTTACATAATCTATCAAGGAGTAATGTATTGCATTCACTTGATCGTTCTGTAAATTGAATTCTGAGAAATGCAGGATAAGATAAGGCTGTCTCACGTGACATATGCACATCCTGTTTTACAGGGGCTTATACACCTTTATGGTAAAATCCATTCTGCATATTTGTATTCAGAAAAAGATGGTACATGAGTTTTATACAACGTACAAAGTCAACAAGATATTTGAAAATTCTTGTTTGGTCTGATTCGATCCATTTTGCATATAGAAAGTGTAGTTAGAAAAGATTGTCTCTGAACTTATTTAAGATATCACACTTATTAACCAATATACTATAAGTCAACTAAAAGTTTGAAAATATTTATATTAGTCAAGATATTTATATTAAGTATATGGGGCTAGCTATATTGTTGCAGCCAAGATTCGCACCCGCCTCTGTGCAGGAAAAAACGCACGCCAACAAACACAAGGAAGGTTCGACGTCGAGAAGCTGCAATCACAACAGACAGCCGAACGTTTTTCTACTCGGCTTGCACTCCTGCTCTCTGAGAGCACTCGTCAACAACTCGGTATAAACGAACTGTGGGACGGCATTTCAAACTCCTTACGTACAGCTGCAACCGAAACCATTGGTTTTCGGAAAGCGCAAAAGAACAGCTGGTACGACGAGGAGTGCCGTGTCGCAGCGGAGAGAAAACAGGCTGCCTACCTCGCAATGTTACGATCGACCACAGCACGTGCGGAATGGGATAGATACCGAGAGTTAAAGAGGGAAGCGAGACGCATTTGTAGACAGAAAAAGAAAGAGGCCGAAATGCGTGAGTACGAAGAGCTTGATAAGCTGGCCGACAGGGGTAATGCTCGAAAATTCTACGAAAAGATGCGGCGGCTTGCAGAAGGTTTCAAGACCGGAGCATACTCTTCTAGAACCCCCCAAGGTGATCTAGCTACCGATGCCCAGAGTATACTTAAATTATGGAGGGAACACTTCTCCAGCCTGTTGAATGGCAGTGAACGCACAACACCAGGAGAAAGCGAACCCGATACCCCAATCGATGACGATGGAGCAGACGTTCCATTGCCCGACCATGAAGAAGTTCGAATAGCAATTGCCCGTCTGAAAAACAACAAAGCGGCAGGGGCCGATGGATTGCCGGCCGAGCTATTCAAACACGGCAGCGAAAAGCTGATAAGGTGCATGCATCAGCTTCTTTGTAAAATATGGTCGGACGAAAGTATGCCCAACGATTGGAATTTAAGTGTGTTATGCCCAATCCATAAAAAAGGAGACCCCACAATCTGCGCCAACTACCGTGGGATTAGCCTCCTCAACATCGCATATAAGGTTCTGTCGAGCGTATTGTGTGAAAGATTAAAGCCCACCGTCAACAAACTGATTGGACCTTATCAGTGTGGCTTTAGACCTGGTAAATCAAAAACCGACCAGATATTCACGATGCGCCAAATCTTGGAAAAGACCCGTGAAAGGAGAATCGACACACACCACCTCTTCGTCGATTTCAAAGCTGCTTTCGACAGCACGAAAAGGAGCTGCCTTTATGCCGCGATGTCTGAATTTGGTATCCCCGCAAAACTAATACGGCTGTGTAAGCTGACGTTGAGCAACACGAAAAGCTCCATCAGAATCGGGAAGGACCTCTCCGAGCCGTTCGATACCAAACGAGGTTTCAGACAAGGCGATTCCCTATCGTGCGACTTTTTCAACCTGCTTCTGGAGAAAATAGTTCGAGCTGCAGAACTCAACAGAGAAGGTACCATCTTCTATAAGAGTGTACAACTGCTGGCGTATGCCGATGATATTGATATCATCGGCCTCAACACCCGCGCCGTTAGTTCTGCTTTCTCCAGACTGGACAAGGAAGCAAAAGAAATGGGTCTGGCAGTGATCGAGGACAAGACGAAATATCTCCTGTCATCAAACAAACAGTCGTCGCACTCGCGACTTGGCACTCACGTCACTGTTGACAGTCATAACTTTGAAGTTGTAGATAATTTCGTCTATCTTGGAACCAGCGTAAACACCACCAACAATGTCAGCCTAGAAATCCAACGCAGGATAACTCTTGCCAACAGGTGCTACTTTGGACTAAGTAGGCAATTGAGAAGCAAAGTCCTCTCTCGACAAACAAAAACCAAACTCTATAAGTCACTCATAATTCCCGTCCTGCTATATGGTGCAGAGGCTTGGACGATGTCAACAACCGATGAGTCGACTTTGCGAGTTTTCGAGAGAAAGGTTCTGCGAAAGATTTATGGTCCTTTGCGCGTTGGCCACGGCGAATGTCGCATTCGATGGAACGATGAGCTGTACGAGATATACGACGACATTGACATAGTTCAGCGAATTAAAAGACAACGGCTACGCTGGCTAGGTCATGTTGTCCGGATGGATGAAAACACTCCAGCTCTGAAAGTATTCGACGCAGTACCCGCCGCGGGAAGCAGAGGAAGATGAAGACCTCCACTCCGTTGGAAGGACCAAGTGGAGAAGGACCTGGCTTCGCTTGGAATATCCAATTGGCGCCACGTAGCGAAGAGAAGAAACGACTGGCGCGCTGTTGTTGACTCGGCTATAATCGCGTAAGCGGTGTCTACGCCAGTAAAGAAGAAGTTATGGGGCTAGCAGAATTATTGACCACATTTTACCCATTTGGCCACTACAGCATATTGTTATGATAAACAGATTCTTTCTGAATTTCAGAACTAGCTCTCACGGCTGAAACTAATTTTGCTATATTGAAGAAATCATAAATTAATGCTAAAAAATATAAAGATTTATACAACCATATGTATATATTTTTCTACTTTCTACTTACAACTGCTAAAAATTTGATTGTAAAAACAGTATATAAAATTAAAACGTTATTTCGTTATGTGCCCGCATAACGCCCGAACCACGGCAAGGAAAGATGTGAAAATTTGCACAGGTATTCTTTTAGTCCTGCAAAAGGCTCTAACGGAGGCCTTTTTTTTGGAAAATCACCGTCGTTTTTACATTATATGTACTTAGATATTTATAACTTTAGAACGACTGAACCGATTTAATTGAAAATTCGAGAAGAGGTAGCTTGGAACCTCGGGACGGTCAACTGCTATAGTTTTACGTTAAAACACACACACACTAGATTTCGTATAACAAAGATATATTTCAAATCATAAAATTTTTTTTACTTCAAACAAAAATAAACAAAACAACATCCCACAACTACTGGCAGGGAACAGTAATTTTTGTAAACATATGTATAGAGGTTATACTGATGGTCGTTTCTGAACAAGAAGCATTGTACCGGACAATCCAATATGTAAACGGCAACGATCAAGTTTGTGTCTTAAAATTACATTCGATGAATATTGAACAAATCAGTACCGCGCAATGGTCGATGTAGTATTATGCAGAGGCTGTGAGATGTTTTAAGTATTATTTATTCCACGTGATAAGATATTTTTGAAAATGTTTTTAAATCATACGTATTTATGTATATGTGTAATATTTCTCAAGTGATTTATGAGGTCAGTAAAAAATGTAGATTGCAAATTTAACTATTCCAATTAACGATACCCTTCTCAAGGAATGGTCCTGATGCAGTTTAAACCAGAGAAAATTTCGCCATGTTTACAAATAAGTTTGATAAAATGTTAATTTTCCGTTTCGATACAACGATATAAATGCATATGTATATACATATATATGTCACAAATTTTAAAAATTAAGCCTCAAGTTCAATCCCTTGAATTCCTCTACGGGCAAACCTTTTCGTCTTTATCAAAAGTTCATCAAAACAATATTTAATGTACTAGATACCATAGCCACCATAACGCTGCCGGATCTTCTAGTATATACATAGTAATACGGGTATATATATAAATATAGTAATATATCTATATATCTACAGTAATATAATATAAAAAATAAATATTATACTTCCATTCATTGATTTGTCCATTCAGAAGTCGCCGAAAACCATTAGATTGGCGACTGAGACCACTGCATTATTTAAATTCTCTAATAAATTTTCTTGATTGAATATGACTAATGATTTTTCTTATGATTTATTTATTATTTATACAAAAATACCTCAATTACATTTCTCTGGCATGAAAATAATAATATTGAAAGTAAGTGTTAATGCATATGATTTAGCGCCTTAACAAAAGAAAGCTACACTTGTACGTGAATTTCTTATATGTATGTATATATGTATGTACATATGTATGTATTTAGCTACTGCTGCAGCAATTCGTTGTCTAGTGTAGTAAAGTGACAGCACTGTATGCATGTGTGAGTGCTAGGTGCGTATGTGAATACCGTAGTGTGAATACTTCTTTGGTAAGTGACCATTCAGCCGTAACCAGTCGTCGGTTCGAAAAACTGTTGTATTGGTCATATTGGCCTTATGATTAATGCCACGCAGAAAACTTTAAAAGCAACCTGACAGTCGTCGTTGTGAGTTTGAATTTGTTACGTATGCGAGTACGTGAGCCTTTCCTAGCAGCGTTACCTGAGTATGTTTTTGCTAGAGTGGCTTGAGTGGTGACTTCAGGAGCGGCAGCTTCAAAACGAGGCAAATTAATTATGCTGAACTTTTTAAACCCAACGCAAACATGGCTACCACGTTTTTTTGCAAATGAAAACAGAAAATCAAAGCAAGCAAGTAAGAAAGAGCAAAGTTTGATTGTAACAGAGCATTTTGTACCCTCGCAATATTAGCTATCAAAGACGGGGAAACACCGTGAGCTTTTGGTAAAACATTATATCAAAAAGTATTGCGAATGATTTCAATATTCATTATTTGACGAAATCGTGAAATGATTAAAATCTATTTGATATCTGCTTACTAAATTATGTTTCGTCTCTGAAATATTCACATATGCTAAAATTAACCTATTGGGAAAATCGAATAATGTAATGCATCAGCAAACAACTCCACAGTTAACATCTACTTAAAAAGTCAAGCAGCATTTAAGACACTTTGTTTGCATTTCGATTCTTGCGAATCAGGATTGCAGTCGAGAGTCTCGCGAGGAGCAAGCGACTTCACTTATACTGGGTGCTAAAGGCATTAATGGCAATCAGATAGTGGACGCGATTGTTAGTAATGTATGGCTGTCATCTTTTAACGTGACCGATATTGGTAAACCCCATGAATTGTCTTTACGACGATCTTAAATTCTTAAAATAAAAATTTCTATGTATTTTTATTGATTGATTGATTGTTGGATCTGGGGTAACTCCTGGACCGATTTTACATATTTTTTTAAATTACGTATAGATAGATTTATATTCGCCCATTATTATCAGCCAAATTATATCTGAAATTTATCTTACAAATTAAAGGTTATTCAAATATTCAGTTTCTGTGTGTTTAAAAATACTATACTACTTTTGCAAAGTTTTATTTCGACAACTTCATTGGTGCTATTTGTATTTCATATATGTATGTATATGTATATTTCATATAAACTTTAAATTGTGATACATAGTATGTATAAGAAGTAGGCGTGATTGCTGTCCGATGTTGATTTTTTAATTTCTTTGACGTTTAATAATAAAATTGAATTATTTCAAACTCTTGAAAGGCGTGTTTATTACCCGATTTCACCCATATTTACAACGTAAGAGAAAGAGCTAGAGGGACCTGAGCAAGTTTGCTTGATATAGCCTTGGTTTCTTGTGGAATATGTATAATACATTTTTAAGGGCGGGGGCATGTCCATCGGTTAAAAATAAAATAGGGTTAGTTTTATGTGTTATAAACAACCAATAGTTAAACAAAACTATTATACTCTGTAGAAACTTGTTGCGAGACGTTGTTGGCAGTGTGAATTCAACACTCACTTCTGGCATACAGCACTCACGCATTGCATACAAACACATACACAAATGTGCACCGATAAACAAAACAGTTAAAATGAAGGAAGAAATAGTTAATTTATTTTACCAGTTGGTGGTAAATTTAACGCGCTATAAATTTCAAAAAACCAACAAGCCAAACAAGACACGACGAATGCGAATGCAAACCTTGAGACACATATTTATACAAACGCACATATGATTTACCGCATAGCTTTTCGTTGCGGAGTTCTTAAAGAATGCAATCGATCACTTTGCCATCGATTCCGCTTGCGCGCTTCTAGTACGAAATAGAAGGTACAGCAGGAGTGTGACAGGCCTACACTGGAGTTATGCGCCACATGTTCTTCTTGCATTTATGTACGTCGTTAATTGGGTAATACTCATGCTGTTGTTGCACACTCAATGCCACAAAAAGTAAAAAAAAAAAAACCAGCTACGAACGGAACGGAGCAATCGGTTTTGCGCTTGGTTAAGAGAAAACATCTTCAATTAGTCTTCACAGGTCTTAATTGTATGCCCTGAACAGCTCTCTTATCTGTTTAAGCGTTTCAAGGTTTCATTAGGATTAGGATTATATGGGAAATGAAATTAAATATATTAGGCTTCAAAAACTGAAATTTAAAAGCATCTGTACTATTTTTGCATTTTTAAAGGTAGTATGAAGAACCAGCAAAAGTCAATAACTCTAGATGAAGGATTAAAAACTCTTCATTTCAAATGCCTATTCGTGTATTTGAAAAAACATAGAGTAAATGTCGATTGCAAGTGACATGTACTTATACACATCAAAAAATATATGGTCAAAACTTTTAAACAGACGGTTTTAAATATTTGTCAATATTTATATTTTATTAAATAAAGCGGTTTCTTTTGAATTTAGACCTTCTTATTTGCAAAATATAATATTGCCTAGTAAAATAGGTACTTGCATTTTGCTCAATAGTTTTAGAGAGTGTATTTGATGCAATTCTTGTTTCGTAATAACTTTCTCAAGTTTTATTTAAAAAAAAACGCTCGTTTGCTCAATTCACCACTTTGCAAATTTTGGTGGAAGGAAGGTATTTATATAATTCAAAATTTTAAAATGCAAAGGGTATATCTAACTTTTGTTTTACATGAAACAAAAAATTTAATCAAATTACTAATGTTTAGGTTTTATACTCTCAAAACATTTATGATATACTTGCTTTTCCCGCAGCTCCACACGCATTGAATCCATTATACAAGGTGTGTTCCAAAGTAAAAAGACGCCCCCTGGTGACGGCATCTATATGTCGACTGGTGCGTTAGAATCTGCTATCTTTATCGATTGTCCAGTGAGAATTTCATGACATTTCATTAGTTGGAAGTGAAGTTATTGGGTTTTAAATGTCAGTATGTTTGTGTTATCGAACAAAGAGCCAACATTAAATTTTGTTTTAAATTTGGTAAAACTTTTACCGAAAAGTTTCAATTGATGAAACAAGTTTATGGCGATGATTACCTATCCCGTAGCAGAGTGCACGAGTGGTTTCAACGTTTTCAAAGTGGTTGTAAGGACTCAAATGACTTTCAACATGTGGGCCAATCAAAATCTGTGATCACCGAAAATTCCAGTATTTACCTTATATGGCACCGTGCGACTTCTTCCTTTTCGAAAAAATGCATTTGCCCATGAAAGGAAAGCGTTATGCAGACGTAGAGCCCTTTCAAAAGGCTTGCACCGGCATACTGGCGACCATACTGGCCAACGAGCTAAAACACTCGTTCAACATGCTTTTGGACCGTGCAAAAAGCAGTATTGAAGCAGAAGGAGACTATTTTGAATAAAATAAATTGATTTTGCCGAAAAAAACCATTTGTTCTGTTTTTTTTTAGTCCTGTTTATTTAGGAAGGTGCGTTCCAAAGTACTATTTTTCCACCGACACTTAATCATGAGATTTACGCTCTTAAGTATATTATCTCACAAATCTACTAGATTTCGCAAGTTGTCACCATATAAAAATGACACTTGTAATCTCAGCATCGACGAGATTTGAAGCTAATCTATTCGAAATTTCCCTGCGCGACTCTGCTTTAGGGCCATTTGTTTGGCAGTTGGGAAATTTGCCTCATTTTCACAGCTGATTTTGACTCTGCAAATAGAAAAAATGCAAGCAACAAAAAAAAATGTAAACAAACCAATACACAAAAACAAATCATTTGAATTACTTGGCAATCGGCTTCCCAAATCAAAAATGCTCCCGTTATTTCCATGGGGCCTATGGGAAGTATTTCTTCAAACAGGTATATTATTATCAAAGAAATATTTTTCCCGATTTTCCATAAAATATTTCACACGGAGACCAATATTTTTGGCAAGAAGTCGGGCAGTTATAGTCTGGATCTGGCTTAACTCAAAATATCTATTTTTTTCAAAGATTTGTCCGAATATAATGATTGGTGCTTCATTTGTGTACTGGAAAGGGAAAGATTCATATGGAATTTTAAATTGTGCTTAATGGGAAGTATGGACTTATGCCTGTAGTCCAATTGTTGATTTTCACGATTAAACATACAAACGTTAGCCGAATACCCCAGTTCTTATAAATGCATCTTGTATCATCTTGGGTATGAAATTTACTCTCTTTGACGCATTTAATTTATCGCGATTTAAGTAGTTTTTAACAAAATCTTTATATAGGGAGAGGGTGGGGTTATCACTCGATTTTATTTATTTTCACACTGTCGGTGAGTGTCCTTATAGTTTGCGATTAAATTAAATGCGATTAAATGCGTTTTGTGGACATAGCAGTTTTTCAATAACGATCATCTACCAACTCTACCTAATTTTTTCCCCAAGGAACACGTGTACTAAGTTTCATTAAAATGTCCTATTTTTTACCCAAGTTATTGCTTACACAGACGGACAGACAAATGAGCGGACACACAGACAGTCACTTGCCTCGCCATCGTGATCATTTTTATATGCATAAATATATATCCCCATATCTAACTTGATTATGGTAATACAACCACTCTTAAATTAACAAAATTATTATACTCTGTAGAAACATGTTGCTAAAGTACAAAAATAAGTAATTGGATACATATGTATTGAATACTATATGTTTACGAATACTATGATCCTTTTCTTGTTGGTGGTGGTAAATTTCAATTTTGTCTGTTTTACGATGTGTTGCATTTTTTGTTTTCAAACTATTAATTTTTCGACAAACAATCATGTGGCAAAATATTATTTTTTCAAATTTAAAATTTTCAAAATTGTTTTACAAACATGGATGATCTGCCAAAATAATTTTATCACTATTCGTAAAAAATATATTTTGTTTTTAATAATAAATGTATAAAGTTTCATCATGATTAGTAACGTAGTAGGTGTGAAAGCATAACAAACCTACAACAATTTCTATTTGGTCTTAAAAAGTTTATCAGCATCGATCATCATTCCCCCACCCTGTCTAAAGAAGTCACATAGACGTTATCTGCAGGGAACTTAGAAAACAATTGGGTAGAGAATCAAATAGTCAGGTGTCATAGGTTTAAAAGATCTCCACGCTGAATTTAGATAAGAAGTATGGAATTAATTATATCATTGACCATCAAAGTTCTTTATAAAAATCCTTCATGTAAATTGTCTTCAATCGTGCTCCAGAATCCTATAATTAAAATTATACACTAAGGCTTTTTCAATTTTCCAAAGTTATTCAACGAAAGGTTTTCTTTCTAAAATGAAAACCAAAGCCTAATGAGATTGTCCTCGTCCTACGAAAAAACATTGTGCACATTTCTTTATGACAGAGCTGCAGCGACTATTTACTTGAACTCGCAATTTCATTTTGTTGGCTACACGTTTTTTTATTTATATTTTTTTTTTAGTTTTTTTGGCAAATCTCTTCTATGCTTCCTTGGAATTCATGCATTGAATGCAAATATTGTTTGTTGTTGTTGTTACTACCTTGAAACTGCTTCTAAGCATATGCATAATTCAAATAAGCTGCCTCTTTTATTTTTTTTTTTTGCTCGAAAGCTTTAATTTTCCATTGCCTGCTGCACGTTCCATGCGAGTTGACAAAAAGCCTCTTCAATACACGTACAGGTCGTCTTTTAGCCTTCAAGCGTTCACTTTTAGCTGCACTGCTGGACTTTTCTACAGTCAGTTCGTGTGGGTTTTCCTGCATTTGCTTAGACGTCTACTCCTACGGCTATACACATTTGATTTGCATACAAATACATGATGTTGCAAGACGTGTTGAACATGCAACTTGCAACCTCAACCAACCAACCAACTCAAGGGTGCCTCTTCGTGTTGAACAACGCACTCTAGAGCATCTCCGCTGTTTTTCAGTTTTACTGCATTGGCACAGATTGCCTGCGGTGGCTCTACACCGGCCACCCATCCGTCACTACAACTCTGCTATTTCAACTTTACGCTGCAGTAGTTGCAATTGTCGATTGCGTTGCTCGTGTTGCTTGAATTTTTATTTATTTATTTACGTTTGGTGCTTCAGAAAATTTCAATTTCGGCTGTTGAGTGCACTTTTAATCTATACAAGCTGGCGAAGGAGCGGCATGTCAACGAGGCGAGCAGTCTTTTGTGTGTTGCATTCATTGTCTAGGCAGCCAATTTTTCTATGAAACCCATTTGGCTACCACATGCAAGTGTCTTGCAGATCGCCTATGGCCAAATAATCCGGTCTATTGGATATGTAATGTGGAATTGTCCCTCCGTCATCTTTTAGTCATATTTATGCGTGTATGTAAATTTAACGTTTATTTTTAAGATGTAGAATGCCTGCGCATATGTAAACGCCTTTGCAACAGTGACACAACTGTTTAGGATATGACAATGCCAATAGTTTGCCTCATTGCGGTAGCTACTTGCCTCGACATGCCAGCGAAATAGTTAAAGATGTTCTGCCATGCAGTTTTGGCAGTTTCTTTATTCAATATGAGCGCAATCACTCATGATGAGCGCACAGCCAATATTTCCGACTTTCTAATATAAACACGCAATAAACCTAGTCTGCGAGGTTGCACTTTCCCAATGGCTGTAAATTTTGATTATTCAACACCACCATTTCTAGTTGTTTTAAGTTTGCGTTGTTGATTTTAAAGTATGGTTATCATTTGCAGTTCTATTCAATAATATTTCAAGGCACCCTGGCTAGTACTACTCTTTACAAATGCTGTTTCCGTTCGTAACTCTTAACGTCATCACTTTCTTTTCAAACTCTGCTGGAGTTTTTCTTGCACTAACTCTTAGCTCAAACTTTGAATACCAAAAGCGCACATCAACTAAGCAAATCACCTCCAATCACTGGAAGACTTTCTGTGCCTCAGTCTACTATCTCGCTTTACGCGCCATCTACACTGTGGGACAACTGGCATCTGAAACCATTGGCCATTGGTCAACTACCTCGCCCTCGTTGTCGCGTGTACAGGTTAGATACTACAATTGATTCCTTGGCTTTTAGTCATCGCTGCTGCTAGCTTCCCATTTGTGGCCCATGACTAAGCAATTTGATGTGTACATCTTGATAACAGAATGTTTACATAGAGTACTCTTAAATCCGCATAGCATTTCCTTATTCCACGCCAATGTTGTCGTGTATCCGCTGGCTGGTGTTTGCCCGCAACATTTCCTGGTGAATGCTGCCTCTTTCAATTTGCGTTACGGTTACTTGTGATATATATATGTACGTATATAAGTATATTTAAATTTAGAGAGTAAAAATTAAATTCAATCCTTTGAGTTGTGAGTGGATGCTTCCAATTCCTGTCATTTCGTTCATATATTCCACGATTCTAAGCTTTCCCATTCTCAGACATTCACATACAAAGTACAGAAAATAAGGCAAATATGTATGTGTTTATATGTGTACTTGAGGAAGTTCAATGTGAACAGTTTATCATCGATTGCTGGCGGGCAGTTCCTTATTGCGACAATGAATTAGATGTCCTAACTATTTCCGCTTCAAACGGAATTATTTACTTTTTAGTTCACATAAATAAGTCGTAATCTTTTTACAGAGTTTTTGATGATACATTCATGCATATGCCCCTAAAGTTAGGCTTCTAATTTTTGTGTATTTAAAAATTGGTAGAGGAAAATAACTAAATTGTAAACGTAAGTGATATCGATCTGTATAATAAAAATAACTGTTGTTACTTTATAATCGCTTTCATATTTATAAATAATCAAGCTATGGTAAATTTAGACAAAGAAAAGGCTTTTTAATAACATTTTCTCCTACAATCGCTCCGCCGTGCCTTTTGCGAGGCGAAACATTATTGCAATCGTTTTGTTTGTTTTATTTTACTAATGACTGGCTTTTTTTGACAAAGTCGACCATAATACCCCGCGCTATTAAGCGGTCTTTGTAACTGTACTTACATATGTCTTCCTTCAGCATTGCAGATATCTTTGATGATGGAACTTTACCTTTACTACCTGCCGTTTAGTCTGTTTAGATAGTTAGACACTTTCCTACTTCTTGGTTGATACTCACCACCTGGATAATTTTTAAAGCGTTTTATGATTACCAGGGCCCTTGAACTAATTTACAGATTATTAATGATTATTAAAATATTCCCGTTGTAACTCATTTATCCATTATTAAGTAAAAAAGAATATTTCAAATCTGTGCAGATTTATGTCTGTATTGTTGTTTATAACTTTAGAATGGCAGGGTGCCCGGAAGTAATTTACTATAAGACTTTTAATTAGTGCTAAATATATGTATTTCACATCGGACCACATATCTTTAATATGACAAAGAAGTGTATAATAAATGACAAAAAACTTGATAATATAGGTTTACTTTCAACGGAATCGATCATAAATTTGGTAAACTTAGTCACAAATTGAGACGGTTTTACTAAGATTAAAAAAAAAGAAAGGAAGGGCTAAGTTCGGGTGCAAACGAACATTTTATACTCTTGCATTTTGCAAGAATCAAATATAGGGAAATATTTTAAGGTGTCAAACCAGTCATAAAGAGTAAAGTCAGCCGGATGTTTGAAAATCCTAATATTAGTTATATAGGGGCTAGGCTACGTTTTCGCTCAAATGTATCTATTTTAGGCACGAAGATACACAGTTATGAGTAAAACACGTTCTGGTATTTTCATTGGAATAACTCACATATTGGCCGATATATGTGGTGCAAAGTCACCCCGAAGTTCGAAAGTCTTTATATTAAGCATATGGATGCTAAGGGAAGTGTTGGTCCGATTCAACCCATTTTTGACAAACAGACATTCCATTATATGAGATTTCATCAAAAAGTAAGCGGTGCCACGCCCGTCGCCGCTCCCATAAAGCTCTCTCATACCATCCCGGTAGTATAATTTAATGTCTCTGGCGTAATTAGTCATGGATTTTTTTTAGTAGTTTTTAAGAGTACCGTTATATGAGAAGTGAGCGGGGTTACCTATTTTCACACTGTCGCACTTGGAGCATTTGGTCTTAAAAACCGGACAAAATTATTTAAAGTGATTTTATGAATGAAAATGAATAAAAATGTATTATCGAATATAATAATGAGATACATTAAAATAAAAAAGTAAGGAAGGACTAAGTTCGGGTGCAACCGAACAGTTTATATTGAATATATTTGAGTAGGGGTAGCATCGACCAGATTTTATCTATTTTTGCTCATCCCATATATTACTAATATGCCACATACTCAAAAAAAAGGTTCCCTCGTTTCACTAGGTACCTTACATATAATCACCGCTCATATGGAGCAAGGTGAAGTAGATGTCCGAAAATCTTGGAAATAGTTGTATGGGGGTGGGGAGAGCAAGTTTTCGCGCAATTGAATCTATTTTAGGCGCAAAGATACACTGTTGTGAATAAATCATGTTCTGCAATTTTCATTGAGGTGACTCAAATATTGGCGGATATATCCAGCATAAAGTGACCTAGAAGCTCTAAAATCTTTACATTAGGTATTAGGGGGGCTCAGGAAAGTGTTGACCCAATTCAACGCATTTTTGACACAATGAAAAACAATTGACATAAAAGGATTATGTGTGAATTTCAATTTCATATATTCCACATTGAACGATTTATTTGGTCAAAAGACAACTATTGGTATCGGGTCCATGTACTCGGTACCTAGGGGCGTGAACAGTTTTGGTTGGATTTGGACAATTATTGGTTAAAACGTGGCTTACTTTAAGGGAATTAATACCGCAAAATTTTATTCCGTTATATTAATTAATTCTTTACTTGTGTACTGGAAAGTGAAAGAACCAAATGGAATTTTAAATGTTGTTATATGGGAAGTAGGCGTGGTTGTAGTCCGATTCTCGCTCATTTTTACAATATCATAGGAATATGAAAAGAATGTTAAGTTCCAAATTTTATCGAAATCGGTCAGTCGGGTCCCGAGATATGGGATTACACCAGATAGTGAGCGATGCCACGACCATTGTCCAATTTTCACACCGGCTTCGATAGAGCCCATAGGGGGGCGCATCTATATACCAACCGTATAGAATAATTTAGCAGGATTTCAGTACTTAATTAAAAAAACTAAATATAGCAGTACTCATTTTATGCAAGTGACCAACTTTTTTCAACGTGCTTTTTTAAAGGGGAGGAAAGACGAGGAAAATGTTTAAGCTTATATGTTAAGTACAAACTCGGTAGTTTACTAAGAAAAATATGTATAATAGTTTTTTAATGATTGTTTTTCCGAAAAAAAAAACAAAATAATACATTAACTAAATTAATCTTTATATCATTAATATTAAATACATACTATGCTGTCCAGAATCAATAAAAACTATTTTCGAGAATTCACTTCACGCAACACAAAAAACCACTTGCAATTTCGAGAACTATAGAGAGCTTCGCGAATAAGCACGTGCGTTCTGAACGAAGTCTATGTTCCGACTACTTGTGATCTAGTGTCAAATTCCCTGAGCCCCCATATGCCTATTATAAAGATTTTCGAACTTCCCTTTGACTGAGCCAATATGTGAGTTATTTCTGTATATCTTCGTGCCTAAAATAGATAAAATTGGACGAAAACTTACCTGGCTCCCATGTAACTTATATTAGGAATTTCGAACATCCCGCGGTCTTTATCCGGAAGGTACTTTATGAAACTCGCGATTTTTTTGTGCATGTGAATAGTATGTGGTAGTTGCAAAAATAGAAAAAATCGGGTCGATAATACCCCAACTCCCAAATACCATATATGGATATAATTGCTTGGTTTCCGATCCTCTGGTTGACGTTTTAAACCTTGAGATGCTTCCCTGGGTGCAAGTTTCGGTTGCTCCCGAACCTAGCTCTTTTTACTTGTTCTACAAAAGAAAAATCCTCAGTAAATTAACATAAGGTTATTCACTATAATTTAAGGGAATATTGCTAATGTGTATTAAAATATTAAAATTGTAAAACAAGCAAGTAATAAAGCTCATGCTTTTATAGGGTTTTGTGACTTAAATTTTATTAGTAATTTTTGATTTCTAAGTTATGTAAGTTCAGAAGATAAATTGTAAATTTCTTATATCCTGCTTAATTATGTACTAACCATACCTATTGAATTGAAATTGTTTATATGATATGATTGCTTCCTATATACTAAATACTGAATAAGCATATTTTAAGATAGCGTATTTAAATGACTGATTTTCTCCCGCCACGAATGTACTTCGGAGCGTGCACGCACCGACTGGATTCGATACAGGGCGTTCCTAGCTAACAAACGAGCGGCTGGTCAGTTGTCTCCGAGCACCTGGCGAGCCAGGACAAACATTTTCGCCCGACGTGTTTCTGTGAGTGGTGCAAGTCGAAAATGCAGCGCTCGTAAGAACAGAGGTACGCGATTAAATTGTGTGTGAAACTCAGTTAATCTGCGACAGAGACGATGCTCTAGCAAGAAGTGGTGTGCGCAAAGTTTTGAACTCAGCCCGCCGACTAAGTAATCGTTTAATTGCCCAGATGTTAAACAACGCATCTCTACAGCCCAGATGGGCCCCTGGACTTTTTTTGATTCCTTGCCTGAAAAGGCCATTGAAAAGCAAGGATTTTGAGACGACTCTTAAGGCTATTCTGAAGGACGCCTTCCGTGACGCCTTCAATCGCATAAGGAGCCTATTTTGAAAGTTTTCAAAGAATTGTAACGATTGATTCAATACATTTTCTTAAATCGACTCAGTTACTTTCCGGACAAAGCCTGTAAGCGTCAGCTTAGCTGATAAACACAAGTACCCGTATCCGTACAATGTATCCGTAATAAAGTTTATCTATGGAGCAACGTCACACGCGTCTTCATTGTTGCTTTTCGTTCGTTTATTACCGCCGCAAATATTTTGTTATTTATTTGATTGTCGAAATTGCCTTGGCGTTATTGTTTTCGTACTTAATATCCAGTCTTTCGCAAATTCATTCCATTATTTTTCCTTGGTTGGGCTGCTTGGTCGTCAGTATGATGTTGACATTTTTGGCGTGGTTGGTTTGTTTATCTCTTCGCTTGCCCGCCTGTCTGTAACTATAATTTATTTGCTTAGCAACGAAAAAGCAATTGATGGGAAATTTAATATTACGCGAAGTGGGCATGTGAATGTTTGCATAGTTTCAAGAAAAGCGAAAAAATTAAACTGCAGATGACGCCTAACAAGCGCATGAATTTTGTAATTTTCTTGCCATTTTGGGCGTCTAGGAAGTTTCGACAGTCCCTTTCTAAGTACAGACACTTATTTACATCTATTGCGGACTTAGTATGTATATATACATACATATATGTAAGTACAATTCCAATTGAAATTATTTATTGCATTTGGTTGGTGGTTTTCTTATCGATCTTCTTCTAATTGCTCGAATACAACTTTCTTACCTAAGACACTACTAACGACGATGGTCGACAAGTTTCGGTGACCGCTGACAGCCACAGAACTTAACGCTTTCTCCTACTTGAACACATTCTATGGTACTTGAAATTGTCAAAGTTGCAGTTTTTCCAACGCCACCTTCTCGATTGCGAAAACATTTATGGTATGCAGCACTCTTATCGCACAGCAATGTAACTATTGTGCACAGATTTATTTGCGGGCGTAGTGTCGCTGGATGCCAGCTTTAAATGCGCTTAATGAAGTGGACATAAACTGTTGCGCCATAAACACCATTCGCTCAAATCCGCCTACATACTCCTTCTCCTACAACGTCCGAGCACGCATCCGATTCGTCCACCTACGCCAGCCGCTACTTGAAAATTTAGCATGATTGTTCTGTTTGTAGTATTGCCAGCACTTGAAGTCACGTCAGTTGCTGTACGAGTGGTTCTTTTGTGTTGTATGTAACCTTCAGCTGCTGCTGAAAAACGAATCTAAATTATTATGACGTTAAACTTTGTCCTCTACTATCAGCAATGCCTTTACCTTGCGAATCACCGATTTAAGCAAAGTTTGTATTTATGCTCTTGGGGCTCTTGACTGGTGGAGAACGGGGCTAGTATTGAGTTAGCAACCGTCAAACTATCAAAAACTTTTACTTACATACTTGTCTTTCGGTTAATATTGAAACACACCAACAAACATACATATGCTTGCCTACATACATACATATGTATGTATGCATTCATTTAGCTAGTGTGGATCTGTACTTGTTGTATAGTTACGTATACTATATACGTTTATTAGAAGTGCATTAAAGTTCTAATATCTCACACACAATATTGAAATTACGAGACTATCTTAACTTCTATTGGTATATACAAGGACTTACAGTACGCATATCATCTAGAATTAATCAGAATATAGCAAATATACATACAAACATACTTATCTCTTGCCTTCATGTTGTCGTGTTGGGTTCATTATTTGTCACGCTCGATTAACTAACAAACAACTTCCTTCCGTCGCAATGACCCGTTGCAAATCGGTTTACCCTTAACATTGTTTTTTATATAATTTTGTACATTTTCACTATTATTTCTTTTTTACTATCCTGTCTATTAATATATATGTATGTTTGCACTAATTTTCCACACGGTCAACACATAACGGTCTTTGGCAGTGCTACATTAATGTTTTTTCTCTTATAGCGCTTCCTTTTATTAACTTTGGGTCTGTTTGCTTTCCATTTCGGTTTGTTGTTCTATGTTGGTTTTGCACTCGTCGTTGTTCTGCTTATATTTTTATACTCTCGCAACATGTTGCTGCAAAGTATAATGTGCTGAACACACATAGAGCGACATCAGTCAAATATTAAAATACATATGTTCTTATGGACACAGTTATGTAGTCGTGCAGCTGTCTGAACATATGGCTGCCATGCAAACCGACAAAACAAGATCAATTTCTTATATAAAAGCTTTTTTATTCCTACCACCAAACTTAAAATATCTTCTGGTTTAATATAAAATTTTGCCAAAGCCTGAAAGTATTTCTCCGGGTTTGGTCCTTGCAAATTTTGAGGACACAAAATGTTCGGATACACACGAACTTAGCCCTTCCTTACTTGTTTGTTTTTCGTGTTTTGTATTTTTTTCGTTTTCGTTCAACTCTTCCATGCTTCCACAAGGTTGTGCTCTTTTCGGCTACTCGCACCAAACTCAGAGGTTCAGTCTCTCAATCGCTATACTTCTGCCTTGCCCCACTTTCCCTTCGTCACATCGGTACGTAAACAATTTAAATGTGTCACCCCGAAAATGAGGAATTCGAGTAAGTAAACTGCAAATTTCCCTTGGGTATTCATTCTTCTCTCGTCCTTATGCGTACAGTGTACGAAAATTGTAAAGTACAGTGTTCTTTGTCTTCTTCATATTCACTTGTTTTTAATATTTACGTTCCCTTGTTCTACATACTTATGTATATAAATAATGTCATTTACATAAGTGTGTATCGTTGTCTTTAAGGTTAGTGTTTAAGTAATATATTAAGGTGTCTTAAAGTACAAAATTATGTTTAAAGCGTCCAAGTCTCAATAAAAAATGTAGGATTCAAACCCTTAAGGGGTTGGGGATAGTCAGAGGCACGAAAAAATGAGAGTTTCCAGTATGTTTTTTTTGCTACTAAATCATGTTATTTTACAAAAGCAGTAATATGGCATTATTATAGGATGTGTTGACTTGAAGTCACGAAAATTAAAAAAAAAAAAAGTTTAATTACCGAAGTTATAGTTGTTTGTGTTGACCCTGTTCCCAAAAAAGGTAAAGGGTGGGTCATCTAACGTTTGAAATTTGAATTATCTATATTTCGACATTGGAAACGTCAAATACCATTCGAAAAGTGACAGATATTCAGTAAAAAGTCTAAAATTTAGAAAATGGTATTGAAAACTTTTTTCCAAAGGCTCACGAGGCTCATTTCCACCTCGATGGTTATGTTAACAAGCAGAATTGCCGCATTTGGGGCACAGAAAACCCGCACGTAATCGTCGAGAAGCCAATGCACCCAGCACGAATCACTGTATTTTGCGGATTTTGGTCTAGTGGAATCATCGGCCCATTTTTCTTCAAGCAAAGTGAAGAGGAAGACTTGGACAACATTTGGTTCCAGCAAGACGGCGCTACGTGCCATTCAGCAAACTCTACACTCAATCTTAATTTAAAATTTTATATGGTCCACCCTATACTTGCGGTGACAAGCATAAGTCCTTGGAGATTCATCTAAAAACAATCGGACAAAAAAAATTAGTTTTATAAATAGATAGTCCCGGGCCTGATCGAAGGATTTTATTTTGTTTTCAAAATTAATAAAATGGTGGCCTCAGGATTTTTTTTATTTTTGCGAAAAAATCAACAGTTAATTGGTCTTAAAAAATCGAAATTTTCGAAAAAATTACTGAACGGTTTTCAAGTTACAGTTGTCACCGATTCATAAAACAAAGTTTTGAGAAAAGGTTCCACACTAGCGCTTTGAAGTGCCTGAGCTCTCTTTCTTATTTCTCGAATAACTCAAAAACTAATTGTCGGATTAACGTGAAATTTTCAGGGAATATTTTTAAGATATTACACTTAACGAAAACGCAAAATGCTTTGAAAATTCTAACTACCCCTAACCCCTTAAAGAAAGTGTACAATTTTAGGACAAATACTATATTTTCTACAGTCTACTTTCAGTAACCCGTAGTCAAGTCTAAATGTTAACTGTGGCATGAGAGTTTGTAGTAACAATTTATAATTTGAAACAAATAAATTTACATATTTACTAATTTTTTGCATAAAAAATTTCACTTTGAACAAAATATTAAAATTTCAATGAAGTGAAAGTTATGTATGGCCACAACGAAATTGTGTACATGCAAAATGGACAACTGTGTTGTCTTGCGTACATGCCGGCCATTGTTATGTCGCTGCCTTCTTACAAATATTCATGTAGAAGGATTCACGACGCCATTTACAGTTCACTGTCGTGCTACCATATCGTGTCGCGTTCTATGTGTTCAGCACTTAAATGCTGCCTAATTATATGTCATGGAGCATAAAGCTAATAAAAATTTAAAATTAAAAAAAAAACTAAAACAAAAAATTCCAACGAAACCATTCGCAATTTTCAGCATATTGAAGGATTCAAATTAATTGTAGCAAAACTTATTAAAAAAAAAATATATAAAAAACGATACATAAACATCCGCAGAAAATGCTGCATTTCTTCTGGTTAGAGTGTGACATGTTGAGAAAAGAACAAACGAATCTGAAAAAATTTTAAGAAAATAACACAGAAATTCTAGAGGCCGAGCGTAGGGCAAAATAAATGCAACCTTTTTGTGAGAAAGAAAACGCTTTAAGTTGCTGAGATCGATGCACATAGCAAACCCAATACTGAATACTCATTTCTCCTTTAGACCCACTGTTCCCATTAGTGTACTTATTCTCGTAGCGAAATGGAGCGGAAAAGCGGAATGTAAAGAGGAATACGAATACACATGTTTATTTATGGACTGCAATGACATTTTAATGTACTCACACATATCTGGCGTTAGGTTGCGAACACTGAGGTGTAACTCTTTCGTTTTGAGTCATTCGCTATTATTGTCCAGCAGTAGTTTGCCGAATGGTACCGCCGGCTGGCAGAAAGTAGCGGCGAGGTTAGTAACTTGTGTACGGGGTTAAGCAGAGCATTTCAACATTATCATCTTCATATCTAAAGGTACACTTACATATATAAAGCATGTAAATAGGAAATCTCTAAAATCGTAAGCACAGCAACGACAGCAATCACAAGTCGGCAGCCAGCTTCTCTCTACCCACACTCGCTCACATTTAGTTTCGAAAATAAATGAAAAAGGAGTGAGCGATGCCCAACAAAAGGAACAAACAACTTAGGAGTATGGGCAGCGGGAAGCTTGCCTAGAGAGGTATTTCTGTCTATAAAGGCTCATACTCACGCACTACATATATGTACTTATGTATAATATAATGTATGCAAGTCTGTGACGTAGGCTGCGGCTGCCAACTGAAGCGTGTGAACATATTTTTATTTTCGGTACAAATTCAAAAGCAAATAAACCTAAAATCCTGTTGTGTAAATAGACTTGGGTGAGCATTAACGAAATTGGTGGAAAAGGAATTGAGTTGAAGTCAAATACATACCTCATGCCGACTGTTGCAGCTGCTTCGAGCGTAGAATGCTTCTGGTGCCATCGCTGCCAAAGAGATTTTTTCTCAGCTTGTTAGTGCTGTTGCTATTGGCGTGGCTGATTCGCCTTTGCGGTGTTTATTTACTTTTTGCTTCTTTGTGTCTTCATTGCATATAAATTTTATGTAGATTTGTCACTCGGTTAATCTTTGGAGCAGACATATAAAGATGAGAGACGGGCCAACCGGCTCGGAGCCACGTGATTTACATCTTGTTTACTCATACATTTTACCTCCCTCAAATCACTCACAAATGTATAAATCGTTTGCGAAGTTTTACAAGTTAGGTAATTGTAGCATCATGAGTCTTTGAATGTGATCGCGGCTTTTGATATGCGTTTGAATTTTTGAGAATCCTCAAGTAAAAACATTGTTAGCACAAAAACGCCGGATTAAAATTTGCAGGGCATTAGCGTTTCGTTTTTTTTTCACATTACCAGGTGGCGCGCGTTGAGCTGTGATCAATATAAGCAAAACGACTCGCAAACTGACACGCGGCCATAGTAGTGCCGCCACGGATAATAAGGTAAGAAGCTAACTTAAATCACGTGACTGCAAAGTCGCCGCCGTTGGCTGGTATTTCAATGTTGTTGTGGCGTGCCACTGTTGAGCCGGCTTTGTTTATGTGCGTGCTATGTCATGTGTCGGTCGTGTCACACCAAACGCTTGATTGCGCAGTAGTCGGTGTACCAGCTCAGCAGGTTTTTGTGCATAAACCTTGCCGTATGGTATGCGGCACAGGGTGTTGGTGTATGGAAATCAGATTTGCAAAATCATCTTAAGCTCCAGCAGCTAGGCAAATTCACAAAAAACGCCAGCGGCGATGAAAATAAAACAATGACTCTACGGTGTACATAACACAGGACAAAATAGCATTTATTTGTTTTCTTTCTAAATGTGCAGTTGTAGTAAAAACCAAAAGTAATAAACGTAACATACACCTAAAACTGGGGTCGAAATACGACAAATATACAAAATATGAAACAACTTGCGCACTGTGAGTCTTTTTTTATCATTATTCAGCCATTCACTCTCATTTCATTTATGTTTTTTGGCAGAAAGTTACTAAAGCACCGTGGGTGTGTGCAAATTTAACACAACCCATTTGGCTTAGCTGTTGCAACTACCTGTTGCTGCAGCCATGTTGAGAGTCACTTTCACAACACCTTAAGGCTATTGGGCAAAAAGTACTTCGTGGAGGAACTTATGTTATATAGAACATACATAGAAAGTTAAACGTAAAATATTTGAAATGGTACCCGTTTACCAAGATGGTCTAATCATTATTAGACTTAAGATGAATTCTTTATCTTGATAAAGCAATGATTTTTTTGCGACTTGTACGTAGGTTGCTATATATATTTCTGGACTAGGCAACACTAAGTGTTGCCAGGTGCAATCTGCTATTTTCATTGGAAATTGTGACATTTTTTAGCATAACATCACTCAGAACGTTTTGTTATTTAATCGTGAATTGTTTTATTTACAGGGATTTAAAAAATTCATCTCGGCCAAAAAATGGAATTAACTCGTGAACATTTTCGTGCGATCATTTTTCACAACTTTCGACGTGGATTATCACGACAAGAGTGCATCGATGAACCAAAATCTTTGTATGGCTATGAAGCACCATCCTATAGCACTGTGAAAAACTGTTACAACGAATTCAATCGTGGCCGACGCTCGCTCAAAGAGGAATTCCGTGAAGGTCGTCCAAAAACAGCCGTTGTGCCAGAAAACATCGATGCCGTACGTGAACTGGTAATGCAAGACCGTCATGTAACATTCCTTCAGATAGAGGCATGCCTATGCATTTCTCCCACCAGCATACATTCGATATTGCATGAACACCAAGGTTTGTTCTCGTTGGATCCCGCACAATTTGACAATCGCTCAAAAAAAGGCTCGTGTGGATTGGTGTAAAGAAATGCTGAAAAAATAGGATCGCGGTGCTTCAAAAGACGTTTATAAGATCGTCACAGATGACGAATCACGGATCTATGGGTATGAGCCCGAAACAAAACAGCAATCGACCGTGCGGGTCGAGCCAAATCCAACAAAAAAAAAAAAAATTTTTCGTTGATAAATATGCCTATTTCCATTATTAGGCCAAAAATATATATAGCAGCCCTCGTATATAGCGAGGTACCCAATTTGTACATTGGTAGATACATACACATGTACATACTCGTATGTATGTGAAGAAAGTGATTAAACATTTTAAGGCGCTTCGATCGCGAACATCTGAGATTGAATTCAATATGTTCAGGCTTCGCGACGAAGAATTGATTGACTTTTGAACTGGGTTTGCTGGCCGTGAAGTCTGGAGATAAATTTTGGGGTTATTTGCATACTTATGTAAGCTCAATGGACTTCAAGCAACCACAAATGACCGTGTTGTCGGAAAGAAAGCTACTCGTAACTAAAACTAGTACGCGCTGCTAAAAGGGATACTAAATACATTCTTACCTAACATCTTTTAGAAACAACTTAATCTTTTAATGAAATAATAAACAAATACTTAAATTTTATAACTGAAAGTAAAATACATGTTTTACAATACACATTTTCTTTCACAAGCAAATAACTATGTTGTATGTATAGTATGTACTGCTTCCATAGTACGAATTTGATATCTCCGGCACGAACGCGATTAATATCAAGGAACGTGACAGCTAAAGTCCGATATATGCAAAGAGCAGGAAAAAGGAAAGGACATACAAACTTACAATGGAAGGCTCTCGCATTTGTTCACGGTGGTCGGTATGTGCTTTGAGTAAAAAATCGAGAAAATAATTTTTCGAGACTACTGATGTGGCAGACACATCGCTGTGTGACGCTGACTTGACAAGGTAGAGCGCAAAACTGAGCAGTAGCCTGCTGTAATCTGGATTACTTTGGCAACAGTAGCAAAATCTGGAAACGCTGCAACACCAGTCATGAATACAGTCATTCAACAAATACTTATGTATGTAAACGAAAATATAATACAATTTATGTATTTATTAAGCGCTTCCTAAGTATTGTTGCTGAATCCTACAGTTTTCTGAAAGTTACCAGCGAAACCTCTTGGATACATGATAGGTTCAATGAGCTTTGTCAATACATGGTATTCTACTTCAATAGCTAAGAACATAAACTAATAGCTGCTCAAAGATCCTGTGTGTGGGGGTTTACAGAAGTTGTTGTTATTGCTTTACCTTTTTTAATGTACAACCACAAAAATAAACAATGGACCTTTGGAAGTAAATAACGTTTAACTTTCAAACCAAATTTGTGACAAAATAAAACACTGTCACGTGGCATCGAAAGAACATAATGATTTGGCGACTTTTGAAAAGTGCTTAATGCTTGGTTGTGTTGAAATGTGGTTGCTGTAGCAGCAGAAAGTAATTTGCTCGCAACATCACGACAATCAACGAGCCCACTAGCAGACGCCTGCCTAAAATAAGGGCAAAGCGAAAGCAGAAACAACAACTACTGCAACGACTGACAGGCTGCAACAAACCACCAGCGGGCAACATGTTTATGATAAATTACTTCCGAACAAGATGATGACGAGGCGCGTTACCTAGCCCAACCAGAACTCTGGAAACACTTAGCATGCTGCGTACATTCACGTTGCAAGTTGCTAACAAGCAAAACCCTATCCGTGTGTAGTTCGCTCTGCCAACGCTGCAATAAACTGTTGTACGATGGTTGTCTTGGCCGATGGTGATGGCGTTGTTGACGCCGTTATTGCATTTGTTGGTGTAGTCCGTGTGCTGATGTTGCAAATGCAAATATGTCAAACATTTACATACGCTTGTTAATTTATGGCCGCTTCGCCGTGGCGGGGCCAAGCCATTTCGCAATTGCAAGATGCAGCTGTAATAAACCGAGCTGACAAAAGGAATATCGATTTGCGAAAGAATCGCAAGGGTTATCGTATACGCTTGTATGTTGCACACTGCAGTGCACGTCTAAAATCTTTGTAAAAAAACGAAACTGCTAAAACTAAAGACTATACCAAGGAGACACAGGAAGGAATTTTGAAATACGACCCTTATTGCTTCAAATTGTTACCGAATATGCGGAGACCGGACGGGTTGAATTCATTAAGGAATGTCAGTTGTGATGATATGTGAAATCAGCCGCATTGAGAATGGGGTTTCCTTAAGTAGTGGACCACAGCAGTTTGTTTATTTTGGCATATGTTAACATCGATTGCACCTCCGATTAGTATCGGTTGCAACAAGTGACTAGCGGCAAGGTGTCGGTGAAGTACATACTATATGTATGTGAGCTGTGAAGCCCCTTAACGTATGGGAAATTTTTTTTTTATTTCATTTTATTTACAATCTGTCGTGTGACAATAAGCAAATGTTATTATATCTAAGACTCACTTTGATGCTAAAATTGCAATTTGTCCCTTAAATAAATAAATATAAGATTTGTACTTCATATCACAATTCACTTAATTTAGTATTATATGTACTTTACATATGTACATAAATGGTAAGTCTAAGGGATGTAGCCTTTGCAGTCGGCGAGTATCTTCACTGTTGTCCAGTAGGTTAATGGCGTGTATGTTGGGGTGGCAGCTTAGGCGATTAAAATATCTTGAACTGAGTTTCTGAATCTCGCTCTTCACCACATTTATTTCAAGATCTTTGTGTAAGTACCATAGAGCATTTGCAATCAACCTGAGTGTTTTCGGCTGATATCTTTGTATTACTTCTACGTTCAATTTACTTGCAGTTCCCCAGATTTGTATTCCACATGCCCAAATCGGTTTTAAAATGCTTTTATATAGGATCACCTTATTTTTGAGACTAAGTTTCGATTTGGGACTCAGTAGCCAGTACATTTTTCTCGTCTTGATTTTTAATTGATCTCGTTAGTTTTTATATGTTGTTGCCATGTTAGTCTTCTGTCTAAGTGCATCCCGAGGTGCTTACTGCTAGTGCATTTTGGAATAATTGTTTGATTGAGATTGACGCTGGAGAAATCTCCTGCTTTCATGGTGAAGGTAACATGCGCTGATTTTCTTTAATTTACCATAAATGTTCCAATTTCGAAGCCAGGATTCAACTGCGTTAAGTTGTTTTCGAACAGTTTCAGACGCTTCGTTTGCAGGCGGTGTCGTTCGCATATGTGGCAACAGTTATATTTTTATCGTTTATTATTGGTATGTCGGCAGTGAAAATCGTGTACAGCGTTGGGCCAAGCACGCTCCCTTGCGGAACACCTGTTTTGACTTCATATATGTCGGAAGTGTCATCATTAATTCTAACATAAAAATGTCTGCAATCTAGGTATGACCCAAGAAATTGGTAGAATGGAGCGAGTAGTTCATTTTTATTTTATATAACAACCCCTCATGCCAGACTCTATCGAAAGCTTGTTGAATGTCTAAGAAAACTGTCGGACAATACTGTTTCTCTTCGAGACATTTTAGTATGGGGTTGACGATTCTGTGGCACTGTTCAGGGGTACCTTGTAGTTGCCTGAATCCAAATTGATGGTCTGGGATAACGGATAAGGAATCCAAAACTGGCAACAATCGACGAAGAAATATTTTTTCGAATATTTTAGAGAACATTGTCAGCAAACTTTTTGGTCTATAAGAGATTATTTCGTTCTCGCGCTTGTTTGGCTTCGGAATCATTATAATTTCGGCACATTTCCATTGCGTAGGAAAGTGACATAGCCTAAAACCACAATTAAAGATTAAAACTAAGAATAGCAGGCATTTCCTTGGTAATTGTTTGATTGTCCATGCATCAATATTATCTGGGCCAGGCGATTTAGAAATTTTCAACTGTGATACTTCTGATTGTACTTCAGTCAGTTGGACATGGACTCTCCAGAAAAGTCTGAACATTTTGTCACTGATGGTCAGTATTGAGAGCAAAAAGCTTGAAAGTATTCGCAAGGTGGTTGCCAAAAGCGTCGATTTTTCTTTGGTCAGATCTACACCAAGAGTGGTTTTCATCTTTTATCGGTACCTGTCGCTTAGGAGGACATTTCAGATATTTCGTGGCTTTCCACAGATTATATTCATCGTTTTTATTTGGATCAGCATTCTTAAGAAATTCTGCAATAGATTCTTCTTCTTTCAGCTCTGCCAACTTGGATTTTAATTCTTTAATTATAGCCTGGTTTTGTCAACCGGATTTCTGCTATTCTGCCAGATTCTTCAAAGTCGTCTTCTGTTTTGTACCCTCTGCGCTACTTCATCTGGTTATGGCACATTGTTGGTACAGTATGGTTTAGATGAATTAAGAGGATAAGCTAACGAAGCGGCTTGATGTATTTTTTGGGTGAAGTTTTCCACAGCGTCATTTAAGTCTCGTTTTGTTGTTATTTCCATGCTTAGGTTTACGTGGGACTCCAGCCATGTTTGGAAAAATCATATGTTCGACCTTTTAGTTAAAGAACGCTGCTTTCGGGATGTGACAACAACAGGCATATTCACATTGATAATGAGAGCGTAATGATCTGAGCTCATATCTTCATTATTCGAAATTTCTAGATGATGGGGCTTATGCCGGTATAAATTACGAAGTCAATTAGATCCGGAATTTTGTTGGGATTAGTCGGCCAGTATGTGGGTCTGCCAGCAGATAAAACATTTAGGCTTTTTTGAGAAATGCACTTGTACAGTTCGCGACCTTTGGGATTCGTAAGGCGTGAACCCCACCGTGGATGTTTGGCATTGAAATCACCTCGGGCTAAAAATCTGGGACCCATTTTGTCGAAAAACGGTTTAAAAGTTTCTTTGCTTATATTCAATCGAGGTGGGAGATATAAAGAAGTTATAACAATCGCTCCACTGCCGGTGTGGATTTTCAAAGAAGCTGCTTGAATTGATGGTACAGAAACTGGCTCTAAAGTAATGTGTTTTAGTGATGATTTTATAAGAATTGCAGAACCACCGTGCGTTTTACCGTCGGGGTGGTTTGAAGTAATGAAATCGAATCCACTAATTTTAAAATATGACTTAGCGGTAAAGTGGGTTTCTGAAACCAGTAATACTATATAACTATACTGTTAGTTTTTATAAAATATTCAACTTCAAGTCTATGGCTGCTTAGTCCATTGGCATTCTAAATCGCTATTTTTAGATTTAATTGCATAGCTTATTTAAGAGAGAACATATCATACTTATTAGTGTTGTGGTTAGCTCAATTTGTTTGGCAATCAATTCTTCGAGTTTGTCAATTTTTTCTTGGCGTACTGTGGTTGTAGTAGAACTAAGTTGTCCTCTTGTTACATCAGCATAGCTAACGTTTTTATGGTGAACTTGTTGTTCGGCATTTGTAAGTTTGACCAAGGAAGGTCTTGTTTTATTATTAAGCCAGATTTTTTTTACACTAACTCCTGATAAATTCTAGTGTGGGAAAATGATGAAATATCTATGAAAATATAAATATTTTAGAGTCATAACTGATAGTACATAGAAATGTGGCGCGATGTTTTATAATTATAGAAACTATTCAGCTCTCACAGTTGATTGGTAGAATTGAAAAGGCCAATTTGGTGGATGATGACAAGTCTGGTATTAAAGGTCGCAGTAACAAAAACGGATTGATGTTATAATTTGAAGCAAGAGTTTTGGGGAATGTGCAGCGCCGGAACATCCATTGTTTAACGGATTCATAGACAGAAGACTTAATATATGCCCGAAGAACTTATAAACATTGAAGTTGTACGATATTAAGACGGTATTCAAATATTATAACGTCGTCGAAAGTCCAGAATTCCACAAAGGACTACGAATTAGATGTCATATTGGTGTTGTATCAAGTTCCTCTAAGTAGTTGTCGGAAATTTTACTAAGCCAATTGCTGTATTAGTTATGTACATATAACTATATTGCAGATTCTTACCACACAAGAAAATATTATCCTTTTAATACGTAGGGCTGCAAAAACCCTGCTGCAAAGCTGAAATTCTTCAATTAGTCATAATAAAGTATTTCGGGCCTTTAAACTTGGATTTTTAAAAAGGTACAACAATTAGTTTTTTAATGTTTTTAATATTATTGTTTCCTCAACAATTTTGTATACTTATATTTGAAACCCATTATTAGAGGGTCATTAATTTGTAAAAATGTTACTCTCATTTTAATACGCTGCCGATTTCGTACGTAAATTTCACATACATAAATTTTACACCTCATGTCACACACCTCTTATATACATACGTCCATATGTATATGTTTACATACATATGTATGTATATCTCAAATAGGGGGAATATAATGAAAATCCTTGAATAATAATCATACATAAATTTATGTCTGTATGTACTTGTATTGTGGTTGTAAAATCATTGCGTCCGACAGTGGTGTATGTACAAAGCCATGTTGCCACCTGCTGCAACACGGCCGCCACCTTCCACCGCAAATAAAACATCGTACATTTGTATAGCTTCATTGTTGTTGTGATTTGTCTCTGGTATTTACTGTCGATTTTGCGTTAAAACCAAATTAAATTATCTGTTTACATTGGGTGTGACAGTCAGTCTACATGACATTATGTTGTGACACATAAGCACACAAGCCAGCTAGCCATTTGAAACACGTAGTACCTATGTATTTATGTTGGATGTGGCACGTTGCATCATTTGTTCGCGTTTCACGGTTTACGGAGATCTATTTAATTTCACTTTAATTTAATTGCGTCATCGCATTGCATTTCGTTCCGGCTTAAAGGTCGTTTTTCAATGCGAAACGCAACGGTGGACGGCAACAGAAACGCGGTCCTCCGATGCGACCCATTACACTTGCTGTCAGGTTCGACCAAATAGGCCTTATGTTTAACCCAGTAAGCAAAGGACATTTTTTTAGCGTCTATATCCTACAGAATTTATTTTTCAGATATATTTTTCTTGGAAATGATAATGACTCTTTGATATCAAATGTTTTTGTTTTGTGACACTATTTGGACTAAATAAAGCCAATAAAATTTTTAACGTTTATCACGAACAATGCGAGTGTAGTAAAACTTTAAAACAAATTAAAGATCAGATATTGACTGTTAAATCAAACCATTGAAAATCAATCGAATCTACAGACGTAAATATATAAATTTTATTTGATTGCTCAGATTATTCAACATAAATTTTAAATAAACAATCTATTAAATTTATTCTGACCACGATGAGTAGTAAAGAACGTAGTATAACAGATTTTACAAGCATTTCCTTGTCGAAGTCAATCAAAATCAATGGATTCTTCAAAAATTAGGTGAAGTAATTTTTGAATCCCCGGGGGGTCTTCGGTGAATCTTTACATCGGAAAATTACACCAAATAGGTTTTATGTTTTCTTTTAGATTGGGATAACCATTCTATATGTTCATATAAATTTGTTTTTTATGGGTATACCATATTTCAATAAGGCAGCTGTTTGTTTACGACGCGAAAAGTTAGCCCGGGGATTTTTACCATAAAAAAATTTAGCAACGAGTTTGCTTAAAATGCTTAAGGTGTTTCCAAATTGTGCTAAGAATCGTAAAAAGACCAAAGTCGGTCAAAAATTAATCAGCGATCATTAAGGAATACTTCTAGGCCGTTTTGGCCATCGGCCCGGTTTGTGAGCAGATAATTCATTGATTTTTCACTACCATCGTACGCCTCCACATTCTAGCTTGATTAAACTTTTTGGTCAAACACAAAACGGGAGTCTTCGTTCAGTCAGCTGTGACCTTTTTCTGTTTTCGAAATTGAAAAATCCGCTTCGTGGAACGGGCCATGAATCAATTGAAGGCATTACATGCTATTCGCTAAAGCGTATACTTACTGCAAGTGTATGGGAAATTGAATAAAACTATGGTCAAATTGAGGAAATTTTGTAGGCGATAACCAAAATTTATACTCAAAAATGTGAACATGAGATGACGTTTACTTCTTTCATTATAATTTTAATTTAGTTAGAATATATTACTGAACCCAATTAAACAAAAAAAAATTTAATTTGTTGCGTATCTCAAGGATCAAGAACGCATAGCATATTTTACTTTTAAAATCAGTAAGTTTTGTTTCGTGGGTGAAATAGCCACGTCTGTTATGTGTGTATGCTCCAAGTTACCATTTGCCATTGAATAAGTTACTATGTGTAAATCCTTTATCACGTTGAGGCTTTAGCTCTAACCTCATAATTTGCGAACGACTAGAATGCTAAGGGAAATCGGCTCATAAAATATTTTGTTCTGTTATATAATATATAAATTTAAGTTAATGCTATACAAAAAACTATGAGGTATACAACGATAATTTCTTCTTTGATCAGTAATTGCATTTACATATGTAAATACAAATGCGTAAAATGCAGTTTTGGATTCATAATCGCTTTACCTAACGATGTTTATGAGAAATTCACCAAACTTGGTAATAAAATACGTGTTTACTGCTAACAAGTATGAAAGAGCTAAGTTCGGGTGTATCAGAAATATATTTTGGGGAAAGGACCATCTATAAATTTCTTTTATATATCTCGTATTGCTGGTATATGGGCTTGAACTTGTGGTCCGATTTGGACAGGTTTAAAAGAATTAAAATAATAATTGATCAGAGGCATATCTCTGAAACCCAGGAAGAAGAGAGTTGTAAAACTGGTCATGACTGTTAGAAGCGACCATTCTTCGATTTTACTCGAACCACTACTGAAACTAATTTATGTTAGATTTTACTGTCGAAACCAGTAACCGAATTGGAAAAGGAAAGTAAGTATTGAGGAAAAATGAAAATACGTTATGCCTGTATTTCTTCAATATCTTGCGAAAAACGATTCTTAGTTTTGTTCGGAGTTCAAGTTTTTGGTACCAAAGGTGAGTTGTATTTATATACATATAAAACTGGTTACTTAATGCTAGAAGTAAATACAACTAACTTTCAACGTTCTTTCTTTCGTATAATCGTTTTCATATCTTTTTGCCTCGTTTTTCGCTGCATCTAAGAATCGTAAAAACTTGTATCGTAAATCCTCATTGAAACTAGCTAATTACATTAGTCGAAGAAACAATCGGGCCGGTTTGGAGGAAAATTTGCTGTCAGGAGCTTAGCAGGAGTTCAGGTTTCCGGCTTATTTTGTCGATCAAGTTTGGTCTTCAATAAGTGGAGGAACCTGTTTCGCTGCTGCAACGTTTTATCGCATAGGATACTAACTCAACTGTTTTTTTATTTTTTATAATTTTAAAATAACTGATAGAATATTTGGTGATCTGGTGATTAATATATCTCACATATTTATTTATTTATTTAAAAGAGAACTAATTATAAATAATTAATCCACTTGTAAGAATCAGCACTGGCTACCAGGGCCTTCGGCTCTTAATACTAATATTATGGTAAAAAGAAAAAATTTAGTAAGGTTATTTAGTTGTATGTGGTGTTATATGTCTTTGATGTTACACAGTTTAAGAAATTTATTAATGGATATTATCGCTATTTGTTGCTTTGAGAAGGTCGGAAGGTCTCTTATTCCCAAAGGTTGATTTCCTTAATAAATGCAGTGCAGGACATTCATCGATGAGGTGAGTGACTGATTGGGTGGGAGCGTTGCAATGGTGACAGCTTGGTTGATCGTACCGTTAAGAATATGGCTGTGAGTTCTTGTGGTGTGGCCTATTCTAAGACGAGTGAACGTCTTGATGTTGTGGCATGAGCAGTCCGATGGGTAGATAGGTTTTACACCAGTTGGGTTTTGATCTCTGTAGTGATGTTGGTAGCAAGTCCAATCTCGGAGATGCATATGATGGCAGTTTTTTTTATATGTTCTTTGATGTCTTTAGTAGTAAAGTGAGGAAAGAAAACCAACGGCTCTCTACTACCTTCTTTTGCATGTTTATCTGCTGTCTCATTGCCTTTTATACCAGCATGCCCTGGTACCCACATTATTTTTATGCTGTTTTCATGATGGAAGAGTTTGTCGCGTATATTCTGTATTAGCCATGAATTATTTGCTGAGTTTTGAAGTGCATCAATAGTTGATTTACTATCGCTACATATTATATGTATGTTTTTCTCCTGTTGATGAGGCGTATAGAACCGCTTCGTAAATTGCTGCAGCTTCTGCTGTAAAAACCGAGCAATATGTTGGCAAAGCACCGACAGCAATAGCGACACCCTGATCGTTTGACACTGTAAACGTGGTAGTAGTATCAGTTTTCGACCCGTCGGTATATATGGGTTCCCATTCTGGTTTATAAGACTCAATAGCCTGCGAGCAATTCGGGTGTGGATATTAAATTGGGGTCGTTGATCAGGGCTATGCATTGCATGAGGGTGGACTGTTTGTTCGATGCATTCATCCTAGTTGTAGACGTCTCGAGGATGTTGAAAAAGGTTTTGCTCCTATTATGGAGAATCCTAGGTAGAAGCATCATGGTATTATATTTAGTTCTTTGCTGGATGCTCGGTAGGCGTGCATCGGCTAAAACGGCTCTGGTTGGAGAGGTGGGGAACGCGCGTATGCTTCTTCTTACTGCTGTGTGGTAAAGCGCTTGGATGCATGCGAGGTGAGATTTTGCGCAGTGTCCATATATCGCGAGTCCAAAATCAATTTTTGATAACATCAGTGCTTTTACAATATTCACAAGATTTGACATGTGTATATGACAGTGCTTAGATGATAAATACTTAATAATGTTAAGTCTAGATATTAAATTTATTCTAACATATTTACAATGTTCTTTTTAAGTTAGTTTTTTATCAAAAATTATACCAAGTATTCTGGGTGTATTAGTGTGAGAAATTTAGGTATTAGAAAGGGATAGGATAGGAAAGGTGCATTTATGTTTTCTGCAGATGTGGAAGGTTGAGCTTTTGTTAGCTGAGATTTTACATCCAGAAGTTTTTGACCAGTTGGATATGTCATCTAGAATTCTCGTGAAAGTTTCTGTCATTAGTGTAAGGTCTTTGAGAGCGGAAAATATTAGAACGTCATCAGCGTACATTAAATGCTCAACCGTATCGTATTGGGATAATAGGGAGCTGATTTCATTAAAAGCAATTATAAATAAGGTGACTGAAAGAGGTGAGCCTTGTGGCACGCCGTTGTGCAAGGGGTATATGTTAGAGTTTTGATTATTTACGCCGACAAAAATTTTACGATTCAGGAGGAAGGCTCTAACAAAACTGTAGATTTTGTCTCCAACGCACCAGCGTTCTAATTCTAGTAAAACTATATGTGCACCAATTCTGTCGAAAGCCTTTTCAAAATCTAGACTAAGGACGGACAGGTGGTTTCTTGCGGAGAGCGTTGTCAAAGCACAGTGTTCAAAATACAGAAGTGGGTCGATGACGCGGAGACCTTTTTGAAATGCGAACTGGTTAGAGCTTATCAACCCTTTTTTCTTGGCGTACCACATAATTCTCACGGATATAATTTTTTCAAGCACCTTAGATATACAGGGTATTAGGGATATAGGTCTAAAGTTGGGGACGGAAGGGCTGTTTTTGCTAGGTTTGGGAATAGGTATAACAGCTGCTTTTTTCCAATCTTGTGGAAGGGGGCCTTTATCAAAAATTCTGTTATACAAGGATAGGAGTCGGAGTTTAAGGGTATAAGGAAGGTTTTTGAGGAGGGAGGAGGGTATTTTATCCGGGCCTGAAGAGCTACCCGACATAGTAGAAATAGTCGAGTCGAATTCGTGAAGTGAGATTGCTGATTCGATTAGGGAAGATGTAGGGCAAGGTGACGGGTTGTGGTAAGTTTTAGGAATAATTATATTACTGAGAGAGTTGAAATCCATGTGGAAATTAGAATTATGAGAAGCATTAGACCACGAACTTGCAAAGTGTTCAGCAATCTCTTTGGGGTCATAGATAGGGCCTTGTGTAGAGTGGATAAAATCGATTTTATGGTGTTTAGATGCGCCCGACAGAGCTTTTATATCCGACCAAACCTGTTTAGGACTAGAGGTAGGCTTTATGTTAGCTGTAAATTTTACAAACGATTGTCTTCTTGCATTTTTTAATTCCTTTCGAAAAGTGGCATTGGCTTTTCTGTATGGTATTAAGTTGTTGATTGTTCGGTTGTGTTTGTAGGTAGCCCATAACGTTTGTTTTCTATTTCTTAACACAGATAACATTTTAGACCAATATGGAAGCTTTGTGGAAAACTGTTTAGTATTAGTTTGGGGAATGGCTAAGTGTTCAGCTGAGAGTATAACAGATTTTATTGTGGATGCTTCCGCGTTTGTGTTGCTAGATATAGCTTTTTCTAGAATAAAAGAGGAGATAAGTGAACAATACTTAGCCCAATAACTGAGAAAGTTAAGAATTTTGCTCTCGGTTTAATGGTAGGTATATAAACTGGGAGTAGACAGGGTGGTTAAGATGGGGAAATGGTCACTACTATGTAAATCTTTTAATGTCAGGGACAAAAGTTTAGGAGCAATTGAGGCCGATGAAAGGACAATGTCTACGTGGGTGAACGAATTATGTGTGGAGAAGTGTTTTGGTTGCCCATCATTTAGAACGACAAGGCTTTTGGCAAGTATGGCGTCTTCTAACTCCTGACCTCTGCGGTTTGTAGAACCAGAGCCCCAAAGAGGGCTCCAGGCGTTGAAATCGCCCAAAATTATAGATGGTATAGAAAAGGAATCGGCGATCTTTATGATTTCTCTGAAGTTAAAATTTTGGTGCGGTGGTATGTAGCACGTAATTACCGAAAATTTAAAGCCTATGTCGATTTCCACTGCTAGGGTGGCTATGTTGGAGGAAATAGGAATTTGTTTATGTATAACAGATTTTTTTATAAAAATGGCTATTCCTTGTTCCTGTTTTATTGCGGGGGAGATTATAAAAGTAACCTACGTAGTTGTTGGGAGTGTAAGCTGATTTATTAGCGGGGAGGTGTGTTTCTTGTAGTCCGATAATGTGTGGTGAAAATTGATTGATAAGGAGATTAAGGTCATAAGGTCAGCGTAGCTGTTAAATAGACCTTTCAAATTCCATTGAAGAATACGCATAATCTATTCAGAACTGAGAGTATCTATTTGTGCGGAGGGTGAGTGGGAGGTTGAGTTGTTAAGGTGAGTAATAAAGTTGAAAATGAGTGGGATCGTTGAAGAGTAGTCGAGAGTCGTCGTGGAAGAGTCATCGACTGCCGTTGAGGTTGGTAATGAGTTTAATGAGTAAATGTTGTTCGCTGAGTTTGGTGAATTTGTTTCTTTTGGTTTTGGTTCTATGTTATTATTTGAGTTGAGAGGGGGAGTAACTGTGTGAATTTCAGGTTGGGTTGTTGTTTTCTTGTTATTGTCATTGTCTTTGTTGGTTGAGTTGTTTAATATGTTAGAGAATGAGTTAGATGAAGAAGTAAAAGTTGGCGGAGTTTGCAATTTATGTATGTTTACTGCATCGCGTTATGAGCATTTGTTGTCTGTTTGGATAGTGATTATTTTTTTTATTTGTTCAAATTTCGGGCATTCTTTGCTGGAAGATGAGTGATCGCCTGAGCAATTTACGCAAAAGGAACGGGTTCATGGCAGAGGGTGGGGTGGCAAAGCACATGTGTCACATACAGGGGGCTTATTACAACGTTTTTTGGTGTGACCAAGAACTTGGCAGTTTTTGCACCTCATGGGATTAGCATAGTAAGGTCTTACTTTTGTTTTGTACCACGAGATGTCGATTTGTTCCGGTAAGTAGTACAAGTTGAATATAAGAAGAACTAATCCGCTCGGAGCAGATTGAGAATTTACATACTTGGGGAATTTGTAGATGGACGACACACCCTGTTCCTTCAGATCTTCAACTATTTCTTCGTCAGGAACGTCATTTAAGCAAGGAGCGTAAATGGTTCCTTTGCTAGAGTTCAGATTTTTGTGTAAGTCATTTTTGACGTTGCAAACTCCTAATAGTTGTTTTGTAGACGTGAACTTTTTGGCGATAATGTTGTTTTTCACAAGAAGAAGTAAGTTTCCGTCCCGTAGCTCGCTGATTTTTATTAATTTAGAGCTTATGTTTAATAAAGCTTCATGGATTGCGAAACTGGAGTATTTGTTTAGAGGTTTATTCGTGTCTATCGCACTTACCACCAAATATTTGGGATGGTCTTTTGCTTTTGTTGGTAGGTCCATTTTTTTTTTCTTTTTGGTTCGGGACTAGAATCTAACAGGGCGAACCTATTATATCCCAGTTGGGTCCCACCAGGGGACATTTTGAAAAAATTTTACCTTTGGAGCTGACTGTATTGAAAAGTTAGAAGAATCACTATAGAAAGAAGAAAAAGTAAATTGCAAAACACGTGAAACGAATTAGCTCGTAGGCGCGCTGTACAAAGTAGACACCGAAAACACTGAGAGAACAACCGTATGCGTCGAGTGGCAGTCGATGACTGATATCTCACATAATTTCCATTAATTGTTGTGTATTCTTTATTACTGTTTTTTTTAATTTTATATTGCTAGAACTCTCTCAATGCTGCACAAGCTTAAGCTTTCACTTAAATTACGAATTCATTTTCGTTTTTTGCAATTTACTTTCTTTTGCAATAACTGGATTTGTATTCACGTTATGCTAAAGAAAAATAATAATAAATTGCAAAAACCACACATACACTTATACACATACTATGCACACACTCACGACATGCCTTTCGGCACTTGTAAAATATTGATAAACTACTATCCAACATTTTTATACTCTCGCAACAAAGTTGCAGTTTTGTTCACATAACGGTTGTTTGTAAGTCCTAAAACTAAAAGAGTCAGATATAGGGTTATATATACCAAAGTGATCAGGGTGACGAGTAGAGTTGAAATCTGGATGTCTGTCTGTCCGTCCGTCCGTCCGTCCTTCCGTGCAAGCTGTAACTTGAGTAAAAATTGAGATATCATGATGAAACTTGGTACACGTATTTCTTGGCTCCATAAGAAGGTTAAGTTCGAAGAGGGGCAAAATCGGCCCACTGCCACGCCCACAAAATGGCGAAAACCGAAAACCTATAAAGTATCATTACTAAGCCATAAATAAAGATATTAAAGTGAATTTGGCACAAAGGATCGCATTAGGGAGGGGCATATTTGGATGTAATTTTTTTGGAAAAGTGGGCCTGGCCCCGCCCACATGTACATTTTTGTACATATCTCGGAAACTACTATAGCTATGTCAACCAAATTCTATAGAGTCGTTTCCTTCAGGCATTTCCATAAACAGTTCAAACATGTAAGAAATCGGATAATAACCACGCCCACCTCCCATACAAAGATTATGTTGAAAATCACTAAAAGTGCGTTAACCGACTAACAAAAAACGTCAGAAACACTAAATTTTACGGAAGAAATGGCAGAAGGAAGCTGCACCCAGGCTTTTTTTAAAAATTGAAAATGGGCGTGGCGTCGCCCACTTATGGACCAAAAACCATATCTCAGGAACTACTAATCTAATTAATTTTACAGCAAAATGTAAAAATATGTAAATGACGGATAATGAAATCTCGATTATCACTTTATCATGCGAGAGTATAAAACGTTCGGTGACACCCGAACTTAGCCCTTCCTTACTTGTTTAGTTTATCTATTTCCCTCATTTCCAAATTCAATTGAGCTGTAAAGCTATGGGCAATTAACTTTCTTTATTAACTTTTGAACATCATAAAAAAAGTATGTGTAAGAGTGCCAGTGCAATAAATACTATCGCTCGCAAATTTCTCTTGTATTTCAGTGCATGTTGCAAAAAATGCAAAAAACAAAATAAATTTTAAATAAAAAATTCGCTGCAAATAATTGCATTGCTGCGGCAGCGATTGTTCCTTGTGCTTTTTGCAACAAAAACTTACAACTGTTAAATTATTCTGGAAATTAAGCAAATAAAAGCGTTATGATTTCGAAAAATATCGAAATTCATAAATGTTAATATTTGCAGAATAATAACAACAACAACTTCAACACAATGGAGTGGTTATATGAGAAGTATGGCAACAATGCACAATTACATGCTTACTGCTGGATAATACCAAGGGGGTGTTGACCAAAGAACGCGGCATGCATTAATAATCATTAATTTGTAAATAAACAGCAAGCCAAGTGGGCGTGAAAGTGTTGGTAAGCAAAGCGCTTGTTGCATTTATGCACATTTAAACACATACATGCAAGTGCATATATTCGGAGAATGTGCTCGACTCGAAGCTGGGTTTTTTGCTCACATAGAGTTGCAAATGGCAGAAGTGCGCTTATGCGCATGCGGGGGTGGGGCCATGTAATCAGCAAATAAGGCAGAAAATGGCGGCAATTTGTTTTGTTGTCGTTAATTGCCGCAATAAAGTCAATATATGCAACAGCGCCTACTCCAGTTTTTACACTTGCATTGCCAGTACGCGGCAAGTGGAACTGCGCACGGCCATTACAACATGCATGCGCAAGTGGCAAGTGCACTGTTATTTATTATTACCCACATTTTTTTTAAATTTATTTCAAATGGTTTATCGGTTGGAGTTGTTGTTGTTGCATGCGCAACATATTTCATTCACATGTTGCCCCTGCTCCATCTTATAGTAGGCATTTATTATCATCGCTCTTTAGTGATAGTTAATGTTATTTTATCACCCTTTAAATGTATTTCCCACGAAAGCCTACATTTTGCCTCCATGTGTTACACGCATGTGCCGAGGTAGTTCAAAATGTTTCTGAACATTCATTTCACCCAATGCTATTAAAATGTTGCTGTTAGATATAAACGACTACATACATACATATGTGCACAGGCTTAAATGCACCCCGGCTTTTTTGGGGTTTTTTTCGAGCCTATCTTAACAGCTCAATCTTTCATAATTCCATTTTGTTAATTGCTTGCTTATACTACCTGTCGCCTGCCTGTCCGTCTGTCCGCTTCTTATAAATTTTTTCTTTTAAATGCTCTTCGATTGAAGGTTAATAAAAATGTTAATCCATTGGGTTTAGTAGTCAATAAAGCACACTGTGACACGACGCAAAGAAGATTAATCGAAACATTGTTTCCATACCTGCATACAATATTTTAGATATCGAATGCAATAGATAGTCTTTCTATGAATAAAAAATGTAATTGTGTAAAAGAATAAGATAGAGGATAAGGGCATAAAGTTTATGTGTTGTACCATTAAAATTACAAATGAAACATGAATCAAACATCTATTATAATTCAGTTTGATCCTAACGGTTTTATCCCAAACAAGATATTTAAAAATTGGAGTGCAAGGAAATATTTAAAGGTGCCTCTGTTGGGTTCAGTGACTCGGGCTGTAATGATTTGTTCGGTAAAGACGAATATATTAATCAGTAATTTCTACTCGGTTAAAGTTGCACCTTCAACAAGTCAACTAGGTTTTAATAAAAAATGGTATTTTTTATTATTTATATAACCAGGTCAAATATGTAAGCAACCCTACTTAGCGATGAAACGCATTTTCAGCTTGATGGGTTTGTTAATCGCCGAAATTGCCATTTATGGGGTTCCGAGAACGCTCTTGTGATTGCCGAAAAACAAATGCTCAAATTAGATTATAATGACCGAGATAAAGAGATGTCCAACTCCTTTCTAAACGTCAAAACTTACTGAACTTTGACAGCTAATTGAGTTCAGTAGGTTTTGACACCAGATTGAAATCTTACCAAAAAAAAAAGTAAACGGAGGGATTTGTTGCACTTACAAAAAATTTAAAACAATGTAAATTAAATAAATTTATGAAATTTAAATGTATTTGATGAAACGTTTTGTAATGTCAAGATCATAGTATTATTTTCAATGGAAAATTATTAAAAACATTTATTGATTAAGAGCTAAAAAGCTTAAAACCTTTTATTGGGTATTGAAAGGTCAAAAATCAGTTGTTTTAACATGCCATAAAAAGATTTAAATAGATTCTCTATGTATTAAATAAGCACAAATAGTAATTTTTATTTAAATGCCCAAAAATTATTATTTTGTCCAATCTGGCCATAATGGAAAATGTTATAAAAAACGCTAATTTTGAAGCGCTCGCACACTGGAATAAGTTGGACATCCCTCTATTCCTGATAATGATGTGGCCAATATGTGGTTTCAACAAGACGGTGCCACATGCCATATTGAAACAAGCCCACGAACACGCATGCTTCTAGGGAAGAGATTCAATGTTGCATCAGTGAAATTCAGCCACATTTATGCAGAATGATCCTGAAAAATTTCGACAAAAGAGTGCGCATTTGTATGGAAAGACGTGGAGGCCATTTGTCCGATGTGCTATTCCATAAATAACCCTATTTTATGCACTTTATGATTAAATACAAAATAACAATTGAAAGACTAAAAACTGCGTTTTTTATTTAAATTCAGTCTTGCGTAAACTTTTCTTGAAAATATGTATTCAATCAAAATTAATTTAATCATTATATGTTTCTGTGCTCCCAGTGTAGCCTATATAATAATTTCCGGCGTTCTACCTGACAAAATATGTGATACTTTATTGGAATTAATTGAAAAAGTTTCTGTTGCGTCATGCGACTTTATAAATCAAAAAATATTTTTTAAGAACTAAATTTGTTAAAATATTTGTATACATTATAAAATGCTTTACATTATGTAAAATACTTACAATTTTTGTAATATACAAGTATAACCCTAATCTACTACCTATGTATTAGAATAATCTATTACAATGAACTTAAGATGCTGAATTGAATTAGAATTACATACTTACCCCTTTTTTTGTACACACTTACCTCTAGTCTAGGCTAAGATTTAGGCTAACTAAAGAACTGTTGAAATAAAGAAGATCATTGTATTAAAGACTATAATCGCGAGCGAACGTTTTTCTTTTTAACCGGAATTTTTTAAACTCGAATTTAGCACAGGCAATTAGCTCTTAGTTGCGCATCTTAGTGAGTCCAACGTGTTTAATTTTAATCTTAAAACCGCTTAAGATTTTTTCAGTTTCCTTTCACGATTTTGTCCAATAATGAATTTTTCGCAACCTTTTTATACTCTTGCAACCTGTTGTTACGGAGTATAATATTTTTATTCATGTAACTGTTGTATGTGTCACCCATTATATATAAATGATAAAGATGACAAGAAAAGTTGAAATCCCGGTGACTGTCTGTCTGTCCGTCCGTCCGTCCGTGCAAGCTGTAACTTGAGTAAAATTGAGATATCTTTATGAAAATTGGTTTGCGGGTACGAGTTCGTAGATGGGCGCCATTAACCGAAAACCTATTAAGGGCCATAACTAACTAATCACTAAATTAAGATATAAAACTGTAATTTGGCACAGGGGGAAGCTACGACAACCAAATTTACCCAGCCCAAACAGAATAAGTACTCCTATCGCTAGTGTGAAAATGAATGAAATCGACAGATAATCCCGCTGACTCCATATAAAGATAAAAACTACTAGAATAAATAAATAACTAAATACGCCAGACACATTCAACTTTTGATCGAAAATATTTGTCAATGTGTGGCATATATAATTGAAATTTTGGGATAATCCCTCCTGACATTGTTGTGTGTACGTTAAAAATTGGTTGAATTGGGTAAAAATTTCTCTTCGCACCTTTATACCAAATAAAGATTTTCAAACTGTCGTATGACTTTCACCGCATAAATCGGTTAATATGTGAGTAATCCCAATGTAATTGACAGAGCGTGTTTTATTCACAACAGCGTATCTTTGTGCCTAAAATAGATAAATTTGAGTGAAAAGTTGACCTAGCCCCTATGATTGGTGATGGTATGTGAGGTACCTTAATGAAACCCAGATACTAATTATGATTTGATATACCTTATATGTATGTATTTCTATTTAATTTTTGTCTGATTTCTAAAACTTATCAATATCAATTATTATAATAGTATATGTGCGAATTTACCTTTGCGTTTTGCGGTCTACAAATTGACGCCGCAAATATTTAAATACTCTTTTTGGCCTTTCTTTGTTTATAAGATTTTAATAATTCACTTAGTTCATTTTTCAGCAATTAACGTAAATTGACAATGAAGCATAAACGTGCTTTAAACCGCTATAAACATCGTTATTTTAATGTGTTTATCCATTAACGCATATTTCAAGAGCCAAATTTTTTATTGCCACACCAAATGACCTAAATGTGAGTCCTTTATCCCTACAAATTGCTATGTATTCATAACTTATTTACAGACTTTCGGCATAGATTATTTACGCTCAATTGTGAATCACTGCCGAATAAAGTGCAGCTTATTTATATGTTCGTGTTAAATTTGTTCTTGTGGTCGCTTTTTTCATTAATCCCATTTTATCTTAGCATAAATCTACCAACAATTTATAAATATTTAAATTTGATAAATATTTTTATTTGTGTCATAATAATTTTTCACTACTAAAATATCCATTATTCATGGCTGCTGTGAACTGATGCGCCTCTTTGGCTTTAGTTGTGACAGCATTTTTGTACCCACACAAATAGTTGGCCATTAATTTTTAATATTTTTCCATTTTTTCACTCGAATTTATGCATGTGGGTGCTCGCACACTTGCATACACACACGCATACCTATAGACTTCATGTGTATTTGTTCCCAATGCATTATGTTATGCCCACTTCGGTTGGTCTACACAAGCATTTTTCAATCATCAGGACATTTCCATTTTATTCATTCAAAATACATACGTTTGTGTGTGTCTTGCTTTTGGAAATTAAGGCATTTAAATGTGAAAACGTAAAGCTGACGAATGAAATGATATTCAAATTGCACATTTGACATTTTTATGGCTGCTCAGCAGTTTTCGGTTGTTTGCGGCTGCACCAAAGTCAAAGTCATCCAATTCATCTTTTTGTTTTTGATATCCATTTGAATTTACGTGTGTGGCGTGTGTATATGTGTAAGCTATAATTCTTCTTAAAACATTCACCGCCCTTTTGTGAGTGTCCACACCTCTTTGTACGCTTCAATGGCGTTCAAATGCTGTTCTGCACTGTACTACTGTACTCCCCGCGCTCTACACGCCTACTTTGTAGCTACGTAGAGGCGTCATTGTGTACTTTCAATTGCTCCAGCACGATACCTGGTTGGATACCTGGCAATGTGTCGCCGTATTTTGACATGTTTATGTTGACAATTCCCTCACCCTCATACCAATCTTCACTTTTGTGCGGTACCTAGGGCTTGTTGCTTCAACAATTCGGCTTGTTCGAATTTGTCGAATAAAATACCAAAGAATGTTTGTATCGTTGAAAGATCAATGATCACATCCTCACATCCATGTGACGCTATATATCAAGGCTTGCGTGTCTGTGTGCGTTGTTGTGTAAAAATAGGTGAAATATTGAGCACAACAACAAAATAAAAATCAAATATGTAAAACGTTTTAATTAATGGCAACAAGCGGTGTTGACATCCCGTCACCTCAGCGCTTTGGCCTTGATTCTCATTCGCTTTGCAACAGCACAGCAATAGTACAGAAACGTTGCCTCCTCGTTGCAGCCAAAGAGCCATTTATCCGAATGCCAAACAGCTTCTCTTTTTTTGAATATTTCTATACATTTATCTATACAATATATATATTTTTTTTGATTCTTATGTATATTGTCATCCCAGTGAGTTTCTTTCCCTCATAAAATACCGAAACACGATTGAGGCGGTACACACTGTTGCGCATATTTCCCTCGCTTGTCATTTCGTTTATAGCCTCGTCCAATGAAATATTGCTTTTGTTGCAGGTGGCATATGGAAATATTACCTTGCCTACAATGCATTGAATGGTTGGTAGTTTACCGTTTCTCAATAAAATGTTTGGATTAGCATAATCCAGCACCAAATCCATATATTCTCTTAAATGGTTTAATTAAATTTTCGGAGCTATATCTAAAATATCTCTCTTTCAGAAAATAATGTTACGTTTAGAATAGCGTTGACGGTTATATTTATGGCGTTAACGGGAATACTACATTTCATTTATTGTTTGTATGTATGTATTTAAAGAATTCCAATACAAATATAATTTATTACTTTGCAGCTTTTAATTGGTTGAGACTCGCTTTGAAATAAATACTACTAAGAGCAAAAAATAATCAGACTTTGTTCATACCGTAATTTTAAAATTCTTAATTTATACTTCAAAATCTATGACGTCCCCTCAAAGTAATCCATCTTGGCCTTAAAACACTTGCGCCAATGTTCTTTCCAATTCTCGAAACAGTTGTTAAAGTCAATTTCGGGAATAGTCTTCAATGCGCGTAGCGATTCACGTTTGATGTTTTCAATTGGCTCAAAACGGTTTCCCAAGAGCTTTCGGCCACAATTTATTCATCTTTTTATGAATAACTTCACGCAAACGACGCATAACACTCAAACATACGTAGTACTTGTTGACTGTTTGGTCGGTCAGAAGAACTTCGGAATGCATCGCACCTCGATGATCGGAGAAAACTGTCAACATCACCTTAATGATGACTTACTTTCAGATCACCCTTGCAGTAATAAAAAAATTTAGTTAATAGAAATCGCAAGAAAGTCCTTTTAAGATCTCTTAAATCAGATCTGCAATCAGTTATATGTATATGGAAATATGCAGGAAATGCCCCTCAAACTAATTTTAAATTTTCTCTTTTATGTAAACAACTTAATTACAGTTTTTAATTGAGCGCCGATTTTATTGTCAAGTTGTTTTCAATTGAAGTATTAAGAAATCAATTAATTCTGAATTAAGGTTGATGTGTTAAGTTTGCAATGAAATTTGTAATATCCAGTAGAAAATGTAATAATAATTATTATACTATATTTATTATTTCATTTCAAAAATATACAAATTATAGTTTACATTTATGAAGGTTTATACGAATTAAGAAATACTGAGCTTGCTTTGTTATAAGTGAATAATCGCAACATTGGCTCAATATCTTTGGTAACGTTTCGTTATTTATTTTTAAACTGCCCGTAATTTTTGCTTGCAGCTTGTGGGGTCTATTTACTGTTCTGCGTTGTTCTAGGGGCATGGTATGGTATATGTATATGTATTTACGCAACCATTTGATTGGAAAAGCTTTGTGCGCAAACAACTTTTGCTGTATTCGGCTCTTCTTGAGACACCTATACATTCGACTGCTCTTTGCTTTTGGGCCCATACTCGTACATCCACGTTTCACAATCTGTCACGATTTCATAGACATACATATTTCGAAGCACCGCTATCGTATTTTTTAACTTCTCTCTCGACCATTCTACTCGAGCCTTATTTTGAGTGATTGACAAATTGTGTGAGGAACAATATGTATATATATATATTTGGGTCAGGTTCCAATGGTGTCTATCTATCAATGAATGGATGTGGCTCCACCGTGTTCAAATAAAGTTTGATACCGTTGCTGCCACATTGTGATATTTTTTATTCTCCCTTTTTGCAGCTGCACACTTCTCTGATAGCTTGAACATTCGCGCGAATTCGTCTTCCTGGATGTCAATGGGTGCAATTCTGGCTAATTTATCAATAGTGTCGCTGGATATGGTTCGGAAAGCACTTATTACGTGAATTGTAATAAGCATATTTTATGTTTAGCATCTGGATCCTTATTAAAACCAGACACCATATAACTATATTTTTTTTCTTCATACAATCAAGTACCATAAGAGGAGGTCTGAAACCGAGGAGTACCCACTTGAAAAAGAGTAGTTCTGGCTGCCCTCGTCCGTGTCAAATAGCAACCTTTGGATTTCAAAATTGCTCATAGTAATATTAATAAGGTATTGGTGAGCTCGTACTCATCCAGGGTAATTAGCGCGCAATATTTTGTTGCGCCAACTTTTGCAACTTATTGCACATTTACTAGTTTCAACGACTTCTCTAGTACGTTCACAGTGGACATCTTCTTTTATAAAACGGTTTACCAATCGTGTCGCGGCACAGAGGTCGAAGGTTCTTCTGATTTGTGTACTCCTGCAACCAGTTGCTTCAGAGTGTTGCAGTTTTCTTCACCTAACGGTTGTATATACGTATCACCTAGAACTAATTGAGAAAGAGTTATATATGTATAAATGATCAGGATGACGAGAAAAGTTGAAATCTGGTTGACTGTCTGTTTGTCCGTCCGTGCAAGCTGTAACTTGAGAAAAAATTGGGATATCTTGGTGTGCAGGCTCCTTGGAAAAAAAAAATTGCGTAATCGTAGATGGACGTGTTCCGACCACAGTGAGCTCACAAATCCCTTAACCGAAAACATATAAAGTGCCATAAATTAACACTGAATTAAGAAGGGATTGCTGTAGCAAGAGGCACCTGTGGGTAAAAAATTAAAAAAAAAATCTAATATCGGTTAAATAACATTTCCTTGGAGGCCTTTCAATGACAGTTTTGTTTATTTACCGCACCGTTCGATGAAAGTGATCCTCATTAGAGTAAATGATTTTCTTAAAAAATCGTTATCGTTTTCAAGTTATTCCAAGGAAAAATCAGAAAATTCACAAAGTTTACATATTCCAATGGCTTTAGTTTTTGAGTGAGGACAATTTATTACGGATGCAAGCCCAAATTCTTCCTCAAAATCTGCCAGGTTGTGGTTTGAGACAGTCCCAATTCTTGGAAATGTCTTGGAATCTACGAATTGCGGTCTTCAGCAACCCTTGTCTGTACAGCAGCAATACTTGTATTTTCATTACTTCAAGCGGTTCTTTGTCTTATTGGCACTTAAGCATTACGTAAAAAAATGAACGCTCATATGGACAATCATTACTACCATAAAACGGCAAAAGCGCACAAAAATTTACAATTAAAGAACGATTATTTTGATAAAAAAATTGAATATTTTGTAAACTTTCCATTATAGAACTGTAAACATTACTGAATACGATGAAAAACAAGTAAGGAAGGGCTAAGTTCGGGTGCAACCGAACATTTTATACTCTAAAAACTTGCACGAATAAAAGCCGGGGAAATACCTTAAGATGCAAAACGTCAACCAGAGGATAGGACTTCAAACAGTAAATATATGTATGTATATAATTCATATTTAGATCGACATATTCGACAAAAGACTGTTACAAAAACGAACATCATTATAAATAATGGGTTGTCAAAGTCTTGCGGTATTTTTATTGAATCAATTCGTGTGGCACCCATACATCGAGCTTCTTAGTGACTCCAAGCTTCTTCAAATGGTTTATAACGGTTTGATGACTACTATGCCGGTCTCTTTCGACCAATTCACAATTTTCGACGACAGACCTTCCGGAGCGTGGCGCATCTTCGACCACCTCTACACCAGAACGAAAACGTTGAAACCATCGTTGTGCGGTGGAAATGGAAACTGTATCGGGTACATAAACTGCACAAATTTTATTGGCGCCTTGAGATGCATTTTAGCCTTTATCCTAGTAGTACTGTAAAATATGCCGTATTTTCAATCAAACACGTGTTAGCGCGTGAAATGAGCTTTCCAAAAAGGTATAGCATGACCCGATGTGACGAATAAAACTAGAACTATGTGCTTTCAGTGCCAACTAGCGAAACTACCGCAAGACTTTTTTGACAACCTAATATATATGTACTTATGTAGTATATGGGACTTGGGGTAGTATCAACCCGATTTGATCTACATATTTTGCCAATTCTGCATACCATGAACATACTACATGCTAATAAAATTTTCCCAGAGGTTCCTCACACACCGTTACCAATCATATGGAGTACGTCAAGTTTCTGCCCAATTTTATCCATTTTAGGGACAAAGATAAACTATTATAAGTAAAATACAGTCTTTCATTTTCGTTGAGATAACTCACATGTTGGCCGATGTATGGGGTATAAAGTCATCTGGAAGTTCGAAAATATTTATATGAATTATACGGGAGCTTTGGGAAGTATTGACACGATTCAACCCATTTTCGGCACTTAGATACACCATTGTCAGAAAATAATTATCCCTGAATTTCAATTATAAATACATACATCACATTGACCGATTTTTGTCGTAAAACGTCAACTAAAGGTATTGGGGTCCAATTATTCGACATATAGGGGCTTGAACAGTTTTTGTTGGACTTGGACAATTTATGGTCACAAGATGGCATACGCTAAAGGCATTATTCGTGCTGAGTTCTATCCCGTTGCTGCTTGATTTGTACACTAAAAAGGAAAGAGTCAGATGGAAATTAAAACTGTGTTACATGGGAAGCGGGCGCAGTTGTAATCCATTTTTGCACTGTAACTTACGAATTTTATAAGAATGTTACGTATCGAATGTTGTTGAAATGGGTTGGGCGGGATATTGATATGTGATTTTACCTAATGGTGGGCGGTGCCATACACATCCTACAATTTTGACCCCTGCTCATATTAAGCGCACTCATACCATTTCGGACGTAAAAATTAATGTCTTTGACGGTATTTATTTACGGGCCTTTAGTAGTTTTTAACAGCAATGTTATATGAGGAAGTGGGTTAGGTTATCATCGGATCAAAATGAATGAAATCACACTGTCGAAATATAGATATGATATCAAACCTATTAGATGGCACAATATGTCCACTTTCAAAAAATTTTGATCTCTCAGGTTCCCCTTGCTGCTTCAATCCTCAGTGCCAAAGTTCTATATCTACAATACAGTTCTATATCTTATTTTAGTACTAAGTTATGGCACTTTATAAGATTTCCTTAAGTTGTGTTTTGTGGACGTGGTAGTGATCCGATTTCACCTATCAAAGAACTCCGCCTTACTTTTTGCCAAGGAACATATCTTAATTTTTACTCAAGTTACAGCTTACACAGATGGACGAACGAACAGAAGAGAGTCGCACGGATTTCAACTCATGTCTTCATTTTCATCATTTATATATGTACATATGTATAACATATATAATTCTATATCTACTTGGATTAGTTTTAGGTGATACAAACAACAATTAGGTGAACAAAAAATAGTTACAAACTACAGATCATGACATATTATAAATGGCCGAAACGGCACTTAGAAATGTTATCATCTCTATTGGAAAACCGGGTATTTGGTATAGTAAAAACAAGCTCATTATTTAATATCCTGTGTCTCGTGTTTTATAAGTCTGATAGGCTTACGCTAAATAACATTAAGAAGATAAAGTTTTGTACTAAAAACCTTCTCAGAAAAACAGAATATACACCATTTTTTACGGGTTTTCTTTAGTGTGCTAAAAAATTTCTTAGAAAAACATAATATACACCATTTTTGTGCGCGAAAACTTCTTAGAACCGTTTAAATGAGGCTGGATGCAAACAAAACCGAATTTGCATCTTCGAATCACTGCTGGGTCGTAACAAATTCGATGAATTTCTGAAATGGATGGTTACTGGGTAAAAAGTGGATCACTTACGACAACGAAGAACAAAAACGAACGTGGTCGAATGGTCGTCAGCCGGCACAATCTGCGCCACATACATCGATAGTTGCTCTCCAAAAGCTTCGGGAACTTAATCAGGAAGTTCTTATACATCCATCTTACAGTACGTCCCCCAAACCAAGTAACACAATTACTACCTTCTGTCTATGTCGGATAATTTTCCCGATGAAAATAATAGGGTTTCTATAATAGTGCCGTTATTCATTCCTTTTTAAATAAATAAATAATTTAAATGTAACGAATTGTTTTTACTACACCTTACATGTTAAACATAAACCAATACAAGAGCAATTCACGAATGCTTGCGAACTCACAACCTATAAGAATCAGGTGAACCTGGAGCCATTGCACCTACCTACCTACCTTTTGACCCCATTCTAATTTCGTTCACAATTAGAATTGGCGCCTAAATATGACGTAATGTGACGTACAGACATACCACTACCAAGCTCACCCAATCACCTTCGTTGTGCACCAGGCACAACATGTGTATATGTATATGTAAATGGGGCAGGCCCAGCAGGATTCGATTTGAAAATAAACTCTAAATAATATTATATTCTTTTACTAAGATGCACATTAGCCTATCGCTCGCGCTCGTCGAACTAACAAAAGTAATATATAAAAAAATAACACCAAAATGTAATTCGACAATTGATTTACTACGCGAGAATAGAATGAAGAACAGAAATTAGGAAAGCGCACACACACATTATTCTACACATTCATATTCGTACCGCCGCGCTAACGGTTTGTTTGCGGAATTGCTTGCTGTTCGTACGCATCGGTCGGTTTATTTGTGCACCTCTGGGCGCTTTTGAAAGTGGTGAGTAGTACTGGACTGACTCCTTACCTCCTTTCCCTACATGTTCCACGCAACAACATTGCTACCAGTGTACGAGTATATGGGAGCGCAAAATCAGCGTAGCAGTGTCGGTTTCCATTACTGGAAGAGTGCATTTACATTGCGTTGAAATTTTTTATTAAATTAGGTGAATATATACACTGGACATAAAAAGTCTGTTTACAAGATATCAACAAAATAAGTTGTTGGAAAAAATTACTTTTATTTTATTTTATACTTCATAAAATCCAATTATTTTTTTATTCATTAAAGGAGTAGTTATATATAGTACATAAAGTGATTTACCGGCAATAACATATAATCAAAAGAAAAAAACGGACGAATAGAAAATCCATTAGAAAAAGAATCTGAATTCTTTTTGAATTGAATAGGAAGTCGAACATCCCTAACGTTTTAAAACTTCCGCCAGGGGCTTAGGTATGGAATGGGACAATCTTAAAGATTTTTGTCGAAGGAATTCCTTGTGCGGCACATCCTTGAGCATATCCTTTGAGGTATTTACATATTGTTTAGGATTAAAATCTGGCCGCTTAACTACATATGTCTGCAGTATGCTTCGGGTCGTTACGCTGTAGAAAATAGTAGTCACTTCGAAAATCTATTCATCCACTCATTGTTAAAAATTTATTTTTGAGATGTTATAAATATGTGGTGTATAAATACCACTGCTACATCACTGCTTCTTCAGCACGGTTCTTCATAGTATGAGTCAAGATTTCCTTAACGAGTAACTTTCTGCCAAAACCCCGGCAGCTTGTTAAAGTGCTCTTTTGCGAAAGCTTTAGCACTTGCCTATTGGCTAGCGATATGAATGAGATCTTGTATCTACCTTGACCATAAAATCCCATTTTTCTATTCTTGCGAATGGTGTCAGTGCAGTGACTTTTGAAAATTTGGATGCTGTAACACTTTACAAAACGTTACGACTTTCACGCTGTCCTAGTATTTTTTGCCGCTCTGAATGGGCCGATATACAAAAATGCTGTAAAACTGTAGCTTTCCGTGGGGAATTCCTAGTTTACTACTTCTACGCACACTTTTTCTGCGCCGCCAAATAACTTTTGTAAATTTATCCATAATGCTATGTTGTAAAATTTTCATAAATAAATGTTATTTTTCAAGAAAAGAAAAAAATGTAAGCGTGTACGTAAACTCTTTCCGGCGAGTGTGCATACATACATATGTATGTATTAGCATTGCTGTCGTCTTCATTGTTGGTGGCGGTTCCCACTGCCGCCGGGATTTTTATGTCTAACAAGCACCAGTCATCACAACAAACAACATAGCAAATGTGAAAACATTCCGTACCCCCTTCATTGTTTTTCTTTATTGGGTAGTAGTGGCAACACGTTCTTGCTGTGAAATGAGGCGAAAGGAAGTGTGGAAATATTTATTTGCCCTTTATTGTTATTCTGTATGCCTTAAGCAAATAAAAAAATTAAATAAAAAACAACTAAGGAAGGGCTAAGTTCGGGCATACCTCAATATTTTATACTTTTGCAACTTACAAGATTCAAAGCCGGCCAAATTCCTTCAGTTGCTGGCAAACAAATTAAATAAGGGATAAGTTCGGGTGCAACCGAACATTTTATACTTTTGCAATTTGCAAGAATTGAAGCCAGGGAAATACTTCGTATAGAGTAAAGTCAGCCGGCTATTCGAAAATTCTGATATTAGCTTTCGCTCAAATTTATCTATTTCAGGCACAAAGATACACTGATAAACATTATATACCATCAATTGACCAACATTTTCGATCAAAGGCCAACTAATTATTGGAAACGGCAGTTTTTATTGGATTCAAACATATTTTGCTTATAAGGTGGCACACACTAAAGGCATTATTCGTGCAAACTTTTCCGGTTATATTAATTGCTTCTTGATTTGAAATTGAGCTATATGGGAAGAAGGCGTGGTTATTGTCCGATTTCGTCCATTTTCTCAACGTGACAAAAGAATGTAAGAAGAATGCCACGTTCTAAAAAAAGTCTTGCGGTATTTTTATTGAATCAATTCGTATGGCAACCATACATCGAGCTTCTTAGTGTCTCCAAGCTTCTTCAAATGGTTTATAACGGTTTGATGACTACTATGCCGGTCTCTTTCGACCAATTCCAGCCTTCCGGAGGGTGGCGTATCTTCGACCACCTCTACACCAGAACGAAAACGTTGAAACCAACGTTGTGCGGTGGAAATGGAAACTGTATCGGGTCCATAAACTGCACAAATTTTATTGGCGGCTTGAGATACATTTTTGCCTTTATCGTAGTAGTACTGTAAGATATGCGGTATTTTCTCTTTATTTTGCTCCATGGTTGCGACGCTATAACTCATTAACGACTTAAAAGAAACGACAATCAATCAAACACTTGTTAGCGCGTGAAATGAGCTTTCCAAAAAGGTATAGCATGACCCGATGCGACGAATAAAACTAGAACTATGCGCTTTCAGTGCCAACTAGCAAAAATACCGTAAGACTTTTTTGACAACCTAATATAATCTTAATCGCTACTGCTATTGCTGCCGCGCTTTTTACCTCACATGAGGCTTATAACATTTCACATGCACGTAGTACAGTTGTGTATACACATGTCCGTTAGTATATTTATAAATTTATAGCCGAAATAAATTTGCGTATTTATTTTTATTGTATAACATAAATTATAAATGCAGATTGTTTTGTTAGTTCTTTAAAAAGTGGAACTTGAGAATTCTTGTGATTTATTGTTTAATACAAGCACGGCTGCCTCGAAGCTATAATACACTTCACAGGTGCATTTATTCAGTCGATGGCAAATTCTATGAAACTATCTTGTCAAATCATCAGTTTGTCTACAAATGCTATAGTGGTCCGATATCATATATAATTTCCATCTGATTCTTTCACATTCTAGTATTCAAAATATGCACGAATACTTTCCTATAAATGTGCCAGCTTATGACCAAGAATTATGCAAACCGGGCCAAAACTGTTCAATTCCCCAGGTATCGAATATATGGACACTTATTTCTACTGCTAACTTTTTATTGAAAATAAAGGTCAATCTGTGACAAATATTGTAGAAACTGGGAAAGAATCCTCATTTGATAATAACATGTCCAAAAATCGGTTGAATGGGATCAATAAATTCCTAATAGAAAAATGTACGAAGATTGACTTTATACTGCGTAAATTGGTCAATAAGCGAGTTATGTCAATGAAATCGAGTGAGCGTGTTTTCTAGGAACGTGGAGAGATCAACTTTTCAACGTTTCAAACTACCGCTTTCTCCCATATACATATGTAGCTAAAATATGATTTTCAAACTTCCGGTTAGCTTTATTGGTTAGTATGATGTTTTAACAAAATTAAAGAACGTTTATTGGTTATTCGTCGTAAAAAATAAGAACATATTACATAAAATACTTTGTTTCCTTAGATATTTTTCATATTTTCACTTTTTTTCTTTATTTTTCAGGTAAGAGTTCCGACTTAGTAACCGACCGGTAAGTTAGTAATACAAGTATAAGAATGATGTTAGTTAAGCGCTCAAAGATAAGTCCATTTTTCCTCAACACAATGTATAAAAAAGCTATTATCTAAATTTCTCAGGAGATCTAAGGCGAGAACTGAAAATCTAAAGCCCTTGGCGATGTAGTGTGCTCTGCAAATTATTTTTAATTAAAGTACACATTTTAAAACGGTGGTACAAATTTATTGCAGGAGCAATAATAGCAGGATTTGAACACTGTTTGTAGCCGCAATATCGCCACTATATTTATTCTGCCACCGCTCATTATGACCTCATTCCGCCAAATACTAGTCTTCTACTTTATTTCTGCCTCATCAAGAACAGACTACCGCTCCTTCAGCTCAGTTCAAGTACGTAAGCGTATTCTGTGTGTTAGAGTGCGCGGCTATGTGTGGGAAGCAATTAAAATAAAACTCAGTTTGAGGTTAAGACCGACGCCTATTTAAGCATTTTAATAAATTCAAAAAAAGTGTATGTGAATTATTTGGATTGCAGCCGCGACTCTTCTCGCTTTGTACCAAAGATTTTTAATTCTAGTGTCGAGAGCAGCGCCTTTTATTGCTGCTTTCGTTGTCAAGTACATTGTTCTCGCGCCGCTGCGTCATCAAGTGTACGGCGTTTGCGTGTAGGCACCAAAGCTGGCCACGAGCTGCGACTGAGTGGAGCTCCAAGAAAAGAGCAGTCATAACGAAGCTACATAATAAATCTTAAGCGCTAAGCCTAACCGACAAATCGCATTTCACCAGCTACCGAAGCCACTATCTTCCTTTTGCTCGTTTGCCTGCGTCCTGTACGTACTACATATACAACTACATTTCGCCAAAGCGTTTGCTTTGCGCTCGATCGCGCACTTACGCTGCCGCTACCCATTAATTGCATTAATGCCAGCGGATTTTATGAATTGTGCGAGTTCATTTCTTCAATCGTTGTTGTGGTTGGTTTGGGGCTGAAACGCTCAGATTTGCGGTGGCTATCGACACTGCCAGCGGATTTTATATTCCTTATTTATGTGCAGTTATCCGAGTTTTTGCGGGTGTTTTCTTCGGACTTGTGATATTTTCTGGCACCACTTGCTTATATAGTTGTAATAAAAAATACATATAGCAAGCACTTTACCAAATGTATGAATCTATATATTCGTATAAACCTATTTAAGTATTATTGTTTTGATATCTGATGTTTAGACATATATGAAGGGATTCGGTCATTAAGTTTATTCTCTGAATTTATACCCCTATTGTGTAAGGGTACGCTTCATCCTGGCTACAATAACATACTTTTGTATTGCGGATGGGTACTGAAGCAAATATACTTGAAAATAATCCTTAGTTTATGGATTTAAATTATACATTATAATTCTGTATGTTCACACATAGACGAATATGGACACAATAATTGATAATAATTTATTTAACAAGTACTCTGATAGAGCTATTTATTATTTTTCTGTAACATTTCATGCTTTTCTTGCGGCACAGATGTCGGAAGCTTACGCACTGAGCAAAATTCAATATCTTTGAAATGGCATGAATGAAAAAAAAAAAATTGCAGATTATTAAGGTGAACATGGTCCACGTTGTCTCATATTCTTATCAGTTTTTTTTTAGGGTGAAGAACACATGAAAAAGTTCAATTGTTTAACAAAAAATTTTGTAAAATATTATTATTTAAACAAAAGAATCGTGAAAAATTATCTATAATCACAAACTTTCATCGATTTATCTGTATTTTACTAAAAAAAATTCCAACCTTCATAAAATCATTCCAACCTTCAATAAATTTAAGGGGGTATTTTAGTCTTGAAATTTAAAAAAAATATATTTTCAAAGTTTAACTATTCAAGAATATGTATACAAGAGGTTCAAAATTCAAATTATCCTCAAAACTGGTTCGACCGGAACTAATCGAACAAAAGACATTAGGGAAACTTTAAACGCGTTTTTCCCAAAACTGACTTTTTTGGAACGATGCATACGATTTCTCAGGTTCTACTGGACGATTTACTTCTTTATAGGCTTGTCTATGGTTGGAACTAGCCCCATTCCAAAATTTTTATTTTTATTATTTTTAAAAATTCGAAAAGTGATAAAAAAAAATTCTTTAGGCAGTCGCCATTTTGTGAAAAAAATGTTTTCCACTTTTCCGTAGTTCCGACCATTGCGACATTATTCTAGATTAATAATTTTTTTTTTTTTGGTTTCAGATAACTAGGAGGGTTGAAATCATGGCCATGGTCACGTGGAAATTTTTAGAGACCCCCCACTTCGTCAGCTCATAATTTTTGAAATTTTTTACTTTTTTAGTTTTTAATTTTTTTTGTACTCTTCAAAAATTAATAAATAACTAGTAAAAAAATGGTACCCCCTTAACAAAAAATGAGTTTTGACGAAATATTTACTATATCACGACGTAAGTATGTGTCTGGTCCCTCCGCTAATGAACTGCTAATTTTTAAAATCGGTGATTTTGCGAAATTTTCTTGGACCACTTGACGTGGTTTGACCCAATAGTATAAATTGTTCGGTTACACCCGAACTTAGCCTTTCCGTATGTGTTTGAGTTACAGCCTTTAGAAATGCTTTTCTCAAAAAAAAAATTTTTTAATTTCCTGCAACTCATCTGATCGCTTTGATTTTTACATAATTACATTATAAGAGTTAGATGGAAATTAAACGCCGTCATATTTTTTATAGGTTGCCACAATATTTGCCTTCTAAACTCTTTGAGAAGTGTCGATGAACTATCAAACTGGAACTGGAAGTCGTTGACTTCCACTGAAAAGTATTTGGGAAATTGTTGAGTAACCTTATGGACATTGGCTTTTTTATCGCCATTGCGATAGTCGCACTAGATCGCCTCAAATACAACCTTCTTCGCATTTTTTTAACCCAGAGTGAACGAATAGTTTTGCATGCCAAGCAGACCTCTCACACCTGTACATATCCACTTCGCTGTTGGTCGGTTTGCTGTCTATCGAAAGGTAGTCACAGATTACTCTCGCCATAGTCGTGTTCGTTAGTAGATCGTAAGCTCAATAAAATTAGTGCCAAATAAAAAGTACACGGGCCAATGTCATGTCATAGACGTGCTGCTTCTGAAATGAGATGATGTTTTGATACTAGGGTTGATAAGGCGTAGGACGGGAATGACAAGTATCTAATACATATAGTAATTGTATATCCTAAGTTGGTTATTATCAGAGATTGGCACCACCACAACCAAACGACTCTCACAAAATGACATTTTGTTAGTGCGTTTGCAGTGTAACAACACGAATCAGCGCGTCTATGCCGGACTGAATATGTGGACGTGCAAATAAATGTATCAAAATTAATACTATTTCAGATTGTGTGGCAATTCGATTTATCGTGACTTTCTGGCATTGTAAGTTCTCGTTTTACACTCTTCATTTGTGCGTGTTAGTGACAATCCGTGTATATCACTTACGCTCTTATTTCGGGAAATGGCGGACAGAGGTATACTAATTACAGATATACAGGAATTTAGATGGGTTTTGGTGACAGTAGCATGTAACTCTATGAGACAATAGCGATTTCCAAAAGGGGTATAAATGGTCCGATTAGGTCGCTATGAGTGTAAGACGCTGTAATAACTTCGGTCGAATAGTTTAGTTTCGCTCAGAACTAAGAACTCCCAGCAAAATTTTTGCTATCGCGCTGAATACCAGGCCAAACAAATTGCACTTTTACCAATCGTGCCGTTCTTTTTACACCTGTGCGCAACAGTTGCGAGTAGGGCTACCATAATTGACAGTTTCGGTGGAAATTGAATTTACGCTCGCTAAGCAGGTTAGCAGGCAGGTTCGCATTGCGAATGTCGGTGGTGATCTGCAGTATGAAGTTGGGTTGACGGATTCCTCAATCAGAAAGAAAAGAAAAAATGGTCGAGTAGTCCCAGCCTTTATCCAATGGAAATTTCGGCATTGCGCAATGGATGGACCATTAATATACAATTGGATAGTTGCTCATTACATGAGACGTATGATGTTGTCGAAAGGGTAGTCTTGAGTCTCCAGTCCGTTCAGTATGAAGCGATATTAGAAAACAAGCATCATTAGAAAACATTTCAATCATTTAGCAATATTTTTTGTTTAAAATTACGCAAAGGCTCAATATTTCGATTACATCTTTGGTGATAGAATGCCCGAGGGACCCGAGACGGCAAAGTTTGATTTCCTAACGATATCTATCCCTCATTCTTTAAAAATTTCATCGAGATAAACAAACGCGAACTAAAGGTGATATGCGTAAATTCGTAAATGTATTTATATTGGAGACTTTCGGATAGGATTATCGTGCACAATAGGCATCAGTTATCAATCAGGAACCATTACTGCATTTAGTGCTGGTCATGTATCATCTGATTATCGTACCATGTGTAATGGGCTTTTTCATTTACAAAAAGCGACAAACCTAGTTTCATCAACAAATAAAGCCGAGCTTTTACAGCAATTACCTTTTCGTTTTTTTTTTTAGTGAATTTAGCGGATGGTAGTGGGTGATATCGGCGTACTCTTCAAATATTTGAAAGTGTGGAATTCGCTTTAACTTTTTAGTCATGTCTAAATACTTGTCGAAATCTGACCACAATTGTTCAAGCTCCCAGATGCCAAACCAATTAGATTGTTAATTTTTCCCTAACTATATACCCAACATATTAAATTTAGGTGCTTTGTTTGTGTTTATTTTTTTTTAGCTATTGTAATATTAATGTTGCTTACAATGGAGAAAATATAGAAAGAAGTTAATTGATTCCCTGACCTATAATATTATGTAAATAAAAATTTTATTTTCTAATTTCACATATTGTATTCAGGCAATTTTTATCCATTTTCACAGTGAATAACACGAAGAAGGTAAAAAAACTTTTACTTAGCAAGTTTTGTTAATATAGCTGTACTGATTTGTGAGATATTCATATTAAAACATATCAACATTCGGGAAAATATATTTCTTTTGTAAAATTTTGGTGTGCAGAATATTGCATTGGAAACGGACCTCCAGGAAGCAATTCTCAAAGAATGGAGTGAAATCTCGGCGAAGCGAACAAAATTAGAAATTTTCAATACCAAATAGATTAAAAGAAGTTATAAAAATGAATGGATATGCTACACGATTTAAAGTACTTTTGTGATATGAATTCACCGAAGTTTTCAGTTGAGGTGTTTTACCTACATATGTTCCTTTAAAACTTAATTGTTCAGTTTAAATAAAGGTTAAAATCGTAATAAAGTAATTAAACGATATACATACATATATGGATTTTACTGATTATAGCTACAGAACTTGGAGTTTTTTAAGACGCACCCTGTGAAACCGGTAAGACGTTTTTAATATCACAACAGAAAATCGCATTGACAGTTGCATCGCCAGGCATTGCGACTACTTCGCTAAATTACGGGAGAAGCAGAGTAGAGCGAGTTAATTTACAGGGAGTCAGTATTTAAGATATTCGAATGAAATTTATTACGTAGGTGCATTTTGATATTTTATTGATAATTTTTCCGAATCTGTTAGATCGGACAACTATGTCACATATACTTAGCAACCATTTTGACCAGAAAAATCAAAAGAGAAATGCTCCTCTTGCCACGTTTTTCCAATGATAATGTTAAAATGTACGATACGAATAGAACCGAATTAAATTGACTTTAGAAATGTATATAATTAAAAACTTTAAATATTAGTGTTAAAAATTAAGAACGACCTACCGTTTTTCATTATCTCAATTGCCATCATTTATATATTTTATATTTTATGTTATTTGTGCTTAATAACAATTCGACGAAAATTGGCATCAATCATTTTCAAGTTTGGAAGTAATCCACAGCGTCATTCTTACACTGGAAATAACATTTTCATTTTTATTCATATATACAATTTTACTATATTGAATAGTTTATATACAATGTATACCTAAGTCAAAGCAACTCGTAGACGGCTAGTATATGCATAACTCTATATCTATTTCTTTTTAGTTTAAGATGTTACAAGTAAAAATATTATATCTTGACATCTTGCTAGAGCATAAAAACAAAATATAATGTAAACCAACAAATCAAAGACCTGAATTACAGTTGTTTGACTAAATAACTAAGTTATGAAATTTGTTGGGCCACCAAACAAATCGGCTGAGTTCACAACTTTCTGCTTGCCGCGAGCGATAATTGCTAGAAGCCCCAATATCTTTCATTGAGCTTATTGAAAGAATTAAAATTCTAAATTCACTCCTTTCATCTCAGACAACAGACAGTTTGAACGGTTTCTATATGAAATGAGCAAGTTAGACCACTATAAGAAGATGTGACAATAAATGCTATGCCATCCGTTTGGGCGGCGAAGTGGACAGACGGTTACGTTTGGCTCAGGTACGGGTTTGTTTGTAATTTGCTTATCTTGATTGGCGATAAAAAATGAACGAGCTTGTAACGCGGACATTTTTTACTGCCTCCAGCGCGGTGCACCTATCGCGCTTCGCATCTGTGCAAGCGGCCAGGAAGGTACGTTGCCGTACGATACATGTGTATGTGTGAACGGGTAGAAGGGCAGTCTGGCTGGCTGGCAGACTATACAAACATCTTGCTTCTGCATCTTTTAGTCGTTCGTGTTTGTTTCTTCAATGTTTTCTTCCCGTTTTGCTTATCCATTGTAGGTGCAAAGAGTAAACATAACAAGGATAACGACTTGCGATAATGCCATAACGATACGCTCATGTCGGGCGGGCACTTCGCATGCCGGAATATAAAGCAAATAAATTTATGGACAATGCGATAGTGCGATGAACGGCGATAATGATGGCTTTATTTACACACCAGTTTGCTCTTTATGACTCCGGTGGCCAGCCATGGTGTTGGAAGGAGACTGAGTGGCTAAATTGGTGGAGAGGTAAAGTTGGCTTTGCGAAATGTGGCAGAGTAATGTGGCTTTTGTTCTTTTATGGTGCATTAATTCCAATGAAATCTTATACGATATGTATTTCTTTTGATGACGGCTGATTTTATGAACGAAATCGTATTTTTTTATTTTGCAGATTAATTTATCAATTTCCTTTCATAAAAGCGGAGACATAGGTACTGATTGCGATTTCATTTGTATTTCTTAGCTTGTTAATGCAAATGATAATGACAAATATCTGAGGCATGTCGTAATTAAGTATAGGTCGTTTTAGCTTTCCTCTATTCTTGACCTTTCTAACAGAGTTTATTCTGAGGATTTGTAAAAAGAAGTAAGTATTTGAAGTAGTTTCAACTTCAGTTCCAATTTAAGTATTCTAGTTTAATTAAGCTTTCTAGAAATTTATTATTTATACTCTTGCAATTTCTATTTCTAGTTTTGTTCACCTAACGGTTGTACATAGAATCCAAAACTAATCGAAATAGATATAGTGTTATATATATAAAAATGATCAGAATGACGAGAAAAGTTAAAATCCGGTTGACTCTCTGTCCGTCCGTCCGTGCAAGCTGTAACTTGAGTAAAAATTGAGATATCTTGATGAAACTTAGTATGTGGGTTCCTTGGTACAAAAAAATTTGAGTTCGTAGATGAGCGTAATCGGACCACTGCCACCCCCAAAAATCGCAATCAACCGAAAACACATTAAGGGCCATAACTAAGGACTGAATTAAGATATAAAGCTGTAATTTGGTATAGGGGATCGCAGTAGCAAGAGGCACCTGTCGGCAAAAATTTTTGAAAAGTGGGTGTGGCCCCGCCCTCTAACAAGTTTAATGTAAATATCTCCTAAACCACTTGAGCTGCAACAGCCAAATTTGCTGAGTAAAAATTTTATAAGAATTTCTATTGACAGTGTAAAAATGAATAAAATCGGCTGAAACCCCCACTCACTCCCCAGATAACGGTACTGTTAAAAACGACTAAAAGCGCCATAAATCAATAACTAAATACGCCAGAGACATTAACAGTTACCTCCGAAATGGTATTAAAAGGGTTTATAGGAGCCAGTGTAAAAATTCGACGAGGGGGTTGGCACCGCCCAGTTTTTGGAGAACTCCCATATTTCGGGACTCGTGAAACCGAATTCGACAAAATTTAGAACGTAACATTATCCTTATATTCTTATATCACAGTGTGAAAATGGACGAAATCGAACAACAACCATCCGCCTATTTCCCATATAACACAGTTTTAAATTTCACTTGATTCGTTCAGTTTCCAGTACACAAATCAAGAAGGAATTATTATAACGAAATAAAACTTTGCACGAATAATATCTTTAGTGTGTGCCACTTTATGACCGAAAATTGTTTAATTCCAATAAAAACTGTTCAAGCCCCTAGGTACCGAATATTTAGACCCCGATACCTATAGTTGACTTTTGATCTGTGCGAAAATAGTACAGAAAGCCCAAAATGATAAAGTCCAAATTGTTCTACTCAATTCTGCCGCAATTTATTGAGGGTTACACTACTGCAATGCGTTCCGCATTCCATAATTAAAAAAATATTATGTTATTTTGTATATGTTTGACTTTGTATAGTTTGTGCAGTATGCCTGATATGCTCTGAGCGGCTTCTACAATTGTAATTTAAAAGTCATTGCAAATTCACATAAATCGTATATTCTTATAAACCATAAATAAAAGCGAACGTTGGATTCCTCGCTTTCAAAGCATAAAATAAAGTTGACCGCCCATGGCGAGAGCGCAAACAGGGGATAAAGTTGAAGAACTGCTGTGCTGCTAGCAACGCTCAACACTACGGTGTCTGCCTATTGTCACTGTCAACCAATTCGTAGAATGTACAACAGCACTTCAAATTAGACAGGCAAACCAGGAAGGCAACTAATCTCCCAGATAATAGGCTCAAAATGAAAAAAAATAAAAAATGGATGTTGTCGAGATATTTCAAATTTCTGTAAGATTAAATATAAATAATCGAAGTGGTAAAATTCCAAAGTAAATAAACGTGGTGGGTGCAATGGTAGTTATGCGAATGTATTCCATAGGGGAATCCCAACAAAATGCTCATCGAATTTCAGTTACTTAATATTTTCGAAGAGTTGTTGACCATACATACATACATATTGATACAGTAGACCGAATGTATAGTAAGTACATATGTATGTACATATATTCGCCAACTTCTTTGCTGCCACTTTCAATAGGCTATAGGCAATAGGCTAAGTGTGTCCTACCTAAGTGTTTTTTATGTTTACTGGCAATTTTGTTGCTATATTTTCAAACTCTGACACCCATGAACGTAAATAGACACATTGTTAAATAGATTTTCTGTTATTTCTGCTGCGGGTATTGCTCCTGCCACACAATCGCACACTCAACGTCACATCCCGTCCACCTATTCGTTCAATTAGACATCACACTCAGTATCTGTTGGCTCGTTCTACCGCTCACCTTGTGTGTGCCTCTGGGTTGTCCCGTATATCCGTGCATCTTGTGTCGCCTCTATTATTACTCCATTGTTGCTGATGACATCGTTCTTTCTTTTGTTGCTGTAATTTGTTGTTTACTTACAAGCACAATTTGATTTGCGAGAATTGCTGACCTGTTCCTCAAGCCCAGCATATATTCACTATAACGAACAACGATACCAGCAGCAACAACAATATGAAGCAGTATCGTGAGGAATGTACTCCGTGTGTTTGTAACGTTTATAAGAAAATCAAATAAAATTGCGAAGTTGCTGCACAGTATTAGACAGTTTTCTACACAGAACAGAGCAAAGATCTATCAGTGTCACAATACTGATCACGATTAGGTAGTGTTTACCAACAGGAATTGTATTTTATATCAAAGCGTGCGATTATGAATTAAAAATTTTTAAAAATACTAAGATTATATTCTAAAGATGAGTGGCTGAATTTGCTACACTCTTTCTTTCTTTTTGCTTTAATGACAGAGTGTTTGTATCAGTTTTGTTCGCCTTGAAGCTGTTGGTATGACCTAAATGAAAAGGATAACGAAGCGACGAATTGCGATATCTTGAGAAAACTTTATACAAGTATTCCTTCGCATAAAGAGGAAGTTATATATTTCTAGAACTAATATCCGAATTAAAATATGCATAAATTGGTACAGGGAATCGAAGTAGTGAGTCATAATTAGGGGCTGAAACTTTCGGTGCGTTCGAGGTACATAATAAATTCAGTAGTACAGCAATTGTGTTTTGTTAAGTAGATAAAAATTTAGTGTTGTCGTTTTTTACATACATAATTTGCGCCTTAAAAGTGACGGTAGAAAACGATGCTTTTGCAAGTGTTGCGAAAAAATCACGTAGAACGTGATACTTTGACAAATTTGCAACACTGCTGTCGTGATTGCAATCTCGAACGCTGTCTTAAAAATCCCACAAAAGTCTAAAGATATCCAATACTTCCCCTAGCACACATACAGTGGACCAATAAAGTTTATATACACCTATGTAGTTCTATTAAATTACGGCACGTTTATTTGTTATAACGTTAATAAATTTTTTGTTTTTTTCTATCCATTTCAAAAGATGTACATATAGCATTAAATTTAGCATATCAAAATATGTATATAATAAAAAATTAACGCTAAAGCTTAAAATGGGCATAATTTATATCAAGAAAGTTTATTTTCACTAATGATTATTTATATAAATCAAAAGTAATTACAATAGTTTTAGCGGTTTTTGGCTTATATTTTGTTGCTAATAACAGTCCCTAGATGTATGCTCCCCGCAATTTCTAATATAATTTCCGAATATTTTGACCCACTAAGTCCATAATCCAGCTTTTTGGCCTTATTTTGATGAAATTCGATGTTTTCGAATACGATTTTCCAAAAAGTTCCAGATATTTTGAAAAGGATGAAGGGGCTATACCAATGTGACGCATGAAAAATTATGCGCTTTTTTAAGAGAAAGAAAGAATATTTCGAACTTCTTTGAACGTAGTAAGGTATATTTTCAGCTATATTTCAATATTTTTTTTTTTTTTTACAAAAATGTTGAAAAATAACGGAGTTATGGGCTGTCTTCGGAGGTGTCAAAAAAAGTGCCCCAACTGCTGGCATGATTCCGGCCGAATAAGTAGCTGAAACAAAAAAATTTTGAAAAGTTTAATAAACTTAAAGATATTTCCTATACAATGAGACTTGTGAAAACCCTAAGCAGATATATAAGAAGAAAAATGATTCAAACTGATCAAAACTTTTTTACATCTATCTTGCCGATTCAAAGTTTGCATACGGAACCCAAAAATTTGGTATCCGGTTTTCTTTATCTGCCACTGTATTTAAATTGAGTTAACTAGTTGATTGAATTTTTCCGCAACATTTTGTATGATATTCTCGCAACAGGACAGATTGCTAATGCTTAAAAATACGATTCCGGCTTAGATCTTTGAACGTTGCGTTCTATTCAACACGTCAATATTTTCTTATAGGGTATCCATTCACGTACATATAAATATATATACATACGTATGCATACATACTTATGTACATATATAATAGTTTGCCACCAACTTTTTTTGGAAACTTTGTCGCCGATACTCAAGCTACATACATACATGTTCGAATAATACTCGGCAGTAAGGTAAATATTCTTGCAGCCTTAGATGCTTAGATCAACATTTGGGTCTCATATATAGTATGTATATGGATATACAGATGTGTGTATACAAGAACTGTGTGCGCTGCCGTCTAGGTGAGTAGAAGATGATGTCTTCATGGATTCAGTTGTAGATAACATGAATTGAATTACAACGTAATCACATTTTCTTCATTCTACTCACAACTACAGCAATAACAGTTTTTAATAGGAATGTAGCAGTAAAAGCGCAGCAATTGAATTATGTATGTAGAGTCTACATTGTAGACGCAAAAGAAAACGACACGAAATTTTTTTCTAACTATCCCGCCTGGACCACTGCACAATACCCTCATACTAACTCATGTACCCGCTTATGCCCAGACTCCAACAACGATAAACATTTGTTATTGCAGTATTTGAGTGATGCCTTTGTGAGTTATTATACACTCGCAACATGTTGTTACAGAGTATTAAGTACTATGAGCAAAAACTAGTAAGACTTTGTTCAAAATTTTAAAATTCTTAATTTAATCTTCAAAACCTATGTCGCTCCGCTCAAATTAATCCCTAATGGCCTAATACACTTTTCTATCCTCGAAACCGTTGTTAAAGTTAATTTACCGAATAGCTTCAGTGTTCGTTGCGATGATTAATGTCTTCAATTTACTCAAAACGGTTTCCTCGGAGTGGGGAATAGTCACAACCAAGAGTTGTCGGCCCTTAATTTCGGCCTCTCTTTACGAATAGCTTTGCACAAACGAAGCATAACACTCAAATAGTATTCCTTGTTGACCGATTGTCTGGTTGGAGGGGTTTCGGAGTGCACCACACCTTGATAATCGTAGAAAACTGTCAACATAATCTTGATTTTTGACTTACTTTGACGTGGTTTTTTTGGCTTCAGCTCGCCTTTGCCACCATATTCGGCCGATTGATCGTCTGTCCCCAGGTCGTAAGCATAGATACAAGACTCATCGCCATCCTGATAGTCGGTAAGCATTGTTTCACAGACGTTTACGATGTTGTTTTCCAAAAGATTTTTCAAAATGGTTTTTGCTGATTATTCTGATATTCCAACGATGCCAGTAAGATCTCTGACTGTTAATTGTCGATTCTCAAGCACCAATACCTTTATTTTATTCACGTATTCATGATTATCCTCAACGCGTTCTCGAGCCTCTTTGAATAATTTGTACCAATCAAAAAAAATTGGTCGCGACAAATAATAATTATCACCGGAGGCCTTTTTCCCAAAATCTTGTGAAACTTCTTTATTGAAAAAATCGTAAAAATCGCCGAATGCACTTCAGGTACTTTAAAAAGACAAATGTGTACTAAACACTAATGATTATTTTGATGTGACGTTTGGCACATATGTCACTGAAAGCCATACCAATCTGCACAAAAAAAAATATAAATTTCGATTTACTATTTTTTGCCCACAGTAGTATTATAGTTTTGTTTAATAATCTGGTAAAGGGCATTGGTATATAGAGGAGCATCTCTGGTTTGAAAAATTTGTAAAGAGTGAACGTAGCCCCGCCGCTAATAAGTTGAGTATACTTGTGTATCTAACAAGCCCCTAAAGATGAATAAACCAAACTTGTTGAGGATATACATATGTATGTATATTCCTAGCTCCTTCTAAGCAGGGCCGAAGAAATTAAAACGAGAACCTCGGGTAAAAAAGTTTTCGTCTCCTCCCTCTAGGAATGTTTCCAAAGCTTTATAAGTTCAATTAACTATTTTCCCACTCACTACTTTAATTTTTTTTTAAGAAAGTCAAATACGACTTAGTGTTTTATGCTATCATGTCATCTGTATTAAATTTCTTGTTGATGTTGGGTGAAACAAAAGGGGTTGGTACGATTTTAAAAATCACTAATGCATAAATCAGCTTATACATAGATAGGGCCTTGACAGTAGAAATGAAGACAAACGCATCTCATTCAAACATTTATTTATCGATTTGTTTTATGAAAATTATTCTTTTGAAATCTATCCTGCCTTGGCGGCAGCGAAAACGTTGATAACAGTCTGGAAATCCAAGTTTTTGGCCAATTCTGACTCTAAGTGCAGTGTAGTTACAACTGAAATCCTGTATTATGAAAATTTCCGTTGCAGCTGCGTTGACCTCCGACATGGTCTAAATTCTCTGCAGCGATTTTGCATTCATTATAAACTCACTGGTGGAGCAGAAATTGCAAATCCTCATAAATGTTTTCTAAATTTTTAACTTCTTCTCTTGAAGAAAGTGAAGTGAATTGGATATTTTGGGATTCGGACACCATAGGGTTAGCGCGGAATATCACTGGCATTGGTCTAGAGTCTAGACCAGTTGTATGTTGAATGCTCACACAACATCTTTAAATCGAAAGTTTTGCCAACGCCGAAAGTATTTCACCGCCCTTGAGTCTTGTAAACTGTGAGAGTATAAAGTGTTCTGCTACGCCCGCACTTATCTGTTCCTTACTTTTTTTTTTGATTGCTGTTGTACATTTAATGTATCTTTACCAATTACGTTCAGTAATTTCTGAAAAGGTGCCGGACAAATGAAATTTCCAAACGCGTTTAGTGCAATTTAGTGTAGTCTCTCATTTGGTTGCAAATTGTCTATTTCACCTACAACTTTTGCTCGAAGCCTTGACTTCCGGTTACTGCTTTAATCTGGTTTGCTGCTCATCATGTTTGGTGATTACTCGAAGGATAAGGAAACTTACTTTGCAAATCAAACATTTAATGAGCTACAAGCTGCCGCACATACACATACTTATGTATGTATACATATGTATGTCCGCATGGATGTGTGTTTGTGGCTAACGGCTTATCTCTCAACGCCTCTTTATATGGAAATGCGAAAAATCTTCTTTCACTAGGTTGGGTACGATTGAGAGTAGTTTTCGAGACGCTGATATGCTGAACACAATGCTCGCGACAGACCGCAAACGACATCTGTCAAATATTAAAATACACACGTTCTTATGGACACTGTTATTTTGACAGCTGCACGACTACACGACTGCAGGCCGACGGTTGTCGCTCTCGCTAACTTCAAATGCTGAACACAATGCTCGCGCCACGACATGGCAGCACGACAGTGAACTGAAAATGGCGTTGTGCATTCTACTACATGAACGCAAGTACACAAGACAACACAGCTCTCCATTTTGCATGTACACAATTTCGCTGTGGCCATTTTAATACCTTGCACTTCAATGAAATTTTAATATTTTGTTCAAAGTGAAATTTTTTGTGCAAAAAATAAGTAAATAAGTAAATATTTTTGTTTTAAATTATCAATTGTTATTACAAATGATATAATAGAGCTATTTTATGCTTTTATTTGTAAAATAACGTCAAGTTTGTTAGAGCTGTGAATAATTTTACATTTTACTTATTAGTGGCATCACCACTCTCCCTCATCTCTCTATCTTCCATTCTACTGTCAACTCTACTGTCGTTGGCAAATGTAGGAGTATATTGAAGTTAGCGAGAACGACAACCGTCGGCCTGCAGTCGTGTAGTCGTGCAGCTGTCAAAATAACAGTGTCCATAAGAACGTGTGTATTTTAATATTTGACAGATGTCGTTTGTCGTCTGTCGCCAGCATTGTATTCAGCACTTCAATATTTTCCTATATTTGCCAACGACAGTAGGACTTGACAGTCATTTCGTCAAGTTGCTATTCCATATATTGCCTGAAGCAGTTTTTCGTGAGCTGTAATGATTACACCCCACTCATGAACACTAGTCTGTAAGTTTGTAAAGCAACCACAGCACAAGACCATTCAACAACTCTCGGAGAGAGCGAGAGGAAACACGCTCAACATGATAAAATACCAGAAAATGACACAACTGTTTACATACATACTTCTTTCGTTCGGTTCATTGCCTCTGCTGTTTGCTGGTTAATTACGTGCCTGGGCGCACCCTTTTTGGGAGACACCCAAGCTAAAGTAAGCTCTTATTTACATCTGTGCACCAGCTTCATCACAAGCTATACAAACAACACCAACAACGATCTCTAAGGACATAGTAAGAAAAATAAAGGTCATAGCTAAGCATACATAAGTACGTATGTACATTCGGTCACCAGCTGTGCTTTGATGGGAAAAGGGATCGCAGTTTTTTCTTAACTAAGAGGTATATTGGTCATTATTATATTATGTCAACTTTGTTGAGATTTGAAATGAATTTCGAAAATGTTTCAAAGTTTCGAACGGCGTAAGTAACCCACTGACAGTAGGTTTATACATTTTTCGATGTGCTCAAAAGAAGGTTTTTCATAAAGAATCAATCGTTCTTCCTGAAAATCACAAAATTTGGTGACAAAAATTATATGAGCTTAACAAGAGCCCTTTAAAACCTCTTTAAGAAATTCAGACTTGGATTAAGTAGAAACTCTTGCTATTTGCTAACAGCCATTCGCTCTGAATGGACCGTTAATGGACGGATCGATAACTATATTTTCTGCATTACTTCTCAGAAAGGACACCCATAAATCAGCGTTTTTGTTATTGGCTTTCTCTTATACTGTAGATAAGATGTAAAGCGATAATAAAAATTAATCGACTTGACAGATTTGTGATTGGTTAAACGCAAATTATCGATGCAAGAGGTCTAACTTCTGGAGTTCCCTTGCTTCACTATGGATTTTGTTCCAATAAATCGATTGTGAAAGTACATTCGATGCCATTATGTATTGAACTCGACTTCTTCTGCCACCACGGGCACGCTTGCTCCTGCAAGACGCTGAATCCAATTTTCGACGGTTTTCAAGCATAAATCGGCTGATACTGCTACAATTTCACGTTCGATATTCGTACAAATTTCATCAATCGTCGCTGGCTTGTTGGCTTAGACCATAAACTTGATGTAGTCCTACAGGAAATAGTATAACGGCGTTAAATAGTACGACCGAGGCGGCCAATTGACTGGGTCATTTCGTCAGATAAGAAGTCCACCAAACTTGGTTTTCAATAAATCGATGTGGTTTGTAGCGCCATCCTGTTGGAACCACAATATGTGGTTCATATCATTCAATTCGGGCCAAAAATATTCGGTTATCATTGAGCGGTAGCGATTCTCATTCACAGTAACATGCCAGTCTTGATCATCGCGAAGGAAGTACGGCCCAATGACGCCGCCGGCCCATAAACCGCACCAAATCGTAATATTTTTGGGATGCAATAGTGACTCATGGAATATGTACGAATATGCTTTCGGAGAAATAAAAAATTTCATTGATATCCCAAACTATTTGTGTTTTATTAAAAAAAAGTTTTTATCCTTTTATTGAAATCCCGCTCTTAAAGTTGAGGCTACTGCCTCCGAATTTCGGTAGTAAATTTTAATAATTTCAACTCGTTGTTGGATCGCATACCTTTCCATGATGAAATGACACAACTTACTAAAGAGAAATGTCGAAAGAATGGGAAGAAATATGGCGTGGTTTGGTGTCCCTATTGGTCTACTTTTGCAGCGTAGCTATTGAAAAACCCGTTAGTTCAAAATTTGTATGGGTCGAATCCATTTTTATCTGTGTTGAAGCATCCTGCTTTCAATTCACCCAAAGATTTCTGACTTGGTTTTCCACTTTTCTAAATTATGATCTATAGATATTTCTGTGTGTTCATACACACACTTCCTCTTCTCATTTGTATCTATTGCACAACAATATATCAATGTTTGCAATGTCATTTTGTGCCATTCTTAGTGAAATATTTGGATCCTTTTTTGGCAGAGGAATGTCAAAACTTGAAATCTTCATTTGGACGAACAAATGCTTCACTTAATATCAGAGGCATTAGGCAACCGAAGTTGTTAAATTCATTGGACTGCGTAAACTCTTGTGTGACAAAGAAATTTGTATATTTTTGTATGTAATTTTAATGTTAATCGCTTCATGAAATAAAAATGAACTTAAGGGTAGTTAGAGGCACAAAAAAATGAGAAATTTCAGTATTTTTTTTTTGCTATTAAATCGTGTTATGTTACAAAAGTAGTGTTGACTTGAAGTCACGAAAATTTCATTACAAAAAAAATTTAATTTCCAAAGTTATAGTTGTTTGTGTTTTTCATCTAAATCAATCGTACAGAAAAAATTAGTTTTATAAATTGATAATCCTGGGCCTGATCGAAGGATTTTCTTTTTTTTTTCAAAAATAAACAAAAAGCGGCCTCAGGAAATTTTTGTCTAAATTTTTGAAAAAAAAATCAACAGTTAATTGGTCTTAAAAATCGAATTTAAAACAAAAATCTTCCGATCAGGCCCGAGTTTATTATGTATTCTAAAAGCTGTATAAATTTTATTAAAATCTACTGAGCGATTTTCGAGTTACAGTTGTCACCAGTTCAAAAAACATAGTTTTGAGAAAAACTAGTTTAAAGTTTCACACTAGCGCTTTGAAGTGTGCGAGCTCTATTTGTTATTAGTCGAATAACTCAAAAACTAATTATCGGATCAACGTGAAATTTTCACAGAACATTTTTAAGATATTACACTTAACGAAAATGCGAAAAAAAATAATTTTTGAAAATTCTGACTACCCCTAACCTCTTAATACTAAATTATGCCTGATTTCATTAGTAAAATAAACAAAGCTTCAAATGGCTATAAATTTGATTTGATTGTAATTTCATAGGATGTATAACATGGGGTTATGTTATATAAGTAGGCAAAGCTTGTTACTGGTAGTGATGCATTGAATAATTTTTTTCTCTCTTCGGTCTCTCTTGAAGGTAGTTACCCCTTCTATTAAATAGATAATTGTTTGTAAATAGATTGAACCTACTAAACGTGCTTAGGTAGGACGTACAATTTGTAATTAATGCTTATTTTGCACCGGTTTCGTATATGGTATAAAATAAATTCAAAGCGATCACATGATAAATATTAATTCTGTCTGGATCAGCGTGCTCCGTCTCTATTTTTGAAATAATCATTAGGGATTCCAAAGTATTTATTAAAGATATAACATGCTGTTAAGTTTATGAAGCGTAATTTTAGTAATGGAAAATATTATTCGGAAACGGGTCATTCCGATACTTTCGGTATTCGAGTTCTTTCTACGATAATCGGTCAAAAATTTGCGCTAATTTGATCTGTCTGCATATAAATCACTTGGTACTGTTACTGAAGACACAAAACCACAAAGACAGTCAACAAAAAACCACATTTTTCGATTACTTTCGCTACATATTGTTACATTATATAATCGTTTTGTTTCATATATGATGTTAATACAATATTTAATCAGTAGTGAAGCCATTGAAAACATATTTCAAGTATTTGCTGTCACAGGTTTAAGATGCATATGCATGTGTCTTTTGAATCGAGTTGAATCGTTGCAGGGTTACTCAGTAGCTCACTTTCATTAAGGATTTCTTTATTATTTGGCACTTCCTCACACATAATTATATTCCGATACACTTACATTAATATTCATATTTATGTGCACACTTAATGCTAACTCGAAGGTAATGTAAGCACTTTAGCTGGGTGTTGTGAGAAATCAGAAATTAAGTCATAATCAAATTGGGACATTTCTTCCGTTCGAAATAACACACACCGGTCTCTTTATCGTTAGAACAAAGGCAGGGGAAGAAAAGTGCTATGAGTACAGTAATGGAAAAGCAACAATTTTAGCAAGGACACTCACAATGAAACCTTAATTAACTTGCACGCCCATGCCCACAATTTCACTCAAAGCCGCCAATATCGTTTCCGTAGCACAGCAACTCAGCTGCCAGCCAGCTTGCTTCGCTTGTTCCGACCGTGCTATCCTGCACCCTCTTCCTTAAATATTGCTTTTTCATCTTTACACAACCCGGCCACATGCTCTATTAACACATTGCCAAAACGTTTCATATGCATTTATGCGAAACCGTAGAAAATCATAAAATCACTTTCATTGCCATCGCAGATCCCCGTTTTTCCTTTTTATACCTACATGTGTGCGGGTGTGTGAGTTATGAAACTGCGGCGTGATGAGCTTATGTTTGCAAAGTGACGCCTGATAGGCGAGAAACCACCGTTACCTTCACCACCAAAGCGAGTACTAATGTCATTGCAGACGGGGAAGCAGTGCATGTGCCACAAGGACGCCCGCCTCCTACTCCCCACGTCTAAATTAATACATCATACACATACACTCATACACCACATAACACTTGCGTTCGTTGTGTCATAGTCTATCTGCTTCTCTGAATACTCATAGATTAATCCATATTCACCGCTGCCTGGCGCTGCTTGTCTTTGCCTTGTTGATTCTAAGGCATTTCTGTCTTATGGATATACCGAGCATGTGGTACGGCTCATGCCGAAATCCAGTCAACCAAGTCTTTGTGGGCGTCGCTCTAGCGTATTGTCTCATTGCCGGCGATATTCTCATGTTAAACTTCATGCCATTAGATTTGCTGTAGGCCTCTGTAGCTAAATGATAAACTTCTTCATCCTCTAGTAATTTTTACTGTTATTTGCCATTATAGTAGTTGTTTATTTAATACAATGGTGTTACTACTGTAGGGCAAAGTAAGAGAGTTTGTAATTTTATTCATACGCGGAACCACCCCAAAATTCATTTTCTACTTAAGTTTAAAATTGAATTTGCGCATTTTGTCACTTACTACCTCATACACACACATTTGCTTGTATTACACGACCCTGCGGCCGTCCCACTGACTGACTGACTGGGTTAAGGTTATAATTTATGGGCGTCATTGTGTTTAATTTTTCAGTGTCTCTTATTTTTGTCTTCCTTTTTCCTAATAACACTTTCTAGTCATTGCCATTGTGTGCACACAGTTTGTTCATACACATACATATGTACCTATGTATTTATGTGCGTGGCTTACTGCTGTCATTGGTGCTTTAAAGTTTTTTTCATTTTTGCTGTCATTATTGTCGTTATCCTCAATATTTCTAAGCAGTTGTGTGGTGCGAATCTCTAAATCATATGCTGCAATGTCATGTGACCGTGTTGTTTCACTGAAACATCCCTTACACACACACTTAAACGTGCAAAGCAATACGTTGCCAATAGTGGTGACAGCTGAGCCAGTTGCCACCCATTCTAAGTCAGTCTGGCTATGCACAAGTACAGTTGAAGTCTCAGTTCTTGAACGTACCGAGTAAATGCATTGAGAGAGGTTTTGCGTAAATTTCAATAATAAACAACTTAATTATCATATGATATATGTATTTGATATTTATGTAAATGGTGCGGAATTAGTAGCTCTGTCTACTTTGCAGCATAATTTTATAAATGCGTACATATATTGTATTTATGTGATTATATTATAACGGGTGAGCCATCTAACGTTTTAAATTTGAATTATCTATATTTCGGTATTGGAAATGTCAAGTACCATTCGGAGAGTGACAGATATTCGGTAAAAAGTCTAAAATTTACGAAATGGGTCGCTATTCACTAGAAGAAAACTGGGAAATATTGAAAAAAACTGAGAATGGTCAATTTTGCCGAAAAATCATCTGTTCGGGCGAGGCTCATTTCCACCTCGATGGTTATGTTAACAAGCAGAATTGTCGCGTTTGGGACACAGGACGGCACTATGTGCCATACAGCAAACGCTACACTCAATCTATTACGCCCTATCTTCGAAAATCGTATAATCAGCAAAAAAGGTGATGTGAATTGGCCTCCCAGAAGCTGCGATTTAACTCCGTTGGACTGTTTTCTGTGGGGAGCTGTTAAAGATAAATGTTACGCTAACCATCCAGAAACAATTCAAGATCTAAAGTACGAGATTCAAGCTGCTGTAGCTGCCATAAAGCCTGAAACCATCGAGAAAGTATTCCAAAATTGGGTGGATCGGATAAGCTACTGTAAACTCAGCCGTGGTGGTCATTTGTCCGAAATTATTTTCCACAAATATACTTCATAAAACAACCTTTTAAATAAATGTTAGACCTTTGAAAAAAATCAAGCCGTGTTTTTTTATTGACTTTTTAAATTTACAATTTTATATGGCCCACCCTTTACAATAGTAGGAAAAGTATCGTTAGAACAAATACTGTTTTTATAGAATTGTTGGAGTTGCCATAGAGCTCTAAAATAACGCCATTCGTTTTTGGAATGGGAACACATTTTTTCAGTATTTCACACAAATATAATGTACAAAGTGCAAAAAAATAAATAAAAAAAAAAATTAAAATTAAATTAAAACTAGTTATTCGGGTGAATAATAAGTTCTTATTGTAGTGGGATGGACAAAGGGTTGATGGCCGTAGTACGTCTAGTAAATTTATTGCTGCCTTTAAACAAGATAAAAAAATGTTTAGAGAAAATCGTGCAACATAATTAAAACAAAACGCAGAAAACAAAAGAAAAAAAAAACGCTAGCTTCGGTGCACCTCGAATTGGTACCGCTCTCAAATAAAAAACTTTTCATACAATAATTGTTTTTTTTTTTAAATCTATAAGTTCAAGTGGCGGCTATATGCTACAAAGGTCCTTTCAGAACAAATGATTAAATGATTGCATCGTTGCCTTGTAACGGGTTTTTCAATAAGAGCGCTACAAAAATTTTTCCAAATAAAACAAAAACGGTTTGGAATATCAATAAAATTCTTTATTCCTGTGAAGTATATACATTCGATTTTGCATGGCGACTACGGGCACGCTTGCAGAAGTCCAGACGCTGAACCCAAATTTCGACGGTTTTCAAGCATAAATCGGCCGATACTGCTGCGATTTCGATATTCGTACGAAGTTCATCAATCGTCTGTGGCTAGACTTCATGTAGCCCCACAGGAAATAGTCTAACGGCGTCAAATGGCACGACCGATCCGACCAATTGACTGGATCATTTCGTGAGATAACACGTTCGCCAAACTTGGTTTTCAATAAATCGATTGTGGCATTCGCGGTGTGGCATGTGGCGCCGTTCTGTTGAAACCACATATTGTCCAAGTCCATCTCAATGGCACCACCAGCTTATAAACCGCACCAAACCGCAATTTTTCGGGATGCATTGGTGATATCCTAAACCGTTTTTCTTTTATTTAAAAAAATGTTTGTGTTGCTCTTATTGTTGAGGTCACTGACTCCGAGTTTCGGTAGTAAATAAATTTCGACTGGTTGTTGGATCATATGGCTTTCCATGATGGGAAACCTTACTGAAGGAAATGTCAAAAGAGCGGAAAATATATGGCGTCGTTTACTATTCCTATCGGTCTACTATTGTAGTGCCCTATACAATAATACATTCTAAATTTTTCGTTAAAATACTCGTATGTATCTTGACAAATAAAAAAATTTTCCGAAGAAGAACTTGATTTTGATCGTTAAGTTTTTTACCTATGTCCTTTAGTTATACGATCTAAACAATTTATTCGGAGATCGCACCGTTGCTTGACGTCCATGTTATTTAGTGAAGATATCTTGTCAAATAAAAAGATTTTGAAACAAGAACTTAATTTTGATTGGTCAGTTTGTTTGGCAGCTATATGCTATAAAAATTTGATATTGGCGGTTACAACAAATATAGAGGAAACGATGAATGTAAAGTTTTACATCGATATCTGAAAAACTGAAGAAATAGTTCACATATGTATAGTATATACAGACGAGCATGGCAAAACCGACTCAGCTCGTCACGCTGATTCTCTCCGACATTTTTCTAGTGGTTTTTTAAATTCGTGAAAAACTTAATATACCCTGCTTAGGGTATAATAAAACCGATGGAAGAAAGTATATGAGTCATCAGTCCAAAATTATCTTCCTGTGATACAATAAAGTTGCACCAATCTTACGTCTACTTAGAGCATTGCCTTCAGAAAAGAAGAAAGTAAGAAGTTGAAGCTAAGCAAGGTCCTCTAGAATTGCGGTTGTATGCGATTATGAAAACACTGAAACGAGATTATTATTATTATTATTATTATTATTATTATTATTATTATTATTATTATTATTATTATTATTATTATTATTATTATTATTATTATTATTATTATTAAGATTATATTTCTGATTGAATTGAATTCAAAATTTTCTACATTCATCAAATAGTAAATAATTTCATAAAGTTAAGAAATCAGGGATCAAAGCATAACGTGAGAACACTTTCTTGTATATAGCGCTTAATGCCTTTAGAACTGAAGCATAGATCGACCGAGGTTGAGGTAATACGTATATCATAACAAATTACTGAATTTTCAATAATTGTTAGGTGTTTATTTGATACGATTTCTTGCGTAAATTATATTTTGCTAACAATGGGTAACATTCTCTAATGTGAAAGAACAGTTTCATATTTCTAAAGTCTTTTACGCACAATTAGAACTTTACTTTTCAATTGCTTATTCAGTCCGAATTTACATCTGCTGGCAAGAGGTTTACCTATCCCCCATATAACTAATACCAGATTGTACGATCATTACGCTGACTTTACTACATATACATATGTATATTGGGGATGGTAAGTGATAAAATCAGTCCTTTTTCTAAGAAGTTTTAAGGCGAGTATGTTGCGTTGTGTGTTTTAAAGAAATTAAATGGACAAGTTTTCTTAAAAACTATGTGGTGAGTGTGAATGTGTATGAATGGGATTTGTTTTCATCATTTGTCCTCATATCCCTGACATAATCAATTCTGATCTTCTGTTTGAAAATTTGCACATCAACTCAATATATTAAATTTAATCTCTTTGGATGGTTTAATACAGTTTCCCTTGACATGATATAAAATTAATACAATGTCAATGTATGTTAATAAGATAAAAATTCGATTGTAATCCATTCATTATTTATCATTTTTAAAATAAAGTTTTGGCAACTTCTGAAGATCCCGTCTTTGATCCTGACAAGCTGCACCCGACCTTAGCCCGCCCTTACTTGTTTAGGACTGTTTTTCTGTGCAGCAATAATTTCCATAAACGCTTATTATTCCGTTTGAATACACAAAAGTGAGCTGCTTTGATTTTAATTAAAGTTTGCAAACCATTTATTCCCCACACTATTTCCCCTACACATCACACCCGCAGAGCGTAACAGAAGCTCTTTTCCATTTCGATTTGCTATTACATTTCCGTTCCTCAGTCAGTTTTCGGCGGTTTTACTGAGCATCATTGCAAAGCGCGAAAATGCAATTACCAGCGAACACCTGTACAGCGTATTTGACAACCAGGTGGGAGGGTTCAAGCGAGCGAGGAGAAGCAGCAGAGCTAGCAAATATAAGAACACATTTATTTAAAAAGTCCAAAAAGTGGCGCCCACAAACAAATGGATGCATTCAGTTTCAATTACTTAAACCGTCGTTTGGTGGAGGGCGCGCTAACTGGGTCTGACGCTTAGCCCATTTTGGCCTCGTCTTTGACCAACCAACAGGACATTGAATTGTGCTCGTAACTTACGGTGTATTGTACGTTTCCCTGTTTTCTATGCTTTAATTGTAATTGTTGTTCGCTGTTGTTGCAGTTGCAGTGTGTTTCTGTTGTTGAACCTTGTGGCAAGCAGAAAGTCGGGAGCCTAGGCTGGCGAATTTCCGCCATGCCTGTGCATTGATGTGTACCATTTATTTCGCACGTTCTGCACAGAATGCAAATGCGCCACACATAAAATGCAAATAACAACGAAAGGTAGCAAAAAAGAAACGAAAATAAAATTTCAAAAATATGAAAACTGCAAAGCCAACCAGTTCGGCAGGCGGACGATCGATCGGTCAGCCGGTGCGACAGTTGCCGGCCAGTTGGCGCGCATCCGTTCGCAACTCTTTAATTCATAGCGATTTTTGCTGCCTGCCTCTTAACCATTTTATTGCTATTGCAGTTAGTATGTGTTGCTGATATTTTCAGCTCGATGTTTTCACTGAATTTTTCAGTTCATTGTTGGTGCTGTTGTTTTTGTATGTATTTTTTTTTTATTTGTTTGCTGGTGAAGCCGTTTTAAGCTTTTAAGCTTTCATTACATAATAAACAATGAATAAGTGATGCTGGCAGTTGTTGGTTGAATTGGGCGCATTGCCATATGCCAACCCACGGCACACGTTGAAATGTTGTATGCTTTGCATACATGCATACAAGCCGTAGGAAAAACGGATGTTGCCCCATATTTGCCGTATTTCCGATGCCACTTCGTTGTTGTATATTTGTAGCAATTGTTGTAGCTTTTATTACTGTAGCGCGGTTGACGCCATTTTTGTCGCCATTAATTTGACAAAAATGGACTGAGCTGGCTTTTGGCAGTGACTGTGTTCTGAGCATGTACTGTAAATTTAATTTAAAACATGAATGAACCAACACGCACAATGGAGCCACTCATTGAAGTGCTCGCGCCTACACGTATCCACCTACATTATGCTGAGTTTTTTCATGTGTGTGCGTATGCAGGCATTTAAGGATTGCTGTATACCAAACATCTCATCGATATCCGCTATGGCGCCAAATTGATTATTTTTCAACTATTTGTTGCCGCCGCCACTCTTTTTTCTTCTTATACAATGTATTGATCGATGCGGAGAGTTCCAAAATCTACCAGCGAAAAAGTTTATTTCAGTTTAGTTTAGTTAATTTTAATTTGTAGTGAAAAACACTCGAACATGTGAAAATAGGGTTGGAAAACATGCCAGCATCTGTGCGGGCGGATTGCGGAGATTTAAAATTTTCGACAAATAAGTCTTAGCTAAACACTGCAGATTAAGAATATGGATTGCAGAGCTCAAATGGCTTATAAAGAGTGGAGTGTTTTTTACCCATGAGCAGCCACATTAAATTTCCCACAAAGTTTATCGATATCGGGTAAGAATAGCATATATAGTATGTATGTAGATGTCATACGAACTGATCGATATAAGTCAAACCCTTACGAAATTCAGTACGTATGCCCGTGCAATGCCCGACACACTATATGTCGCTAATTAAACGACTATAGCAGATTGTTCCAAACTGAAAGAACTAAATCAAGATAACTTGTAAGCGAAAAAACATCAGGATAAGGGAAAAATTCAAAAGGTCATAAAAAAAACTAACACATACGAACGCCAAACTCTTTGAGAGTTTTACTATACTGACCTAGTACCATCACCCTAACTTGGAATTTCTCCCAAAAATGTTCCACAGTGATATCAACAGTTCATACTCTCGCGGCGTGTTGCAACAGAATAAATAGTTTTATTCACTTACTGGTTATTTGCAACACCTAAAACAAATCGCAATATATGAAGAGTTATTCTTATGAACAGATGAACTTTTGAGTAAAAGTTAAAATATCTTGATTGGTACACATGTTCTTTGACACTATAAGAAGGTTGATATTGCCGATACCCGGAATCGGATCTCAGTCATGACGTTAATCGAAAAAGGATTGTGCTCATGTTGGTAACTCACTGTTTGGCAGTAGCATATCTCGCATCGCTGTTGAAGAATCTTTGCTGTTTAAGCATCTACCCCACTCTGACTGACTCGCACAAAATTGTATATAAGTTGTGTTGTCAGCCGGTCATTCAGTTGGAGACAGGCACAGCCACGTTGCTGTGCAATCAATCGGCTGCAAAAACGACAAAAAGTGGCGGGTAACGCTCGATTGCGCTTCGCGTATTTGCATTACAACGCTGTGCAAAATATTCAGCCGCAAGTTGTGCCGGTGATGTCGTGGTTACTGTTCGTTTTGCTGAACAATGCTATGGTAACAGCACTGCACCGGATCGCAGTCATGAACTACAATACAATTACTTATATAACCGCTCGAATTATATATGTATATTAAATATATATGTATACATATGTAAATACATACATATTTACTTACTGCTTTTTACTCGTATTATAAGTATTTTGTTAGTGATCCATTGATAAAAAGTTACCATTTGAATTTTTGTATAAATGAACTAGTCTTATTAAAATTCTAGATCCGTTTTACTCATAGTGGTTATGACCTTTGCCTGAGAACAGCTCAAAATGGACACTTTCTAGCGATGCATATTTTCATGAAACATGAGGTTGGAAACACCAAATTTTAGAATCGATAAATCAATCCATTTTTAGACAGTTCGAATGCTATCACACATCAGACTTTAAAGGCGTTGTGGTTTTTAACTCTTCATCCAATTAGAGAAGTTGCATACCTGCAATGAACTTTTCAATTACCTAGACTGCAAAAAAGTTTTTGAGGAACGGAATCAGTCCTGTGAAATATGAACAAAAACGTAAACACTCGTGAAACTTATTTCATTTATTAGTTTATAATGAAAAAAATTTACTGAAACGAATTGAAGTAAAGAAAATATTCAAATAATAAAACTTTTATCTGTTGCCAACATAATTGCTAATTAAGTGGATGATTGAACAATGTTTTCAGCAATGGTTTTAATACTAAGAAGGGTGTCGATATATTTATGTAAAGAGTTACATAAATGGATAACTTTACCAACTTTTAAAGAAAAAACACAGAAACTTCAAATTGAATGGGAATGTTTATTATCACATGAAAGATCGCTTTTTGGAACTTATTTTTTGAAGATTGACCCTTTAAAATATTGGCCGCGGCTACGTCTCAGATGAACCATCCGTAGAGTTCAAATTTCGATGACTCTTTAGAGCATTTGGACTGGTAACTGGCGCATGCCACGCGTGATGTCTTGCTCTAGTTTCTGAATCGAAGCGGGATTGCCCGCACTGACTTTATACTTTACATATCCACACAGAAAAAAGTGTAACAGTAAACAGTGTGATATCACACAATCTTTGTGGTCAATCGACCGGCCAAAAACGTAAAATTATCTGCTCACTGAAGTTTTCTCTCAATAAATGACGTGCTTCAATTTCAGGCATCAAATAGTCGGTTATCATGGCGCGATAACGGTCGCTATTGACGGTTACATGCTCATCGGCATCATTTATGAAGAAATATGGACCGATGATTCTACCGGCTCACAGACCAAACCAAACCGTACTTCTTTCTGGATGAAATGAGAGTTTGCTCTTCGTCCCAAATGGGACAATTTTGTTTGTTTAGATACCCGAATCGACTCTCCACGGTCTTCGTCTACACTCTCAGCTACGGCTGCTATATATTCTTCACTGCGTGCTAGACGTGGTCTATTCGGTCAAATATTATGCAATAATGAATGGTGTGCCTCAAGATGAGTGATGGTGTTGCGAATAGTACGCTAAGTAGGTGGATTATATTGATCATAAGTTGAGCAAAGCCCACAAACACATTTTTTACAGAACGTGATTTTTTGTAATAAAGTTGAACGATTTGCAAACGTTGTTCAGGCGTGATGAAATGCCAATCAGTGCTGAACAAAACTAACATCACAGCTTGACACGACGTACGCGTGATCTGTCAAAAAAGGCCAATAAAAAAAGTACCCTCTACTTAGATAATCAGTTAAAACTAGAGAAACTAAATCTATAAAATACGAAATCCGCCCACTTAAAGTTGTCGAAGGGAAAAGTGGAAACATTATTTTTTAATGATTTTTGCACACCTTTATTATTATTTGTTGGCACTATGCACGCTATAAATATTAGGAAGTCAAAAAGCCTTTTCGTATTTTGTCAATAGATGTCGTTGCGTATATCTCCAGTGCTACCAATCACCATATATATCTATCATACCATATAGTGTTGGAAAGTTGAGATTTTAAGCTTCAAAAACCAAAAAAAAAATTAAATTCGGGGAAGTTGAAAAAAAGTTACAGCTGCTCAAAAAAGAGTGAAAATAATAAATTCGATATATTTTGAAAGTTTTGAAAGTTTTGAGTAAACAGAATTTTGTGTAAGAAGAATACCCAAGCCATGAATGAAATTTGTGAAGTTTATGGAGACGATGTTGTATCAGTTCGTGTAGTAAATGGTTCGTTCGCTTCCAATCTGGAAATTTCGAAAAGTCGATTTACTTGTAATGACTTCACAACGGTTACAGCCGAAATCAAAAAAACCAGCCAAATATAAATCAATGATTGGCTGCTACACAGTTTTACATGCCGACCGTGGCTTGATGTATGACAGTTGTCGTTGCGGCCGATCGTCTTGATGTGTTCACGCTTTAAGGTTGCAAAATATGTGTATAAATCACCTATAATACTAGTAAGATTCAAAATCAAATTGAATTCACAATTGTTTGTACGCCGAACTCAACCACCACTCAAACGCCCACTTCTGGCTTATATGCTTACACTCGTGCGTCATTCTTTTTAAACGCCTTATGTGCAGTTTTTTCGTTCAATTCTTTCAAGGATTTTCAATTGTTCGCAATTGAATTTATTGTATTTAATGTTTACTTGCATCAATAAAATGTAAGGGTTTAACAAATAAGCAAATAAAAAATCTCAATAGAAGCAGTAATTGCGCGCATTTAACGGGGGTTTCACTTTTAACTGAGACCGGGTGTTAAATACTGAAAATTCTGCATTAACGCTGTGGGCAATTTAAAATTTTTAAGCTTCAATTTTCATTGTTGTTCAGTGCCCTCGCATCCACCACCGCAGTTAGAGTAGGTAAGAAGCAACAGCGCACAGTAATAGAAACGGTTGATTTAGCGGCGAATAACTAAATTTTCAAAACAAATTTGCGAATATAGAGTTTTGTAATAAATTACTAATACATATATCAGATCGGTCAAACCTGCTTTTTGTTTTTTTTATCTCAATATTCGTACAGCTGTAATGCTGGAGCGTTTGATATTTCTTTGGTATCGCTGTACTGGTGGGATAGTCTGGTAAAACGCGAGTAAATCCTAGCACGTACGTAACGGTAAACGAATTTGATTGGCAGGTAGTGGTGTTACGTCTCTTCTCATGAACCTGTGCGTCCTACGGATACTATAGCATGTAGAAGCAGTTTGAAATATGTAACAACGTACATGCCTATGCATTCTTATACATACATGAATAGATGATGTTTTTGTTTGTCAGCGGCGCCCTTTGGTTCGAAATTTTTGAAATACAATTTTTCCTATATATTTACTTAATTATTGCATTTATCTATTCTGCTTATTTTATGACTGCGTTGGTTCTTCTGTTCTGAAATCAAGCGTTTTTGAAGAATAGACAATTTTATATTCGAAAATGTTACATGATTCCATTAGTAAACTTTTTTTTTTTTTGCTATGATGGTATGTACACCATATCTGCGAGCACATAAAAAATATTCGCAAAATCGGAAAAGTTGTAGAAAGAGTTCCATAATTTGCAGTAGCAATTTGAATCAGTAATTCTTAAATTAATCTTTGATTTTTTCAGTGGGTTGACGAAGGTTTATTTAGAGGTAAAGAAAAAAATGGTTAACAAAGTAAGATATCGAAGAATACTTGACCCAAATGGTAGCAAATGCCTTAAAAATTAATCATATCGATCAAACACCCATTACAAGCGATTCTAATGCTTGCAAAATAAATCAGCCAAGAGCATCAGTGATCAACTAAATCTAACAGTTAATGCTATATCCGTTTACCAACAAGATCCTAAACATATCATCAAGTGCGCAAAAAAGGAGTGTAGACTACACGGAATTGAGGTTATTTACCAGTAATTCGATAGTGAACTAAAATATGTTATTGATTACCATCCTGGGTCCTCTCAATAGCTCGACTTTCATCTTTCTACAATTCATAATTGAAAAATGCCAAAACAAAATGAAAACTAACTTAGTATATAGGTTTGTGTAATTTTCATAGCCATATTTGAAAACTTTTTGCTTTCCTTTGCAATTTGAAAATAATAACGTAACATTTGACAAGTCAAGAAAAAAAGCTTTCTTTTCAACTCTTATTACGTAAGAGATATTTAAAACTTAAGTATTATTCTGTGAGCAATAAATAAAAGTTATCAAATAATTCTTAAGTTGTAAGTGAAAAATAAAAATCAAAATATAACGAAAAAATATAAACAGAACAAGTAAGAAAGGGCTAAGTTCGAGTGCAACCGAACATTTTATACTCTTGCAACTTGCAAGAATCAAAGCCAGGGAAATACATTAAGGTATAAAATCAATCATATAGAGTGAAGTCATCCGGAATTGCTAAAATCTTTACATTAAGTATATGGGGGCAAAGGGAAATACTAATCCGACTCAACCTATTTTTGACATACAGACATACCATTATCCCTTAATTTCAGTTAGATATGTATATTACACATTGACCAACATTTTCGATAAAAAATCAACTATGTATGATATTTCTAAGTATTCGGTACCTAGGGCTTGAACACTTTTTATTGGATTTAAACAATTTTTAGTCATATGGTGGCGCACACAACAGACATTATTCGTGCAAGTCTTATCACGTTATATTAATTGCTTCTTGATTTGTATATTGGCAACTGAAGGAATAAAGTGGAATTTAAAATTGTGTTATAAGGGAAGTAGGCGTGGTTTTGTCCGATTTCGTCCATATTTACTATGTGACATGAGAACGAATGCTACATACTAAGTTGTATTGAAATCGGTTGGTCGGGTCCTGGAATTTCAGCACAAAGTGGGCGACGCCAAGCCCATCATCCAATTTGAATACCAGCTCTCTCATACCATCTCGGTGGTAAAATTTAATGCCTCTGGCGTATTTAATTATTGATTTAACGTGCTTTTAGTAGTTTTGAAAAGTACCGTTTTATGGGGAGGGAGCGGGGTTATCCTCCGATTTCATCCATTTTTACACCGTCAATAGAAGTTCTTATAAAATTTGCGCTGGATGAATTTGGTTGTTGTAGCTTTGGTAGTTTAGGAGATATGTTCAATGAACATTGTTCATACATTAAACTTATTAGAGGGCGAGGCCACTTCCACTTTTTTTTGGTAATATTTGCCAACAGGTGGAACTTGCTACTGCGATCCTCTGTACCAAATTACAAATAATATAAGTTATAAAAATTTAGTGCTTAGTTAAGGCACTTTTTATGTTTTCGGTTAATGGCGATTTTTGGGCCTGGCAGTGGTCCAATTACGCCCATCTAGAACTCGTACTAAGAAACCCACTTACCAAGTTTCATAAAAATATCTCGATTTTTACTCAAGTTACAGCTTGTACGGACGGACGGACAGTCACCCGAATTTCAACTTTTCTCGTCATCCTGATCAGTTAAATATATATATGTACTTAACCTTATACTTTATATACCTCCATTGATTTTAGGTGATGCGTACAACCATTAAGTGAACAAAAACATTATGTATATAAGAGTATAAAAGTTTAATTTAGTATATAGAAGCAAGGGTAATTCGTGGATCGATACCGCACATTTTTAGTATTAAACTATAGTTTTTATAATATACATATACAATATTGACCAACATACAAAGTATAAAGTCAGGCGGACATTTGATAATCCGTATATACGGAGATTAAGGAAAGTATTTTCCTGATTTCGTCAAATTGAAGCAAGAGGAATTGACCCGGATTTTTTTTACCGCGATTTAACCCCGTTTAGATAGGTGAGTATTAATTTAAGTTTGTCGTCATTAGAGCATTGCATCAGGGTTGCTCCGTATCCTCCTGAGTCGTGTTGGCATTGAGTCCAACCCGGAGAAATTTTACTGCTGCTAAAAGGCTCCATCCAAACTTCACTTCGGCCACGTGTAGTACATACAATGGATGGAGCCATCTTAAGACCTGATCATACCTTAAGACATATAGGGAGTGGACCACGAGTTACGTGACTTTATGTTGCCAGCGCATTACCGCGCACTAGCCTCTGCGACTGTGCAATCTGCACACAGTTCGGGCACTGCGCCGCCTCTCACCCCGAGTGACCAACAGAGGACCTTCACGGTCGCCAGGAACTCAATCTGGCAACATAACTCCCAATCTGACTTGTCCCGTTTTATTCCGCTCTAACCCTCGTGCGAGTGGAGTGAGTCATATGCCCCATACTGCAGGAGTCTGCCCCCCAACACTCAACAGTGGGGTCGCCAAACAACACCACAGTACGACAACCGCCCCTGCGGATTCTACAGCTGCAACAAACACCACCTATACGCTACTCTCTCACTCCCAGGATCACCCACGGACACCCTCGAGAAACCCGTATACTTCTAATGTAACGGATTCCAGAATAAGATCGAGGAGATAGTTGCACTTATGAACCGGGAACGCCTATCGATAGCTGCGGTCCAAGAAACCAAACCAAACAGCCGCTCAGACCATCTGAGTTGTGCCGGTTTCAACGTCTTACATAAGGATCCCGAGCGAGATGATGGTGTTGGCCTAGCCTTCATATTGCACAACACCGTGCAGTATCGTGGATGAAGACATCGACCGCAGGGATGTCAGGGTATAGGTATCCGGTCAGGTGATGTCGGGCTCCAATTATTTAATATATACATCCCCATTTACATGTTCACCTACAGGTGCACTACTTCGTGGTGAAAACCGTCTGGTACTACGATACTTTAATGCGCATCATGATCTTTGGCATTCCTGCCTGTTAAACGATCGCAGTGGAAGGAGCTGGCTGAACAGACCACAGTTATAGGCACCTGGTGGTCTGATAAATAGCATAACCTGGCGACCTATGCTAACTCTCGCATCAGACCATCTGCCCATAATTATCTTGATCGGGAAGCCTCCCGATTTTATTTCTGTGGACAGCCGTACCTTCGTTAACTTTAACAAAGCTAACTGGGTCGGCTTGTCAGAATTTCCTGAGAAAACCTTCAACGCTCTACCCATTCCTACGGAAGTATCCGTTCTTGGAGTCAAATCACCACCTATTATAGACGAAGAGCTCGAGTTGCCGCGAGAAACGCAGCTTCAATCTGGATATTGTAGCAGGTTAAAATCCTACTTGTCCAGAATAGATCCCGACATCTCCAACATATGTCCTGTGTGCAATGAGTCTCCGCATGACACTGGCCACCTCTTTGCAATCCCCGCCAACTCCACTCATCTGACACCCTTTGGTTCGACCCCGTCGAAACAGCGCCTTTCCTGGGCCTCCTGTTAGATGACGTCGACGACAACTTGGATAATCCTCACCACCCTAAAGGGGACTAGATAACTCCGTTAAAACAACAACAAAAGCTATTATTATTGACTAATAGGGTCAATAAAAGTCAGCCAAATGCACTGGGAACCACACATTTGTAGTCTGGATCCTTGAGAAGTGGTAGTCCGATTTTAACTATTTCTTTGGCTTAAGATGAAATACCGTGTAGGAATTATTTGTCCAAAGCTTTATTCTGTTAACGTGATTGATGTTTGGTTTGTTTATTATAAAGTGAAAGATTCAGATGGTATTTAAAAGTTTTTTATGTGGGAAGTATGCGTGCTTGTCATCCTATTTCGAACATTTTTATAGTGTATGATGATTAACTTTGGTCAAGTAGTTCCTGATATGTATACGATTTCACCTGATCTTAAGAACCCCTTGCTTACAATCTTGGTTTCGTAGTTTAATGCTTGTGGCATTTATTCAATGAGTTATTGTAATTTTAAAAGTTTTCATCATAATCGTTATACTATATAGGAAGTAGGCGATGTTATAATTATTATTTTTTCCATATTTCTTTATTTCTGGAATCTGCTTGGTAAAGCCTAACGATAAGTAGTTATTAAAATCTTAAATCTATGTATTTAAAACTAAAAAATCTGAAGAATGTGGTTGAGCTTTTTTGGCAGAACGTTGCTCTCTAGTAGGCTAGTAGATCACTTCTTTTTAAACGTGTTTAATTACAGGAATTTATGATGGCATTAGCCAATGGGTTTAGATGTTCGCGAAGTTTACAAACATAATTCATTCTGCTGTCCTCTATTGCCTTCTTTACCATAGAAATATCAAGATCTTTATGAACGTTTTCACGTTTCGTTTTTTCGTGACCCGTGATTGTTTTAAGCATTTGAGAACCTTTGTATTATATCAACAGTTGAATGTCATACATCCAAATCAGTTTTATGATTGCATTGTATAACAGGACTTTGTTGTCTAGGCTAAGTTTAGAATTTTTGTATAAAAACCAATTTAAATTAGCTGCTTTAACTTCATGCAAGTTATTTTACTCGCTATATGTTTCCATCACTTGAGCCTTTGATCCAGGTGAATCTCAAGATAAGTTACTTCATACGCTTGGCTTACTTGGACATTGTTTATTTTAACTGTCCGACAAGTTTCTGGTCCTAGCGAGAATGTAGCAGTTTTACGTTTCTGCTCATTAATATTTATATGCCAGTTGACTAGCCATTCTTTGACAAAAGTTAAGTGTTGCTCTAATACTCTTGATGCTCTGATGGGGCATTTGTTACGGCTTGCTAGAACTGTGTGATTCGCGAAAGTGTACTTTCATCAATGTCTCTTCCTGTATTTATTTTGAAATCAATATTGATGTGGCTGCTGATATATTTTCTATACTTCAACCAGTTAGTTTCATGAGATGTTCGAGAAACTTTTGCCTCAAACATCGTATAACCTTATTAGTACAGGAGAATGATCAGATAATAAGTCTGTACATGTATCAGCTGTCATAAGCGATCTATCTATATTTTTCACTGCAACAAAATCTATTAAGTCTGGTATTTTTTTATATCACTGGGCCAGTATATCGGCTTACCAAGAGATATTATATCCGGGTTGTTATGCTTATTCATAATAGGGTAGTGCTGCTGTCGTCCTTTTGGATTAATAAGACGTGAGCCCCAGTACGTATGTTTTACGTTATCATCTTTACCTGCTAGAATTGACTTCGCGTTCCAAAAAAGTCTTGAAATTTGCCATCTGTAAGTTGAAAACGAGGTGGACAGTATATAGCCTTAAAGTTTAAGTCACAACCCCGATTTATTTTAGGGATATTGTTCTAGCTTGTTATTGTGCTGTAGCTTGAGGTTCTAGAGTGTAGTGGTTTAACTGATTTCTAATCAACACTGCGTTCCACCAAGCGCTTTTCCATCCGAATGATTTGTAACATATCCCGGTATATTGAAATATTTTTATTTGTTAGATGAATTTCCGATATAAGCATTACATCTACATATATGTTTTTTTCAGAGAGCAACAGTGTTGCCTTTCACTACATTTGCACAGCTTCCGTGCGTAGTATTATTCTTAAAGGTTCGTATCCAGCTCTCAAGTAATTGTTAAAGAAAAAAAATTAATTATTTCTTCAAGTAATTTTGACAGCTGGTTACGCATTGTGAATGATCCACATAAGAAGAGCAAGAGAGAATAAACAAAGAAAATAAACTTTGTGCGCAATATGTATGTATGAATGCGTGTAGTAACATAAATATTTTCCTTGCGATTTAAGGAATGTAAGTTTTATACAACATTTCAAAATGAAATATACTTCATAATAATGATTTTAATTCAACGATTACTTTGAATTTCCTCCAAGAAACAATTGTTGATTTGATGTTTCTTCGCAAACCCAGGTTTGCCATATTCGCATTTTATTGAAAAAAGTATTAAAAATTAGTACTAGATTACTTTAGAGCTGCATACTAGCACAAGTAAATTTATCGCAGGAAAGTTTCTTGTCCGTTTCTTAAGCGATTTTTTTATATGAAGTTTGTACATTTCTTGAGAGCTGGATACTAAGCTTAAAAGTAAAAGGATTTGAACTTTTATCTGAGATTGCTATAGTTTCATTACGGAATGTTTGTAACATTTGGTTTCGACGTGATTGAATTCCGACAGACAATTTCGTTTTTAAGTCTTTATATGCAGGGCAACTCCTATAATTTGCAGTATGATTTCCCCCACAATTATTACATTTTTTAATTAAATCCTCTTCTTTTAAAAGTACATTTTGAAGTAGGATGTAGATCACCACACACCACACAGACGCTGCGTAGGGTGCGATTTGCTTTCGTGTGTTCATACTCTTGGCAGTTTATACATTGTACTGGACCATTTCTCTTATGTGGGTCCTCAACGGTGATTCTGCGATGGAGCAGATATTTTAAATTGTAAATCAGGGGTATTTAATTTTTCTTTAGTTGGTTAGAATTTGGTATCATTGCTATTATGAACAATGTTTGTTCCTGTTAAAAATATTTACTACTGATTTAATAATAAAACTGCTTTTTTCCAGTCCTTCTTTAATTATAACCACTCGGCCTTTTGAATTCTTCAGTTGGTAAGAACTGGCAACTCTGTTGCCATTAAGAATTTCTGGCTTTTGTACTATTTAGGGTGCCTGGTTGAAAGTTTTCGGTATTGACCGCTGATTTAATTGGACTCGCTTTACTTTTTACATTTATGTAGTCCAGTCTGAACAGATGGTCCTTTTTTGCTTGGTATATTCTCACCTTGCGTTTTGCTTTCCTTCGCTGTCCGGGTGCTTGATGGTACTTGTATAGTGGTTGTTGTCGGCGCATTTGTTATTGCCCGATTGTTGTTTACTGCTGCTTCTGCTAACTGCGCTTGCTTAAATTCAATTTCAGCTGATCGGTGCGATGACTCATCATCGCCGTTACATTTTTACATTTTTGTTGCCTCCACAAAGCTGAAGTATACATTTAAGGAATGCCTGCGGCCTTGCTGGTGAGGCTGATATCCATTTATTTCGTGCACTATTTGTTTATGTTTATTTTTTATTTTTAATAATTTGTAACGACTGATTTTTATTGGATTGTTTGTTTTTATTTTGTTTTTACCCCCTTTTACAGTGTATGAAGAAGTGATAAAAATGCTTCTTCCTAGCAACTTGATTTAGCTATATGGATATTACGAGGTTTGACAACTAAGTAATGAGACTGATTTTATTGCCGCGCTTGTGGTAAACCTGTGACCTTGAAATTCTTTTGAGTCGATTACATCAAGGTGGCCGTGACGAGGGTACTCGCGGACATCCCAGTCGAAGCGTTTCAGAAATGTTACGAAGCATGGAAAACGCGCTGGAATCGCTGTATTAGCTGCCCATTGGGACTACTTTGAAGGGAATGGCAGAGTTGTAGAATAATTTTCAAATATACGGTTTTTATGGAATCAGTCTCATTACTTAATTGTGATACCTCGTATGCACATTAACCCTTATGTGTGTCCACCACCACACTTTTCTGCTAGTAATTCGGTGAAATATTTTTTTTCGAACTGAGCTTCCGGATCCTTGCCATTTAACTTCCAACAAAGCTATTCCAGTATTCAAAATTGAAAATAAAATTTTTAGGAAGTTGAAAAATATATATGAAATTAGGTAACTCGCGCGGAGCACCCGGGTACCCAGGTACCCACTATATGAAAAACAATGCAATCATCTGTAAATGAGATTCAATACTGATAAATGTTTCAACTAGAAAACTTGGGATAATAAATGAATATTACATGAATTGGCAACATAAATTTATTAAATCTTCATTAATTATTCAGCACAATCAGGACATATTATTTTCTATATAGAATGTTCATCTTTTTGCAATTGGTACAACTTTTTTCTAGTTTTTCTTCGCCTTTTGATTGTCAATTGGTAACAAACGTGACAAGAACCAGTGACTTTTTTCCTACCAGAGCTGTCGCGAGGTTCAATTTCTTGTTCTGCAACAGTGACAGGGGTGAGCGAAAATCCAAGCACGCTTTCGATAGCGATTTTGGTAGAATAATTCCAAGTAAGCAGAAAGGTCTCCAATATCCAAGACATTGAAAAAAATTGCAAGAGGCCATCTCTGAGTCCGTCTATGAGTAGTGTATCGGCTCACCATTTGATCCATTGTGTCAACGCTAGTCTTATATTTATTATAATGAGTAATCATATGAGGTTTTTTACAATTTCTATGAAAGCAAGTATTTAGCAAGAGGCAAAGTCGTAAAATAATTTTCCATTGTTATATTTCTCTCTTCTTGATTTTTTTTCGAACATATGTGTTTTCAGCATCGCAAATCCACCAAATTTGTATGCCGAATTTAGCGGGGTTTGAAGGAATGTACTGTGTGAATTTTGTGTGCCCACGTTAAGGATAAAGCTGCTCATCGATTGCGAAATTTTCCATAGGTTTATAAACTTTACCCAGCTTTATAATTTTCTGTACGTGTTTGACGTGTGTTGGCATAATTAAAATTAATATAACGCAAAAGAGATCGAAATCTGTTTAAATCCATCGCCGCACGATAAAGAAGATACGAGTTACACTTCCACACATTGATAGTATGATCCGTATTTGAATTATTGGCACCAGAGCAAATCAGAATCCCAATGAACGCATACATTTCTGGCACAGTTACCGAACGCCACGCTCTATTCGAATTAGGTTTTTGCGCATTATGATCTTTATAGACGCTTAGAGCTTTCTGGTTAGTATAGCGAGCAATAAAATCAATCATTCCAACTGAGATTATAGTCTTAAATGCATCTTCTATAGACAATGTTTCTGTAGATCTAGCAGGGCCACTGTGGCAAATATTATTTGTCGAATTTCAGGTGGCTTTTCAGACAGTTTTGTCTTTCGCAACGTATTCATCAACATTTTCTATACCTGCTTCTTCTCCTCTCGTCGATACACCTGCGGCTGTGTCGTCTGCTTCACTCTCTTCTGACTCACTCCTCCCCTGCTCTTTTGGACGTCTCGCTTGCAGTTGCACCATATGTTGCAGGAATGTTCGCTGTGTCAGAGAGTGGAAGCCAATTTTTATCTTCGCAATCATCTCCATATTCTGAGCTCTTATCTTCTTCTCCGTGTAAATTATCCATATATTCCTTCTTTTTAGAAGGAGTCAATCTAAATTAGCCACCAATAAACACGATCTCATGAAACCGCTCTACGCTCATCGACGCAGTCGACATTCCGTGCTTTACGCGACATTCCTCATCAACTGTTCATTTCTCTTTGATACACAGTTGCCAAGCTGCGTCACTGTGTACTCCGAAGTCACTGAAATGAGCCTATTCTTCGATATTACCAAACCACAAACATTTCGAACACGTGTGGACGTGTAAAGTTGGAAACTGACCATGTCCCACTCGCAGGGTGCGAAAAATCCCTATCCTGATTTCTCTTCCAGAAAAATAAAATGTGCGACAAGAGTCAAACACAGATAAAATACTCGTTATATTCTCTTAAGAGAATTATTAAATTGTTTTTTTCAGAATTTCGTTCGCTTCGAAACTGCGAAAACATTTTATTATAGTGGTTGATAACCGGGTACCCTGGGTGCTCATTAACGAGGCTAAAACTGGGTGCTCACATAAGGGTTAAACAGATTAACGACCACACTCACTTTAAAAGCCAAAGTGTCCTTCACTACCTCCCTCGTAGCAAAAAATTTAGGCCGGTATGAGAGCAGAGCTAATTAGATTTTTCATGTGCTACACGCATGTGTTTGTTATATATATATATTTTTTTTTTTTTGATTTTGCTATTTTCTGTCATAATTTGTATTTGAATTAATTGAATAATAAAAAATTTAAGGAAATAACCTGAGCAGAAAGAAAACAGTTCTGGTTGCGTGCAGAATAAAAAGAACATGAAATATCAAGTGGTAAAAGTTCAAATCGGTAAACAAGTGTTAATCCGTTCATACATTGGTCTTGTCACTGCGTTCCGTTCACTGTCGAAATCTAACCAAATACATTCGGAAGCCATCAAACGGTTACCGTGATTTATTGGAGTTAAAAAATTATATTTTGCTTCAATTGAATTGCCCAACTAGATGGGGATCTACTTATGACATGATTGACGAACTCAATAAAGCGAAAAGTATACTCGTATTAAGACTCATTGAAACTGTTGAAAATAATTGTCAAGGCGAACATATAGTAGTGAATGAACTGTTATGGGACTTCATAGACTCCTACATTAATACAATTATGGCTCCACTACAAAAAACTTTAGTGCAGTTTCAACAAGAACAGTTGCATTATGGAAATTTCTATGCTCTGTGGCTGGTTTGCAAACTGTCTACAAATCAGATTTTAACAACATGCAAGTCAAGTAAAGATTCTATTATTTATGTACATATGTATATAATAGGAGAGACGCTTATGGAAAGTATAGAAGCACGAAATAAAAATTTTTGGCTTTAATGCTTGTTTATACTTAAACCCAAGATTCCAACATGTAATTGACGGCTCACAAAAACAAAGAGCAATAAATTTTTGTAAAGACATTGTGGGCACAAATAAAGATCCACAGTCCCATTCCAAATTTATCACCAACCAATTCAATGGCTTCGATACTAAACATAAAGAAATTAATTTCGATCCTTTGGACGCCTTTTTGAGTGTTAGCGTTGTTCCAAATAAGTCAACAGATGTCCACGGAAAGAAAGAACTAATTTGAACCATAACTAAATAAAATACGTTTTTGCTTTAGACTTTTCCTGAATAAAATATTATTATTATTTTTTTTATACCCTGAAGGGTAAATTAAGTTCGCCATGAAGTTTCTAACACCCAGAATTAAGTCGGAGACCCTATAAAGTATATATATAAAGGATCAGTATGTTGAGCTGAGTCGATTTAGCCATGTCCGTCTATCTGTCTGTCCGTTTGTCCATAAGGGCTTGTATGGAAAACTTTCGCATTTGACGTGGTATCTTCACGAAATTTTACATGGATTACTACTTAAGGTAATAATATAATCTCCGAAAAAAATTTCAGATCGGATTACTATAGCATATAGCGTCCATACAAACTGAACACATAGTTACTAAAAGAAATGCACCCGTGAAGAGTATATTACCTTCGGTGCAGCCGAAGTTAACGTTTATCTTGTTTTTGTTTCAATTAATTTTATTATGACAGAAAATAGCAAGAGAAAGCAAACAACATTATACATGCAGCACAAGAAAATTCTAATTAGATCTGCGCTCATACTGCTCTCAATTTTTTGCCACCGCTACGCCTAACCAGAGCACATTTTTGACAATTCCTGCAGCTATAATTTTTCATTTGACAAAACTCCGAGCAGAGCAGAGCACATACTTTTACAACGTTCTGCTATGGCTATGGTAGCAATAGCTTAGTAGAGCGAGCAATAATTCTAGTAAATTTACTACTCCGAGACAGCGAAATTATTTATAAAAGCCTTGATTTTTGTACCTTAGTTTAATGCTTAGTTTTAACACTTTACAAGTTTTCGTTCAATGGCGCTGTGATAGTAGCAGTCGTTCGCTTACGCCCATCTGCAAAACCATTGGGAACCTTATGTAATAAGTTTTATCAAGATATCTTATTCTTACTCAAGTTATCGCATGCGCCCACGAAGAGACGGACGGACTATCTCAATTAGTTTTAGGTGGATAAAACTGTTCTCCTCTGAAGCAACATGTTGCGAGAGTAGAAAAATACGACTATGGCAGCAATTATTCGAACGTCTTTAGAAAGAAGTTTAAAGTAAAATTTCAAAAGGGTTGGTACAGTTGGTAGCGTGGCGGTTTTAAAATTGATGCTCTTCATAACTTCACAACCACTGTACCAAAGTTTTAAAAATTGGAAATCTGATGTGAATTTATATACGGCAAGACACCTTTTATTCGAAAATAAACGATAAATCCTTATTTTGGTTACACAAACGATTCTATAATTCAGTTGATACATAATTTTTCCTGGCAGCAATGTATAGCGTCAATTTTTGCAAATACATCTGGCGACGTGTTTAAGCTTAGGTATCGATCAGCTGATTACCACACAAGTTTTGCGTGACATGGTGGTTAATTTGAAATGACGAAGGAAAAAAGATTGATGCTCGAATTCATATGTCGAGTTGTAAATCAGCTCCCAGACGTATTTAAGTCGGATCGCACTGTGATGTTTCGCACTTTTTGTAATTGCTCTGTTACGGCTACACAAATATTTAATGTGAAGTAATACCTTGTAACAGCAAAACATAAAGAGGCTGCAAAGAAGCGAAAACTCTTCTGACGGACATCACACACAAGACAGAAACACATTTGTTACTGATCTTTGTGAAACGCGAATTGAATATACCCTTTAAAAGATCAGCAATCCATATGTTAAATCTGTTTTTTTTTTTTTTTGCGATATACAAGGTGCGCTCCAAAGTAAACAGGACTTTTTAAATCTAGCGCCCCCTGGTGGCGCCATCTATATGTCGACTGGTGCGTTAGAATCTACTATATTTATAGGTTTTTCAGTGATGTATCTGAGTATTTTAAGAAAAAAATTTCAATTTTAAGTGTGCTTAAATCGGCTGTTGATAACAGCAAAATCTATTCGAACAGGATACAGGGTTGTTATGGAATTAAAAATAACTCCATAGGTCCCGCAATCACTAGACATTAACCCTATTCGAAATATCTGGCACTTTTTGGAAAACCGTATTCAAAAATATCGAATTTCTTCAAAATAAGGCCAAAAAACTTGATCATGGACTTAGTGGGTCAAAATATCCTGAAATAATTTTAGAAATCGAGTGGGGAGTATGCGTCGACGTCTAGATACAATAATAGCAACAATATGTAGGCCAAAAACCGCTAAAACTATTGTAATTACTTTTGATTTATACATAGTCATTGGTGTACGTAAACTTTTTTGATATGAATTAGGCGCATTTTCAGCTTTAGCATTAATTCTTTTATTTGTGTAAACAAAAAAAAAATATTTTGATATGCTACATTTAATGTTAAATATACGTATCTTGAAAAGGATAAAAACAAACCACAAAATTTATTCATTTTAAAACAAATAAACGTGTTGTAATTTAATAAAACTAGGTGGATGTAAACTTTATTGGTCCACTGTATGTAGAAGAGAGCAAAGACTGGTCATGTAGCGAAATGATCACGAATAACCAGCGCAGTTTGTTCAATAAATTTAGACATAGTAAAAATCGAAGAATTCACTTTTAGAACCTCACAAAACGTCGTGTATCTCAAATCTTCTTCTTTACTGGCGTAGGCACCGCTTACGCGATTATAGCCGAGTCAACAACAGCGCGCCAGTCGTTTCTTCTCTTCGCTACTTGGCGCCAATTGGATATTCCAAGCGAAGCCAGGTCCTTCTCCACTTGGTCCTTCCAACGGAGTGGAGGTCTTCCTCTTCCTCTGCTTCCCGCGGCGGGTATTGCGTCGAATACTTTCAGAGCTAGAGTGTTTTCATCCATCCGGACAACATGACCTAGCCAGCGTAGCCGCTGTCTTTTAATTCGCTGAACTATGTCAATGTCGTCGTATATCTCGTACAGCTCATCGTTCCATCGAATGCGATATTCGCCGTGGCCAACGCGCAAAGGACCATAAATCTTTCGCAGAACTTTTCTCTCGAAAACTCTTAAGGTCGACTCATCGGTTGTTGTCATCGTCCAAGCCTCTGCACCGTACAGCAGGACGGGAATTATGAGCGACTTATAGAGTTTGGTTTTTGTTCGTCGAGAGAGGACTTTACTTTTCAATTGCCTACTCAGTCCAAAGTAGCACCTGTTGGCAAGAGTAATCCTGCGTTGGATTTCCAGGCTGACATTGTTGGTGGTGTTTACGCTGGTTCCAAGATAGACGAAATTATCTACAACTTCAAAGTTATGACTGTCAACAGTGACGTGAGTGCCAAGTCGCGAGTGCGACGACTGTTTGTTTGATGACAGGAGATATTTCGTCTTGCCCTCGTTCACTGCCAGACCCATTTCTTTTGCTTCCTTATCCAGTCTGGAGAAAGCAGAACTAACGGCGCGGGTGTTGAGGCCGATGATATCAATATCATCGGCATACGCCAGCAGTTGTACACTCTTATAGAAGATGGTACCTTCTCTGTTGAGTTCTGCAGCTCGAACTATTTTCTCCAGAAGCAGGTTGAAAAAGTCGCACGATAGGGAGTCGCCTTGTCTGAAACCTCGTTTGGTATCGAACGGCTCGGAGAGGTCCTTCCCGATCCTGACGGAGCTTTGAGTGTTGCTCAGCGTCAGTTTACACAGCCGTATTAGTTTTGCGGGGATACCAAATTCAGACATCGCGGCATAGAGGCAGCTCCTTTTCGTGCTGTCGAAAGCAGCTTTGAAATCGACGAAGAGGTGGTGTGTGTCGATTCTCCTTTCACGGGTCTTTTCCAAGATTTGGCGCATGGTGAATATCTGGTCGGTGGTTGATTTACCAGGTCTAAAGCCACACTGATAAGGTCCAATCAGATTATTGACGGTGGGCTTTAATCTTTCACACAATACGCTCGACAAAACCTTATATGCGATGTTGAGGAGGCTAATCCCACGGTAGTTGGCGCAGATTGTGGGGTCTCCTTTTTTATGGATTGGGCATAGCACACTTAAATTCCAATCGTTGGGCATGCTTTCGTCCGACCATATTTTACAAAGAAGCTGATGCATGCTCCTTACCAGTTCTTCGCCGCCGTGTTTGAATAGCTCGGCCGGCAATCCATCGGCCCCTGCCGCTTTGTTGTTTTTCAGGCGGGCAATTGCTATTCGAACCTCTTCATGGTCGGGCAATGGAACGTCTGCTCCATCGTCATCGATTGGGGAATCGGGTTCGCCTTCTCCTGGCGTTGTACGTTCACTGCCAATAAGCAGGCTGGAGAAGTGTTCCCTCCATAATTTAAGTATGCTTTGGGCATCGGTGACTAGATCACCTTTGGGGGTTCTACAAGAGTATGCTCCGGTCTTGAAACCTTCTGTAAGCCGCCGCATCTTTTCGTAGAATTTTCGAGCATTACCCCTGTTGGCCAGCTTATCAAGCTTTTCGTACTCACGCATTTCGGCCTCTTTCTTTTTCTGTCTACAAATGCGTCTTGCTTCCCTCTTCAACTCTCGGTATCTATCCCATCCCGCACGTGTTGTGGTCGATCGTAACGTTGCGAGGTAGGCAGCCTGTTTTCTCTCCGCTGCGACACGGCACTCCTCGTCGTACCAGCTGTTCTTTTGCACTTTCCTAAAACCAGTGGTTTCGGTTGCAGCTGTACGTAAGGAGTTTGAGATGCCGTCCCACAGTTCCCTTATACCGAGTTGTTGACGAGTGCTCTCAGAGAGCAGGAGTGCAAGCCGAGTAGAAAATCGTTCGACTGTCCGTTGTGATTGCAGCTTCTCGACGTCGAACCTTCCTTGTGTTTGTTGGCGTGCGTTTTTTGCTGCACAGAGGCGGGTGCGAATTTTGGCTGCAACAATATAGTGGTCCGAGTCGATGTTAGGACCTCGGAGCGCACGCACATCTAAAACACTGGAGACGTGTCTTCCGTCTATCACAACATGATCGATCTGGTTGGTGGTTTTTCGATCCGGAGACAGCCAGGTAGCTTGATGTATCTTCTTATGCTGGAATCTAGTACTACAGATAACCATATTTCGGGCCCCGGCGAAGTCGATCAGCCTCAACCCATTTGGGGATGTTTCCTCGTGGAGGCTGAATTTACCGACCGTAGTGCCAAAGGTACCTTCTTTGCCCACCCTGGCGTTGAAGTCGCCAAGCACGATTTTGACATCGTGGCGGGGCGCTCCAAGCACTCATAAAAGGCATCTTTGGTCACATCGTCCTTCTCTTCCGTCGGGGCGTGGGCGCAAATCAGCGATATGTTGAAGAACCTCGCTTTGATGCGGATTGTGGCTAGACATTCACTCTCCGGAGTGAATGATAGTACTCGGCGACGGAGTCTCTCTCCCACCACGAATCCAACACCAAACTTGCGCTCCTTTATATGGCCACTGTAGTAGATGCCACAAGGACCTACTCGTCTCTGTCCTTGTCCCGTCCATCGCATTTCTTGGACGGCGGTGATGTCAGCCTTTATTTTCACGAGGACATCAACCAGTTGGGCAGCGGCACCTTCCCAATTAAGGGACCGGACATTCCAGGTGCATGCCCTCAATTCGTAGTCCTTATTTCGCTTGCCGTGGTCGTCATCAAAAGGGGGGTCTCTCATCCGAGGCTGATTGTTGGTTTTCATTGGTGCGGTTTTTTACGTGGCGGGTCCCAAACCCAGCGCACAACCCTAAGTAGGGGATTTTTCGCCTTCTCACTTTAGCTCGCCTTCAAACGGATGTTCTTAGGCTACCCAGAGGATACTTGGTCAGAGACCGGAAGTCGTGAGCTGCCTGAGTCATATGTAAAAAAATCGTTTCTGGCCACTCCCAAGTGAATGGCGATCAGAGAACTTTCCTCACTTGCGTGAACTTCTACACATGACTCCATCCTCCTAATACAAATACTAATAAATATTTTGACGTGAAATTTAGCATAGATGTTACTAACAGTACTATCAACCAACAGAAAAAAAATTTGGCTGCTGTTATTGCTCTCTAAGCCAGCCTCACTTCTCTACTATAAACAGTTTTATTTCAAATATGAAAAACGTATTTTTAAAGGTAAAGTGTTGATGAAATATTTTAGAACATTCAACTTATTTAAATTTTTGAAGGCTCCTTCACAGCGTAATAGATTTCCATGTATTCTGCCTGGTGTACCTCTACCGCCAAGACCATACATAACACGTTTCTCCTCATATGCAAGCATCTTAAATGGAAAACACAAAATTTTTGTATTTGATAAATTTACATGGAATTTATTTATAGATTTAAAAAAAAAGCATAAAAAGGATTATAAAATGCACATGATTTTTTTTTTTTTTTTGCTTATTTGAATGCATATTTTTTAGTATTTTAATTTAAATTTATCAGCGCTTGTTTTAACATACATATTTCGTGCATATAAAAATCCGTTCTGGTTATAACTATATTTTTTGCTTATCATATTGATTTAAGATTCTAATAATGCCGCTGCGACCAGTTAGTAAAAGTTCACCATTCCGAAACCCAGTCATTTCCTCCCTACACAAGTTGTTGCCCATTTGAAAGACTAAGAAAAGCCCAGTGTTTTTGATTGATCTCTAATGATCTAATGCAGACCAGACTTCGACATACATATATTGACGACATTGTTTTAAATTTTTGACTGCCAAGACTGACGTGGAATTAAAGATACAAGTGCATTGACAGTTTGTCTGTTGATCACAAATAGCTCAACCCATACCCGTTTGCTGTCGTAATATATATGTATGTACTACCAAGATATCTGCAAAACGTGATAATGTATCAATTTGATTTTCTTGGGAAAGTTTTGAGATTTGGCATAAGCCTTCCTTTGCTTTAGCAATGCTTATTACTACTTTCAAATAAAAAAAACTAAATGTCTGATTCATTCTTTCTAAATGGGATTTCGATCTCATATTCCCGATTTAATTAGCCAGTAAATTTAAATTAATGCAGTATGATTTGGATCTAAAATCTTCTCTGTTTAATTAACTGTTAGATTCATTGATGAGATTGGCGAATCCCTTCTTCCACAACCAAAGTACGCTGTTAAATTTTCAGCGTTCCAGGAATGTGTTCTTCAAACCCTTTGTGTTTCATGTTTTGTTTCTTTATTTTAAGAATCAAATGGTAAGGAATTCTGTTGGAGACAAAGTTTCTGACTAATTTAAAAATAATCGTTTCCGTTACGTATGCCCGATTATTGGAATATTTATTTCTCTTAGATACTAGTGTTTATAAATATTTATTTTATGGAGCAGGAGACTTTCTGCGTTATATTGTTTTTGTTTTTAATCTGACAAGAATCCTTCTTAAGGTATTTACGTGACATTTTAATCCTTATGTCCAAGGCATTGTTCCTTTTAATCATTCAGACTCAATACTATTGAGTATAAATCTATTTGTATAAGTGTACTCGTATAAGTGTGCTTTCAAGCCGTGTTCATGCCTATTCGCTTAAGTGTAATACAAGACTTTCTCAGTAGTCTGTCACGTATGTGTAAGGTTGCTATCCTTGTTTTTCCTTTAATTATACCACTGTCTCCAGTTACAGATACTACAAGTTTAATTCGTATGTATGTGCGCAAGTACATGCTCTTTTGTTTTGGCTAGAGTAGTAAATAGAACTAAGAATGCCAAAGACAATTTTAATTGAAAAATCACACACGCAAACATCCGGATTTCCTCAAACAAGTCAGAATAGACATGTAAAAGAAGTACGAAAGTATTTGTGAAACAATTGAATTCAACTTTTTTATTTGTTTCCCTCTGTGTAATGGCTCCACTGCGAATGAATCAAATTTGAGGATGCAAGAACACTGAAAATCTTATTTTGCTCTACTGTAATATTTTGTTTTCACTCATTTGGTTAGAATTTTGTATATACATTTCGGCACAAGATTCTTTTGTAAGCGTCTCGCACTTAGTGTCGCGGACTATCTATAATATATATGTACATATAACATATGTGTGTGTTGTGATTGTTTTCAAATGGATCCACTAAGGCTCGGAGTGCAAAGACTGAGAATTCTGAAAAACTTGATATTTTTTAATGCCTCATCTATTGTTAGCAGTAGCTGTTTTTTAATCTTTTGCTTGCCGTAGATATTCCATTTTTCCCTGTCGATATGTCCGACATGTAGCATTCTCTTCGCGCGACTTGAACTCCAACTTCAGTATATACATACATTGTGACTAAACGATACCCGGAAATTGTAAATAAAACGCAAGATATTTATTTGTCGCCTTCGTAGTAATCCCCACCAGATGCACTTATGCCAACAATTTTTGCACTTTTTGGGATGGGCTTCAGCTTCTTCAGCGAATTTGGTTTTATCTCTTCGATCCCCTGAAAACGGGTTCCACGCAGCGGCAATTTCAATTTTTGATAAAAGGCACATGGAGCCAAATTTGGTGAGTGCGGTGGTTGATCGATGGTATTCATTAGGTTTTTGGCGGTGTGGTCACAATCGTACTCTTTTTGAAAAAAGTCAGCTTTATCGAAACGAGTCGAGCAAGAACACGTTTTATTCCCCAAATTAAATGTCAAAAGAGTCTTGCATTTTCTCTAACACTTGGCTTTCGATTTTCAGGTACCATATCCTATTAATACTTTCATTAGTTTAAGTGGTCGAAGGTTGTTCGGAACGAGACATGTTTTCAATGACCTCTCGACCGACTTTGAAGGCTTTCTGTTACTCGTAGGCTCGTGTTTTTGAATCACCCTAGTTCTCTCTTCCAACGTTTACAACAATTCCGCACAAAACATTTTATAAGGAATACAAAATTTGAGATAAATTCTTTGTTCGATATTTTGATCCATTGGTAATAACGCAACGCTCTACTGAGGTGTAAAACTGGTTCACAAATCACTCTCGTATTTGGAATATTAAATAAGGACAGTCCTACCAACTTGAATTAATTAATTACATTTCTTGTTTTAAATAAAGTAATTAAATATTAACAAGTAACTTCATTTATTATTAAAGTTAATTTATTTATATTATTACATTTAATACTGCTAACGGTTATTAAATATTTTCGAAAATCTTATTTTTATCCTTCACAATTTTCCAAAAAAATTGCTATTATACTTAAATATTTGCATACTAAAAATGAAAAATAGATAACATAATTAAAATTTCCGAATATATTGTATATTTTTATTTGAAACCGAACGCTATTACACCTATGAAAAGAATTTCAAAATGAAAAGCAGAACTGTTACGAACAAGAACACAACACGTCCCCCCGAGTTCGAGTGGCGCGGTGCCTTCGTCTTTCCCCACAAAAAACCGGTTTGGGCGATAAACCGGATGCAACTAACTTGTGATATTTAGCGGTATATTTTTACGCTCTTTTGTTTTAACGTTGAATTCGTTACTTGACAATATTTTTTTTTTTTTTTTGTATTTCTAATTCTTTCACTTTTTATGCTTTCGTTTTTAGTTCATTTTCCATTGTTGCTTTAGTGCCACCGTCGCTTTCATCACTGTTATTGCTGTCAACATACACAGTCTCTATTTTTTCCGTTGGTACAGCCATCAACGCTCCAATAGTTTGTGTAACAATTCAATTTAGTCCTGTCGTCAATGTCCCTACCCTACCCCTCATATCATTGCAATGATGCCACGGCTTGCTTACAATTTTGTTTCCTTCTTCACTGTCATTTCTTACGACTTTCTGTTCGTTTATATGTGCACATATTTCTGCTGGTTTTCTGTTGCCTGTTGTTGGTATTTGCGTCAGTTGTTATTGCCGTTATTGTCATTGCCAACAATAAACGATTTTTTATTGGTTCTGGCATTGTTATCTTATGATCCTCGCTGATGGCTTTATTATGCACAGCGCATGGCTTAGCATAAATTTATGAAATTAACAGTTTTTCCAACTCATTCTACATCGCAATGGTGCCAACGAATTGAAGCATATTTTATTATTTTACTCCTACAACCAGTTCCTACAGAGTATTATACTTTTGTTCACCTAAGGATTGTACGAGTACGTATCACCTCAAACTAATCGAGATAGATATAGGGTTATATATATATAAATAATCAGGATGATGAGAAAAGTTGAAACCGGGGAGGCAGTGTGAAAATTGGACGATGGGCGTGGCACTGCCCACTTTTTGGTGAAATCCCATATCTCGAGACTCGACCAACCGATTTCGACAAAATTTGGAACGTAGCATTATTTTCGTATTTCTATGTCACTCTGTGAAAATGAGTTTAAGCGGACAATAACCATGCCTACTTCTCATATAGTACAATTTTAAATTCCAATTGATTCGTTCAGTTTCGAGTACATAAATCAAAAAGCTATTAATACTCCGAGATAAAACTTATGACCAAAAATTCTTTAAACCCTATAAAAACTATTCAAGCCCCTTGGTACCGAATATTTAGACCCCGGTACTTACAAGTAGTTGACTTTTAATTGAAAATGTCGGCCAATGTTATATAATTGAAATTAAGTGATAATCCTTCTCTTACAATGTTATGTCAAAAATGGTTTTATTCGGACCAATAACCCGTATACTTAATACTATATAAAAATTTTCGAACTTCCCAGTGACTTTGGACCGCATATATCAGCCAATATTTGAGTTATCCCAAAGAAAATAAGAGAGCTTGTTTTATTCATAACCGTGTATCTTTGTGCCTAAAATAGATAAATTTGAGCGAAAACTTGGTCTAGCCACTATATAACTAATATCAGGATTTTCGAACATCCAGCTTACTTTACTCTGTATGATTGCTTTTACACCTTATAGTATATTCCTGGCTTACTGGCTTTAATTCTTGCAAGAGTTTAAAAAGTTCGGATGCACCCGCACTTAGCCCTTCCCTACTTGTTTTTTTTCATTAGTTTTTTACACACATTTTAATAATTTGGAATTCTACCATGCCCAGGAATATGATTGTCGTATAATGTGCGTACAGGAGAATGAAATCCCAGCTTTGACAGTTAATGAGTTTACTTGAAAATAAAGAAATATTTAAGCTGAGCGGTGATTTAGATTCGCACTCATGTGCTGGACACATTGAGCGCGAAATGATAAAATAGAGCTATTTTATGCTTTTATTTGTAAAATAACGTCAGGTTTGTTAGAGATAGGCATACGCCAGCAGCTGTACACTCTTATAAAAGATGGTACCTGCTCGATTAAGTTCTTCAGCTCGAACTATTTTCTTCAGCAGCAGATTGAAGAAGTCGCACGATAGAGAGTCACCTTGTCTGAAACCTCGTTTCGTATCGAACGGCTCGGAGAGCTCCTTCCCGATCCTAACGGAGCTTTTAGTGTTGCTCATCGTCAGTTTACACAGCCGTATTAGTTTTGCGAGGATACCAAATGCAGATATCGCGGCATAGAGGCGGTGTGTGTCGATTTTCCTTTTACGAGTCTTTTCCAAGGTTTGGCGCATGGTGAACATCTGGTCGGTTGTTGATTTGCCAGGTGTAATGCCACACTGATAAGGTTCAATCAGTTTGTTGACGGTGAGCTTTAATCTTTTACACAATACGCTCGATAGAACCTTATATGTGATGTTGAGGAGGCTAATCCCACGGTAGTTGGCGCAGATTGTGGGGTCTCCCTTTTTATGGATTGGGCTTAGCACACTTAAATTCCAACGTTGGGCATGCTTTCGTCTGACCATACTTTACAAAGAAGCTGATGCACGCTCCTTACCAGCTCTTCGCTGTCGTGTTTGAATAGCTCGGCCGGCAATCCATCGGCCCCCGTCGCTTTATTGTTCTTCAGGCGGGTAATTGCTATTCGAACTTCTTCCTGGTCGGGCAATGGAACGTCTGCTCCATCGTCGTCGATTGGGGAATCGGGTTCGCCTTCTCCTGGCGTTGTACGTTCACTGCCATTCAGCATGCTAGAGAACTGTTCCCTCCAAGTTGATTTTGAGTTATTTTAAGAAAATTTCAAACATATTGATGACAACTTTTGTAATTACTACAGTATATCGAGGTTGGCAACCCTGCGTTGTGAGAGAGCAATCAGCGTACACGTTTCTACGGCAAAAATCCAAATGCCGTCGATTCCTACGGCATCCTACAGCAAAGAGAGACGGGAGTAGCGTTTTCGCTGTTACATAAGAAAGGTCGTATCAGCTGACAGGGGCCACGGGTCTACCTTTTTGGCTGTTTGTGCTATTATGCTGCGCATACGAACGTACAAACACTAGTCGTAAATACAGTTTGCAGTTGTTTGCATCTCTGCTGCCCCATTTAATATATCTTTAAGCGTAATGGAAAATAATTTATGAACGATTAAATATGGCATATTGTGTGCTTGTATGCTCACTACAAATCTCTTTCAGGATATAGTTAAGGAGTGCTTATAAAGTGACAACGAATAAATATGTATATGTGGCGGTACTGGATGCAGCTCAAAAAGCGCTGCACCCCTTATTCCTTGCATTGCACACTTTATTGCGCCGACAATGAAGCTGCGTAAAATCGTGTTTTTATCTCATTATCTTGGAGTATACTTTTCATCAATTTCGCACTTTTGCTTTTACTTCTGAATACTTCACATACTGACACGTTTCTCTTTTTAGCGCAATTTCCGGCTTTCAAGATCTCCATATTATTAGGTTGCGCTGATTTTCATTTCTTGGTGGTGGTGCTATGATTTTATTGGACGGCAAAGTATTCGGTTTAACAAAGAGTAGGTTATTCATACTAACAGGCGATTTGCTTGAGTGTCGTCCTTCAATATTACAGTAGAGTTTCATAACGAATGTGATTTGCGAATTTTAAATAGCTTCTAATTCTTCAACTTAAGCATTATTAAAAGCTTAAGAAAAAGCTAAAAACAACAGATAAAATGGGGTTACTAACACATGAATGTTTTAGGTTGACAGAACTCTGAGTAAAGGATTTTTATATTTTTATTATTTTCTAAATGTTCTTATTAAGTTAACCCAAGTTTCGAAATATTTAATTAAATTTATTTGAATATTATGTATTTTTACTACATATTTATTAAGTTGTTAATAATAAACACTTTAGCCCAAGCTTGTCGAAAGTTTGTCAACATAGTCCTTTCATTGGGGAAAACTTATAGACTTCTCTTCTTCTTTACTGCGTAGACACGATATTACGCGCTTATAGCCGAGTTTACAGCGGCGGGGCAGTCGTTCTTCATTTCTCTGCTTGGTGCCAATTGGAGATTCCAAGCGAAGCCAGGTCCTTCTCCCCCTGGTCTTTCCAATGGAGTGTAGGTCTTCCTCTTCCTCTGCTTTTCCCGGTGGGTATTGCCTCTAACACCTACAGAGTCCATACGCACGACATGACCTAGCCAGCCGCTGTCTCTTAATTCGCTGCACTATGTCAGTGACGTCGTATATCTCATACAGCTCATCATCCCATCGAATGCGATATTCGCCTTGGACAACGAGCAGAACTTTTCTCTCGAAAACTCGTAACGTCGACTCATCAGATGTTATCATCGTTCATGCCTCTGCACCATATAGCAGGACGGGAATAATGAGTGTAGACTCTATTTTTTGTTCGTCGAGAAAGAATTTTACTTCTCAATTGCCTACTCAGTCCAAAGTAGCACCTGTTATTGGATTTCGAGGCTAACATTATTGTTGCTGTTAATGCTGGTTCCAAGATAGACGATATTATCTGCAACTTCAACGTTATGACTGTCAACAGTGACGTGGGAGCTTAGTCGCGAGTGCGACGACTGTTTGTTTGATGATAGCAGATATTTCGTCTTGCCTCGTATCAATATCATCGGCACGCCAGCAGCTGTACACTCACATAAAAGAATGTACCTGCTCGATTAAGTTCTGCAGCTCGAACTATTTTCTCCAGCAGCAGATTGAAGAAGTCGCTTGATAGGTAGTCGCCTTGTCTGAAACCTCATTTGGTATCGAACGGCTCGGAGAGGTCCTTCCCGATCCTGACGGAGCTTTTAGTGTTGCTCAACGTCAGTTTACACAGCCGTATTAGTTTTACGGGAATACCAAATTCAGACATCGTGGCATAAATCCAGCTCTATTTCGTGCTGTCGAAAGCTGCTTTGAAATCGACGAAGAGGTGGTGTGTGTCGATTCTCCTTTTACGGGTCTTTTCCAAAATTTGGCGCATGATGAATATCTGGTCGGTTGTTGATTTTCCAGGTCTAAAGCCACACTGATAAGGTCCAATCAGTTTGTTGATGGTGGACTTTAATCTTTCACACAATACGCCCGATAGAACCTTATACGCGATGTTAAGGAGGCTTATCCCACGGTAGTTGGCACAGATTGTGTGGTCTCCCTGTTTGTAGATTGGGCAGAGCACATTAAATTCCGATCGTTTGGCGTGCTTTCGTCCGGCCATATTTTACAAAGAAACTGACGTGTGCTCCTTATCAGTTCTTCGCCGCCGTGTTTGAATAGCTCGGCCGGCAAGCCATTGGGCCATGCCTCTTTGTTGTGCGGGAATTTTGGCTACAACAATATGGTGGTCTGAGTCGATGGTAGGACCTCGTAGGGTACCCACATCTAAAACACTGGAGACGTGTCTTCCGTTTATCACAAAATGATCGATCTGGTTGGTGGCTTTCCGATCCGGTGATAGCAAGGTAGCTTGATGAATTTTCTTATGATGGAATCTAGTACTACAGATAACCAGATTTCGGTACCGAGGAAATCGCTCAGCCACAACCCACCCTCTCCAACCACGAATGTCACACCAAATTTGCGCTCCTTTATATGACCACTCCAGAAAATGCCACAAAGACCTACTCGCCTCAGTCCTTGTTCCGTCCATCGCTTTTATTAGACGGCGGTGATGTCAGGCTTTATTTTTACGGGGACATCAACCAGCTGGGCAGCGAGTCCTTCCCGTATTTGCGGCCGATTTTCGTCAATTTTTTAATACATACAGTAAGATGGTAAGGATAATTATGCTGCGGAATAATTATATTGTTAACCATAGATTCATTATTATCACCTTTTGAAAGGTTAAATTCATTCGTCAGCTGTGCGAACAACTGTCCGCATTTATTATTTTAAACAATTAAGAATTTGCCGATGATATTGATATCATTGTCCTCAACAACGTTAGTTATGAATACTCCAGCTTTGAAGGTATTCAATTCAATACCCGCCGGTGAAAGCAGAGGAAGAGGAAGACCTCCACTCCGTTGTAGAGATCGGGTGGAGATGAACAAGATTGCTTTTGGTATTTTCTTATCGGAGCCAAATAGCGGAAAGAAAAAAACAACTGGCCCGATGTTGTTAACTCGGCTATAATCTTGCAAACGGTGTCTACAGAGAAAAAGAAAAATTTGCTCCGAATTTCAAAAACAAATCAACAGATTCTCCGATGTTTTCAATAAAATGTTCGCTGTAGGATTGTTGTTAAAGTTGTATCCAGATACATTCATAGGTACTTGATCTTAAACGGAATTTAAAATTGTGTTATACCGGAAGCAGGTAATGTTGTAGTTCCCACTGTAACATATAAATTTCAAAATTTTGTCATGTGTCAAATTTGGATGAAATTGGTCTAATAGGACTTAAGATATAACTTGCCCTAAATTTGGGCAATTTTGGCACTAGCTCTTATTAAGCCCGTTCATACCCTCCTGGGTGGAAAATTTAATGCATTTGACGTGTTTATTTATTGATTAATTGCACTTTTAGTATTTTTTTTTTAAACCGTTACGAACCGAACGGCCTGGGAAATTGCGTGATATAGCTACAAAATACTTAAAATATATTAAGGGGCGGGGCTACCCCCACTATTTAAAGAGTTTAAGCAAGGAGGTGCTCCTCATTAATGCTATTGGTATACCAAATTACAGATTTTTATCGTAATGAAATGCGTATTTCTGAAACTTTTTAGGTCTTTGTTTAATTTCGCTATGTGTACGTAGCAGCGGAACATGATATTTTAATTTTTACTTAAGTGAATCTTCCACAGGTCGAAAGTCACCCGAATTCGAAATTAACAATGTTACATGATTAATTTTCCTCCTTCGTCTCCGCATACCCTATTGACTCTCTTTCTAGTGTCCTAGGAGGTAGCGTTTGAATTCCCTATGCCTCAGTTGTAATAATGCACACATGCTTGTCGCAGGATGTGTCAGTCGCGCCAATGCAAATGCTGTTAACATCAAAAGTAATGCTGTTAGTAATGTCGAAAACTTCTTAAGTGTGTGATTTGCACTCCGCCTTCACCACCATCACCATAGCCGTCAATGCTGTTTTTGATTTTACGTTTATGATGATGCTATCTTTTTACCTTTCGCTCCCGCCAAACAACACAGTGTGGCATACGCATAGCACTGGCTTCTTATGCCCATCTTTGCCGAAAAGCCTGTCTGTTGGACTGTGTTGTTGGTTCGTGCTTTGATTGTTGTTGTAATTGTGATGTGATCCAGTTGAAAGTGGTGGCATGGTGTGCATTTACGAAATGTGCAAAAAGATTTTGAGATCTTGTCAGCGTTTGCTCATCATCATTGTGGCATTTTTGGTTATAACCAAACTTACCCCGTCTCTACTTTGCCTTCTGCGCTTCCATGTCAATTGCTATTACTATCTGCCCTGCTGTATTGGTTTCTGTTCCTTTTAAATTGCTTTGATGCGCGTTTTCCGTTACTCACAGTCCGCCGCACTACTTTTGAATTTAGCAACTTTCTAGCCAGAATCGGTTCGCACATTTTCAGGGGTGACAATATAGGATTAAAGCGGATTATACGTCTTATACGTCTTAGCTGCGTAGTATTGGAAGGTAGGGTAAGAAAAGAAAAGAATAAGAAAAATGCAAACATAGAAGAACCAGGTGGCACACTTTACCCCATTAACACTGCCTTTCAACGTGTATTGCGGAAATTACTTTCCTTTATTAAGTGCGATAGCTTCACTGGCTGCTCATTTGTGCCGCTCCGTGTCTTTCGTTCTAACCTAGAGTCAGGTGACAAAAAGAGAGCAGCCTTGTCATTGTGGCAATGTGGGTGGAGTGCAAATTTTCGTCAGCACTAATACAGAGAGCTGAGGCGTTAAGCAGCAAGACCTAAGCCACTTGTCAGCGTTGACACGACTACTCACCTGACGGTGGACTCCGCGTCGATCTAAATGCAAATGGACTTGGTCAGATTAAGATTTCTTACAATTTTGTGTTTATGGAATTTGACCCGCTTGATACATTTCATAGGAAGTGTAGTCAATGCGTTGACGGCATTCCCCATTTCCATATTTTCGCTTACAAATAACAGGTGGCGCAAAAATAACCTTCCGATGTTTTTTGGAAAATGAAAAACTTTTTTAAAAAATTAAAAATTTTTATTCTTGTGGATTATCTTTATTTGGTCTTTTAAATTTTTTTCATCAAGTGGAGAACATAATATCATGTAAATGGCTGCAGCCACAGTTGATTGTCCTTTGAGCCCTTTTTATGGCATTTTTCATCACTTTGGCCAGAACTTCCGGCGATAGGTCCTCACATTCTTGACGGATATTGTCTTTAAGAGCTGCAAGAGTCTGAGGCTTGTTAACATACACCCGCGACTTTAAAAAGCCCACAAAAAGAAGTCTGCAGCGGTCAAATCAGGCGATCTTGCTGGCCAGTCCAAATCGCCAAAATGGGAGATTAGACGCCCGGGAATCGCATCCTTCAGCATATCGGTTGTGGCTCGCAGTGTATCGTACTATTGTTAATTTGCGTTTATTTCGCATGTGTTTACTACACAAATGTCAAAACAGAACTGACATTAGAAATCAATTGCAAAATTTATAGCATCTTCTGATCATCTCCTGACTTTTACACCACCCGTTAGAAGTGTGTTAATCAATTTCGGCTTTAGATTCAGATAAATCATGTGACATATACATTGTATACATTTTTTAGGCACAGCACCAAGTTGTTAGACAACATTTGAGGTTTCTGCTAGAGATCGCACTCTTCTGCAACCTCAAAGGAAATTCTTGACATCGAAAAGCACTTTTCCCGTAAGTACAGCAACTAAATAAAAGTATTTAAACATGAATTAGGGAAAATGTCCCCTACTTTTGAGTGATTTCCTCTATCTTTTAACAAGTTTTTTTTTTTTCAACAGGCTTCCACAACAGACAAATTTCTATACTCGCAAATGACATAAGAATGCTTAGCGATACTACGAAAGTTACAAGTTAGAGCAAGTGATCCCCAAACTAAATTACCATGTTAGGAGTTTCATTCAGACGAAAATTATATGAGATTCAAAACCTATGCCCCATAAAAAGTGATATTAGACACAATTTAATAATTATATGTGCATGGTATATCCATATTATTTTATTTTACCGCAAAATCTGTCAACTGAGATTCAATTCAACCTGACATGGAGGAAAGGTTATTGGATTATTAACAAAACTATACAAATACACGTATGTATTTATTTTGTTTAGCTTTTCTAAAATTGTTTATAATCTCTAATTTTGGTTTGTTGCAAACACCCCAAAACTTTGATTAAAATTAAAAAGCGGGGAACTGACAAGCCTCTAGTCTATTATGGCAGTCCCCGGTCTGATACATAGATTGTCCATTAATTTTATATGATTTTTAGTTAGCCCTAACCTTCGTTTATAAATTTCACAGCTGTCGGATAATTAGTTTGTGAATTATGCCATTTTGAAGGAGCAACTTTTTTTTATTGTGAAAAGATGGGTGAAAAGGAATTTCGCATGTTGATAAAATATTGCTTTATGAAGGGCAAAAATAGAGTTGAAACAAAAATTTGGCTTGATGACAAGTATTCTCACACTGTCCCAAGAAAATCAACCATCAAGAATTGGTATACTAAGTTTAGCCGTGGTGAAGTAAGCACTGAAGACGGTGAACGCAGTGGACGGCCAAAGGTTGTTACTACCGACGAAAACATCAATAAAATCCACAACATAATTTTGAGTGACCATAAAGTAATGTTATCCGAGATAGCAGGCACTCTAAAGATGTTAACCAAACGTTTCACGAGTTAATGATACGAAGCAGTGTTTGGAGATGTTCAGGCGTAATAAACCCGATATGCGACAATGGATGAAACATGGCTCTATAATTTCACGCAAAAGTGCAATCGACAGTCATTCGAATGGACCGCGCACGATAAACCCGCCCAAAAGAGTTGAAAAACACAGCATTCGACTGGCAAGGTTAGGGGCATTTCGGGATGCGAAGGAATAATTTTTATTGACTACGTTGAAAAAGGAAGAACCATGAACAGCGAGTACATAGCATAGCACTTCAAAGCCGCCATTTTTGCAAGTTTTACTCCAATAACTTCATGGGTGCTTAATTAGTATTCTGTAAAGTGATAGATCTGATAAAAATTGTGATATATGGAAAGTAGGAGTGGTTGTGGTCTGATTTCGTCCATTAGTAGAGTAGTTTTTGACATATGGGACTTTAACTAAAGGTGTACTGTGCCATGTCCGTTATTTAACTTTATACCGCCTTCCATCAAGCTTTTTCATGTTGTCTTTAAAATTTAATTGATTTAGATACATAGGTCTTATATCCAAAGGGGTCCGATTCCATATGAAATGCCGACCTTCTTATGTTAACAATATGTGTACGAAGTTTCATGAAGATATATCAATTTTTACTCAACCTATCGCTTGCTCAAACGGACCGACGTACAAACAGTCACCCGGAATTCAACATGTTGCGAGAGCGGAAGAAATAATAAACCTATATAGACTGTAAACTTATAAGTTAATCTGTACATCTTTAAAAAATTGGCTGATATTCACTTTCAGCGGTACAGCATTTTCTCAAGGCTCTCTGAATGCAAATTAATTTTCTGTTCGAAGACTTTTTTTGAATTTTTAATTTAAAGCTTTGCTTAAATTTTTAATCAAAAATAATTACATTGACGCTATGGGACAAATACATAATAATTTGTGTTTAGTTTTATTTGCATCGATCCTACCAGTACCGCTCATTCCATTTCATTATCACCTGTTCGTCAAATTCATTTAAATGTTGAAGAGTTATCGATTCTCGTCTTTATCGTTTAATGTTATTCACTTTGCTTTCAGTATATTTCGCCTTTTCTTGTAGCCGCTAGGTGCCTTTATTTTCATGCGTCTCTGTCCTTCTGTCCTCCTGTTTTTTCTTTTCCTTTGGTTTAAAATCCCTTTTACTTTATCCTTTTCGGCTGTAACCGCACTCTCTTCATTCTTCAAAAGTGCTTTCAGTTTTTTCTTTCCTTTTTGGGGCACACTTCCTTTAATTGTTTCTTTATACCTTTGACGATTTTCGCTTTGACTTCGTAGAAAAAAGGTTTATACTTTCCTCTGTTACTTATTAGTTTTAAGTTAAGTCTGTGTGAGAAACAGTCAGCATTTTTTTCAACTGCCAACTGCGTCGTCCTTCTTTTTCTTCCAGCCTTAAGTCGGACACATTAATTTTCCTATTAGCCTTATTCACACTTAGCCATTAAGTAACTTTATTGGCTGCATGAAGTGTTTCCCACAATTGTTAATTTCAGCTTCAGCTACTTACTTGCAGCTATCGGACACTCACACATACAACATGCAACACTTGACCGTCTTCATACTCGCAGTCGCCAGCAATCCTCATTCGTTGCCATCGTTGCCATTAATGCTTAAGTGCTTAATTGTTCTGTTACAAAATTGCTTTGTCAATATTTTCTTATAAGCACCCAACTGAAGGCTTTCACAGCATTCCTCCCATTCCTCAACCAAGCGTCGTAATCTGTACACATATGTGTGCTTGTGTGTGTACGCTTTCGAGCGTGTCGTTAGCCATCAACCCACTCATTAGGCGCCTCACTATCAACCGCAATTAAGCTTTTAACATTGACCAAAGCACAGACTTGCACACTCGCAATCACTTGAACGCACACAAAAGGATGTGCATGAGTAAGTGCCTATCATTCACATAGTAACGGTACTATTGCCTACATATCAGACATCGTTGCTGGCATAATGTACACATATGTACATTTGTATGTGTGCATTTATACACATTTCCATATATCATTGTGGCATACTTATGTACGTACGAAAATGGTAATATGTAGAGCGTCTGACGTGGTAGCTTTTGATAAGGATATCGATTGTGCTTCGTTGACTGGCCAATCTCCTCTCAATACACTCTCATCGCAATTCAACCTGTTTGCTTGTTGTCATTACTCCCCTCACAATTCTCCATTATAACATGTGCCGAAGCGAAGCCCGACAATGCGGCTTTCGCTAAACTCTTTAATGCCATCATAACCTTATTATTCGCTTACCATAACACATAATTATAAGCACGTTTACATAAGAAGTGTGCATGTTTGTACTTTGATTTGTTATATAATAAAAATTGGTGAGGAAAGATCTTTTTAAAGAATTCAATGAATAAGCAAAAAATAGTACAAAAAGCCATAAAAATGCTCAGACTAATATAGTTAAAGATGATTCGTTAGAGCAACAATTATTTAGTAAGTGTATTGTTATTGCAACTGCAAAAGATATTCCCAATATAATTCTCGAATTGCAGATTTGTTTCTCTTTGGCGAGATCCGTTCTAGTTATGTACCGTCAGCTGTGGGGTTCAACATTAAATAGTGTGCACTTTGTGAGCACTTAGGGTCAAGAAAAAAAGTTTAACGCTCTTTTATATATCTTCTTATTCTTTATTAGCGTAGACACCGCTTACACGGTGCGCCAGTCGTTCTCCTTTTTCGCTATTTGACACCAATTAGAGATTTCAAGTGTTCCCAAGTCCTTCTCCATCCAACGACAACATAACCTAACCAGTGGAGCCGCTGTCTTCTAATTCGCTGAACCATGTCAATGTCGTCGTATATCTCGTAAAGCTCATCGACGGTGGTATTCGCCATTGCCAATGCGCAAAGGACCATAAATCTTCCCCAGAACCTGTTTCTCGAAAACTCGTAACGTCGACTCATCAGATGTTCTGCACCATACAGCAGGACGGGATGATAAGTAACTTTTGGAGTATGGTCTTTGTTCGTTGAGAAAGGGCTTTACTTCTCGATTGTTAATGCTGGTTCCAAGATAGACAAAATTATCAAATGTCTACCTCTGTTGACCAACGTTTCAATACATAAATAGTTGTTCTATGTTTAAACTCACTAATCCAGAACCAAAATAATTTATATTACTTGTATGTCTAAAATTCAGTAATGATTTTGTGAAGTTCAAAGGTTCAACTTATATGCATTTGTAAGAGCTTACATCTATCAAATTTTTAAGGACACTAAGTCGGAGTTCACACACAAAGACTTTTGTAGCACAAATGAAGGAACCAAACATATATACATAAGTAAGTATGACGATTTCCGTTGTTCTAGTAAATATTATACTTAAGATAGCGGACAGTGTATGTATTATAATAAGTATGTCGAAGGTTTGTGCAATCAATTTCTACCCACAATATGATCTTTAAACCGTTTCGATTGCCAAAATCTGTACAATTTTGGTGAAATTATAAACAAAAGTTTTTTTAAAGTTATGTAATTTAGCGCTTAATATGAATGGAAGAGCCCAAACTTCATATCCCTAATGAAATGAATATTTATTATCTGGTTGGCGTTTTCACATCATCTCAATATTTTAAATTTAGAGTTTTCGGTTGAGTTTATAACACGATTACTACTGTGCCCAAAAAAGGTGACATTGTATTATTTTGAAAATTATTTATTTATTCAAAAAATTTCATCCCCTTCAAAGTAATCCCCTCCCAATGCAATGCACTTATGCCAACGGATTTTCCAATCTTCGAAACACTGGTTGTAGTCACTTTCCGGGATGGCCTTCAGTTCTGTCTTCGCTGCGGCTTGAATCTCTATCGTATAAAAACAGTGTCCCCGGAGCGGTCTTTTGAGCTTGGTGAACAGCCAGAAGTCGCACGACGCCAGATCAGGTGAATACGGTGGTTGCGGAACGATGTGGGTTGAGTTTTTGGCGAAATGATCACGAATTACGAGGGCAGTATGGGATGGTGCATTATAGTGGTGTAAAAACCAAGAATTGTCTTTCCACAATTCCGACCTTTTTAGGCGGATAGCGTTATGCAAACGACGCATAACATTCAAATAATATTCTTTGTTGACTGTTTGACCGGTTGGAAGGAATTCATAATGCACAACACGACGATAATCGAAGAAAACAGTCAACATTACCTTGATTTTTGAGCGACTGTGGCGCGATTTTTTTGGTCTCGGCTCTCTTTTGGCACGATATTCGCTCGATTGATCGGTTGTTTCGGGGTCGTAAGCATAGATCCAAGTCTTATCGCCAGTTATAATGCATTTCATGACACCCTGGTAGTCGGAAAGCATCGTTTCACACACTTCAACGCGACGCTTGTTTTCCAAAAAATTCAATGTTTTCGGTACCAGTCGAGATTTGACGCGCTTGAGGACCAAAACATCCTTCAAAATGGTATTGGCTGAGCCTTTCGATATGCCATCTTCATCAGCAAGGTCTCTAATTGTTAATTGACGGGTTTTCAACTCCAAATCTTTGATTTGTTGAACGTGAGCTTCGTCGGTTGAGGTTGATGGTCGCCCTGGACGCTCTTCGTCTTCGACACGTTCACGGCCGGCTTGGAACTCACTTTACAAGTGGAAACATTTTTTTAGACACAGCCTCATCACCAAAGGCTTTCTGCATCATCCTCAACGTATCCGCAGCAGAAAATTGATTCCGTAAACAAAATTTAATGCAAAAACTTTGCTCAACAAATTTCGACATCGCAAAAAACGGAAAACTCACTTTTAGCAGCTCACAAAACGACACGTATCTCAAACACTAATGAATATTTTGACATGAAATGTGACTGACAGTACTACCAACCTAAAACAAAAATGATTCTCCAAATCCTTTGACGCGCGCAGTTTAAATTCAAATGTATGATTTTTGCTGACGGGAAGTAAAACATAGTTAAAAAACTAATTTAGTCTATGTTCTATAATGTAATTTAATAGTATAAAAATTTGATTGTCATGTTCTTTCGCATAAAATAATGTTTTGCCAACACCAAAAGGTACCCCGGTTGCAAGAATATAAAATGTTCGGTTACATCCGGACTTAGCCTTTCCTCACTTGTTTTAATTCGTTTGTTCGAAATTGTGCAACGGATGAAGAGATCACAATAAAAGTTCATAATATACGTAAAGCTACAGTACGAGCGGAGCAACGTTTTTAAAATGAAATTGAAAGTTTGACCCTCCACTTACGGTGTATGCAACACCCTTTTAGGCCGCGTAGCCGAACCGCACAAACACTTGGGGAAAATTTTATGAAAAGGGTTGAAGGAAAACTCAACTCGAGTTGTCGGACTCTTGTCGCTCGTGTCGTACTGAGTGGCACCAAAAAAGAATTGCCGATAATGAGTGATAAAAGAGTCTCCGTTTGAGCGCAGTAAAACTATGCATTTATTTTGGCAAATCGTCATCATTCCTTGCTTTGCAACGCTTCTACTTGATTTAGTGCTAGATAAATTAGAGTATGGAGTTAGGTTGCATTTTGTTGCTTTCGTGTATCAACAATATCGGTGGGAGTGGTGTCGATGCGACAGGGGTATATGCTACGTATTTTTGCAGTATTTGAAACGCCAAAAGCACGCGTTGTGTCTGGCCAAGAAAGGGCTACGCTCCATAATCTTATTTACAAGTATACACTTTTAGGTGTGAAGGAGGTAATATGTAAACTTTCGAGTACAAGTCGCACTTTCCATTAAATTGATGTGTTTTAGTTTTTATTTCTTGATTGCCTGATAGACGAACGAGAGTGCGAAGTACGAAAATCCACAGTGCCAGTCAAGAATATTTAATGTTTTACATTTATTCCCCGCATACTGGTATGATTTGAATCAGTGCTGCTGGTGCTGGAAATCAGCTTATCACAAGCTTTTCATATTCAGAAGTGATGGAAAGTCTTCTTTGAGACTTGCAACGGCTCCGACAATCAGATTGTTTATAAAAGTTTGTCCAATTAGATCGTCAAAATTCGTTGTCGTCTGTCTGTTAATGTGACTCAGAAGAAATGTGTTGACATATACTTACCACCTCATAACCTAACATAACCTAACCTTGCTCTTAGTATACAAATAATCCATTTTTGCGTGGCCACACTACAATTTTAATGTACTGAGTTTTATTTGGTACTTTTATTTTATACAATAAGCATTAACATATACTCAAACACCACCTCTCTCTACAATAGTAACAGTCAACATTTTCCTTATCTTCTAGGTGTCTCTGCCGAAGTGTACTATGTACGCGAAGGCCACGTCAATAATTACGCGCTTAATTTTGTTGTACCAGTGCCGGCGAATATACGTGACATCACCTTCACCTGGCAAAGTTTAGCTGGTCGACCGCTACCGTATAGCATTAATGTAATTACGTCAGAACCGGAGGTCCTACCAAGACCCTTAATGGTTATACCACAAATCGGCGAGATACCAACTAGCGTACAAACGTTTACAATCGGTCTAAAATGCTCAGGCATTCGCGCTTCGGAAGTGGACGTCTCGATTTCCTTAGAGGTTATACTTAATCGAGCTCTTAACAATGTGACTCATTTGGTATTTAGACGCAAAAAAATGTGTTTGCTTGTCGAAACAGAGGAAGATAACACGGTGCATGGACCGGTGCTGCTAGAGACTGCTGTACCACCACCTACAGGTATGCTGACCATCATTGTGGGTAGCTCTTTGGCGTTAGCGCTCGTCATAGTTCTGCTATTAACCGCTTACTGTGTACGACGCTCGGCAAAACGTCAAAATAATGGTCAACCGATGCGCACATCAAGCTTTCAGCGTCTTAATACGCATGGTTCATGTCAGCAGTCTGCCACCTACAATGGTCACCCATCTATAATTGCACCGATACAAAGCTCTCTGCCACGTAAAGTACAAGTAGAACCGCAACACCCGGAAGAACTACACAGGCGTATATCGGAGTTGACAGTGGAACGCTGTCGCGTGCGTCTCTCCAGTCTGCTGCAAGAGGGCACATTTGGACGCGTCTATCGAGGAACATATAATGACAATCAGGATGTGCTGGTGAAAACGGTGGCACAGCATGCCAGCCAAATGCAAGTGTCTTTACTACTGCAAGAAGGCATGTCTCTGTATGGTGCTTCTCATCAGGGCATTCTTTCGGTTTTGGGCGTCTCCATTGAAGATCATACGACGCCTTTTGTTCTATACTCTGCGCCGAACACTACTCGTAATCTCAAACTCTTCCTCCTTGATCCATCTTGCGCACGAACCATAACCACCGTACAAATTGTAATGATGTCCACACAGTTGGCTCAAGCTCTGGTTCACTTACATAGTCATGGCGTTGTACACAAGGATATAGCAACGCGAAACTGTGTGTAAGTATTATTTTATCAAAATATTTCACTTCGTTCGTTGAATAAATTTCCGTTGTTCACATTAGTTGATATAATATAAAATTAATATTATATATTTATTTACTTACAGTATTGATGATCAATTGCGTGTCAAATTGTCAGACAGTTCTCTGTCCCGCGATCTCTTTGCTTGCGACTACAATTGTTTAGGTGACAGTGAAAACCGTCCAGTGAAATGGCTTTCTTTGGAAGCTTTACAGCACAAACAGTTTTCGGAAGCGAGCGATTCGTGGGCGTTCGGCGTACTTATGTGGGAGTTATGCACTTATGCCAAGCAACCTTACTCGGAGGTAGATCCCTTCGAGATGGAACATTATCTGAAAGATGGTTATCGATTAGCGCAGCCGTTCAATTGCCCGGACGAACTGTAAGTATATTTTATTTAATATATTATATTTATCATTAAGATATAAGAGATAAACTTTTATCGTTGCTATATGACGAATATGTATATGCCAACAACATTATCAGCCTTGAAATCCTATGCTGAATTACTCTTGCTAATAGGGGCTACTTTGGGCTGGGTAGGCAACTGAACAGTAAAGTTCTCTCTCGAAGAACAAATACCAAACTCTACAAGTCTCTCAAAATTCCCATTCTGCTATATGGTGCGGAGGCATTGACAATGACATCATCTGATAAGGGGGCCTTAGGAGTGTTCGAGAGGAAGGTTTTGCGAAAGATTTATGGTCCTTTGCGCATTGGCAACGTAAGTACCGGAGTCGATGGAACGATGAGCTGTACGAGATATACGATGACATTGACATTGTTCAGTGAATCAAGATACAGCGGATACAGTGAATCAAGATAGGTTATGTTGTCGAGTTGGCGCCAAATAGCAAAGTAGAAACGATTGGTGCGTGGTGGTGCTTTTGGCAAATCATTTCATATACATACTTATGCATGTACCCTCGTAGCCACGCAAAGCTTACCACTAAAAATTTTCAAGTATTATGCATGCTTGACAACTTTTTATAGCGGTACTTCCCCGGCATAAAAATTTTTTATTTAGAAATAAGTTAATAACATAACAAAAATATTAAAAATTAAAAACAAAACACATTGAGCTATAGACAAAATCAATTGAAAGTTAGTGAGCCTTACAAAATGAGCTCAAATGTAAGAGGCCGACATGCGATGAAAAAATTATATTTTTTATTTTTTTAAATTTAATTTCATTTACGCTATATTGAAATTAATGTTTTATTTTATTATTTTTTTATTAAAACACGAAGTTTAGTGGTGGTATTACTTTAAAAACTATAAATTCTGCCGCTTTTGTGTATAATATAATAGATAATATAACTTAGTTTACTTCTGCTTACTGAAAACTTAACAAAAAACAAAATTGAAGAAAATCCCGAACAAACCAAAAGGTCCTAAAAAAGTTTAAGACAGTATAGTGGTAAGATTTGCGTGGCCATGAGTATACTTATGGGTATGATATTTATGACGTGTCCACATTTCATTCATGAGTGTTGCAAATTCGTAGCACACTTAATATATCTTGTCAAATTGATGCTATACATATGTACGTATTAGCATTGATACTTACAGTCATCCGCACGACTCAGCCGGAATCAAAATTAGGTAGTTTGTTAGATTTATGATTGCCGGCGAAAAAAACATTTTGTTTATACATAAGAATGTAGTCCATATAGAATATTTTTTTTTACAAAGGCAACCATTACCGTGATCGTACTGTTATACTGGGAAAAGCCGTACACTCCATCTTTCTTCTACATCACAGCACTCCACAAAACACCTTTGGAATATAATTTTCTCAACTAGACACATTTTAAACTATTTAGAAATTTAAACAATATTTTCAATAATAATATGCAATAATTCTATAATTAATATGCACCCATCCTCACACATTGATAATAATAGTAATAATATATATTTGTTGTTTTTTTTTAACCCATTCACAGGTTCACGATAATGGCCTACTGTTGGGCGCTTCTACCGGGCGAGCGTCCATCATTCGCTCAACTAAACGCCTGTCTCTCGGAGTTTTACGCCCAAGTGACACGTTACGTGTAAACCGATGTACTTGGAACATCCCTCGCCAATATTAGACTGTATTACTGCTTCCTTACTCAAATACTATATACATATATATACATAGGTACATCCTCTGATGTACATATAGTATTCATCTATAATTAACATCTTAGCACTCCTCAAAATCTATAAACAGGCAATCATAATAAAGTAATAAACACATTTTAACATTTTTAAGTGTGTCAGATTATAATCGTTTTTAGTTAGAATGACCACTTCAAATTGCCAAATTATATATATTATTAAAAATTCATTAGTTTTAGCATTATTGCGCAAAGTTTAGATATTGAGACCATAAACAGATATTTTAAAGTTAGTCATAATTTTTTATTAAAAAATTGTGTAAATAAGAGATTATAAAAAAGTTCCAATATTCAATTGCTTATAAGTATTTGGAATTATGCATACATACGTGTACAAAAACTTGTATATAAGTTCAAACATGCGTATGTATATAAATGTATGTATTATTAGAAACGTTTAGTTAGGTTACCGTTACATATGTATGTACTATATATCTGAAATGAATGTTCATTTGTACATCAAGGCCTCATGTTATGCAATCTTCTTTAATTCGATCGTTTATACTGATAAACAGTTATAAACTTGTCGTTATAATAATTCTTATGAGTTTTTCTGCAAAAAAAAAAAATTAAAAATTAAGCAAATAAATAGTAAACAGTAATAAATAAAAATTGTTTAGTAGTGTAAATACTAATGCATATGTATACATTTGCATAATAGTACACCCGTATAGCCATTGAAATAAAGTTAAACTTACATTTTAAGTAAATTGAAAATTTGTTACCCGCTTAACAAATTACCCAGTATACGTACATATGTAAATAGGATAAATGAAAAAAAAATACATTTTTACAATGGTTAAATCAAAATTTTTTGCAAGTTGTTTGTGTCATTTAATACAACAAATAAATTAAAATTGTAAACTGTACATTAAAGTCGTTTCATTTAGAATGAAAACATCAGCTCATCAATCTCGCTCAATTTCTCGGTTGATTGATTATTCAACGAATCAAATTTTTCAGCCAAGGCCCCAAATGACCGCAAAGATTTACTGTCGAAACACTTGGTGATTTATCACTATCTTTTCTATTTCATATTGTTATGTTTTGTCATGTCAATAAGTGTAAATTGAAATTCTTGTGTTGTCTAAAGTTGGCATTTAGCGTATCATGTAACAAGTTGGGTGTCTGTGAAATAAAAAGCTCGTTAATATTCATTTAATCTAACTTTTTAACTTCTTATTACTAGGGTTACCATGTTCCCTGATTTTTCAGGGAATTCCGTGATTTTGACCTTCCGCACTGATTTCCTGATTTTCATGAAAAATGCACTGATTCCCTGGTTTCCTACTGAATAGGCGATTTTTTATCATTATTATTATTAGGTATTTTTTTTTTTTGAGCGAGTGCGTGAAAAAAAGTGAGCATCATAGCGTTTTAGTCTAGATTAAAAAAATTGTATTCATTTTATATACCCCTAACTAAATCGAAAGAATGATCTAAGAAAAAAAGGCAAAAAAAAAACGCGATGAAATTCGATTAATTAGGGGGTGTAAACCCCCCACATATGCCACGGGACTGATTTTGACCGATATGGTAATCCTATTTATTATAGATAAAAACCTTCCTTATTTTGAAGTAAAGAAGTCATATGGAGTAAAGTCAGCCAGATGTTCGAAAATTATGATATTAGTTATATAAGCCTAGGTCAAGTTTTCGCTTATTTGTATATATTTAAGATACAAAGACACACTGGTATGCTTAAAACATGCTCATTTTCATTGAGATAACTAACACACAAGGTGCTTTTCAAAGTAAAATCTAGCGTCCCCTGGTGGCGCCATCTATTTGTCGACTGGTGCGTTAAAATTTGCTATCTTCCGATTGTCCAGTGAAAATTTCATGACATTTCATTGGTTGGAAGTGAAATTATTGCATTTAAATGCCAGTATGTTTGTGTTATCGGTGCGAAAATAAGATTCGAACAAAGAGCCAACATTAAATTTTGTTTTAAAATTGGTAAAACTTCTACCAAAACGTTTCAATTGATGAAACAAGTTTATGGCGATAATTGCCTATCCCGTAGCAGAGTGCACGAATGGTTTCAACGTTTTCAAAGTGGTTGTGAGGGCATAAATGACGATCAACATGTAGGCCAATCAAAATCCGTGATCACCGGAAATTCCATCGAAACGGTGCATTGAAATTCATGGAAATGGAATTGAACATCTGCAAAACATCGATTTATCGCATTTTGACTGAACATTTGGGCTTACGAAAGGTGTGTACACGGTTTGTTCCGCACAAATTGACTGACGACCGTTATGCAGACTTAGAGGTCATTCAATAGGCTTGCACCGGCATACTGGCGCCCAAACCGGCCAACGAGCTAAAACACTCATTCGACATGCTTTTGGACCATGCAAAAATCTGTATTGAAGCAGAAGGATATAATTTTGATTAAAATAAATTGATTTTGCCGAAATAACCATTGGTTCTATTGTTTTTTAAAGTCCTGTTTACTTTGGAAAGTTCCTTGTATTGGCCGATATATACGGTATAAAGTCACTTGCAAATTCGGAAATGCTTATATTAGGTATATGGAGTCTCAGGGAAGTATTGACTGGTATTGATATTTTTAATACAAATGTACACTTTTACCAAATGCGGATTTCTTCTGAATTTCAATTGTATATCTCATACATTGACTGATATTTTCGGAACAAAAGTCAAATATGGATATTGAAGTTGAGATTGAGAAAAATGTAACATACAAAATTTAGTCGATCTCCATCAATCGGGTCCCGAAATAGTTTTTATCTGGTCGCACTTTTAGTAGTTTTCAACAATATCCTAGTGGCAGTGAATTGGGTTATATTCTGGCTTCAACCATTTTTACATTGTCAGTAAGGGTGCTAAAACAATTTATCCTGAGTGGTAGCTTTAATGGTCTAGGAGATATGTACATTAAACTTATTAGATAGAGGGACCACGCCCAATTTTTCAAAATTTTTTAGCCCACAGTTGCCTGTAGCTACTGCGACCGGGAGTGGACGGGGTCTTCCCGGCCCTTCTGCAGCAAGGTATGGACATCCTTCTACCACACCTGCTGGGGCTGATGAGAGACAGCCTGGCGTTGTCATATATCCCTGAGCCATGGAGAATCGCTAAAGTAATTTTCATCCCCAAGATAGGGAGGAGAGACTATTCGCTGGCCAAATCGTTCCGGCCTATAAGTCTGACATCCTTCATGCTGAAGGGGATGGAAAAAGTAATAGACAACCATATCAGATCGGAAGCGCTGAAGAACGCACCCCTACATGCCGGACAACACGCGTACAGAGCGCCTTCCTTGATATTGAGGGTGCTTTTGATAATGCGTCTCACACTAGCGTGATCAAGGCACTCGAGAGAAGAAACGTCAACCCCCAGATACGCAGATGGATAGAAGCCCTTCTGCGCACTAGGGTTGCAGAAACAACGGTGGAGACAGAAGATTCGTCTTGCACCACGAGGCTGCCACAGGTGGAGTACTGTCCCTCTGCTTGGAGCCTGATAGTAGACGAACTACTCGAGTACTCAAGCAATGGAATCCGCTGTCAAGGGTACGCGGACGACATTGTCATAATGGCGAGAGGCAAATTTGAGAACACCCTCTGTGACATTGTTCAAAGGGACTTAAACTTGGCGAAAAGATGGTGCAGCACGGTAGGGCTAAACATTAATTCAGCAAAAACCACCGTTATCCCATTCACTAAGCGGAGATCTCTTCCGGGCCTGAGGTCCCTAACAATTGGAGGCACAGAGGTAGAAATGTCTAAGGAGGTCAAATACCTTGGCCTCACCTTAGACTCAATGCTGAAATGGAGCAGGCATTTGGACCTAACGCTGTCCAAAGCAACTAGAGCACTTATGATTTGCAGACGTCTGGCCGGCAGATCATGAGGATGCAAGCCAAGTATCATTAGATGGCTGTATGCCATGGTAGTAAGGCCCATAGTCACCTATGGATCGGTTGCCTGGGCCACCAAAGCAGCGCAGCCCTCTGTGATTCAGAAACTGTCAAAGCTGCAAAGACTTGCTTCGGGGGCGATGCGCACATGCCCCACGGTGGCACTGGAAGTCATACTAGAGCTTACACCGCTACATCAGGTGATCAAGCTAGCAGCAAAGTACACAATGCTACTAATGTCAGCAGAAGGCTGTGGAAGAGGAAAAATAATGTCCTCTAGACAGATGGACGCTCTAGCGGAAAGCACACCGCTAGCCCTCCTCCCAAGGGACGGCACAATGAAGAAAATAAATCTCAAGAAAAATTTCAAAGTAACTGTAGGCAGCAAGAAGGAATGGAATGATTCCACGCTGGAAAGGCTGTTGGCAGACAGTACTATTCAGTGGAACACTGATGGCTCGAAAACACCGGAGCTGTCCATACCTATGGGCTGCTTCCCAAGCATCTTCCAGGCTGAAGTTCTTGCCATCAGTCAATGCGCTGAAATCAACCTCAGCCGCAACCAGCGCATAGCTATTATCAGCGATAGTCAAGCGGCACTAAAGGCGATCTTATCATACGAGGCCAAATCGCTTTTAGTCGAAGAGTGCATAAGAAGGCTTAACCGAATGTCCTTGTGCAACCGGGTGCACCTAATTTGGGTACCAGGGCACAAGGGAGTATAAGGGAATGAGAAAGCCGACGAACTGGCCCGCACGGCGGCAGCGTCCAGGATGTTGGGACCAGAGCCGTACATGGCAGTAGGACCCCACACTCTTAAGAAGCTGCTGTGCACGGAGGAGAGAGAGCGGTACTGGCGGCAGGTGGCAAGCATGCGCCACGCCAAGCTGCTCCTAGGCGGGTATAACCTCTCCAGGTTTAAAGAATTAATTAACCTCCCCCGTGAGAAATTCCGTCTCCTCGTTGCAGTCTACACAGGGCACTGTAAGCTCAGGAAGCATCTGTCCAACTTGGGCATGGGCTCCTGTGCTAACTGCCGGTTCCGCGACCTGGAACAGGAGACACCAGCACACCCAATCCTAGATTGCACAGCAATCTGTGGAAAAAGGCTTAAGGCCCTGGATTCCATCTATATCAGCAGGGATCATATCACCTCACTAGCACTCGGTAAACTACTGGAACTGTTCAGGCTGCTGGTGCTCTGGGAGATCATGTGATATAGGAGAGGGCACAATAGACCCTAGGTCGCGGTGCAGAACCTCAATATTTTAATCTAATCTACTGCGATCTCCTGTGTCGAACTACTGTTCTTTACCTTAATATGGTGCTTAGTTATTGCACTTTATAAATTATAAAGTTTCGCTTAATGTTGTTTTGTGAGCGTGGAAGTGGTCCGATTACACCCATCTGTAATATCAACTATCTTACAATGCCGAGAAACATCTCCATTTTTAGTCAAGTTGCACAGAAGGACAACGGACGGAGAGACAAACAGTCACCCGGATTTGAACTCGTCTCTCCATTCTTATAATTTATACAATATATATATAAAACATGTTGCGAGATGCTAGATGATAATTTTGTAATTATCATAATGTAACTTGGTGACAAAAATTGATAATGGTGGTTCACTTACATACATATGTATGTATATAGTATATCCTATATAATGAACTTTACCTCTTTGAATTATGTTCAAAATATGTCTAACCCAGAAAAACCGTTGAAGCATCTCAGTCTGAGCGTTACCTAGGGTGTAAGGCAATTTTGTAGTAAAAATTTGGACATTTATTTAAACAGTTTCGCATAGCATAAAGTTTTTCAAATAACTTAATCCAATTTCGAGAGAATCGGTGTAGTTTTAAATATAACCGTTTTTATATACATATGTCAAGCTTTTGGCTTAAAAGTATTTGCTTTAGAAAAATAATGTCAGATTACAGTAAACTTCCTATCGTTTTAATTTCTTGGTCGCATGTTCCTTTTAGTGGCAATTTGTTTTTAACTAGTGTAGATATTTCTTCTAAATAAGATGACATCGAGTAATTGAAACAGGCCGAAGCAGGACAGGATCCTAATATTCCTTAAAATGTTGTCTTGTATATATGTATTATATATTTATGTTTATTTTTTTGGAAACATTAAAGTTTAGTTAATACATATCTATAATATTTTTTATGAATTCCTTCCCGTAGATTCTTGATGAATTAACTTATTTAAATTATGATTTTCTTTAAAGATGTCTACCGCATATGCATACATACTACGACTTAATAAGACACGCAACACAAGAGAATTCAAAAACTTCACTTTAGGTTTTTTTTATACATATATTTTATTGTAAAGAGCAGTATAAGCACAATAAATCTACGGAAGTCCAATTTGTAATATATTATCTTGCCTTGTTAGAGATTTGGTTCCTTTTCGGGTGTGTAAGTAGTGTTGTCCTCATTACCATCTGAGAGGTTGACCTAATATTGCCACACAAGATGATTTCTCAGGGGTATTTGCTGCATAGCTGGGCTTAGGAGCGTAGCTGGGCTTAGGAGCGTAGCTGGGCATAGCGTATTGTTCGGCAGGCTTTGGGGAAGGTCTATTGCCGACAAATAAAAAAATATATGTACTTTTTAAAATGAAAAATGGTTTATTTAGAACAAGAGTAATTAAATCAAATATTGGAACACAAGCTAAATCCGACTAAATTGGCAAATTTTTGATTTAATTTAATAGATTAATAGCGGTATCCAAGTGGAGGCAGTACGTACGATGGCACATATTGTGAATAAGCGGCCGCTGAACCGTATCCACCGCTGCTACTGGGGGCACTGCAAGCCACAGGCGATAAAGAGGGTTGGCAGCTGAAGATATAGTTTTTAGGGCATGGTGGTGCAGGGTAAGATGGTGCCGATGCTGGTGCAGGTGGAGCGTATGCTACAGCAGCTGGGGCTGGAGCCGCATAAGATGGTGCTGCAGCTGCTGGTGCCGAATAGGATGGTGCAGGTGCTGGGGCAGAGTAGGATGGCGCAGGAGCTGCTGGGGCAGAATATGATGGTGCAGAACTTCCATATGACGGCGCTGGAGCAGGTGCTGAGTACGATGGAGCAGAGCCACCATATGATGGAGCCGGTGCGGGTGCTGGCGCTGAGTATGATGGTGCAGAACTACCATATGATGGTGCAGCTGCTGGTGCCGAGTATGAAGGAGCAGAGCTGCCATATGAGGGTGCTGGTGCTGGAGCCGGCGCAGAGTACGATGATGATGAAGAACCACCATATGAAGGCGCTGGCGCAGGAGCTGGGGCCGAGTAGGATGGTGAAGAGCCACCACCATATCCACCGCCGTATGATGAAGATACCATAGCTTGCTTGGAGTTATCAGTTATGGCGCTTTCTACGCCGATAATGGCGATAGCTGCGAAAAAAACGACGTTGACGAAATAATTCATGTTTTACTCAGTGATTGGCTTGTTCCACAGTGTACAAGAGATCCGCTAAACTGCTGAAGATTTGAAAATACGGCACTGCTTTTATACGAAGCGAAAATTTAATTCGTTTGCAATTGCAACACTTTGGCTTTGGCCGAGCTACAAACATACACCGTACCAAATTGAAAACTGTTAACGCAGCTGATGAAACAAAATAGAGCAAAAGGTAAAGAGGGAAGAACTACGTTCGCAAAGTATAGCTCAACAAGCGTTGTTTCGGAGTATTTTGTGGAAGTTGGATTTTGTATAGCCAGCAAATTGAACTTATCGAAAGTGTTGTATGGCGACAATGAACTGAATTTCATAATTATTCGGCTAACAACAACATTTGCAGCTAGAATTTATTTTTATAGATTTAATAAAAAACAATAATTTCAAGTAATTAAGTCATTGACCTCGTTTTGAGCTTCTTTATTTACACGAATTCTTATATACCTTCGTATATACATACATTTATGTTATATATACATAAGTGTATATAATGATATAGGTAATACTTTTTACAAAAAATTTAAGTATTTTATAGCAAATTTTTCTGTTTATTTGTAATTCCTGGTAACTATTATTTTAATGTTCAAAAAATAGGCGGCGGTCGCGAAATATTGTCAATAATAACCTTACATCTTGATTTGGAGACAAAAATATACAATTTGCATTACCGTTATTCGTAAATAATTTTTATCTTCAAAAGCGCAACATCACATAGCAAATTCGTACCATATGCATGTATAACTATGTGAAAGAGGAAGAAGTCACTTTATATCATAATATTAAATTTCACGGATTTGGGTTTTGAATAATATCGCATTTTAAGAAAATAGTAATTTCCGACCTGCCTTCAGAAATATTCGAACTTCTTTTCACTGAAGTGTCGCACAATGGTGTACATATATTTCAAGTCTAAGTGAATAATAATTAGAAAAACGAACATTTTAAATTAACTTCTTTCATTTCTTTCTATCAAACACGTCTTTACATAACTTAACTAATAATTTTCATATCAGACTTCAAATATAAATTCCCAATGGAATCAAGGTTAGTAACACCCGTAAATTTTTAATTTTAAAATATAGTTCTTAAATAATGATGGCTCAAAAGGACACAATTTGTGTTTTGAATGGTTTGTCAAAGGTAGAAATCAAAATATACCAGTGTCGAACCCTATTATAAAGAAAAACGCAAAAACTGGGAGTCAATTATGAGTGCAAACTTTTTCGACATTAAATGGATGGTTGGAAAAATGGCGGAACGAAATAATGTGACGTTCAAAAGCGTATGTGAAGAATCCCGACGATGTGCATCAATTTAAACAAAAGCTGCCAGAAGACATATTTAACGCAAATGAAACTGGACTTTTTTTCCGTGCTTTGCCAAATAAGGCTCTTGTTTGAAGAACGAAAAATGCGTTGGAAGTAAATTATTGAAAGAAAGATTAATAGTGCTATTGTGTGCCAATATGGCTCGAGATAAAGAAAACCCGTTAGTGATCGGAAAAGTAGCATGCCCATTATGTGTGAGTGACTGCTAACGTTTGATAAAAAAATGGGCTCTCACAAGAGAACATAAAGTTGATCTTTTTACCTGCTAATACAACATCCGTTTACCATGCCCTTGATGAGGGCATTATACAGAATTTCAAATGTCACCACAGATGCAACTTTCAAACACATTTGACATTTTGGAGACATTGTCATTGACGAAAATGTTACGAATTATCTGATAAAGAAACTGAAGACCTGAAGGAAGTATGCGCCCATGATGCGGGTCAAATTAAATCATACACTGAAGCACTAAATCAACTTCGCGGCATTAAAAAATTTGTTAGTGACGACGTCACTGCATTTCAGTACGCCAAAAATTTGGAAAGTCGTCTTGAAAACTGCTTTATAAAACAGAAAGAAAGAAAGTTGGGCGAACTACGATAAAGGAATTTTTAAAAACTCAAACATAAATAAATATGTACAATTTATTATAAGTATGAAACAGCTCACAATATAAGTGGACACGCCCATAAACGGACAAAAATTATACAACCGTCAATATCCGGTTATGGGAGGTTGACTGTACATATTTCACTTTGTTGAATAAACTTTGCTGAAAATTATTAAAATAGTTTGAAAAATATTTAGAAGAACTCTCTCGGAATGAGCTTATTATTTGGAACCCATTGAAGTTCTGGGAAATCAGAGGAATAAATTCAAAGTTAGAGAAATAGAAGTTATAAACTTTTTGAAAGTAGGTAAGAATATATACATAGCACTAAAGCTATTTATTCTCTCACTGCTCTCTCTAGAATGGCTAGAATTAATACATATTTGACAAGAGAACATCACGAATGGCTTGGAATATTGCCTAACTACAATTACATCCGAATATATTATTCAGATCGAACCACTGTGGTATATACAGTAGCTGCTATACATACTGACCGATCAAAACAAAGTCTTTGTATGGAAACCCGCTTTATTTGACAAATTCTTCACATCGGACTATAACAAAAAGCTGTTATGAAAACAGACCCATCAAAACAATGTCCTGGTATGGAAACCTGTTTTATTTGACAATATACATATCTTCCTGAAATGTGGCACTGATTATGACCGAAAGTAAGGATTATTTTGCTTAGGTCGCACCACTATGTCATATAACTGTTATTAAAACAGACCGATCAAAATCAAGCTCTTATATGAAAAACTTTTATATTTGTGGAGGGTATTATAGCTTTAGTGTAACCGAAGTTAACGTTTATTATTGTTTTAAATTAGAGTTTGCATATTTTTATAAAAAGAAAAACATATGTTGTTTAAATATTCCGGCGAACTTTTATACGTATTTTGCTTACTCGTATTATTGTGATTTTTTGCTTCCGCTTTAATATATGTAAATGCTTACAATGAAACTCGATAAGCTTAAACATATATCCATATGTATGTTGTAAGTTTGGATGTATTTAATTATGAAGGCCAACTATGAAGAAATGCAATCGAAGACTTCTTCATGACTACAACAAAATGATACGCGGGTGTGCACGTATGTCGGTTAGTAACTAGAATAAAATGAAGTCCAATGACCTAATTTTAAGTATTGATGTACATTTTAGTTTTTTTACTAGTAACATTGGGCATAAAATTTGTAATAGATTGAATATCTTTCACTATGTGCTTCAAGATGAAACAGAAGGTTAATGAGGTTGTATAGTACTTTAATAATAGTACGACCATATTTTCCTTCCTATAGCAAGCAAACGCTGAAAAGTCTTTGGTGAGATCGCATAACAAACAAAACATCCGTGTCTAACCTTAACTGGAATACTTTTGATATTGCATTCAATGTTTTGAAGTAAACTGACTTTAGTAGCCTTCCGCAAAGCTAAACCCCATTTTGGTATGTAAAGCAAATATTCCGTAAACTCTCGCAACTATTTCGTAGAATAGCTTCAGTGAGTTTCAGTTCCTCTTATCGCAATATTTCCTATTAATCAAAGTAATTTCTTACCAGCAATTGTCTTGTTTAAATTCTTCATTTTATATAAATGGCGGGGAGAGGTCAGTCCAGAACGTCTGTGGTTGTCAACATACAAAACTCTTTACTGTTGTCTCCACTCGATAGATCCTTTGAGAGTTTTAATATTCTGCGAACAGTAATCACCACTTTCTTTTCTTGTTCCTTTCTTCACGCCACTTCTGTCATGAGATTTATTTAGCACTTTCATTTGTTCCGATCCACAACTAAATAAAACGGCAATAATAGGGGTTTAAAAAATACTTGTTTTGTTTGAAATGTTATAGAAACTATTGAAACGAATACAAGAACAAGAATGGCTAACTTCGGATGTAACCGAAAATTGTACATATACTCTCTCAACTTGCAAGGATCAAAGACTGAAAAACACCTCTAAATATTGGCAAAACTTTATATTCTACTACGAAAAGTATGCTTTTAAGGCAATAGTACACTGTTATTTAAAAACAATTTTTCTGGATAGCGTTAAGACTCTTATATACATATATGGTTCAATAGGCCACTACAAAAGTAAACCGATAGGGACAGCAGACGTCGCCATATTTTTTCCCGCTCTTTTGACATTTCCCTTCAGTAAGGTTTGCCATTTTATCATGAAAATGAGATATACGATCCAACTACTAGTCGAAATTATTCAAATTTACTACGGAAATTCGAAGTCAGTGGCCTCAACTTTAAGAGCGGGTTTTCAATAAGAGCGCTACAAAAGCTTTTTTTAAATAAAAAAAACAGGTTTGGGACACAATAAAATTTTTTATTCCTGAGAAAGTACATTCGTACATACTCTAAGAGTCACCATTGCACCCCGAAAAATTTAAGGACGGATCACACCCACTTTAAAAAAATTCTATCCTTACTGCAATACTGTATACCAAATTGCAGTTCGTGTCATAATTTTGTGCTTTGTTATGGTGCATTAAAATTTTTCGTATAATGCCATTTTGTGGGCATGGCGGTAGTTCGATTACACCAATCTGCATTACTGGCCGCCTTTGGGTTCCTGGGCACATATAAGTTGTAGCAAGTTTCATCAAGATAATTAAATTTTTACTCAATTTATCGTTTGCACAGGCTCACGAACATACAGTCACTTGGATTTCAACTAGCCTCGTTACCCTGATCATTTATATATAACAGGTTTGAAAAGATCCCTAGCTGTCTCGAGTTACGTCAACAGAACTAAAATACTCTGTTGCAACATGTTGCGGGAGTGTAATAAAGTCTTCTATTTTGGGTGCGAAAATAATTAAATTTGGGAATCTGAAACTGTTATCAAAGGGTGGATTTACTTACCAAACACTTTTTAAACCAAATAAAATGGCAATTTTAAAAATAATCGATTTTTGGACGTTTATTTCGTTTCAGTTAAAGTTCAGATTAGCAACTACAGGTTGAGAACTCGCTTATTGTAGGAAACGACAGTATAAATTAAAACTAAAAAATTTTGTGTAAATATAAATGCAATACACGGGATAAGACCTAGACCTGAGTGGGAGGAGAACAGTAACTAAATATACCTTCAAGTTTACATACTCGTATGTATATGTACGTCTAGACTATATAGATTACAGTTAAGTATGTGCACATTCATTTCATATACTAATTATGCACTTAAGAATTATGAGCTTACGAGCTAAGCTGTCATCACTTAACAACTTTCACACTTACATCAAACGCTTAAACACGGACCCCTACTTAAGTACTCACATACCTACTATACATATATACACAGGTATATACTACTTAAAATTAAGTGTTTGGTGAACGCTGACCATCGTCGAGGTCAACGAGTGTGATATATTCAATATTTTTTCTAAGTTTGTTTGTTTAAAGCTTAATACACTACAACTTGCGGGACGAACAATTATACTTACTGTTTCCTGAAACTCATATTTGGCACTTCTGAGTTACCATTCGTTTATTATACATTTTTTTTCTCTTTTCATTAATAAATTTCTACGAATTTCGTTAAAATTTTAAAGCAATAAAACTTAAGTATAAAAACATTCTGTCTTATCTCTTATCATCTACTTTTTACACACACGAATACTTATATATATGATATACATATGCGCCTATGTATATGTAACGGATGTTTTTAGACGTGTGGTTCAATGAGGAAATACATTTCTCGGAGTTGACAATTTTAGACAGATGTTATTCGATTTATAAATATGATAATGGACTGACTTACTTCGGAACAACGTTTGCAAATCGTGCAAATGTATTACCAAATTAATGATTCTGTTCACGCGACGCAAAAAAAATTTGAGCTATGACGCAAACTTTTGGTTGAATGGAATCACAAGTGTCGCATTTTGAGAATTAATAATCCACAAGCTATTTTTGAGACACCGATAAATCGTCAAAAAGTCACTCTATGGCCAGAGGCAATAATTGATCCATAGTTCTTCAGATATAAAACAAACCATAATATTTCAATTAATGGGGAATAGCTGTTTAATTACCTGGACCTTTGGTTCCAACAAGACGAGATTTCACACCGCTGGATTATTTTTTGTGTGGGTTATGTGAAGTCATTTGATAGGCAGATTAGTTCGAGACGATTGAAGTCCAGTGGGGACATATGGGCTCATTTCTCGAATTGATTAAAAAAATAAAAATAAGAGCTAAAATTGATTATGAGTAAAGAATAAATGGAATAAGGCCCATAGAAATTTTCAGAAGTAACTTTAAACGATACTTTAGGATTAATAGTTGACCAACCTAAACCTGACCTTGGAAACACAAACAACGGTAATAGCGCCATAAGTTTTTTTCTTACCCCTCAGAAAAGCCTGTTGAAATAGCCTCAATAAATTTAAATTGAACAAATTAAGTACCTATACTATTAATTGTAGTGTCTGATCTCAATAACAAGAAATTTAGACACTAGCACATAAAACAACAGCCCTTTTATTTAGGTCATATCCATCGTAAAATATTCCCCCGACTTTGTATAAATATTTCATACACGGACTAGAAATTATCGAAAAAGCTCTTTTGCATATTGGCCAACAAGGAGGAAACAAAAAATCTATAAAAAATATGGAGAATTTCATTGAAGAAAGTGTAAATCAAAGCATCATATTCTGAATTGTCTTTTGTTAATTTCAAGAATGCGAAAATTGCCAACAAAAAGAACATTTAAAATTTACCAAATCAGTCTGTTGACTCAATCATATGTGATGAATGATGAATTAAGGGCAGTGATACTAATGAATATGATGATGATGGTGTTACTGAAGTTCAAAAGTATCCTAGTGACAGATAAAGATGGCAACAATATTGATAAATATTAAATAAAATTATTTTGGTATAATTTATATTGAAAATAAAAAAATTAAAAATCATCGAAGTAAAGCTTTCATACGACCTGCTTCAAAAGGTGGTCGGAAATTTGGCCTCTCGGCAGGAATTTCTTCGAGCCAGCCGCGGCGGTCACTTGCCTGAAATCATATTTAAAATATAATGGCAAACACGTATACAAGTATTTTCAATAAAATTAAATTCTTGGCCATAACGTTATAGAAAATTATAAGCGTTTTATTTATTTTTGGAAACCACATGTCTAAAAATACCCCTTATATATTGACCTGTTTCAATATACATATATGTAGGTGCATATATGTGTACATACATATGTAAGAATATACCTACTTTTCAATTAATTATCTGTCTTTGGGTTCTTATGGTCGTAATGTGTTCATATAACGAACTCTTCACTTCTATTTATGTACAACAACACCAATTTTTACATTATGTAGTCTACCTATTCCAGTTTACCTCGAAATCTTAGACATATCTTGTGATTTGCGTGTGGAACTCAGAAAGGCATATTTGCAATTGGCTAAATGAGGGACGTTCAGTCGGTAATACTGCCCAGCAGTAGGCCATAATGGTGAATCTATGAAAAACAAAAAGAAAAATTCGCAATTAATTTACACTTGTGTGACACTAAACATTAAAAATAACTTTTGAAAAATAATGAGAAATAAATATTTCAAAATATATCCTTCACTTACAATTCATCTGGACAGTTATAGGGTTGTGCCAGACGGTAGCCATCCTTCAAGTAATGCTCCATTTCATATGGGTCGATCTCGGCGTAAGGTAGTTTACCTAGTGTGCACATCTCCCACATTAGAACACCGAAGGACCACACATCGCTACCCTCGTTGTAGTGCTTCTTTTGTATAGTCTCAAGTGACATCCATTTAATGGGCCGATTTTCACCATCGCCTAAGCAATTATAATCACCTGAGAATAGATCACGACTCAATGAACTATCGGTGAGTTTGACGCGCAGTTGGTCATCGATACTAATGAAGGAGAGAAAACGAAAGAAATTTGTTTGTTTCCATTATTATGATAAATATTGTCTACTATACTACTGGTCTGCCTAACAGGACCAGAAAAAAATTTAATGTTATGTTTGTTTTACTGCTCTGATCTTACATATGAATATACCGGTGCACTGCAATAAATGCTTAATGGGGTGAATATTGCAATATTGCAATGTATATTAAGTAGATTTCAGATAGAAGCTCCAAACTCGAAAATATAATGGTTTATGTTTATTATACGTTTGTCGTTTCTAACTAATAAAATAAACACAACGTTTTAGAAATGTTGAAACTTTTCAGTCCAGACTAAATGAACTATTTCAATTTCATATGTAGTTCTGACCTAACCTGTATATGGTGTGTTGGAAAAATACATCAAAACTTCATAGAAATCTTTATCGTATTTTCATACTTCTAACGATTACAAAAGTGTATACGTAAAGATAATAATGGGTTGTCAAAAAAGTCTTGTGGTATTTTTATTGAATCAATTCGTGTGGCACCCATACATCGAGCTTCTTAGTGACTCCAAGCTTCTTCAAATGGTTTATAACGGTTTGATGACTACTATGCCGGTCTCTTTCGACCAATTCAGCGATTTTATCGCAATTTTCGACGACAGGCCTTCCGGAGCGTGGCGCATCTTCGACCACCTCTACAGCAGAACGAAAACGTTGAAACCGTCGTTGTGTGGTGGAAATGGAAACTGTATCGGGTCCATAAACTGCACAAATTTTATTGGCGCCTTGAGATACATTTTTGCCTTTATCGTAGTAGTACTGTAAAAAATGCCGTATTTTCTCTTTATTTTGCTCCATGTTTGCGCTTTCAGCTCCAACTAGCGAAAATACCGCAAGACTTTTTTGACAACCAATATACATATATGACAATAATCTTCTCATTAAAATTTAAGCAACTACTTACACACAGTTCCTGGCCGCAACATCCTTATGGATTACACCGTGATTATGTAAGTGTTCCATGGCCATTGCCAGTTGCGAGGACATCAGCACTGTCTGGATGGTGGTAACGCTTCTCGCATATGCCGGTTCTTGTAAGAACAGCTTCAAATTTCGTGTATTGTTGGCCGCTGGATAGAGCAAAAATGGTGTGGTAAAATCCTCGATTGTAACGCCTAAGACGGAGAGTACGTTGGGATGTGCCGCATCGTATAGCATCATACCTTCTTGAAGCAAAAGCGACACTTGGATTTGACTGGCATGTTGAGCTACAGTTTTCACCAGTACCTCTTGGCTGTCATTGTAAGTACCCTTATAGATGCGGCCATATGTGCCCTCTTGCACCAAACTTGATAATCGAACACGACACTTTTGTACAGTCAATTCACTCAGACGACGATTGAACTCCTCCGGTTCCTGTTCGTACTCTCGGAAAGGTCGTGTGAGTGTTGCATAAGTGGGCGTGATGACAGAGGGACACACATAGATGGAATTGTGAGCTGTCGATGATATTGTAGGTAAGCGCTGAAAGCTCGATGTTTTTATCAGATGTACCCCGTGATTTTGCCGCTTCGTTGGTCCCTTAGCGCAGTAAGCAATTACAATTAGTGTAACGACCAGTATCAGTGCCAGTATACCGCCAATTATGAGTGTGGTTACTCCGCTGGTGGGTGGCGCAAGTGTCTCCTTTAGCATGGGATCAAAATCGTGCAAAATAGTGCCTGGGCCGCTTAAACGACCACCGCCTAACAAATTTTCATCCATCATATGCTGTTCATCACTACTGGTTGCATGTGGACTTATGTCGTCCTCACCGAACTTTATCCCCTCGTTTTCGTGCACTACATGACCACCAGTAACATCTTCCAAAATACCCTCTATCGGTTGGTTAATATGTTTGTTCAAATTGCCAACACCACTACCGATATTCGTATGGCGTCCCTCTTCCTGCGGGCCTGCAAGACAAATTTTTTTTCGTTTGAACATCAAATCTGTTATGTTATTCGTCTTTCGGTCCAGTATTATTTCGATGGCGATGGTGACCTCAACTTCGGCGTCTCGTGTGCCAGAGCATTTCAAACTGACAGCGAAAGTTTGTGGCTCCAGCGGAATTTCGCCGATGCGTGAAATATTCAACATTGGCCGTGGCAGTACGAATGGCTCTGATGTAATAATGTTGACACTGTATGGGAGAGGATGATGGGCTAGACTCTGCCACGTAAAGGAGATCTCGTTGACGTTCGCCGGCACAGGAACGGCAAAATTAAGCGCATAATCGTTGACCTGACCATCGCGCACATAATACAACTCAGCCGAGACACCTGCAAGAGAAGAGATAACGTTCACTATTAAAATGCTCGGAAATTTCGAATCAAGCTCGAAGCTGAGCGCAAAGTAGAAGTATGCGTACGAATATAAGAAACAGTATGTGGGGAAGAGGATTTGGCATGCAACAAAAACTTAGCGACACTGCAAACTGAAAAGAGAATGAGACGATGGGTGTGCTTTATTTTAGTGGGCTATGTTGATGGCACTGACAGCCCAATTAAGAGGTCGGCGATTAACAAAAAAATGTCAGATTGGTTGAAGCAGTGGCAATGGCGACGTAATTATGTGTTTACAACGAGACCAGAAATTTACATATTCCATATCGTGGTTTGAAATAGGTTCTGGCTCATAATTTGATCATGGTGAGGTTTGTAATTATAGAAAGCTTATGCAAATGTATATACTCGTAACACATATTTCTGTAGACCGCACAGTGTATCGTTTAATACAAGCTAGGGGGACAAAACTATTTTAGTTTGAAATTTAATTATTTTGGTCGTGTTGATTAATTATCTTAAGTTTCATTTCAATAAACATTTTTTTTTAGATTTACGTATAGAAAACAAAAAATTGTGTAAAAACTATATTTAATTATTTTTTTAAATATCAGAACATACAATAACAGTTATTTGAACGTAGAGAAAATTAAAATAACAGTAATAGGTGTTTTCGTAGAAAATCCCTTACTAATCGTCGCGTTTTTCATTGGTTGAAATGCACTTAGAATCCACATAATAAGCTAATGCCTCATCACTTGTCAATTGCCTGCCTTCGCATATAGTATTACCAGACTTCTTTTTTCCGTAGATTTCAAACTTTCTCTAATCGAAGTAGCTATATTTCTATTACCCTCTAAGCGATTTGCTACTTCAGCGGTTCTACGGTCGATAGTACTTCGCGATTCTAGTAAGTTTTCAACCCTTCGTTTTTTCATTTTAAAAGACGACTCTTAAAAATTTGTTTGGTCTACCTTGAAGTCCATTGCTTCCAGTTGATGAGATAGGACAGGGATGTTCCATTTGTAGGTGAAATTGTAAATCTGCTCCTTCTAACCAACTGTGATTTTTGTTTAAAAAACGTTCAATCATCACATTTGCAAAATTTTGACGAAACACTGGAAATTTTTTACTTTATATCCTTCTGTGTATCAGGCGTTACATCTGTAGCATTAAATTTTGTCAAAACATAATCAACTAACCGAGAACTCTATTTTACATTTTCGCCATTATTCAAATAACTCCATTTTTTTAAATAGAATAAACTCGATCTGGAATAAAAATAATTAAAAATTATTGGGAAATATGGGGTACTCGGTCAAAGGTCATTGTATAGCTTAAGGTTGCCGTTATACAATATTCAAAAAAAAAGTTGCATACGTTAAAAACTTGAAAATAAAAAGAACGCAAACATTTTTATATGAGTTTTCAAAACCCCGTACAACGTATTAGCTAAACGCAAAGCAAGTATTAAATTGCATAAAATATACATACATTCCATCTAAATTAAAGTCCATTTCATCAACCGCCGTGTTTTCTTCTGCAAACCTTGTTAAATCACTATTTATGTCGTATTTATAATTTAAATTGAAAACATAAAAATAATAACACCGTATCACTTCGATTAAACTTGTTGTAGTTAACCGTATTAGAATAATTTTCGCAATTCTTACTTAAAATTGTGACATATCAAGGGTTGTTTTAATTAGAGTACTATCAATTATTTGTTTGTTAACATTGACTTTTGTCTGCCTACTATGATCCAGGCGAATCACTGTGCACCGGGGCAGTAGTCGTCAGTAAAACAGTGATAACACCGTCACCAAATGTCCACCATGTATCATCAAAGTGTTGTGTGCCTGTTAAAATCTTATTAGACGTCTAATTCTAGCCAATTCGTCCTGTTCAATTAACTGAATGATACTTTTGAATTTTGCGCCAGACGAAATAATTAGATAATACTCGTACAATAAATAAAGTCTAGATCGAATTTGTTAAACAGCATTCAAATACAAGAATGATAATACCATACATAAATAGAACTGTACGCTATCGATTGCCGACGGTTACGAAGATCTACTAGAACTTTATATAGTACATAATTCATACATTTCATGGACTTCTTAATTTTATTTCATACTAAATTTAAATAAAATATCTAAATCGATCAAATTTATTGTTGCATGATTACATGGCTTTACGCAATGTCTAATCGTTTTTAACATTTTGCGGCATTTTAAATCAACGTGCATTGTATAAAAGCGCAGTTGCCACAGATTAGCGACACGTATGACATTATGGTGTGAGCAAAGCCACCGCCACCTCCGTTTGTCAATATATTGTTAACTCGATTTCAATTTGAGAAAATCCGCTACTAACTGACCAACGACAATAACCGTTGTTCCTGTGTGAGGTTATCAAGTCAAAGGCCGGTGTTATGTGCGGTGCTGTGGTCTTTGTGGCTCACATAAAACATACCCAACGGCGGCCTTAACACCAGAAGCCACATTTTCTAAGCTCGTAACAACACTTCACACATCGATGTCCACAATATTCTTTTCTATCGATCACCGTGGTGTGTGTGTAGATCCACTGTGTTATCCAGCATGAATATTGGCGTTCGTGGTGAATGCAATTTGTTGGCGACATTTTCAAACTCACATATGTATATGCACGCACATAAATACAAAATGTCTGTTGGTTAGTGTGGCTATGTCCGCACATTATTATTCCAACACTATTGCTTGAGTTTTGGTTTTCGTTTTTCTCTTGTTTCGTCGTTTGATTATACGTGTTAACATTGCATTGGAATCCTTTGTTGGCTACCCAACAACTGATAATTACATGACCGCATGGTCCCTTGTAACGACAATAGCATCATCAACGACAGCTGGTCGCCAAAAGCTTTGAAACGACCTCGAATTGATATGCTTGTGTTGTAAAAAAAATGTATGTGTATGTGTTTTTTATTATCCGATCACACAAGTGTGCGTATATGTACGTATGTGGCTAGAAATGTTAGTTAACAACCAGCAAGGATCTCATTCATGGCAAAATACGTCAATGCTTTCACATGATTGTTAACGTCAACATATCTTTGAAGATTTATATTTAAAAGAATTTTTAAAAAGAATGTAGTAAATTTTGGCCTTATTTTCGAATCCTAGGTCTCTAAGACGTCCTAAATATTTTGAACGATTTTGTAGTATATTTTAAACCTAACGATTGTTCGTAAATATATTATAATCTTCAAATTGGTGTAACCGATACGTCCAATCTCTAGTTGGCTTAATGAATAACTTGAAAATTTTGAAATATTGCTGAAAAGTTTTATCTGCATTCACTGGTATTTATATTGGTAGTATTCTAAAAATTGTAGACGTTTTTAAACCAGTCCATCAGAGTTTTTAACACGCTTAACACTTGACTGTGCTCAATCGCATATAGTAGTACTTAGTTAGCCCATAAAAACTTCTGGCGTATTATTGACTACATTTTCAATGTTGTTGATTTTTCTACGTATTAAATCTAAAACTTCCATGATTGGTGTCAAATAGTCTGTGCATTGGTTAGGGGCTTATTATTCACTACATGGTTGATGATTTTACGAAAGTTAGTTGACTACATATGTATGTATATACTCTTTCGTGGTGATATATTATTAAATAAAAAAAACCGATAGCTTTGATTGTTTAGTTTGTATGACAGCTACATATATGATACAGTCGTCCGATCTAAAAAATATGTTCAGATATTGTAACATTGCTTCAGGCAGTAATATTACCGAAATCGCTATTTTGTTTAATAAACATATTTAGCTCACATGACCATAATTTTGATCTTTCAGTTTGCATGGCAGCTATATGTTATAATAATGACAAATAAGCAGCTCCTTGGAAAGAAAACTGAGAGTATAATTCGCGTATATGCGGATAAACGGACACCCTGCTTGGCTAAATCGGCATCATTTGTATATGTACATAAATGTATACATATATTTTAGAGGGTTTCCTTCTGGGAGTTACAAACTTCGTGGCAAACTTAACCTGCCTGTTCAGGATATAGCAATAGCCTAAAAATTAAGCACCCTCCACCCTTACACACATCAATTTTCGACAAATACAGGGCTACCTACCTATAAGCTGCTAATGAAGTGATGTTTGAGTAATTATTGAATTTCGAAAAATTTCTACTGTCAACTTGAATTAGAGAGTAAAAATTAAAAAAAAAATAAAAGGTAGTGAACGCAAAGTTAGAATATTAATTTAGACGTGAGTAGTGATAGAGACACTTCAAAGCAAACAAATTATATTTGCATATTTGAAATTACGGTACGTGAGAGTGCGCAATAACCGTTAAGTAATTGAAATCTTTATTTGTGCGATACGATTAATGTCACAGTTGTAATGAAATCAAATCGAATGTATTTCATGTTCGCATCTCGCTTCCTTTGTTTTCACTGCACTTGTTACCTGTGACAACTAGCTCACATTATTCGCTACAAGGCAGGCTGTTGCAAAGCTATAGGCAACAGCCCCTATGTTGTGCCACGAAATTCTTGTTAATATATTGGGAAAATTACGAAACTAAAATATATCACATAAAATAAGCAATGGTTGAAGCAGGAATAAAAACTTGCAGATCTGACTCCCTCTGCATATTTCCATTGTTTTTACTGATAATAGGCCCAAACGCTCCGCCGCCTACGATACGCCTTTATGGCCGAATTCGCCCAATCAAGCATCGTAGCTTGCAAACGGTCGCTTGTGCAAATCACCGTTAATGCGTGTACACATTGCACAGATTCATATGGACAAATACCAGTGAGTTTGGGGCCTCCGCTGCTTTTGGGCGCTGAAGTGAAAAAAGCCGCCTCGAAAGAAAGAATAACATTTTCGCAATCGCTGCCAATTTCGCATTATTGCAAATGCGGCTATTCCTACCAGCAAAAACAAGTAAAGTAACAATAATAGCAGCAATAATGGCTAACCAACCGACAGAGAAACAGCAACAATAGCAATAACAATAACATTCGAAACCACTGCTACATTGATTCCTAAGCTGCGCATTCAGCATTTTTACGTCTTTGGCATTTCGCTTTTCCATTTTCATACTACTTTCCGCCTTCTTAAATATTAAAACCGCAAACTTTTTGATAAGAATAAGAAATTTAAATTCAAAGAAATAGAATGTTGACCTTATTTTTCAGAATTTGCATATTTATGCGAAGCGCGTTATTTACTAGGATACCATAACATTGTTTTACTTTGCGATCAATTTATTGGATTTATATGTTTAAAACGTAGTGAATTATTTTTCGCTAAATCTCTCTGTACCCATCAATACTAAATTGAAAAGAGTAAAAAATATTTATGATATCACATCATTATAAATTAATGAGATCTTTAGACGAGCTTCACCCATTTGAATCTAAATATATCGGAGAGTGTACTATTGCATATATGTATGTATTACTCAAGGAAGAAGCCCGTAGTCAGACCACACAGAATGGGATACATACCGACAGTTGGGGGAAGCGAGACGCATTTGCAGACAAAACAATAGAGTGGCCGAAATGCCTGAGTATGATCGAAAATTCTAGGAAAAAAGCGGCGACTAACAGAAGGTTTTGAAACCAGAGTATACTCTTGTAGAACCCCCAGAGCTGATATAGTAACCGATGCTCAGAGCATACTAAAATTATGGAGGAAACACTACTCTAGTGAATGGCAGTGAAAGCATAACACCAGGAGTTGTCGAACCCGATTTCCCAATCGAAGACGCTAGGGTAGACGTTCTATAGCCCGACCATGAATAAGTTCGAATGGTAATTACCCATCTGAAGAACAATAAAGCAGCAGGGGCCGATGAATTGCCGGTCGAACTATTCAAATACGGCGGCGAAGAACAGATAAAAAGGAGGAAGCATCAGCTTCTTTGTAAAATATGGCCTATGTCGCTATGTCTTAATTTGGTATCCCCGCAAATTTAATAGGGCTGTGTAAACTAACGTGTGAATTCTTCAATCTGCTGCTGGAGATAATAATTAGAGCTGCACAACTTCATCGAGCAGGTGCAATCAGGTAAGAGTGTACAACTGTTGGCATATGCCGATGATATTGATATCACTGGCCTCGACATCCGCGCCGCTAGTTCTGCTTCCTCCAGAATGGATAAGGAAGCGATGAAAATGAGTCTGATGGTGAACGAGAGCAAGACAAAATATCTCCTGTCAACAAATAAACTCCCGACTGGGCTCCCACGTCACAATTGACAGTTATGATTTCGAAGTCGTAGATACTTTCATCTGTTGGAACACCAACAACAATGTCAGCCTCAACACCCAACGCAGAATAACTCTTGCCAACAGGTGCTACTTCGGATTGAGTAGGCAATGCAGAAGTAGAAAGAAAGGTTCTGCGGAAGATTATGGTCCTTTGCGCAATGAGCTGCACGAGTTATGTGACGACATTGACATAGTGTAACGAATTAAGAGACAGCTACTGCGATGGCTAGGTCATGCCATCTGTATGATCGAAAACACTCCAGCTCTGAAAGTATTCGACGCAGTACCTGTGGGGGAAAGCATAGAACAGGAGGACCTCCACTCCGTTGGAAAGACCAGATGGAGAAGGACCTGGCTTCGCTTGGATTTCCACTTGGGTGAGGGGCGGAATCGGACTGTTGGCTGGATATGTTGAAACTACTGTAAGTGCGATAACTCAATTTCTCAATTTTGAGACATTAAATTTTACACTTTAGATGGTAAAACCCGGTAACAAGCGCGCGTATCACTACACACTCCTAAAGATAATATATTTTTACTTAAAATCCTTCATAAAAGGATTTAGATCAAAATTTGTGCGCAAAATTACCCCGAAATTTGTACTTTATCCTGCAAAATCCATATGATTCTTTCACTTTTCATACAAAATACATGTAAGATATATTATTGACATTCAAAGATAATCCTTCTCTGATAACAATGTGCTCTGGTATCAGAAAATAATACAATCGAGTCAATATTTTCCTCGTCTCCAAATATTTAATATCAAGATTTTCGTTCTTCCTGTTGACTTTTACGGTCTATCTATATGAATAATACTTAGGCTTAATGCCAAAAAGAGTAAAATCGGGTCAATAGTATCCCTAGCCACTATATACTCAATATAAGAACTTCAAACTTATACCGAATATATCAATCAAAATGTAATCCTTGGGAACCGTACAGTATACGTTTTACTATATTTTAGTGTCAAAAATCAGTGAAATCGGTCTACAAATTACCCTTACTCTCACATACTTGCTGCAATGATTTTGTTATTGTTGAAGGTTTTATACCGAATATGTTGATAAGTGTTCGAGTTGCCTTCAAAAACTTGTCTTCTTGAGTATACTTCAGCAATGAAAACCACACTTTGCGGTAAAATCACATGCCTTGAGACCCGACGGACATTCTTCTCACGTTCTTATGACACATTACAAAAATGAGCAACCACGCCTACTTCTCAAATAGCACAACATTAAATTCCACTTGATTCGTTCACTTTCCAGTACATAAATCAAGATACAATTGATATAACGGGATTAAACTTTGCACAGATAATTCCCTTAAAGTATGCCACGTTTTGACTGGATATGTGGACTCCAGTATATATAGTTGACTTTTGACCACGTCCTGAAGGAATTTATCGGACTTTGATTCTTGCAAGAGTATAAAAGGTTGCGTTCCACCCAAACTTAGGTCTTTCTTACTTATTTTTACTATATAATTTTGTCAGTACCTTCAAATATGCCTGGTAAATTGTGAGTGTATAAAATGCACGGTTGCACCCGAACTAAGCCCTTCCGTACTTGTTATATCTATAATCATGTTGGAATTATGTGCCTTACATTAAAATTATTCAACGAATCGAACATCCCTAATGCGCCACTATTTATAGTTGTTTAATTTAGTTTTGCCACAACGTGACGCAACCATTACAACCAGGCAGCAAACATATTGCTCGTTTGTTTGGTAATAAGAGCATTCGCAACAACAACAAAAACAATGTCGTAGCAATACGAGTTAAGCAATTTCGAAACTGCTTTATTGAAAATTGTATGACTTTCGTCACTGGTATCTGCATATACATATGTAACTGAGCAATCGCAACCGGCAACAATATTGAAAACAGGAGACACTTTCGTACTGTTGTAAGACATTATATTCGCATGCTGATGGTGTGATAGCAAACAAATGGTCCTTTGATCCTTCCTTGCGCATCCAGTATTTGACAGGCAGAAACATCAATCACAAATACGACGCAAGTGCACAAATTTGCTGAGCATAGCAAAGTACAAATCAAATAAAGCAAATTGAATATGTGCAAGAAGCCAAACAACAGGAGGTTTGTAGTGCGCAAGAGGTGGACAAATGCTGCTATGGTGTACGTGAAGCAAGATGGTGGATTGGAGACGATGATGTATCTACGAATTTCGGCGAGTTCGATAGCTAAGTCAATAGTCAGGACGACTCGACGAATGTCCTTCGACATGCTGTCAACGGCTTAGCGGGGTTACGTCAGTATGCGCTTGTGTTCGTGTTTGTGCGCATTCATCAACAAGCGTATGTCAATTTGTATGAGATGAAAATCAAAATATCTTGATAAAGGAATTATATCTTGTTCGAGCTGGATTATCTGTCTATATACATATTTATCTTTATGTATATTCGTATACATATGTATGTACATTCATAAAGTGTGCAACGATGTCATTGCTAGCAATCGAATGATTTAACTTCGCAAGCGACGAAGCGAAAGCGCCAAAGTGCCTACTGCTGCAGGAAGTACCCCACCATCACCAGTTATAACAACAGCAACAATGACAGCGGTGGCACACCGTTTGCCTTACGAAAATAAAATTAAGTTTTATTTGAAACATTTCTACAATGAGTAAACCTTTTGATATCTTATTTTTTTCTATTGTTCCTCTATTATTGCAGTTGACATCCGTTGACTGCTGATTTCTTATTTTATTGCAATTGTTCGGCCCAGCCATTTATTCTCTTTTCGATTATATTATTTTATTGCATTTTATTTACTTTACTCCTTTTCGATTTCTATGTCTCGATTTCGATGAACATTCCGTTTTGAAAAGGTATACATTTACATATGTTTGTACTCACGTTTAGTTAAGTACTTGTACTATGTTCAGTTTGATGTGTGCATTTGTACGTATCGGAGTAGCGTGTTCATCAGTTGTTGTGTCTGCGCATTTCAATCGCTTCTTCACAAATACGATTTATTAAATTTCACTAATATTTATTCATTATAAATTATATTTGAACTTTTAGTTTTGAAATTGTTGATTTTATACTTTACCTATTAACAGCATTTCAATTGTTACCGACAGGGTCTAAATTGTAGGTATATTTTAAATTATTTTGCAGTTTCATAGAAGGTACCGCACAAACTCATAATCGACGTCTTTTGCGTATCCGAAATTAGTGAAAAATTTGTTTTACCATCCACCGCATTCTCTGAAACTGACCTAGCCGATTTTTTACAGTCCTCAGAACTCAAAAACATGCTTGGCGGGACTGAGAACTATCTTCAAAGTAAAGGCAGTGCATACCACAAAAATATTAAAGAAAAGTTTGAAGATTGGTATTATCCGGATATGAAATTAAGGAGGCAACAATTAAGTTATGAATAAAATGTCTTTTTTTAACATACGAATATTTTAACCGATATCAGACATATACCGTGCTGTTTTATGTTCAGTATAACAAATCTATGTATGGGTATTTATAATTATGCATACAAAATTTGATAAACCACCTCGCAGCTTTTTTGTGGAAGTAATGAACTATCTTTAAAGAAACGGAAAAGGAAATTTGTCCTGTCAGCTCATAAATGGCATCTGCGTGAGCACGAAAAATGCTAATAACGAGGAGAAATAAATATGGAATTGCAGCAACAGTAACATAACGGTAATTCAATAAAACGCTCTCACTCAGGACTTTCCTGTCTGCACAGCACTTTATATGCGTTCGGCATTTGCACGTAAATAAATGTTAGGCAACAGCAAAATGAATAATGACATCCAATTATGAATAAATTTTCAGCATCAGGTAAAACAGAAACAAAACATAGCACATACATATTTACATACATATACATTACACATACGTATGTACGAACGCAGACACACTCAAACCACAAACAATCAATTGCCGATGTGTGCTGATGAGAACCAAGAAATGTCGTTAAAGACTTGATGCGCTTAAAGACAGCAACCACCAGCCGCCTAACAGATACGCCGCAGATGTCAATTGAAGTGCTGATGCGGAAAAGTGAAGATAAAAAATTAACCTCTGCATTGGCATCCGCAACGACAGCATCAGTCATACGGTAAGAGGGAGGAGTTTTCGGGGAAGACATGTCGGTAAGTGACAGTGAAGCATCGAAAGTTACTGAATCGGCTGGTAGACCTGAGAAACTGTGGAAGACAAATCAGTGCAGGTGCGACAAATGCCTGAAATGTCAGACATTGTTGGATGCCTGAATGTCAGCACTCAACACCAAATTAAGTGACGTTGCTGCATGTGCTAGTGCTTGGTTCGTAGTCGTTTGTGGGCTGTAACTCTGCCAAGAGAACATGCTGCTTTTGCTGCTCGCTTGCTTTCATATTGCCAGCATGTTTGTGGTGGCCGGCAACGTCAGACACGGAAAAAATTAAAAAAAAAAATGCAAAAATAAAAAGTCCATGGTATCAATGTATGCTGCATGATGGCAATGAGCGCGTCAGTGCGTTAAGACGGCTCTAATGCTCTTGTCTATGACTAGTAGCGCGCTGCCGATGCAGCACAGCAAAATTGATGACACCCATAAACGTTGAGGCAATAGGGCAAATAGTGGCAGGATGATGAGTCGACACTGCGCCAATGTTAAATCATAATGTTGAAGGTATAGAATCCATGTTGCTCAACTAAAGTGCTGCCAGTTGCCTATGCAACTACCCGACTACCGTTTCTTTCCCCACGTACTAAGCGTTGAGCAATGCATAGCGCGTTGTATCGACATCATAATAAATGAAGCACTGGAAAATAAACGAATTGCATTGACAAGAGATAGGATAGGATACAGACAAAGATAAAATTGCGGAAAATAAACCCTTAATAGTAATAGTAAGCACATAGGTTGTGAAAGCAAAGTGGGGTTAAGCGCAAATATTTACGGCCGGAAAGTAATGCTGTAAAATATAGTGTTCACAAGTAGGAAGAAATATTAATTGTCATACGTAGGGAGCTGATGGTCCTACTATTATTATGGCAATTAACACTATTACTAACTATATATTTTTTTACCAATTATTGTGTCAAGGAAGGCACTTAATTTGCTTTCACCAAATTTCAATAGATTACTTACTTATTTAGTTTTGTTCACCTAACGGCTATATGTATCACCCAAATTTTGAAAAAGTGAGAGTGGCACCTCCTTCTTAGTTGAATACACATACCAGGGCAGCCGTGGTCAAAATTGGACGACGGGTGTGGCACCGCCCACTTTTAGGTGAAAACACATATTTTTGTTTATTTAATTATTACAATAACGAGATTAAACTTTAGCGGATGCCACCTTATGGCTAAAAATTGTCCAAATCCAACAGAAACTGTTTAAGCCAATGGGTACCGAATATTTAGACCCCTATACCTATAGTTGTCTTTTTTTAATATTGGACAAAGTGTCAGATTTATAATTAAATTTTAGAAATAATCTCATCCTGATAGTAGTATGTCTGTGTGTTACAAATGGGTGAATCGGGTCAATACTTCTCTTAGCCCCTATAATACCTAATAGTTATAACTATTTTCGAACTTCTTGCGGACTTTCTCAGAGTTAGGCATATTTAAAAGAAGGGCATGGCTTAACAACTTAAAACGCTTTGAAAAGCATTTCAACGACTTAAAAATATCACCTAAGAACTGACAGCTAGTAAAGATAAAACTTTGCATACGAGATAATGCGGAATTTGAATGATTGTTTTGACTCAATTCACTCCATAATGTTGACCATCTACTACTGTAGTTTGAGTGCATCTATAGAAAGTTGTTTAACTATGTTGTAAGATAGAAAAGTCACTGTAAATTAAAGCAAACTCTTGTGAGTGTAAAGCAGCCCTTTCTCTAATTTAAATAAAGATGTTTCTAATAAAAATATTACGATTTGCAACTACACAGAAATAAATATGCTTTTCATATACACATAAACTTTGTATTTATTTAGATGAGTGTACGTGTATAATATTTATCCGAATTATTGCAGTTGTGAAGTTTTTTCCAAAAGGAAGAAAACAAGTCTGTCTTCCAATACAATTCAATTCTTGTTTACAAAATATGAAAAAAGAGAGATACAAAGGAAATAGCGAAAGAAAGCTACTTATTATGTTGAAACAAAGACAAAATAAATCAAAAACCGAATTCTTCATTTGAGAATATATTTTACTTTCCCAACTCTGTTATTTGTAACAAAAACAACAATGCATTTCAGATATAATAATTTGGTATTAAGAAAGAAGCAGCAGACAAAGCCAGAAGAAAATACAGAAATAATTAACTGCATTCTAAAAACTTACGAACAAAAAAAGTGACAAAATTAAAATTGTCAGAGAGAGGAACTTCCTAACAAAATAAAAATTCCGAGAGTTGTCATATATACTTGTACACAAAGTAAACACACGCGGCCATATGCAGACACGTACCCCCGTTAATTAACAGCGAAAATGTTCATAATATAATTTAACAACAAGTAAGACAAATTCTTGGCTCCAAGAAAGTGTTATGCGGAAGAACCCCGACAGCACCAACAAAACAAACATTTTCACACCCTGGGCAATGACATTGTGACATAAGCACACTAACAGCAATAGGAACAGTTAAAGAAAAAAAAAACAATAACAACAGCAAAAAGTTTACTGTAATTAAAAACTTTCAATGTGTTGAAAGAAAAATTTATATATTTATAAATAAACGAAAGGGTGACGCTAAGAAAATGCCGCCGCCGCCGCCGAGTTCTGCAGTTGACGTGTCAAATGAGTAGTGTTACCCATTGGCAGCGAACCCTACTCGGTTGCTCAAATGAGTTTACGTAATCAGGTCAACAATGTACTTACAAAGTGTGATTTCCTTTATTATTGAGACAAAGTGCACACCTCGGCATACATATGTACATACACACTATCCAAAACAAGACTTAAGGATGTGATTTTAATTCATGCGGAGGTCAGATAAAGACCTCGTTAACTTTTAAATACAGGTAACTGTTGTTGAGTAGAAATCATAAAGTAAATTAATTTATATAATCCATTTTATTCCATTATGTATTTCTAATAATTTTTATGCGTAGCTATGTTATACAAAAACAAAACACATCACGGAATGGTTCTATTTCGGCCATAAAGGGAATTTCATTGAAATTGGCTAAAACATCAACAATTCATTTTCATCATAGCAATAATCTACCCTGGTGGTCAGCAAGCTTACACATTCAAATAGTGTGCAGACTATTTTCTACAACTTTTGTGTTAACCAAGAACACAATTATTTATGATATTACTTGTATTTAAAAAAAAAGTATTAATAAAAAATATAAATAATTGCATTTTTAATTATGAACAATTAAATACCCACTTACCTAAGAGATTGTATATCTATTCAAATGTTCTACGAAAAAATCTTAATTCTCACTCAATATTAAAGCGCATATAAAATCGTTGTTATTTGCCTAAAACATACATATATCCGTACATTTTTCGCGCACATCTTGTTACAGAAATGAAAAGATACCCAACTCATCGCTCATTGGAAGTGAGACTGCTAAACGTGAAAAACTTCTGCACTCTGCTAACTGTCAAAGTTCAGGAGGTTTTGACCTTTAGCAATTGGAAATGAGGGATGGATTAAAATCTTACCAAAAAAATATGTAAACGGAGGGACTTGTTGCCTCTTTCAAAACCAGTAATAAAAAATGCAAAACAATGAAAGTTAAAGAAATACGTGAAATTTAAATATGTATACTCGATGAAATATTTTGTAATGTGATGCATCCTAGTATTAATTTTCAATGGGAAATGATTAAAAACATTTATTAATTGAGGGTCAACAACAAGGCTTTAAGGCCTTTATTAAGTATTAAAAGTCAAAAAGTTAGTTCTTGTAATATGCCACAAAGAGATTTCAATAGTTTCTTCATACATTATATTAAATGACCACTATACAGTAATTTTAATCGTAATAAATGTTGGGTGTTTTATTTTAAATGCCCTAAAATTATTATTTTGTCCGTTATAGCTATAGTGGAAAAAGTTATATTGAACATCCCTTTATCCCTGTCTTGCGCGCTACGTAGTCAGAAAGCAACTGAAAGGATGACATGATAAAAAGCTCTTTGATTCGAGAGAGAGCTGTCAGTTTGTTTATAACATTTGTCAATCATGCCACTGCCGGAAGGAAATGGATTCTTCTTTACTGGCACAGACACCGCTTACGCGATTATAGCCGAGTTAACAACAGCGCGCCAGTCGTCTCTTATTTTTGCAACGGTGCGCCAATTGGAGATTCAAAGCAAAGCCAGGTCCTTCTCCACCTGGTATTTTCAACGGAGTGGAGGTTTTCCTCTGCCTCTGCTTTCTCCAGCGGGTTTTGCGTCGAATACTTTCAGAACTGGAGTGCTTTCGTCCATACGTACGACATGACTTAGCCAGCGCAGCCACAGAACCTTTCTCTCGAAAACTCCTAAGGCCTACTCCTCAGATATTGTCCATGCCCCTGCACCATATAGCAGGATGGGAATAATGAGTGACATATAGAGTTTGATTTTGGTTCGTCGAGAGATGACTTTACTTCTCAATTGCCTACTCAGTCCAAAGTAGCACCTGCTGGCATGAGTCATCCTGCGATGGATTGTTGGATTTCGAGGCTGACATTGCTGTTAATGCTGGTTCCAAGATAGACAAAATGGAAGATGGAGTCATGTGTGGAAGTTCAAGGAAGTGAGGAAACTTCTGTGATTGCCATTCACTTGGAACTGGCCAGAAACGATTCTTTTGCATATGACTCAAGCAGCTCACGACTTCCGATCTTTGACCAAGTTTCCTCCGGGTAGCTAAAGAACATCCGTTTGAAGGCGAGCTAAAGTGCGACGGCGAAATATCCCCTCTACAGGGTTGTGCGCTGGGTTTGGGACCCGCCGTTAAAAACACTACCGATAAAAAATAAAAAACAGCCTCGGAAGAAAATGGATTAGATTTTTAAAAATAATTCTTAGGCATTTTACACATCGGCATTATGTTTAAGACTTCGTTAGAAGCTCCCATATAATTATAAATTAACAAATGCGACTGCAATAGAAAACATTTACGATCTCTTAAACAACATGAGTTGAGTACAGAAATATATATTAGATTAAAAATATGCTGCTTGCTTCCTTATTAGCTCATCGCTCAATTGAAATAATATAAAAAACTTATTTGTCCTTTGATGAAGCTCTAGCAAAATGTCGGGGACGATTGCAATCAGCGAATTTTTTCACTCATTATTGTCAATTACCACGCAATCAACGAACACATAATCCTTTATACTCTCTCCACCCTTCCTATTATCTTCGTACTTTGGCGTCACTAAGACTGTCAATCGCTGTTTTCACCACCACCAAATCTTCCTACTTGGCATTAACTCGCACTATTACTCTTCGCAACCGCGTCTTAAGTTTTCATTTTACGGTTTCAATGCAATCATTTCTCTTTTGTCATTCGTCTGTGTTTCAATCTTAACATGACTGCTTGAAATAAGCCTATAAAAATTTACGATAAATGACGCGCACAGCCATAGAATCACAATTACCCAACCAATGACTTTTCCGTCACTCCTCACTCCCCAGCCCCACGTCTCATCCACTGAAGCTTAAAAGTATCAAGCAACGCTCCCAATGGTCTGTGCCGTCTGAATGTGTGCACATAAGCATGTGCCTCTGATTTTTTGAAAGTATTGCGTTAGTTATTGCAAGGGACAATGCACTAAATTGCCAAAATGGATTGAGAGTTCTTTGTAAAAAGTAGCAGGCAATGCGGAGTGCTCTTAAAGCATTATAGATCTTATACATGAATTATCCTCTTATATGTATCGTATGCTGTTATGTAACACGCCATGCGCCTATGTGGCGCCACTGTAATAGTATTGGTTATCGTAGAGCGCGAGCGCTTGTGAGTTTTGGCGAATGGATTGCTTGGAAAAGGAGTAAAAAAATAGGCTCAACGCCGGAAACTATGCCACAAAATTGACGATATCAGCGCGAAAATATGCTTTTTCGGATTTAAGTGCATGTTTATATACGAATGTGTACAGTTGTACAAGTATGCTTACATGATACATGTCAATATGTACATACGTGTATTGTTAGATGTATAGTTCTATGTGCTTCAATTCTGATTTCACAATTTTTTGATTATTCAGCCGCAGGCATCCAAATAAATTTACACTCTTGCTTTGACGCTTTTATTACACTCTTCAAGTTATAAAATGCGCATACAGGAATATTAATATACATGTAACTACAAATTCAGGGATTTGTTCATATTTTAGTTCATTTTTTCCGTTAAAAAAGTAAAAAAGTGTACTGAAGTTAGATTCACGTAACGTAGAATGTAGATACGGATGTTGTCTTATTTTTCATTATATTCATTACTCACATTTTCTTTAGCAAATTCTAATGTAATTCAAAAACAGCGAATGTTTTTTTTCGCTTAGTTATCTGAAAATTTGGTTGATAGACACCTCTAAGAAAGGTTCTCCAAGAATGAGCTCTTAGTTGTAACGGGAAGGTCCTCCGCCTAACGGTTCTCTTATTATCAGACAGAAAGATTTATACCTCGCTTCCAACTTCTTGAGAAATATCTCGTTTTGTGGATTTTTTTGGTAAATTAAATTCTCTTCAAGAAATCTCTATAACGATTTTTTGCAAACCCAACTGTTTAAAGTTTGATTATATTAAAAAATGTTTCATATAAATTTAATAACTCTATAAAACAAATCATAATCTTATTGAAAATTTTCTGCTCTACAAAATAGATCTAATTGTTTTTTCGATTAAGTGAAGCGTTAACGAGATATTCATCGTCAAAAATCAACGAAAAAAATATTTAAAACAAAAATCGGAACAAATAAAAAATAAGTGACCATTTACGTAGGTCAGTAAGTTTCCTAAAAAAACAAAGGAGTTTTCCGATTTATAATAATTTTTTTTCATTGAGTTGTAAAGTTCATAAGAAAAAATTGTTTTTTCTTCAAAATAATCAAACTTTAATCGTTAATGTCTTTTAAACGGTTAAGTTTACGAACAAAATTCACAAAAGGAAATATTTTTTCAAGTAGTTGGAAGCGAGAGACATCCTATATATCCTATATAATGTAAGAATACTTTGAAACAATCATGACTTCCATTTCCGCATCCGTCTACAATTCGACTCTTCCCTTTCGTTTGATGAAACATAGCTATTTTAAAGGATTAAGGAATGTCGAAGCTTTTTTAGGGGGTCAATAGGGTAATCTCTTTTCAAAAAACAATTTTTTTTTGCATTTTCTGTTCCCTTGTACCCTTAGAATTAATGTAAAAACCCACTTTGCCATTGGAAGATTTCGAAAAAATCCCAAAAATAATAATACCGCTCGACGTTCGGAGCGCTCAGAGTGCACACCTACTTACCTACCTGCCTACCTACTGCTTAGTTTTTTTAATGTTCACAAAACGCCTGGCTATCATCCCTATTAGATTCATAATTTTTTATAATTTATTGACAATGTTATGACAAAATTTATGTAAAATTATTTTTATGTCTATGTGGGGTAACAGGTTTTTACCATCCAATAATTTGCAATTGCAATATATTACTGCTTATATTTTTATGGACATATTATGCTTGTTTGCAATTCTTTTTCATTTCACCACATATATTTGTGCCATTGAACATTTTGACACTACACCTACGCCAAAAAACTTAGCTATATATAATTTAAAACGTCTATCACAACCTACAAAGCACCGAACAAAGGCAGTTCTACATTTTGCTTCGCATCCATGAATTTATTCTCATATATGTGTGGTAAACACATAGTATGTATGAATAAGCATATGTGAGTCCTTGTCTACTTGTGCACCTACTGTTTTGAGAAACAAAAACTTGCAGAAAAGGATTCGCCTCCAGTTTAAGGCAGCAATTTTTTTGTTGTCTTTGCTTTTTTAGTTAAGCATACCCTTCTGTGCTGGTGTCGCCTATTTATGTTTTCTTGACTTGCTTTGCCTTGCATTATTTTGCCATAAATTTTTGTATGCGAATTGAATTCACAAATCTATTCACAGTCGGTCGTTTATTCTTTCAACGACCGCAAGTACTAGCATTGGGTAGCCTTCTCGCTTGCGTGTCGACCGCCTCATGGCTGCCAATTCATCTTTGTTGTTTGCTACCCACTGCCAATGACCGGCGGGCCGACTGACTGGTGGGGCTCGCACAACCCATAAATCCCAAAATGTCTTTTGACACATGAATATGTGAAGCATTAATACTGCCAGACGACATTATTTTATTATCATTGCAAATGGGTGGACATTGGAGTCAATGTTGCACGACAGTGTTTTCGGCATTAAAGATAGCAACACATTTGCTGCGTTTTAGCCCTAAAAATAAAATATATTATGTATGTATATGCGTAAATGTGTATGTATTAAGTCAGAACTGCATAACCATACATATACTCGTAAGTGTGGCAGCAGGAAATTTTCAGTTAGCCGATGAGCTGAGAATGAGTTGAATCTGGAGTTAGTAGCTTTAACTTCCGCTGCCCAAAAAATCATAAAAAGAAGAATTATTTAACAGAAACGTAACTTGGAAAGCCACTGCGTTCGAATATTTTTCAAGTTTTTTCATTCGTTTCTTCTTCTAGCTGCTGTCGTATGTTTGCGAGAAAAGTGTTTCCTCAACTTGTTGTTGTAATTTTTGTTAGTTTTATGACTTTACTTGTTATACGCCAGAATCAATGGTATTTTTCTTTAAGACTATTAATTTTGGTAATACTTTTGTCGTTGTTTGGATGCGGTCTGTTCCTTGCGTCGTAACTATGTTGGCAGAATTTTAATATTATGCAGATAATATATGTATATTGCTCAGCCTACCTAATCAACCCCTTCATTAAAAAATTATACTTTAAACGGAATCAGATCATTGCCACGCCACAAAATAGCATAAATCTAAAAATAGCTAAGCTCATAACTGAGCTCCACATGCTTATAATACTTTATAACGAATGGTGTTAGGACGTGGGATCTGTGGTTTCAAACATTTTGAAAAAAATAGTCCATTTAACATGTTTAATGTCGTAAATCACTAGAGCTATATCAGGCTGCCGGCAACTCAATTAACGAAGGGAAATTAATGAGCCATAAACCAATAGTGGAGGAGTATTAAAGTTTCCTTAAAGGGAAACGATGAGAACTTCCCGTCAAAACTAATAGGCAAAGCGAGTTCAGAAAAGAAATCGCTCCTACAATGAAACGATAGGAACTCTGCCCGAAAAACCTAACAAAGGGAGAATAGAGCAGCACAATTCTGCAGCAGCAAAGGCACTTAAATGATGTGACCACACAAAGCTGCAATAGGCGTCAACTTTTCCTCACCGAGCACAGTGAAGATTGACGTCAGATTGTTGAATCTAGTTTTAGGCAATATACTCGACAATCCAAGCTATTAGGGGCTACAGGGTCATCAAGTGCACGGAGCATATTCCTTGAATTTCATGCCATTAAAGGCTTCAAATTGAAGTTTATACCCGCCAAAGATATCCCAAATAGACCTCGTATTTGTGCTCGTGACATTTGATTACTTGGCGAAAAACTCTTGAGATATATCAAGCTACAAAATTACTATATCGGGCTTAGATGACTGGCAGCTGATCAAGGATGTGAACCATTAACGAGGAGTTGAAAGGGGCTCTATCGTAGGCTGATAATATCAGCTTCAGTATCCGCAAGGCCAGATTAAAGAACTTTCAAAGGGACAAAGCGGCTAATGAATGACACGGATGAGTTCGATGACAACAAGCAGTTGCTAATGGAGGTGGGGCTAAAAGAAAATGTGTAAGAAATCTGTAAATCTGAAGCCCTAAAAGGTGCTATAACTGACAACACTCTTAAAAGAGCATTGGGCCAAATACGACGCGATAAAAGGGTTAAATAACTGAAACTAAACATCTATAATAAGCAAAATGCAGAAAGATATAAACACATACCTTTGTCTTAACTACAGCTTGGTGTCCTCATACATGATCCGCGACAGGGACGTGCCACCTGTATCACTAGTTATACTAACAGAGAAAAACAGAAGAGGGGATCTTTTAATAGGGTGTAACGCCAAAGTTAAACACTGGGGAAGCGCCAGCCCAAACACCAGGAATAAGAAACCATTTGTAATATATGGACTTTATCCCTATAACCTTTCCCACCTTGCCACTCTGCACGAAATAATACACGTAATTGGAAAGTCACAACATCACAAACAATACAGAATATCTTCCTTTCTTCAAACAGAAGAAGTTTTAACAATACGCAAAAATGAAATCAGAGAGCTAGATTGCACGGGTTAACCCAAAATTTTACTATAACTTTAAAGCAGTAAATTTCCATGTTTTAGGTCGTAATTAGACGAAAAAAATGTATGCCATGAAAAAGTTTGCTTTTTTATTTAGGAAACCGCTTTAACGATATTTTTTAAAATATGTGGTTTTAATTTTTAATTGAAAATGAAATCACTTAAAGAAACATTTTTATTATTTTTAAGAAGATTTACTATCAAAAGAACTTACAAAAAAGTAAAAAAAATTTTAAAGTGCACACTTTTAATTTTGGTTTTATGTTAGTGGGTACTATCTCTTAATAAACCCCAAATATGGTATTATTACTAAAACTATTATTAGCAAACTTTATACGGAAAAAAGGTATTTTCTTATCGTTTTTATTCATAATTAATCAGAAAATCATAAATTAAACTTTAGGACAAAGAACGAAAATTTTTTTCGTAGAGTCGTGTTATAGAAATCTTTTGAAAGTGCCTCAAATTGGCGCATGCAGCGCATACCAAGCCTCTCCAAAGAATTAAGAAATTCCACTGGATAATTCACGGTGTCGTCTTCATTGTCAAGATGATCGATCGATTTGTTGTACCGCAAGTCTCCCGGAATTTGACTTTGAATCTCCAGTTTAAGTCAGTAATGTAGGTATTTGTGGCAGCTAACATTGCGCATGCACTTAAGGAATCGTACTTACGATAATTTGGCCAATATTCGTATAAACATTCGTGATGAGTCCATCTTTCGTGAATTGATAAGCGGCATATGGAATTGATATCAAACCACCGGAAGTATCAACCGGTATTGACTCATTTCCAATTCTTAGCGTATACGATGTAAAATGTCTTCGGCAATGTAATTTTTGATCGTATCCCATAATTGACGCGGATTTGAAGGCTGATCATCTCGAAAAGTGTGCGAACTTCAGTGGCATTCGAAGTAGCTATCGCATCGTCCATCGTTTGATTCCAGTGATTGTCATGTTCCAGCAATTGTAATTGCGACATGATACTCAAAAACTTGCACATACCGTTCCATTCAATATCAACCAAAAATAGAAGCAATCGTCGTTTTTCGGGGGGATTGCGTAAATTCGTTCTAAATCATTAGTTGAGAACACACCCGGATGTCCATCTACTGGTTGGCCTTGCTTTCTGCGTAACTATTTCTTCGACGATGCATTCTATGCATAATATCGAGACATTTCCAAATAGAGCAAGTTCTCGCAAACGGTTCACTGACGAAAAACTCGTAAATATTAATTTTGTTGGTGGCGGTGTTTCCACTGGATATACTGTATTCTCTGGGTAGAAATAGAATCTTTGGTCATTCTCCAAATTAACTGCGAGATGCACAACAGTCGGAAAACGTTCATGAATTGCAAAAGTAAATATCTTACAAAACGCTTCATTACAGTTCACGTATCGACCGAATCGTTCAAGACCAATAACCGCCATGTTGCTTCTGTTGGTGACGTATTTACAAACGTATTTTATCGATTACAACAAACTGCAATACGCAACATTGACATGACTTTTGAATGTGAATTAGACAACAGTGGCGAATATGGTACGATCCATGTGTTGTCAACTTCGATGTATTGTTCGATATTCACGGTGAGCGACGCCGGTACGGTGCATATCTATCATTTCTAGTTTGTGTTTCCGAAAGCAAAGCACGTGGATAGTATTTCGTGCATTTATTGTCAGACATATAAACCGAAGTGGGATTGCGATGTCCGCAATTTCCATGAACCATATTGGTTTTCATCACTTCGTATAATACTGGATCTTTCTCTACATCAGGAATTTCCGCAGAAATGAGTTCATCAATTTGATCTGGTGTAATAACCATCCACCACCCAAGAAGAAGTGCGGTAAACCTCTCTTTTGCCATTCAACAGAGTATATCTAGCATCTAACAGCAGCACATATACGTTTCTTGGAGATAAAGTCCATGAAACATCTTAACTGTTATTTGAAAAGTCGTGCTGTGACAACGTTACGATCGCTTGCTGATTGACCGTGATCTATAATTCCGCACGTATGTCATCGCATCTTGGGAGTACTTCTTGCCTTGCCTTGCCTTGGGCTGCCATACGTTGATGGCGAAAAGAACGCCGACCGATATTACGGCGACCTCTTAGTGGCTTCGTAACAAATCTCAATCTGCAATTGATCACTTTGTGTGAAACATACATAAAGTTTTCACTAAATAATTTTCAAATATTTTTCATTTGAATAGCCAGCGACCGAAACGATTCAAATAATTTAAAAATCAAAATATTGAAAAACAAAACAAACAAAAATTGAAAAAAAATTTGTATGAAAAAAGGTTACTTTTCTGAATTGTCCAATTGTACTTTTCTCACGAAAAGCATACGATTTCCCTAATCCGCAGAGAACAACCTCTGAAAATTTCATCAAGATTGGTGCAGCCGTTCTCTTAGCGTTACTAACCATTCATTCGTTTGTATAGGAAAAAGAAAAGGGCTGTTTTTAGGGGTTTTCCGGCAATTATTCGAAATTTTCTTGTCGTAAAAAACATCCTTGAACCTCAACGAACAAATTGGTCCAGGTGTTGTTGAGTTATGCGCTTAACAACACATTTTGCGATTAATTTTTACATACATACATATACTTAAGAAGAAGATAATAGACTTCGACCACGGTCTATATTATGCACCAAATTTAATAGATATTGGTCGGTTAGTTTCTTTGATATCGGATTTCACCTCAAGGTGGTCCGTGCTGCATCCTTTGTCCAATTTTGATATCCTCTCTTCCACAGCACCCGTCATGCCAGAAAACATACGTATGTACCAAATTACATCAAGAAATTAAATATAAGGCTATCAAAACAATTATACTCTTTAGCAACATATTACGAGAGCATAAAAATGGATTCTGGCTGAAGTCCTTTCTGATATCCGACCTCTTTTAATAATGAACTTTCCCATTCTCCATTTTTCTTGCTTATTTTTCTAGCAATTTTCGCAAATGCCTTCAAACAATAATTCCCACTTTGTCAATTTTTTTTCGTAAATACATATTTTCATTCTTCATAGCTTTCCTTTTTCAAAGCTATTCGTGCATCAATTTACAAATAGGAAAAGTGTGCAAACATACATACACATACATTTGTGAACTCGTTAAGTACAAGCATTTTCACTCGAATTTCCAAGAGATTAATTCAATAAATTGAATTTTTATTTGCTCTCAACCATTTGGCTATTAAAAGTTTTGTTATACTTTTTGTGTGCTCCTTGAAACTGTACTTTAAATTCTTGTGACGAGTATTCCGACCGCTCGCCACGAACACCATACTAAGCGGACCAATACAAGTAGAGCTATTGTTATTATTTTCTAGATTAATGTGCTTACTTATGCCTTCCCAGCCTCTATCTCCCCGCATTGATCAGGTGGCGTCCTGCCTTCTAACAGTTACACAGCTATTGCTGCCACTTAGATTATGTTATTTTAGCTGTCACAAACTTTTACTTAAAATAATCATTTTGGAAACTTTTATAATTTGTAAAATAAATATTTACTTTTATTTAGGTATTTCATCGTTCTGCAATAACAGCTACAACAATGCCTTGCCCGCTGGTTTTTCAGTTGGTCGGTTCTTAACCATATTGGAAGCTATAGTGGCGGTGGTGATGCCGATGGCAAAAATCAACAGCTTACCCTGGCAAACAAACCAAAAACCAATCCAAAATGCAAGCGAAAGCTAACCAAACCAATGCATAGCAAACCTGAGCATAGAAAAAGATTAACACTTTCAACAACAAAAGTTTCCGCACTAAGTAATCAAATTTAATGCTGAAATAGCTCCGCAAATGAATGAGCGTATTGGGACTGCTGTAGAAGCAGAAAGCTTCTACTAGAACTCACTTGTCGCTCCTGTCAACAATAAAGACACCTGATTGTCCACCCAGTCACGACTGCCCCACTCGACTCTGCTCACTCCCTCTATGCACTTTAGTTGCCACACTTTTCCGAACGAATTTCGATTAAGGCAAAGGTACTTAAAGAGGATAGGTATTTTTCAACTACGCTCACTACAGAGTAGCCACCCACGCTTCTCTCTCATTTTAATGCCATTGCTGGTGTTATTCTCCCTGGCATATTTGGCTTTCTTTTTACATCTCCAGCTGACAGTCAAATTTATTTGTTTATTTTCAGCTTTTAGCGTTTTTTTTTTTGCATTAGCAAACTAAATCAAACTTTCCAAAAACTGTTAGCCTATTTTAATTTTTACGAGAAAGCAATTTCGAAATTGAAATGAAGTGTGCAAATATCTCGAACTCGTCTCCTACCATAAGTGAAAACATTTTAAGTGGTGATGCGTTTTGAGATAGATGGATATGTGTATCCATTTATTTATTTATTGACAAAAGTATTTCTTTTCTATACTCTTGCAACCAGTTGCTATAGAGTATTTTAGTTTTGTTCACATAACGGTTGTACATATCACCTAAAAATAATCTAGATAGATAAAGGGTTATATAAATATATATATAAATGATCAGGATGACGAGACAAGTTGAAATCCAGTTGGCTGTCTATCTGTCCGTCCAAGCTATAACTTGAGTAAAAATTTAGATATAAAACTGTAATTTGACACATGGGATCGCCGTAAGAAGTGGCATCTATGGATAAAAAATATTGAAAAATTGGGAGTGGTCTGCCCCCTAATATGTTTAACGTGTATATCTCCTAAACGACTAAATCTACAATAACCACATTCAACCAGCACGAATACTACAAGATCTACTACCGATAGTGTAAAATTTTGCCGTCGGGATAGTATGACAAGGCTTTACATGGGCCGGTGTAAAAGGGGTGAAAATTGGACGATGGTCGTGGGGAAATCCCATATCTCGGGACGCAACTGTTCTACATATTTCGACAAAATTTTGAACGTGGCATTATTTTTATGTTCCTATGCCACGATGCGAGCGAAATCGGACAATAACCACACATACTTTCCATATAGCACAATTTTAAGGTCTGGTAACTTATGCCTATTTTCATGACTTCTTTGGAGTGTGGTTTTTTATAGGAAAATAAAAATGAATTATCTTGAATATTTAGAGTGCTTTTATTTACGCATTGAAAATATAAAATAAAAAATATTTGAAAAAATTTAATAGTTTATTACTATTACTATTGTCACTCGAAGTTGGAACCTAAAAAAAAAAAATGCACGTGGGTGGCCCGGGTGATTTTGGCTTTTGATGTTATCTGAAATCAAATATTCTTGATTAGTCTTAGTACATGGACATGTCATTCTGGTCGGAACTACTGAAGTTAAATTTCAAGGGTAAATGGCGGACTTTGATAAAAAGTCCTTTTATTTTAGCAAAGAAAGGGTTGTAAAATAAAAAGTTAGGGGTGAAAAAAATTCTCGTAGTACGGACGAGAACTATAAGTGTGTAGAACAGCCTGTTAAAATTTGCAATAGGTTCAGTAGGAAAAAAGTTAGGACCCGGACCGACCAGAAAAACTATGTTTTGAGAAAAACGCGTTTAAAGTTCAACAACCTTAAAAATTGGACTCCAAGGCGCTCTAGGAAACTCGTTATAACTCCCGAAATATTCCCAATTTCTGTCTAAAATTTTCACAGTACATTCTCAAGACATTTCACTTTCGAATTAAGCAAAAAAATAATTTTCGATTTTTTGAACCCAAGTTACCAGACTACTACCTTAAATTCCATTAGATTCATTTAGTTTCGAGTACATAAATCAAGAAGAAATTAGTATGGCAAAATAAAATGCACGAATGATGTCTTCAGTATATGCCAACTTATGACAAAAAATTGGTTAAATACAATTAAGACTGTTCAAACCCTTAGGTACTGAATATTTATTTATTTAGTTAAGTCTATGAACATTAATTCTTACAGACTATAGGAGAATGACATTAAGTTACAGTTAAATAGGTAGATAACTTAAACTAAAAAACAGAATTAAGGGTATTAATGAAGGATACCCTAGAGTGAGAAAAATCTAGAAGAACTTTCTCGGAAATCGAATGAAACTCCCGCATAGCACGCTTGAGAGGAGCATATCCAGCAAAATTAGTACTTTCCTTTTTAAAATAAAATGGGGAAACGTATCTGAGACAATGCTGAGGAGTATTGAAGTTAATTTTCCCTAGTAAATAGGGACAGTCAATATCTCCATTAATTACATTGTAAACAAATGAGAGGCTGAGAATAGACCGTCGATTTTCCAGCAATTTAAGATGTAAAAGCAATAAGCGAGATGTATACGATGGTAATGGGTCAACGAACTTTAAGGAGCGGAGAGCAAATTTAAGAAAAATCTTTTGAACACGCTTGATGCTATTAATTGACGAAATGCATTATGGTCTCCAAATGAACACTGCGTACTCCAAAATGGACCGAACAAAACAAGTATACAGTAATTTTAACGTGTAGGGGTCGGAAAAATTTAAAGCATTTTGACGGACAAAGCCGAGCACAGAGAATGATTTAGAAGTGATGTAGTTGATGTGATTACTGAAAGAAAATCTGTTGTCAAAGATTACCCCAAGATCTTTGATTTCAGTAACACATTTTAGGACGTAATTAGAAATATTATAACTTGAAGATATGATGCTACGTCCCCTACCATGAGAGATCTGAGAGCATTTATTTAGATTCAGAAGAAGCTTCGATTTCATGCACCACTCATAAAAAGTATCAATATCACACTGAAGATTGAGTACATCTTGTGGGTTTTTGATTATTGCAAAAATTTTTAAGTCATCTGCATATAACAGGAAGTTAGCGAAAGAGAAGCAACAGGAGATGTCACTGATAAACAACACAAAGAGAAGTGGACCCAAAACGCTTCCTTGGGGCACTCCCGATGACGCAATGGATGAATCAGATGACACTCCATCGACACTGACAACGCATCGTCTATTGTGTAAATATGATTTAATCCACTGCAAGAAGACCGAGTGAAACCCTAAAGATAATAATTTTTTAATTAGAATATTGTGTGAAACTTTATCAAAGGCCTTAGAGAAATCTGTATAGACACAATCTACCTGAAATCCAGCGGAGAATGCAGACATACAATAATCGCTAAAAACCGCTAAGTTTGATACAGTTGATCGTCCCGAGACAAACCCATGCTGATTGACATTAATTATTGATTTTACTGCAAAAAATAATTTATTTCTAACAGAACACTCAAAGGTTTTCGAAATAGTAGAAAGTTTAGAAATAGGTCTGTAATTGGAGACTATATCCTTTCTACCACCTTTGAGAATAGGGGTAATGCATGTTAATTTCCAGTCAGAGATAAAATTCCCAGAGGAGAGAGATTTATTAAAGATAAGCATGAGAGGATAAGCCAAGGTAGTACAATTTTTTATAAGTACAGGCGGAAGCCCATCCAAATCCAATTTGGAAGAAGACTTAATATCACCAATAGCCTTGGCAATATCATCCTGTGACAGACACAGTGAGCCAAAATTTATGGATGTGAAATTATTATCCGAAAAAGTGGAATTAGCAACGGGATCATCGTGAACATAATTCGATTTGAAAAATTAGCAAACAGGTTGGAGATTTCGCCAGGAGTACATGCTGACTTATCACCCCAGCGTAGAGCAGAGGGAATGGTCGAACACGCTCTTCTAGATTTTACAAAGTTCCAAAAGAACTTGGGGTTCGACTTAATTGCAGACTCCATACTAAAAATAAATCTTTTATAGAGAGACTTATCCAATTCATTAAACAGCTTTGTGTAGTGCTGATATTGAACAAAGAAAACATGAGATTTAGTTGAAGAGAATTTTCTGTAGTACTTATTTCTAAGGCTTTTTAACCGTCTGAGGTCCTTAGTGTACCAAGGCAACTTATATGGTTACACATGTTTGAGCGGGATATTATTATGACAAAATTCCTGAATTGATTTCTTAAAAATCGAGAAACTATTAGATGTATCTAGTCCCGAAAGTAAATCATCCCATTTAATCTCGGAGAGCAGATTGTTGAGTCGTTCAAAATCACAAAATGCAAAATTAAAACCAAGCCCATCAATAGGTTTAACAGGAGCGAAAAGATAAGTATCCACCTCAAACGCTAGCGGAGAGTGATGAATGGTTGCGAGAGTAATTGAAGATAATCTATCAAGAAACCTAAATTTTAAGTTATCGCTGAGAAAGACTAAGTCAAGAAAACGATCGAGGTTATTTGAATATGAGTTTACTTGAATCAGATTGAGACTAAGCAAGCTATCAATGAGAAATAACTCCTGAGGAGACGAAAAATTGGAAGGAATAAGAGCAGGACTATAGGAACAACCAGACCAAGCGATATTGCTTATTGAAGTCACCCAATACACAGATATTATTCTCCTTTACCTTATTTAGTACCAGCGAGGAAATATTATTTGCGTGCAACTTATATAACTCTAGAGGACTATTAGGAGGGATGTATGAGACTGCAATGAGCAGAGCGTCATTGATACAAATACATAGTTGGTCCAGAATGGAATCATCATTATCAAGCATAATAAGACGAGGACGATATTTGCGATGAACTGCTAGGAGAACACCACCCCCTCTTAAACAGCCAGTTTTTTCCTGATCTCTGTCTTTACGGAATACGTAATAGAGATTTGCATCAAAATATTCACTATCAAAGTAACTGGAATTCAGCCAAGTCTCAATAATAACGATAATATCGAAATCCGAATGTGAAGAAAAGTTGCGAATAATATTAAATTTACACCTAATACCCGATAGATTTTGGTAGTACACCTTAAGACAGGAGCCAGTAGAAGAAGGTGCAGAAAACTCATGAAAAAAGTCGTGACTAACAGGCACATCCACTAATCTGCAGCGCTGATTTCCCCTCCCTTTGGAAAAAACTTAAAGGGACGCAACTTAATGCCAGAAGGCCTCACTGAAGAGGAGAAAACGGCGTTAAAACAAGATGGGGACACACCTAGCTTAAAGTTAATCCTCTTAAGATTATTAACATTAGTATCTTTCTTAATTAACTTAAAACATAAGAGATGCTCTCTATCAACATTAGCATGTTTAACGACAAAAGATATAATATCTTCTTCGGTAACTGAGTTTTTAAAAGCCGACAAATGAATCCATTTCTTCGGTATGACGACATCGAGATCACAATTGGCATTAACACCAACAACAGTTGAAACAGCTGGGGATTTTTTGCTCCTAGTACTCTCTTTTAACTTCACATTTCCATTAGCATTAATTGAAGTCGAAGGGTTTAGATTAACAGAGTCATCGATGGCAACTGATTGAGCAGCCTTGACAGCGACAGAGTGACGAACGGGTTTAGCAGCAACTGTTCGATTGTTTTTTGCTTTCGAATGAGTGTTGCTATTCATAGCAACAGCATCAGCGTATGTACCGGCATAATTAATAGCATTGGGAGCAGCTGTATTTGTACCATTATCAGCAATCATCGAGAGAGTGGAGCAAGCAGCAGACGGAGCGGCAGAGATTGCTTTCGGTGTAGCGGGAGCGAGATAATCCATGCTCACCTTATCAGTAGGAGCAGAAAAAATAACGTTAGATGACGGAGCATTTGTAGAAGTGCGAGCGTAGTTAGCAGTAGTTGAAGCTGTAGAGCGTGTTTTCAGTATAGTGGGAGCGAGATAATTCACACTCTCATTATCATCAAAAACAGCAGCGGTAGGCGTAGAAGCGGTTGAAGAAGCATTTGTATGAACAGCAGTCGCAGCAGAGAGAGCATTCGAAGCTGGTGCAGAGAACTTGCCGATATCGGACAATTTATTTTGCACAATGCAGAACTCCGATTTAAGTTCGTTAAGCTTAACGATTAAGAAATTTCGATCATCACTGAGTTGTTGTAATAAAGTGAGCGCCTTCGATTGTTCACTTCTCAGTGAACTAACTTCCGAAACCAAAGAATTGAGCACCGCATTTACCATATTAAGGTCATTAGACTCTAACAAAGGTTCGGTCACTTCACTGTTTGATTGAGCACTACGCACTGATGACGACGCAGACGGCGAGCGAATAGAATTTCTGCGAGCTACCGCGCATACTTTACAATAAAACGCGTTTTTAGACTTCACCAAAAAATCCACATCAGCATGTGATAAATTCACACACAACAGGTGGAAGAATTCATTGCATTTGCTGCAGCTGATCTTGGGCTGAGCCCGATCGACTCTATGGCCGCAAACACACGGCATTAATAAAGATTGAACAATAGAATAGAACACGGAGCAGAGAAAAAACACGTCCGTTCACAGCGACGACCGAATGTATATTTAGACCGCAGTAGCTATAGTTGACCTTTGATCCAAAATATCGGTAAATTTTTGGGATGCGCAATAGAAATTCAGACAGAATATTTTACTTGCAGTACTAATTCTGTATATACAAAACGGGAGGAATCGGGTCAATCCGAACTTAGCCCTTCCTTACTTGTTACAATTTAAACAGTTCAAGTACTATCTTATTTTATTCACTTAGGCATCGAGTTAAATCTGCTTTCTATTACGATACTTTTCTTTTTCTTTACTAGCGTAGCACCGCTTACGCGATTATAGCCGAGTTAACAACAGCGCTCCAGTCGTTTCTTCTTTTCGCTACGTGGAGCCAATTGGATATTCCAAGCGAAGCCAGGTCCTTCGCCACCTGGTTTTTCCAACGGAGTGGAGGTCTTCCTCTTCCTCTACTTCTCCGGGCGGGTACTACGCCAAATACTTTCAGAGCTGGTGTGTTTTCATCCATTCGAACGACATGACTTAGCGAGCCCAGACGCTGTTTTTTAATTCGCTGAACTATGTCAATGTCGTCATATATCTCTTACAGATCATTGTTACATGGTCGATAAATGCCGTGGCCAACACGCTGAGGACCAGAATCTTTCTCTCGAAAACTCGTAGCGTCGACTCATCAAATGTTATCGTCGTCCATACCACTGCACCATATAGCAAGACGGGAATAATTAGTGACTTATAGAGTTTGGTTTTTGTTCGTCGAGGGAGGAGCTTACTTCCCAATAGACTATATAGTCCGAAGTAGCACTCGTTGGCAAGAGTATTCTTCGTTGGATTTCAATGCTGACATTGTTGTTGGTGTTGGTGCCGAACACTCGACGCAGATGTTGAGGCTAATGATATCAATGTCATCGACGTACGCCAGCATCTGTGCATCCTTATAGAAGATTGTATCTTCTCGAATAAGTTCTGTAGCTCGAATTATTTTCTTCAGCAGCAGATTGAAGAAGTTACATGATAGGGAGTCATATTGTCTGAAATCTTGTTTGGTATAAAACGGCTCGTGGAGATCCTTCCCGATCCTGACGGAAGTTTTGTTATTGCTCAACGTCAGTTTACATATCCGTATTAGTTTTGCGGGATACAAAATTCAGTCATCGCGGCATAAGAGCAGCTCCTTTTCATGCTGTCAAAAGCAGCTTTCAAATCGATGGAATGGTGGTTCCTTTCCAAGATTTGGCGCATGGTGAATATCTGGTCGGTTGTTGATTTTCCAGGTCTAAAGTCACACTGATAAGGTCCAGTCAGTTTGTGAATGGTGGGCCTTAATCTTTTACACAATACTCTCAATAGAATCTTCTATGTGATATTTAGGAGACTTATCGCTCAGTATTTGACGCAGATTGTGGGGTCTCCCTTTTTGTGGATTGGGCAGAGCACACTTTCCGATTCCAATCGTTGGGTATGCTTTCGTCCGACCATATTTTACAAAGAAACTGACGCGTGATCCTTATCACTTCATTGCCGCCGCCTTTGTTGTTCTTCAGACAGGTAATTGCTATTCGAACTTCTTTATGGTCGGGCTCCATCGTCATCGATTGGCGAATCGCTTTCTCCTGGCGTTATGCTTTCACTGCCATTCAGAAGGCTGGAGCAATGTTCCCTTCATAATTTTAGGGTGCTCAGGGCATCGGTTACTAAATCAACTTTTGCGGTTCTACAAGACTGTGCTCCGGTCTTTAGGCCTTTTGTTAGTCGCCACATTTTTTCGCAGAATCGTCGAGCATTACCCCTGTCAACCAGCTTGTCAAGCATTTCATACTCACTCATTTCGGCCTCTCTCTTATTCTGTCTGCAAATGCGTCTCGCTTCCCCCTTCAACTCTCGGTATCTATCCCATCCCACACAGGTTGTTTGCATTTTCCAAAAACCAATGGTTTCGATTGCAGTTGTACGGTAGGAGCTAGAAATGCTGTCCCACCGAGTTGTTGACGAGTGCTCTCAGCGAACAGGAATGCAAGTCAAGTAGAAAATCGTTCGGCTGTATATTGTGATTACAACTTCTCGACGTCGAACCTTCCTTGTATTTGTTGACGTGCGTTTTTTGCTGCACAGAGGCGGTGCGTGTATTTTGGCTGCAACAAGATAGTGTCCAAGTCGATACTAGGACCTCGGAAAGTACGCACGTCTAAAACACTGGAGACGTGTCTTCCGTCTATCACAACATCTTACGATATTAGATAGGTTGCAGCTTTATTTAATTAAAATTAACAGTCGTTAAAATCACATTCGCTTCAAGAGATTAGCATGTCAGCAAGCTTTCTCAAATTGTGAGGGGAAATCACACTGCAAACTTCAGGGATTTCCCTGTATTTAAAGACTTGAAAACAAAATTGTCTGTCTGAATTCAAGCATGTCGTAAGCAAATGTTAAGTATTCCTCCCAAAGGAAATTTTGAAATTCCTGTCCATATTTAAAAATCGGGTAATCTTAAAAATAATGCTACACAAGAGAGCTATGCAAATGTGCTGAAAAGAAACACCGCACAAAATGCAATTGCCCCAAACCCAACCAAATGAAAGCGTTGAAGCTATGATTTTAAACCTTACCTAATGTATGACACAATTTGTAGACATACGAGTAAATATGCAAAATATGATTCAGGAGATAATCAAATCACAAAACCAAATGTTGCAAACTTTTTTATGTAAAAAATGAGTGTATTGAGCATTTGTATGTGGAATTCTAACGGTGTTAACATACATAAATGTTATGCTACTGTCAGAAACTCATCTTACGAATTAAAACAGTTTCTTTATACCGGGATTCACACTCTATGTTACATATCACCCTGATGGAAAGGCGCATGGTGGAAGAGAAAACAGTTAGAAAAACAACTAAATCACCACGCATTAGAATCTCATGCTACAGCGTAGTTAGAAGCTACGACAATATGTATAAAAAAAAAATCACTGCGGGGACTTAAGGAGGTATTCTAGTCTAGAAATTAAAAAAAATCGAATTTTTTTATATTTTCAAATTTTAACTACTCAAGAATATGTGTACAAGAGGATTTTTCAAAATTCATATTATTTTCGGAGATATCGGCATTTTTCTGACCCAGCATCCAAACTGGTTCGGCCGGAACTAATCGAACAAAAGACATTAGGGAAACTTTAAACGCGTTTTTCTCAAAACTGACTTTTTCGAAACGATGCCCACGATTTCTCAGGTTCTACAGGACCGATTTACTTGAAATTTTTATAAAGTCTTCTTTATAGGCTTGTCTATGGTTGGAACTAGCCCCATCCCAAAATTTTTATTTTTATTATTTTTAAAAAATTCGAAATAGTCAGAAAAAGTGATAAAACAAAAAAATTTTCAGGCAGTCGCCATTTTGTGAAAAAAAATGTTTCCCACTTTTCCGTAGTTCCGACCATTGCGACATTATTCTAGATTAATAATCTTTTTTTTTTTGGTTTCAGATAACTAGGAGGGTTGAAATCATGGGCATGGTCACGTGGAAATTTTTAGAGACCCTCCACTTCGTCAGCTCATAATTTTTGAATTTTTTTACTTTTTTTAGTTTTTAAATTTTTTCTGTACTCTTCAAAAATTAATAAATAACTAATAAAAAAATGGATAGTAAAAATATTAATTGCCTTTTTTTTACAACACTTTAAAAATTACCTGAAATTCATGCTTCTCGACTAGAATACCCCCTTAAACTTGCCGGCTGTATACTGCCCAAATCGATATGAAATCACAGACATAAAATTTAAAGAAATTTTTTGGAACGGTAGGTCATAGATTTCTAGCAGGTGGAAATTACTATGCAAAACACATGTATTGGAGGTCACGACAAATTAATCCGAAAGGACGACAGCTGTATCAAACTGTTATAAATAGGCACAATAACCTTGACACAATATCTCCTGGTAAACCGTCATATTGGCCTAGTGATCGTAAGAAAACATCTGGTAAAGGGAACTGGCTAAAATATAAGAAATACGTGAGTAGCCAAATTAATATTGAGTACAAAATAAAAAATTCAATGATATAATAACTAACGCAACTGTCTTTATGACATAAAACAAAAACTATAAGCCGCTTGGTCCAAGAAAAATCAGTAATACAAGGTGTGTTCCAAAGTAAACAGGACTTAAAAAAACAGAACAAATAGGTTTTTTCGGCAAAATCAATTTATTTTATTCAATATGGTCTTCTTCTGCTTCCATACAGCTTTTTGCACGGTCCAAAAGCATGTTAAACGAGTGTTTTAGCTCCTTGGCCGGTATGGCCGCCAATATGCCGGTGTAAGCCTTTTTAATGGCCTCTACGTCTGCATAACTTTTTCCTTTCATAGGCAAATGCATTTTTCCGAAAAGAAAGAAGTCGCACGGTGCAATATCAGGTGAATACGGTGAGTGGTTAATGGTTAAAATGTGATTTTTGGTCAAATAATCGGTCACTAGCATCGATCGATGAGACGGCGCATTATCAATTTTTGGTCGTCACACACCTTTTGTAAGGCCAAATGTTCGGTCAAAATGCGATAAATCGATGTTTTGGAGATGTTAACTTCCATCTCCATGAATTTCAATGGTAATTTTAGCTGATTTTTGATGAATTCACACAGTTTCGATGGAATTTCCGGTGATCACGGATGTTAATTGGCCCATATGTTGATCGTCATTTATGTCCTCTCGACCACCTTGAAAACGTTGACACCACTCGTGCACTCTGCTACACGATAGGCAATCATCGCTATAAACTTGTTTCATCGTTTCGGTAAGAGTTTTACCAATTTTAAAACAAAATTTAATGTTGGCTCCTTGTTCGAAGCTCATTTTCGCACCAATTTCACTTCCAATTGATGAAATGTCATGAAATTCTCACTGGGCAGTCGATAAAGATGGCAGATTCCTGCACCTGTCTACGTATAGATAACACCTTGTACAAAGCTTTCAATCGAAAATGCTTAGCGCAATCACGTGTTCGCATTGGTACATGCGTAATGAATATAGACATAAGGAACTTGTTTTTCCTATGGTAAAGAAAGAAGTAGAGATCACGCAAACCCATTGGTTAATAGCTTAGTATGTACACTAAAAAGAAAATATATGCCTGCGTACCAATAAGTAACGTATCACCAAAACAGCTCATTCACTTGCGTGAGCTTGACTAGCTTTTAAAAAGATTTTATAACTTATTGTTAGGCTTTAAAAAACAGCAGATCCAGTAAATAAAGTAATTTTGAAAAAAAAGCAACCGTTCTTATCAACTGTGATCTTAAGATTCGATACTTATTTGACAAATCTAAAAGATGTAAACATAATTACCTTAAAAAATTACCACATCTCAATCTTTTTATCATTTTATTTTTCACACATCGATAAGTATTTTGTATTGTATGTATGATTAGCCATTACTTCTTAACAAAATATATGTATGTAGCAAAAACTTTTCAATAATTTTATTTATAATTTACCAAAATGCCAAATATAATATTGAACAGAAGAAATTTTTCTTTTTGGCGATTAAAAGATGGAGGCTGTAAGAATGTAAAAATATTTGTTTTTCATACTCATAAAGCACATCAAACTAAAAAGTGAAAACTAATTACTAATGTAACCTGACAATAATTACTCTTACATAGGTACTCTTATTGCGTCAAAGAAGCGTGATTTGCTCGATATGCGAAAAATATGGCGCAAAGCACCTCAATTATAGATTGGAAAGTTGAGCTTTTAGCTGCATAGTTTTAGGGGTGTTTCTTTATTTACTCTTTTTACCTCTGCAAAAAGTTACAAACATACAGGAGAAGCTAATAATTATGTAATTATAAAATCAGCCAAATTGAAGTCCAAATATTCGTCCAATTTCAGCAATTTCAACAATTTTTGCGCATAAGATTAAATAGTTCAAGAGCACTACTTGTGCAAAGTTTAGCCCGATTTATTCATTGGGTTTGATTTGTGTACTGGCAGTGAAAGAATCAGATAGAATTTAACGTTGTGTTACATAGGGAGCAGATCTGGTTGTTATCCGATTTTGCCGTGTAATGGATGGCCGGATAACCTCACATACCAAATTAGGTTGAAATTGGTAGTTCCTGAGGTATAGTATTTAATAAAAGGGCAGATGGTGTAAAGCACTTCACCATTTCAGAGTATGAAAAGATGATAAAGTGACTTCGACCGAGATATGTACACTAAGCCATTTTGAAGGCGGGGTTACGTCCACTTTTAACAAAACTTTCAGTCAACAGTCAAGGTGTCTCTTATTACCGCAGTCCCTTGTAGTAAATTACATTTCAATATCTTAATTTAGTGCTTTTGACCCTTTATAGGCGTTTTGTTAGCGTTGCAGCCGACCTCTCTTGGGTCCAAGTAATCAAGATATCTCAATTTTTACTCAATTTACAGATGGGCTGAAAATAGTAGCATATATACATACAGGTGGAGCTAATAAAAGCCTTGTAGGAAGAACTCGGATAACCGTACATTCTCTGGCGGAACGATTAAATTTCGTCATTTCACTTCATTTATTTTGCTCATCATAAAAATGCGAAGAGCATGACAAACAGCTATGTCAGTATGATTTGCCAGGGCTCAAGTGTGAAACACAACTTGGTATATCGTTGTACCATTGAAAACTCGTTATCACAAACCGCCACATAAACTAAGTACCATAACTTACACCGTATAGAAATTGCACTTAAATCAAAAATAATTGTTTACTGCCATGCCATTCAGTGTGAGCCATAAAAACTTCAATCCGGCAGCAAAAGGCCTCTACTTGCCGACACACTCTCGGTGGATAACGCCTAGGGTCGACTAGTTTCTGTGACAAGAGTCGTTGGAATATGCTCTTCCTGCTGCACCAACAAATGACTACATTAAAATTGCACAAATTTTTAAAATGCATTGAAATGTCAAAGGCATATCCTTGCCTATGTGCCGTTACGTATGCGCCTTATTTAAATTTGTATCTTTTTTATGTCAGGATTTGTACATGCTTATTTCAGGTAAAAGGAGTAAGTTAAATCTACTGCACACCCAATGAAATGAAAATCAAATATCAATTACAGAAGCCCGTGCCACATGCAACAAACAACAGCATTAGTGGCAGTTTATTATGTTCTTTGATGCTGTTTGTGTGCGTCATGAGGAAAAACTAATTAGGATCCAGTGGGTCCATGCAGACAAACATTCATATAATAAAATGCATAAATAGATAAACATGTAATGTTTGTAGCAAAAAAGCTTTGTTTAAAAAAAGAGCACTTACTGCACAAAAGAAGAAGAATAATATTCCCCTTCAAAACCTGAAACAATTAAAAAACTTTTAATATTCAGAAAAAAAATTGTGACAAAATAGTATTCTAAAATGAGAATTACTCGAAGGGATAACACTTTAAATTCGCCAAACGTTAGAGAATAGCAAATCGGAAAGTTTTAGCAATCTTTTAGACAGATTTACAGTATTTACCGGGAAGCTTTTGTATTGACAAAATTTTTCTTCAATAAGGGAAAAATCATTTAGTAACCTCTTGGTTTTTGAGCAGATTTCTCATATTACGGATATTTACACAAGCGTACTCAAACTCACACATTCTCAGAAACTTCTGATGGTCAAAGCACGCTTGGAACACGGAACTAAAGGGTGTCCCAAATTAACACAAGATTTTAAGTGGCCGCCATTTATTAGTAAAAACAAAGCGTTTCACGATAAAACAACGTATCTTCATTATTTAACAATATTTCAAGCAGACAAAATTGCATCCACATCGCATCACTGTGTTGAGTGAGTGTTTATTCAAAACAGCGGCAAAGAAAAAATTTGAATCATTAGCGATCAGCTTATACATGATTTGTGAACCATACTCATATTTGTAAGATTAAAATATTGGATAGTGTTCGGGTTGCATATATTCACATATATGTAAGTACAATGTATATTGTACATGCCTACGTATTTACTCATCAAAATCTTCCAACATGTGCTCATACCCAAAGTTCATATATTTTTACCTGAGTATGCATCACATTATTTGAATCAATACTACATTACTCGAGTATTTGCTCGGATTTAAGCAACCTTCGCAACGCATGCTGCAGTGATTTGATTTGAACCGAAGCCGTTCATACCGTGCTCGTGTTGCATCAAATCAGTAGTTTTTAGGCTGGAGGCATAATTGGACCATATTTTTTTTTTAATGAGACTAGCCAAACAGTGACTTTGCGTAAATAAATGATATTGATGTGAGCAATATGTGGTTCAACAAGGCAGTGTCACGTGTCATAAAGGCCGTGAAACACTTCAATTACTACATAAGACATTTCTATGTCGTGAGTTCTCCCATTTTGGTGATCCAAATTGGTCCCCTAGATTGTGTGATTTAAGATAATTATATTTCCTTTTAAGGGATTATTTAACAAAATATGTCTATTGCAAAAAGCCTACAACCACGCGTGTTTTAAAAGAGGAGATTCAATGTTGCATCAATGAAATTCAATTATATTTATGGAGAATACTCATGGAAAATTTGGCCATGTGTATGGAAAGCCGTGGAGATTACCCAATGTGTTCCATATTTCATTCCATAAATAATCTTCTCCTATGCACTTTATGATTAAATCTAAAACTTACAATTGGAAGACTGACATCTATTAAATAGTGAAAAAATAATGTTACTTTTGAGGTTTCTAATTTGATGTCGTAAATAATTACATTTTTTCCGCTTACATTGCAAACGCAGGCTTATCAAAATAATACACTAAGTATTGTAAACATTGAAAAAGTCTGCAGGAAACTCTGCCATGTTATATGTCTATCTCTTATGAATGTCCCACAATAACATTTTTTTCCTCATTTACTTTTTACGACAAATAATGGCTAGTTTTCGAAGTGATTTTAACCAATACACCATTAATCCTTATCCAATTAAATACCTTAAATAAATTGTTGACTTAATATACTCTAGATGCATATGACTAATTATGAATAAATGAATATATTCGAAGATTACAAATTTAAAAATTGCAGGACGTAGCGCTTGCGACGATACCGGCCGGCCGGGGCGGCGGGAGCGTGCCTTAGAAAGAAATAAGTAAAAAAAATAACAACACCAAGCTAATGCGGGAGAACACTAATTTTCGTGTGCATGCTTAACTAGTATATGGGTTATACTGTTGGCAGTTTTTTAAGACGAACCTGTAAGATATTTTAATATCACAACAAAAATGGCATTGACAGTTTCGTCGTCAAGACATCACTGCTACTGTGCTACATTATGGCCGAAGGACTCAAACGCATTCATAATAAACCAAACGCGACATCAAACAAAAACGAAAAAAACGGAGTAACTGCAGTGTTGATAAAATATTTTCGAGGCATTGCACAGAACAGTGCAATACCTGTATTTAAACGATGAAGTATATGCCAAATATATGTATGATATATGACATAACCCCGCCACCCGATTTTTTTGTCTTTCCAACTTGACTGTCTATGGGACTTCAATGTGAAATTATGGAACCATGTTTCTATTGTCACACACCGATGTTTCGATGTTTTAGGATTGGGTCGATTTAAAATAATTTATTGAACCAATAGTTACAATTCTTTAAAGTAAACTCCTGCTGCGACGATTCTGCGCTGCCAGCGCGATTTCCAAGCATTGAAGGTGTTACGGAAGGCATTCTCCGGAATAGCCTTGAGAGCCGAGGTGCATCTGCTTGGAACCCCTTTTATCGGCCTTTTCAGGCAAGGAAACAAAAAGTCCGGGGGACCACATCTGAGCTGTAGGGCGGCAGCGAAAGCATTGGGATGTCGGCCTTGGTTAGGTAGCTGTTCACAAGAAAGGCGGTGTGAACCGAGGCGTTGTCGTGGTGCAAATTGCAATCGGCTGCATTGTCTTCTTGTACCCGATTGACTCTTCGTTTGAATCTTTTGAGGACTTTCACGTAAAACTTGGCGTTAACTGTTTGTCCAGGAGGAACAAATTCATGGTGGACGATGCCATTGATGTCAAAAAAGACAATGAGCATCGTTTTCACTTTGGATTTGCTCATTCATCAGCGACCTCTACCTGTCCCTATAAAAAGGCCTGGTCCCACCAAAACACAATAGTTCTTGCTAAAGCAACATCTGGGTAAGCCTGCTTGATCATATCAAACGTCTCTGTCGCAGAGTTTCACACAGAATTTAATCGAGTACCTCTGCTCTAACGAAGTTTCGGCTTGCATTACTCACAGAAACACGTCGCGCGAAAATGTTTGTCCTGGCTCTCCAGGTGCTCGGACACAACTGACCAGCCGCTCGTTTGTTGTTTAGGCACACTCTCTACCAAATCCAGTCGGTACGCGCACGCTCCGAAATTCAGTCGGAAGAAAATCAGTCCTATTAGTTTCCTTGTATCATTGCATAGTACCAAATAAGTACCAATCACAGTGAAGCGTGTACGGATCCTCTAATAGAATATATGTTACGATATATGTACGTTCATGAAACAAATGCGAATACTTAAGCATATACATAGTTGTGTACATCAAAGAGAAGCATAAAGTTTACACGTTTGCATCAACAATTGTGCACAGTCAGTGGGGAAAAGTTCGTCACTTGCGCTAATTAGCGGTTTGCCTTGCAACTCACCTGGAATGAAAGAAAATTAAAATGGAATATGAGATAACCGCTTGATTTAAGATGAGGTTGAATAAATATAAAAAGCGACTGCCTTTAAATTCCATCTGCACGGCCAGTTTATAATAAGCTTAAGTATAATAAAAAGAAATGCAAAACACGAACAGCTTACCTGTGTACTCGTGTAATTTGTACTATATCTGTGTCGTTTTGTCATAACATCTTAAGTCTAAAAATCGTGTTTGGGGATATTAACGATTTTGTATAAAATCATGTGTGCAGCAGTTTAAAAAAATGTTTGGCCCAATAAAAAGTTTAACCATTATTAAATTAAAATAAGGAAAGTTTTGAAAAATAGCTTGTTTGAAAGTATTGTATTTTTGTTGTTTTGTACTTAAGATGTTTTGTAAAACGAAAATAACTAAGAAACGATGTCTTAGTTAGACTTAAGATTTTGTTACGGAAGAAAGACTAGAGTTTTTAAAAGTAATAAGTAGGCATAAGAGCTTCTGTTAAAATTGAAACAAGTAAGTAAAAGGAGGTAGGATTTTTGTTTAATTTTTTTATTCCTTAAAAACTTTGGTTTTTTACTCGTTTTACAGTTAGTTTCCTGAATTTCAATTAAGCCAGCGACATACATATGCCATACGTAAGTTAAAGGCATATGTCGCTGTTCCCAGTATTTGTTTGTGAATGATTTGCTGTTCCTCGTATTTTATTCTATCAGCGCATCTTTTTCTGTAAGAAGCGGGCGCACAATACGAGCAGGAATAATTTTTCCAGATGCTGAAGTATAACTTTCCCCGAGATTCCTTGATTCTTTTCGCGAGGTTTTCTTTGAAACCACTTTATTTGCAACACTTTCCGAATTTTCCTCAATTTAAAGCTTTATTATTACTATCCAATAAATGAGTTTAGTACTTACAACTTCGCTCTCTAAATCTGAGCTTGGAGCAGTACAATTACTTACAAGTATATCCAAATTTGGATCAACAACCGAATCATCACTAGAAAAATCAACATTACTCACATTGCTTATGTCTAATAAGCTAACTAAATTTTCACTTTCCATTTGAATAAGCATATACTCTTAACAGCTCGACAGTATTTCACCAACAGAACAACTTAAGTAGAAAAAGAAACGGAATGAACACACACAAAAACAACCTTATGTTGATTTAAAATGCCGTTATCGGCTTACGAAAACTTAGCAGATCATTCTAAGTATATAGTACTTAAGATGTTTTGTAATACGATGTATTTCGCTTCCTTGATAGTTTTAATTTTATCATAAGCACTTATATCCATTTAAGTTATGAAAATCTGAAAATCTATTTTTAACATAACGGTTTAAGTAAACATACCATTTCTTATTATATTAAATTTGTTGAATATTTTCTAGTAAATATTGAGTTTATGTTGACATAAAAGGTTATAAAAACATTAAAAAGTAAACCGTCACAACTTTTCTAAAATGGTGGAAATTTAAAACTGATTGTATCCAAATGTGCATTGTACGAAGACTTAGCAGAATATGACCTTAACTCGATTTTGACTTAACTCGACTTAAGGGGTCCCGGTGGTCTAGAATTTTTAAAAAAATCGTTTTTTTGATAGTTCGAAAGTATAGTCCTTTAAGAATATACTGTACAATTTTTGGAAGGATATTCACATTATTTTAACTTCTACAGCCGTTTTAGCAGGTAGCGCAGGTATCTAAAATATAAACGCTCTAAACTTTAAACTCATTTACATATCTCAAAACTACTTTTTTCGGCGTGCCGTTGATGAAAAAAAAACTATCCATCCGAATCACTTGAAATTTTAATATGGTGTTTATAAGATCAATATCTATCGCTGGGACTACGATCAAATTTTAATTTTAAGAACTTCGATTTTTTTCGATCTAAAACTGGGCCAAACATTCTGTTTTCAGAGTCTGAACTTCGAAAGCGCGAAATTTTGTTAAATTTCAATTGTTTTTTTGGTTGGAGTCCCAGCGATAGCTGCACTCCTACTGATTAATAATTATTTTAGTTTTTATGTTTCAGATGTTCAGAATAGTCAAAATCAACAACGGCACCGGGAGTCCTTTTTTAAGATAGCTTTTTTGGACGCCATTTTTATTGTTGTTAATTTTTTTTTTATTTAATTAAAAAATATTTTTGTACTTTTCATAAGCGTATAAATAAACTGTAAAAGTTTTAAATTGATTGCCCTTTTTTTAAACCTTAAAAAAAACTCAGAAAACACCCTTAATTTGAGGGTTCTAGACCACTGGGACCCCTTAAGATGTTAAAACATATTTCCACAGATATATATAAATCTGACGCCCGGAAGGAAGCGTTGGAGTCCACATGAAGTGTATGTACATAAGTGATCAAAATAACGAGCTGAGTCGATTTAGCCATGTCCATACGCGAACTAATCTCTAAGTTATTGTGATATCGATTTGAATGTTTACAGATGTATTTACTAAGAATATATTTTCTTGTCAGTCGATATCGCAGCTCTATAGGATCTAAGTGGCAATCAAACTGACCGGTCAAAACCGAGTACTTATATGAAAAATTTATTTATTTTATTTAATATGAATGTCATATTGTCCAAGGCAACGCAACAATTTTTGAACATATTATTTACATTGGAGCACTAGAGCCTATAGCTGGCGTACAAACTAACTGATCAAAATCAAGTTCTATTATGGATATTTTTTTTCAATTGATTCAATTGGCATTTTCACGAAATGTGGCAAAGACAATTGTCAAAGTCAATGTTATAAATTCCGAATATATTATACTGATTGGATCTCCATAGCATATAACCTCGAATTAAACTGACCGATCAAGATTAAGATTACATTAAAAAAATCAACGAACTTTTTCTTAATGAATTAAAAATACACCAATTTCAACTTGTTATCTGGCCAAATATCCAAAAGTCAAAAGTCAATCGAAATCCGTTTTATACTCGTATTCATACTAAATCATCTTTTACGCATATGTAAATATATATAAATAGGTAAGTTTCAAAGTAAAAGCAAGCAATTTTCAATGGACGTAATATACATACTATATAGTAGTTTAGCATTATTGTTCTATCATTTATTCAGCAGAAGACATATGTATCAAAGATGTAATATCACTGCTGAAACAGGCCACTGAATCGAAAGCCGCCTACCTATCGAGTGCACCTAGCTCGACAGGAGCAGGCCAAATACAAATTTTCTGTGACCAAGAGCTAAACTTAATTAAGGACGCACTGCAATGGCGATGATAATAGTATTTTCCCCTCTACTGCAAATCTGAAAGGGCTGAATGTTCGGTTGACGACCAAGTGACCAGCTGACCGGCCTTCCGGTTGCTAAATGTTGAATGGAACTCAATATGTCTATTCAGTTGCCGCGCGGGCAGCTTATGGTTACCGCCCACTTGGCTACTTGATAAACGGATGACCAATAAATAATGTTCAGCCTTGGCTGCGCTGAACCGCTATATTTTAACAAATATGAGTGTAAATATGTAGCAGTCATATAAACGCCAGTTGCACTGCGGTGTCTCAGGACTCTTCTGTGCTTTCATGCTCGAACGCAGAGCTCAAGCATAAGAAAAACTTTCTTGCGAGTTTACAAACATCAGCACATCACCAACAATGTACATACATATGTATATGAATATAAAAGCGCACAAACATGTAGCCAATATACTCACTCACTTATGATGCTTTTTTGTAGCCTGGGCTCTTGCACATTTGTACAATATAAAATGCTTACTAACAGCCAGAGGTAGCGTTTACTCACTCCCACACAGTCGTTGCATAGTTCTGGGCGCTAAACAAATTGAAATACGAACATTTTATAGTCAGTGGATTTGGCTGGAAAATGTTGAATTGAAAACGATTTTCAGTATGCATTATCTGTAGATATAATTTCTCATTCGAGTTGAAGCTGATACTCTGCGCTAATGTACGTTATATATGCGTGCGGTAAAGTGTAAAGTTGTACTTTTTGCACTTTAACATTCCAGAAACGACTCACATGTGGGTTCGCATAAATGCATCTTTAAATAAAATATGAGTCTTTAGTTGATTCTTGGGCTTGCTGCATGACAAAAAGTGATCCGCTCTGTACCCAGAGTGTATGTATGTAATATATCGAGTTCAAATACATCGATGCTCATCGTTTAGCTGGATTTGGAGAGAATCAAAAGTAGTTTGTGTAATTTATGGGATTCAACAGCGAGGTTGTATGAGTAAAATGTAAATAAGATTGAGTAAATGCATTCGAATTAATCTATACATGTAACAAGTATGGAAGAGCTAAGTTCGGGAACTGAACATTTCATCCTCTTGCAACTTTTGCAAAGATTAAAGCCAGGAAGTAATATAATATGCACATTATAATAAAACACACACTCTCAAAATTTTATTAACATAACCGACACATTGGCCCGAAAGTTTGAAAATGTTAAAAATATTGTATGTCTGTATGTTACAAATCCCCAGCCTATATGGGGGCTAAGTGAAGTATTTACCCTATTTAACCCATTTGTAACACACAGACATACAACTATCATTGACCCATATTTTTGGTCAAAAGTCAAGCACTGGGGCCACATAATCGATGCACAAGGGCTTAAACAGTTTTGGTTCGCTTTGCGCAATTTTTAGTCATAATGCACTATTTGTGCAAAGTTTTATCGCGTTATATTAATTTCTTCTTTATTTGTACACTAGAAAGGAGAGAATCAGATAGAATTTAAAACTGTGTTACATAGGAAGTAAAATGTGAAAGGAATGTCAAATTTAGTTGAAAGCGGTCGGACGGGCCTCCTAAAAGTAGACGGGGCAACAGCCATCGTCCGTTTGACCCCGGCTTCTGTTAAAGCTTTCCATATCTTCTTGGGGGTAAAACTTTATGTCACAGTCGTATTTTGTTATTGACATATCGCACTTTTAGTAACTTTTAACAGTACCGTTATACGGGGAATGGACGGGGTTATCTTACGATTTCATCCATTTTTACAGTGTCGGTAGGGATGCATAAAGTCAATATTTTACTGTCCTTCAACTCATAACGATTAAAACAATTAATTGTAATATAGGTAAAAAATTCCAAGAAGGGCTACGAAAGAAAATATTCCACCTCCTGTTAAACAAAGGCAGCCCAAATTATTTATTTTGGACTTATATTACACGAAGATAGATGAAGACTCAATTCTAAAACGGTTTTACTTCAAAATCATTTTAGTATCAAGTTTCTTTAACTCAACAATAAATTAACGCCGACTCCTAAAGCTACGCACAAATCCTGATTTCTATCCTAATTCCTAAAAGTTGTTCGCTATTTAGTTTAGACAGCAACGTTATTGCTAGTAAATGCTTTGGTGAAACTATGTATGCAATCGTGTGTATATGCACAAGGACCTTAAATAATAAATTCGCATTTAACTTTGCCATCTCATGGGCGCTTCGACTAGCACAAACACGCAGGTGCGTGTGTACCAAGTTTGACAGAAGTACTTATACTCGTATGTGCATAACATGTAAGTCGTGCCTACAACGTACTATGTGCATGCTTGTAACCACGCATGTACAAGGTGTGTCCTAAAAATTACCATTTTTTTTTTTTTTGGTTTAGAACAAAACGCATATTATCTTTGAACATTATTATTAAAAAAATATTTATAGGAACGTTCTTCAGCACCTCGGTTTGCTTAAGGCGTAGGATATCATCATAAAGTCCTCATTCCATCTTGATTCTCAGTTTAGCAAGAAATAAAAGAAAATAGTCACATTGTGAAAGATTAGGAAAATGCGGAAGGTGTTTGATGAGAGAACTCCATTTTTTCAGCAAACCCTCTTTTACTTTTTTCATCTTTTTTTAATTGATGGGTAACAAAACGCAGAAAGACCTTTCTCTTATACAAATCTTCAGTTAAAATTATTCAAATAGCGTATATACAAGTATAATCTCTCCCTATTAAATTTTCACATTAAATTTACATCGATTGTTCAAATATGTTGAATACTTATGCCGCTTCCTAAATCGTAACAAACACAAAAGTGACTCGACCTACATAATATTTTCAGCTAAAATACGGATGAATGTTATAATAACCAACAACAGCAGCAACCACAAATTGCTGACTCCTGTTGCGGCGCCTGCTTGTTGCGGCGCTAGCTGCTGTTGTACCTACGATTGGAGTATGGAAGTTGCTGCAATTTGTTGATGTTAAGTCAACGTTCTGGTGGTCGTATTTTAAGCGCTGCTTCGAAGTTTTATTTCCTGCATTTAGGACAACCAAAACTACTAGCTGCCACCACCATATATTACACTTTTAGTCCTTACATGCACTCACCTACATGAATCATTGTATAAATATGTATATGAATGTATATATGTGCAGATTGGCAGCAGTTAGCAAGAGGTTCCATGCACTTGGGAATTGACCCTAATTTTCTGTCATTTGCAACACAAAAAACAAGGAACATCTACTCGACGTTTTTCGTCACAAGCGCACCTGCAACATTCATAACCACGGATTCGTTGGAGAAACCAAAGTAAACCAGAGGCAGCAATCAAAGCAACTGAAGAATACTGCCTGTCATGTACGCGCATTTACAAAGATATACATTTATATATATGTATGTATTTTTATATATATTTTCTAAGCCACTTTTTCGCAGTTGCATTGTTGCGGTTATGCAAGCGAGAAATTCGGGTAGGCAGGACAGCATGACTACGAAAGCACATCATGTACTCATGCATATGTACGGGCACCTCCATGAAAGCAGCCATTAATCTTCGACCGCATTCAATAATCATGTTGTATTCCCCTTCAATTACTACATGATTTTCTCTGCGTGCCTCGGTCGGTGCCAATTTACTGTTCAATCGAAATAAGGAGCAGACAAATTATTGCAATTTTATGCAATTCTGTATGCAATTGTGTCCATATTTCTTTGGTATTCGTGATGTCGGTGTGAACTCGGAGAGCGGTAAGATGAGTACGGTAAAATTCCATTTAAGCTAACCAAGAATAAGAGAAACCAATGTGTATTAGCTTTAGCCAATTTATCTCTTTTCTATGTACGCCAGTATATGTATATATTTGTATATTCGTAAAAGTATACAGCTTGTGTAGATACTCGTATATCTTTATGGAAAATAACAATCTTTAATATTTACCTAATATTCTCTTACGTAAAACTGTATTTAAAAAAATTATATTTATATAAAGATACACTTATATATAGTAATTATAAGTAATTTCTACTAAAGGTATATTTTTCAAAATTAAATATTGACCCATTATAAATCTGTTTAGGAATTTTACTTCAAGCCCCATTAGTTAGCTCACCTAAATATCTTTAAAAGTAAAATCCGAGGTGTTTTAGCCTTAATATCTAGGTAAGAATTAACACAATTTTATATTGCTGGAAATTGAGTTTTCAGATATTCAAACAAAAGAGCACAACGACTCTGTAACTCCGTAAAAAAAAAAAGATTTTTAAAAGACATTATAAATAAAATGTGATAAATATTATTACTAATATTAAAAAATATGTTCGGATTGGAGAAATTAAGATGGACCCGTTTGTATCTAAAAAAAATATTATTTCTTATTTTTTATAACAGCACTAATTAAAAGCAAAAGACTTTAAAAAACCGTTGAAATAATTATGTGTCGAACCCTTTTTGGCATATGATTTTTTGATTAGGAAACAGAAGACAGAGCTTGCAAGCCTCAAGACTTTTATAGAGAAGTATTGACACTTAAAAAAAAAAAAATAAAAATAAAACTTCCACATTTATTGGTAGTTTTGGACGTAGTGTATGTACATAAAGTCAATACGATCTGAAGTTGGTTAGCTGGAAAGACAACTGAACGAAATTAAAAAACGAAATAATGGAAGCGTTGTGTTAACGAGACAGTTCAGTTTAGAGTAAGCAAATCGAATGACTGCAGGCAAGGAGCAAACAAGCCACGGGTAAGGCTACGAATGCTGGTGCTGTGCTCAAAACGACGAAAGATGGGAATTGTTCGCTTCAGGAATTAAGTAAATAGAATCAGACGTTGAGAATTCATTGAAGACGCTTTCGGAGCAAGCAGACGGATTGGTTAGTATTCACAAGTGGTGCGCGAATTGACGATTACAAATAAGTTTAAAAGCGCAAATCAAAATAAGAAGTTGAACGAGTGCAAGGCATCCAGCGAAGATCCATACAAGGCGCTGCCAAAGGTTTAAATAAAATAAGGAGAATATAATGAGAAAGATAAAATAAGCACTGAACTTGCTTAATAATGGTGCTGGCCAACTCAATATGTACATCAATGCTGTTGAAACGTTGATTGTATGGGCGTTGGTTATAATAGCAATATTCATGATTGGTAATGGACATGATGACAATCAATGTACAGCATAATGATTAGAGGCAACTTCCAACGCTTATATACTACAAACTCATTGCAACAGTACTAGACTGGAGTGTTGTAGCTTTAGCGAATGACGATATAGGACACATAACCACTCAAGCACTCAGTAAGTCAGCTCAACATCTAGCTACTTAAGATCCAACGATGGCACATCATAGTTTGGCATTTGAAGCTGACTCGCCTAAATGTATTGCAGCGCATAAATAAGATATTGTGGCATTATATTTTAAACGTCGTACCGTTAAGAATGCTTTTGTGGAACCGGTTTTATATATTTATTAACGACAGTGTTCATTTAAAACTAAATTTCAATCTTTCCCAGGTTGAACAGCTGGGTATTTAACTAACGTATTAATATAATATATATTTTCCTTTTTAATATAAATATTTATATTTATATCTATAGATATTAAAATAAATATTTCTATAAGATATTTGCTATTTTAGAGATACTGTATATATTAAGAATAATTACAATTTATAATTTATGTTGCAGTGTTATACCTACAAATAATATATTTTTTTAAATAAAAAACTTTCAATCTAGTATTTTATTCGTAAATTATTCCGACAGGGTTTTCTTATAAAAGTTCTCGCCACACGCGACCAAGAGCAGACGAAAGCAAAAATGGCAGGCACCAATCATGGTGAATATAAATAGCAACGCAACCAAAGCTTGATTTAATTTCATTTGCCTGACTGACAATGAGGGATTCTACCAGTGACATTGGCAACGTCGGAATGGATTGCAAACGCATTGTTGTCGTAAAAGTTTACAGCCTTAATGACATACATATGTATGTACGTACTTATAGTAGCTGCCTTTTTTTTATAAGTAAATAAAAATCTTATAAAAAAGCAAAAGAAAATATAAGAAACATTGAAATAAATATAAAAATAATAAAATCTATATTTTTCCAATATTTTGATTTGTAAATTATTTGAATAGTTCAATTTCGGTCGCTTGCTTTTTTAATCCAGCTATTCAAAAGAAAATTTTTTGAAAATTATTCAGTGAACACTTTATACGTGTTTCACATAAAAAGATCAATTACAGATTGAAATTTGTTACGAAGCCACGAAGAGGTCGGCGTTCTGTTTGTCATCAATTTATGGCAGCCTAAGGCAAGGCAATGCAGGAAGTACTCCCAGGATGCGATGACATATAGTACCTGCTGAATTATGGACCGCGATAGCTACTCAGCGATCGTCACGATGTCACAACACGACTTTTCAATCAACAGTTACGATGTTTGATGGACTTTATCTTGAATCAACGTGCTGCTAGATGCTGGATGTACTCTGTTGAGGGGCAAAGAAGAGGTTTTCCGCTTCTTCTTTTTGGATGGTGGATGGTGGTTACATTAGATTAAATTGATGCAATCATTTTTGCGGAAATTCCTGATCCAGAGATAGATCCAGAATTATACGAAGTGGTAAAAACCAATATGGTTCACGAGCATTGCGAACACCACAATTCTTCTTCGGTTTGTATGTCCGACAATAAATGCACGAAACGCTATCCAGGTGCATTTCTTTAGGAAACGCAAACTGGAAATGATGGATATCCACTGTATCGGCGTCGCTCACCAGACGACAATGGCAGAACGTTTAGCATTCAATTTAGAGGAGTGAATATCGAAGTTGACAACACATGGATCGTACTATATTCGCCAATGTTGTCTAATTCACATTCAAAACTTGAGTATTACAGTTTGGTGAAATCACTGAAATACGTTTGCAAATACATCACCAAATAAAGCAACAGTGCGATTATTGACCTTGAATGAGATGAGATCAGTAAGTATCAAATGGGTCGATACGTGAACTGCAATAAAGCGGTTTGTAGGATATTTACTTTTGCATTTAATGAACGTTTTCCGACTATGGTGCGCCTCGCGGTTCAACTTCATTTAAGTCATTGCGTACTGTGAATGGTAGAGTGTTTGCAAGCCAGCAAGTGCAATTACTGGAACATGATAATAACTGGAATCAAATGATGGGCGATGCGATAGCTACTCCGCATGCCACTGAAGTTCGCATACTTTTCGTGAAGATCATTTCGACATATCATCCTTCAAATTCGTGTCAATTAAGGGATACGAAAAAATGATATTGTCAATGACATTTTACATTGTATTCGCTAATGATTGGAAATGGGCAAATTTCGATTGATACTTCCATTGGTTTGATATAAATTTTCCCTGCCTATTGTCAATTCAATTCAACGAAAGAAGAACTGATCACGTTTATCCCAACAATAGCAAATTGTCATTACTACGATTGCTTGAGAGCCCGCGCAGTTTTAGTTGCCAAAAATACAGATGTTAATGACTTAAACTGGAAGATTCAAAGTCAAATTCAGAAGGGTTTGCGCTCATAAAAATCGATCGATCGTCTTGACAATGAAGACAAAGCGTCCATTCCAATAATTATAAAGTTTAAAGGAAATTAAAAACATTAATAAATATTAATATTATTAATGCCTATAGGCAACATTGTATAGTTTAAGCTTCTAAGTCCTGTTATTTCTGTTTTTTCCATTCTGTAGTCTCGCATATTGCGTAAGCTGTGAGATATCGGTCATTCAGTAGCCATTATATGAAAATTATATCATTTAACGAAAACAGTGTCGACAAAACAGTGTTCAAAAACATTAAAGTAAGAGCTTCATTGAAAAACAATAAAGGAAAAAGTATGCAAAAAGATAAATAGAAAGTTATAACGAATGAGAAAGAGTTGCTGAGAGCTGTTATTAATAATTTTATAAAGTTGTCTGTAGGCAACATCCTTATCTAGCGAACCAGGGCACCAAGGACTTTGAATTTTTTTTTTTTATTATGGAATAATACAAAATTAAATTTCTTTACCCAAATAAATTTTATATAACAAAAAATAAAATATACCGTTCATAAATTATAAAAATGATTAAAATTAAAACAAGACAATAAAAATTAAAATAAAAAGTTTCACTTCAATAAAATAATAATAAACTTAATTTGATACAAATAAAGCAATTTATCTGGAAAGTATGTGGGCTACCGAAGAATAATATAATACACTGATACATACATACGTACACACATATTATATGTATATTATCTATAAAATCTAGAAAATGTAATAAACTGTTCACTAGGTGTCTGTTTGTTTGCTAAAAGTGAATAATTCGAGTGGAAACATTGAAACGCAAACGCTGCTGCTGGTTTTTCGAATCGGCAATTAAGTTGAATGTATGTTACGTACGTCATCAATTGGCCAAAGTTTGATTGAACAAAGACTTTGGAAATTTACATGCACAAAAATAAACAAACAACGGCAAATCCAGCAAATTGCAGCTTCAACCGTAGCAACCAGTGAATATGAGTAAATCTGAAAACACATGTGAGCAGGAATATATGTATGTATGTAGGTGCATATGCACCTAAGACTATACATACAAGTATGTATGTGAGTGACAATTCGAGTTGCCAACAAAATGTCTTTATTTGCTCCAACGAAACTGACTGACTGATTGCGTGTGAAAGGAGAAAAATTCAAAACCTAATTGTCTCTGGATAAACATACTAAATCTAGAGACCAAGACCGAGCTCTACACCGTGATCATCAATGTTGTTTGGACATAGCTACGTAAGTATATTGTATATGTACATATGCTTGCAAAGAAATTGCTGAGGGCCCAAGCTCAACCTCCTCGCCAATTGTAGGCGCCGTCTTTTATGTTAGTAACAACTACCCGCATCTCATGCTTACACATGTATAGTACATACATATGTATGTATGTAAACACCACAATGCTGTATGTTGACATATGTACCTAATTCGAACATTTCGATGTGAGGAGTTTTCGAGCATTTATTCGTGTTTATATGCAATTCGGGAATGTCAATATAGAATTCCATTTAATAAATTCACTCCTCATGGACTAAGCAAACATGTGGCCATCGAGCAAATACACAGGAATTTTCATTTTTAGCACTGACAGCTTAGACAATAATTGCATAAGAATCCACTTGCATATGTACATATGTACATACGTAAATGTACGTATTCATGTAAATGAAAGAAAGTGCTAAATGAAGAATTAAAGAAGTTGGGCAAACATAAGTACATATGTATGTATGTAAATGCAAACTCCCATACTTTCGGACGCATGAAAGCCCAAATGGTTAAAGAACAATGTATGTATGGGCGAGTGTGTGTAAAAGCCATGAATTCTGCTGAATTCATTTGGTATTAGCTGAGCATGCCAATGAGTTATTAGACGTGCTGCAACTGTCAACTGACAATAGTATGGGAATAATATGCATGCATGCACGCTAGAGCACAGACGTCGAACCAACTTTAAACGGGTTGTCTTTCAAATGAATTAAATGTGGAACATCAGTGCATAGGTGCTGCGCATAATATTTATAAACTTCTATATATTTTATTTGCGTATTAAACACACTTACGATTGAGAAATTAGCACCCTTCTTTACCCTAATTGCAAATATTTAAATATATGGAATAACCAATAAATAACTAATTTCTTTCATTCACCTTGGTGTCACTGATAAGTAATAGTTATGTATATATTTTTAGTAGAATTGAATCGATTATTTATATTGAAGAACAGATATGTTGATACATACTCGATGTTACCAAGTTCATCGTACTTTCTAAAAGAAATAATTAAATCCGTTGCAATGTCATTATTTGCAATTGATTTCCATAATTTTTAAGTTTATGTTACACATACTATATCGTTCCCATCAGATATTTGATGAATATTCTTACGAAACCTTAAACAAAAGAACATAACAAATAAATAATAAAAAACGTCTGCTTCTTTTCTACACTTCACTGTTGAATCATATGCGTGTACCAAGCAAGTCGATGAGGTAATTAACTTACTTGTTTTTTATTTGTTCTTGCGAGTAGATCCTTCTCGGAACTAAAGAAAACCAATTGACATACAGCGGAGTTTTGGATATTCGGGGAATAACAATTCTAAGTCTGTAAATAATTATATGCGTAAAATCAAAGACGTAATTAAAAATAGTATATGGGCTCGTTTGCTTGTAACTATTGAATTTTCATGGCAGTTTGGAAAAGCGTTACGAATATATCACTATGAAGGGTATATAACAGTTGTGTCGGAAGTGGGAGAGCAATGTACAATTATTTAGACAGTCATCGGTAAATTTAGTTATAGTTATCCCTTCTGTGTGTCCTCGTATGTACAAACATATGTACATATATGTATACCATATGTGTATAACAAGCCCACAATATATTATGTACATACAATTAAATAAAGTTCGCTTTCGTAAATAATGTAATTTTTCCAACTGGGAACACATGCAAAAGCAAATGCAAATTAAGAACAATCAAAGCTTCGCGCATAAATTTTAATAAAAAGCAAATAAAAATAAAGTTAGGGAACAGCGAAAAAGATAATTTTCGTTGACGGAAATTTGTTGTGACGCGAATTATGCGAAACACTGAAAGAACGAAGAAAGTGTCACATAATTTTAAAAATTCAATTTGTGCTCGACACACATTTATACTTGTACTAGGTATACATGAATATGTGTATAGTATAAGTATTTGCGAACGTACTTTTGTACAATAGTAAAAGCACCGAAATTATACATCTCGCTCGGATACATGCCCTGTGGAACTCCTGCACCGTTCACTCTTCAGCTCCTTCTTCACCCACATTGCATGTAGCACCATTTAGCAAGCACTCTTATACATGTACTATATGTATATTTATATAAATATGTATATGAATCATTGGTACAGTGCGCACGAACTCGTGCGATAAAAACCATTTTTCATTACACGGCAAAAATATGGAATAATGCGTTGGTATGAGAAGTCAGCGCTACATCCATCTAGGCACTACATCACTGTATCTACTCGTTTGCAGACAGACAACACCCCACTCACCGTACTCAACTTGCGAGCTGCGGCCGGAAAAGGCTGGTGTAAAATGTCACATTCGCCGGTGTTGCAAACCCCAAGAAATTTGCATCATGTGAATGTGTAGGAAGACGCACGTTTCTTACAAATATGCATATTTGTATGTATGTACATACGTACATATGTATGTATATACAAATTTACGATTGGAATATGAGTAAATAAGCTGATGTGTGGGTTCATTGTATGCATGCGGCTAATGTGATTGTAACAGTGGCGAACTCGTCGGCTTGCGAAACTTCCAATATGCGGCACAGTGTCTCACTTGTAACATGTTTCCAAACAAATTCATTCTACGACTACTGTAGTGCGAAACATCATGACATTTTTACGGAGCATTCGAAGCAAGCATTTTTGATAGGTTTTCTGAAAGCCGTTTTAAACATTCGACGTTAGCGGTATCTAGAAATGAATTGAAATACATTTTCTAAATTTTTTAAAAGTGACTTACAGTCCATCGTGGGCTCCATAGTGGCGAAAAATGATATATTGGGTAATATCGTAGCATATTCTGATGTGAAATGTGTGTAAAGTGAGTTTGTGGGCTACAGTGGTTGAGGTAAGTAATACATGATTGCATGTGTCTGTTTATCAGCTCATAGAGCTTATATTTTTTTACACATACTTACTTACCTCATGAGCTTAAATTGTGAGGTGTGATAAAACTCGAGGATTATACCGTATTATGGTATTCATAATTGTGACGCTTCCACACTTCATACCACACAGGCAACCGAGCGAAAGTCAGAAATGGAAAAGAAATTGTGAAAATATGGATAAATAGCAAAATTATAGAGCGCAGGTGATACATACATACATGCGAGTACACTACATGCGAGTACACTACACATCCAAATACATCTGAGGAATACGCATACACATAAACCTGCAAATGTGTGAGTGTGTGCTATTGTGGTCGATTTTTTGCTGGCGCTTATGCTTTCCGAGCATTTGCTACACCAGCAGGATTAGCGATTTATGAGCTCGTGAAATGAAATAGCATCAAAAGCCCTGACAGGAGCGGCATTTTTCCGGTGCAGAGCCAGCTCCATACAAGCCTACTTGCATGTACAAATGTGTATGTCTATGTGGACAGAAGTGCAAATTGTTAATTGGATAAGCAAATCAAAAGGAGTCAGCAAGGGATGCGATGATTATTTGCTTCACTTTTTTGTGTTTTAATCCACCTAATCCGCTTGATAGTCGCAGTAAATGAATTGTCAAGGACGCATGTACCGTATGCAGACTTGAGGAGCTCTATGATGAGCATTCATAATTCAGTTTTTATGACAACATGCTTCGAAGCAAATGACTGAATGAATGCGCAATCTTAAAATGCGCAATTGATAAAACAAGTGGGAGAAGTGGAGTAGATGTATGCGAAAATTGTGAAAATCGCAGAAGTGAAAATGGAAAAGTGATTTTTAAATGTTGTCATTGTCGGAATTAGCAAATCAAATGTACGGGAGAGGTGGTGGGGCTTAGACCTACTGTCATGCTACCGCGCTACAGAAAATTTAATTAAAACTAAGCATAGTCAACGGTGGAAGGACAAAGGAAAGCTTGAATAGATGGAACACAACCGAATGAAGCACTCATTCATAATCAATTCATTAAGAACGCATCACGAGTTATGGCGACATTTAAAATAGGACACTGCCGAACGATATACACGTAATTATTGAGATGGTGGCACTCATGATGGTTGGGTATTTCTGTGTGCACCAATGTTGCATTTTACGGTGGCGTTGGAAGTGCAGTAGCACTGAAAAAGTGCGCATTAATTGTGAGTTATGGTAGTATAAGCGGAGATTATTAGAAGCAGTTCAAAGAACGAAAGGGAAAGAGCAACGAAAAAGTGCAACTGTAATTCAAATTAAAATCTTCACCTCTATGAGCGCATTATTTGTAAGCGCTTGCGTATGACAACAACCACTTACGCTTTCGTTGATTACATGCCATGCAGCAAAATTATGTTAGTTTATTTTTTGCTCTTTCTAAAACCTCAACTAAAATTAGTTGTATTATAATTCGTAATGTCAAATGTTATTTTTTTTTTAATTTCAACTAAATTGAGATATGGAACTTTAAAGGGTAATAATAAGACTATTGTTTTCACCCTTTAGAAACCAATATTGACGAGTGCCAAATACCTATGAGGATAATATCTTATTTTAATTGACTTAAGATATTTTAAAACTAAAACATTCACATATTTCAAAGAACAGGAATTAAGAAAAATTGATTTAAGCATACTATTCTACTCTATTTAGCAGCAGAAAATTACAGCAATAGTTGTTGGGGGTTATACTTGAAGATAAAGTTTAATGATAATATTAAAAGATGGCACTCTTCTATGAATTTTCTCTATAAGGGAAACTGAAAAGTTACACTTATTTGTATGTACTACGAGTATATACACTTCAGGCACTCAGATAAATATATAAAAAATTTAATATTTTTATTATATGAAATTCACGAACAACGATGTTTTAAAACAACAATTTATAATCTCACTTTATTTACTTATACATTTATTTTTTCTTATCTACATATTTACTTGCTGCTCTCACCACTAAAATGAATGGGTCCACTCCGCCATCTTGTGAGCCAAATCAAAGTCAAACTTTGCAAAAGAACAATAAACAAGCAAAATAAAATTTCCACACTTAAATGAGTTTGAATCCACGTGTTGGTTAATATTGGTTTAAAAAATTGGATTTTCTGAAAAATAATTGAATATATTCTTGTGCATAATGAGTTGTTGCAAACTTTTTGACACTTCGGCGCTCAGCATGTGAAAATGGAAATTAATCCGATTAAATCTGTTACTAATTAGGGTAATATAATATGTTTGGGGAGTTGACACGTTCGTACATGTACATCTGTGGTGTTATCTGGCGTAACAGTTAAGTTTAATTACATATAAGTAGCTGAATCGGCACAAACAAATAACCCGCCAATATCTGTACATATATACATATTGATAAGCACACCTACATATATATTTATGTATATGTCGGGGATTTCGTTCGTAGACGATTCTGTAAAGGATTTACTTGTTGATATCTATATATCACTTTACACTTCACTCTTTTACACTTTACACTTTGCTATAACTCAATACCTTCACTTTTATTTTCACTACACGAGCATATCAAATTCTGTTCCTACCAAGATCTCTTCTTGAACTGATTCTGCGGGGACATAGCGCCTAATTATATACGCACCCCTTCATTGCTTTAAAAGTAAACGGTTCCTGCCTCTCTTCACTCTGTTCGCAGAATACGATCAGACCTCACCCAGTAACAGTTTCTCTAGTCCTGTTACTATGCATTCCACGTATTCGGCCCGAATATTGCGAATATGAAACTTGGCATTTGTTGCACTATAATGTGCCGTCTCATCGATTGACGCTTGTGACCGATTATTTGACCAAAACTCACATTTTAACCTTTAACCACTCACCGTATTCACCTGTTACGCCACCGTGCGACTTCTTCCTTTTCGAAAAAATGCATTTGCCCACGCAAGGAAAGCGTTATGCAGACGTAGAGGTCATTCAAAAGGCTTGCTCCGGCATACTGGGGGCCATACCGGCCAACGAGCTAAAACACTCGTTCGATATGCCTTTGGACCTGTATTCAAGCAGAAGGAGACTATTTTGAATAAAATAAATTGATTTTGCCGAAAGACCCATTTGTTCTGTTTTTTTTTTAAGTCCTATTTCCTTGGAACTCACCTTGTATTAACAAAATACGACTGCCCAAAATATGTATAATTCTATATCTCACACTAACTCGTAAAATGACAAAAGTTCAGGAGGAGCAAAAACAATTCCTCTAAAAAGTATTAAAATTTTACAGCCAAAAGTTGTTTATAATGTAGAATATCTTCTTTAAAAAGCGTTTTACTCAAGTGTGATTGATTTTTTATCTTCACAGAGAAATTACAAATACATATTGCTCTTAACACAAAAGACAATGAAGTCTTTTGGTTAGCTAGATTAGTATACTACGAATTAATATAATGAGACAAACAGATTTTGAAAATTTTTGGCCTGTAACTTTTTTGTAGTTAGGGTTCAATATCTATCTCGATTAGTTTTAAGTGTTCTCTTTAGGTGGTCAAAATTATTATAATGTATGCAACAATCGCGAGAGTATAAAAATAGTAGAAAGGTAAGCCGTTGTTTACAAGCTGGCCACATTTAATAAAAGTAACTACATTAAATCCTCACTTAAAAAAACTTAAGACAAGTCAACTTCATATTTGTTCTAAATTCTGCTTATTCGTATCAAAATAAAAAGAGGTAGAAATAAGAAAACACAAAAAACGTCATTATTTTAGTTACTTCTTTATATAATATAAAATATACAAAACAAAAATGAGAACAGAATAACTAGAATTGAATGAAAAGAGGCTGAATTGAAATATCTAAAATGAAAGTTACATCGTATATAATACCTTTTAACGTTACTTTTCTAAATTTGTTTAGAGAAATAAAAGGAACTATGCTAAACATATACAAATTTATGTTTCACATGGCTTTAATTACACGGGTCAATACAAAATTTTACCATAACTTTAAAGCAGTAAATTTGTTTTAGGACGTAATTAGACGAAAAAAAATATATGCCATGAAAAAGTTTGCTTTTTTATTTAGTAAACCGCTTTACCGATATTTTTTTAAATATGTACATATGTGGTTTTAATTTTTAATTGAAAATAAAATGACTTAAAAAAAATGTATTATTTTCAAAATAACTTTCAAAAAAGTAAAAAATAATTTAAAAGTGCACACTTTTACTTTTTTTTATGTTCATAGATACTATCCCTTAATAAACCCCAAATATAGTATTATTACTATACTACAGAAAATCACAAAATAAACTTTAGGACAAACGAACATTTTTTTGTAGATTCGCGTTATTAATTAAATGAATTAATTTGGATTTTTAGATTCTACTTTTCCTACATAAATACATATAAAGAACAACAAACATGTTTGCTTTTCTAAGAAGCATGCGAAGCAGACGGAAACAAAGAGAAAGCAATTGTCGCGCGAATCTTGAAACTACTCAGATGTGAAATTGTTATTGGTGTTGAATTTCATTGTACGTCTTATTTTACATAATTTTTATCAGCACTTTTTAAACTTCGTCAACGTGCCAAGAGATTCAAATGGAAACCAAGTTCAAGTAAGTCTTCAAATTGCTTAGACACTGTGACTGTCGAACGATATGCTGACTGTTCACCAAAGCGAGTTAAGCCTAGGTGAAATTGGAGAAAGATTGATAGACGAATAGCCAGACTTGTCTGGCCAGACATACAGTTATGTGCGGATATGAGGCAACAGCGATGCATTATAAAAAGAATCATTTTTAAAATTACTAAGAAATTGTATGAAAAATACTTTGATTTTGAGGTCACCAATATTTCATTTGAACTCAGAAATATTATAAGTAAAATATTCAGACAAATTCGTTAATTTTTATATTTTGCCCACTACTGCAGGATTTTTACATACATCGGTGACAAGTTAACCTCTTTACTATTTTTATTATTTTGTGGCCGTGGCTTTGTTTCGAGGTCTATAATGCAATTAGGATATTTCATCAATACACAAATCCAGATACAAGTGATTTCATTTTTATTTTTATTTTGTATTATGTATAAATGTGTGTAGTATATCTTTTTAACCACAAAATACACTTCCCAGACGTACAGGTTATTTGGTTTGACGATATCGATGTCAATGTTGGTATTAATGTTGTTGCTGCAGACAATCTTGCCAGTACAATTCGTTGATGATGTTCTTGTCTCGCATATTTATTGTGGCTTCATTATATCCGGATTGACAGATTACTCATCATTATCAACGGATCAGACAAATACGTCTATTGTTATTTTGTTTGCTTCCTCAATGCGAACAGATAAAAAGACTTACTAGTATATACTTACGAGTGTACGGACATGTATTTGTGAAGTGAAAAAGCGAAAACCATAAAAGTTCATCAGGTTATCCAATTACTTATGGGATAAGTACATACAAACTGTAAGTGTATGTAATCTATATTCATGGATGAGTGAAGAATCATGATTGTAAACACTAAGACTCAGAAATTTAAAGTTACCGGTCAGGTTTCTGGTTTAACACTGTCTGAACCATAGATTAGCAGAGCTCATATCAAATATTTGAACACGAGAGACTTAACCAAGGTTGAATCATATCTGGAAATTACTTGCACCTCAAACCTCATGGTAAAACTTTTTACAAATTGTAGCCATCTATTTTGTTGTTAAAATTCGTCTTTAGTCCTCACTTAATAATTTGTAAAATATATGTAATATTAAAAGAGAAATCCAGCAATACATTTTTATATCACTCTAGGTATTAAAGTACAGAATACAAAATTAATTGCAAACATTCTTAATACCATATCTTAAGTATCATTTTATACCTACTTTTTGATAATATTCTATTTGTTAAAATTGATGATTTGGGTAAATTCTACTTTTTAAAAAAACACGAGAATTTTGCAAATATTTGATTTTTTTTTCGGCCGTAGGTCATTGTGCAGTAAATATTTTCTAGTTTTAGGTTTCGTCGGAGATCAAGATTCGAAATTTCTTCGGCAATAGTATCCTGTAGGTTTAATGAGAGGTGTTCCGATTTCATTAAATGTGAATGTACTACGATTCGCTATTATTACACACAAATATATACATAAAGAATGTGCACACATTTTGTACTTAATTATAAATTTGAGCAAAGTGGACGCTCAAAGCCAAGCTAAGCGCAAAGCTGACGAAAGTAAGAAATCAGCTTCAAAACTGGGTGCATACATTTTCATATGAAATTGCCCAGGCACCGCGGAGTGATGAAGGTGAAGCTGATCAATGCGAGAAATGAGGTTTGAACTCTTTTCGGCGCCGACTCCCGTGTTACATAGTTCATTTGCTTTTTAGTCTCATATTTTGCTTACGAGAAATTACCATAAATTTAGTAGAACAATAAGGACTGTACCGAAAAGAAACTGCACACAATTTTTTATTTGTAACTTAACGGATTTTATTAATTTTTGCTTGTAACTTTTTTTAATAACAAATAGAAGAATTTTTATCCACTTTTAATTAAAACTAGTAAAAAAAAATTATTCTCTTAATTTATACCGAATTTTTCTTTTAATTCCCTTCATTAAATTCTGCACACCTTCTTTTGTAACGTTTCGACTTGCTTTAAACCAGTTTTTTTTAAATTCGTTGACGTTTTCGGCAACTCGATGATCCTTTTTCAAATTCCGTTTGACAATTGCCCAATACTTCTCTATCGGGCGAAATTCTGGAGCGTTTGGAGGGTTCTCCTCTTTTTTAACAAAATTGACATTGTTATCCTTTAACAAAGCCACAGTAGAATGAGCATAGTGCACTGTGGCTAAATCAGGCCAAAATATTGTTGACACGAAGTGTTTTTTATAAAATGGAATTAGGCGACGGTTTAGACACTCCTTCTTATAAATGTCGGCCGATATAGTACCCTTTGTGAAAAATGGAGTGGTCTTAAGGCCACAAGAGCAAATAGCCTGCCAGATGAGTATTTTCTCGCCAAATTTTTCTATTTGAATTGTTGACACTGACTGGTCGACAGTACCATCTTTTTGTTTTGTATAGAACTGGGGACCTGGTAATGTTCTTGAGTCCATTTTTATGTATGTTTCATCGTCCATTATAACGCACTCAACAGAATCTTTTAGCAAACGTTCGTACAACTTCCGTAGTCTTGTTTTCCCTATTTTTATTTGTCGTTGACTTTTTTTGGGAATCTTTTGTTTTTTATAAGTTTTTAGGTTATTCCGTTGCTTCACTCTTTGAATCATAGTAGCACTGGTTTTAGCTTTTTTCGCCAAATCGCGCACAGACATTGATTTGTTTTGGTTTATTAAGGCCAACACCTTTGCTTCGAGATTTGGATCACTAGGGCCTTTTTTTCGCCCACTTTTTGATAAATCCTTAAGAGAACAGGTTTCACTGAACTTTAATATAATATTTTTTACACCATTTACACTGACTTTAAACCGTTTTGCAAGCTTTCTGTATGAAATGCTTTTTTCAGTGCAGTAATTGTGCACAATTTGCTTACGCACGTGCTCTTTGATTCGACCCATTGCGAAAATGAAATAACAAATTACGGAGAAAGAAAAAACAATAGAAGCAGAACTGATCACGCTTTCTAACGGTACTTACCGCAATGCGACCAACCGGCTGGTTCGTGAGAAATATTGAATTGAAAGTGTGCAGTTTCTTTTCGGTACAGTCCTTATTTAAAATATAAGCTATTAATATTTTCAAGGAAAAACTTATTACGGGAATTCCATAATCCATCAGAATTTATTAAATACACGCTATTAATTTATTCAAGGTCAAACTTATGACAGTAATTTCCTAATCTATCAGGAAGTGGTAAATAGCCCTAATTTTTTACGGCCTATTTTGTTTTTGTTTTACGCACAAAACATTGATAATTCATCATTAATTAACACATACTTCCTGTTTTAAATAAAATTATCTTTTAAAGTTAAAAGTGACCGTAATCGTAAAAATCAGACACCTTTTAGTAGTGGCATGTATTGTTAGGAAATCAATAGGACATGATTGCGTATTTGCAACCCCAGCTAACAACATACTACAAACATAAGTACATGTACATTCGCCTTTTGTGTTATTCATATGGTATATACGTTTTTAGTGTTAAATTTCGCATTTTATTTCTTTACCTTGGTCAAGCAAAAGCGCCATGATTTAACAAAACAACAAAAAGCAAACCTGCAATCACGAATTAACATGGTCCCGACGCAAGCGACAGCTAGAATTAGCCTTATTATAAGCTGAAAAGGCAGTGAATGTCAACCAAAAGTGGTTCCAATGAAAGCAGGGATTTTGTACCTGCGTTTACACCAGGGAATACAGCGGTGTACAATTCAAATCAACACTTCTTTTCGAATTAGAAAATATTCACCTCTGCTCATAGTATTGTATTATGTTGCGTGCAGTCACAAGTCTAATCCTTTAGTTACTTAGAATAGACCTATGCACACTAGGGTGTCCGTTATTTCCCAAATTTATTTTTGAGTCTGCAGCGCCCTAAAAATTTTTAGTAAATGCTCTAAAAAAAAATTATGAAACCCATATGAGCTTTTAATATTGATAATAACCCGTGCCGCAACGACGATTTATTTCCCATTTAAATAACGTGGTGTTTTCGTACTTTTTGCAATTAATTTTTTCTTTGCGAAACCAATTGATACATTGCCGCGCGCTCCGAATTATTTTTATAGGAAATTGAACGTTCTACAAAGTTTCTCTGAAATTTTTCAAAAAAATCACTTCCCTCAAAGTTATTCAAGGTCCAAGTTGAGCTAAAAATTATTATTTTTTGTTTTTTTTTTAACACAAAATTTTTTAATAACAAATTATTATGATTTTTTTGAAAAATTTCAGAGAAACTTTCTCAACACTTCAATTTCCTACAAAAATAATTCGGGGCGCGCGGCAATGTATCAATTGGTTTCGCAAAGAAAAAATGAATTGCAAAAAGTACGAAAACCCCATGTTATTTAAATGGGAAATAAATCGTCGTTGCGGCACGAGTTATTCTCAATATTAAGAGCTCATACAATTTTTTTTAGGGCATTTACTAAAAATTTTAAGGGCGCTGCAGACTCAAAAATAAATTTGGGAAATAACGGACACCCTAATGCACACACACAGTGGACGTGTAGTGAAGTAAGTGGAATTTCCGTAGGTATGTACGGAGAATTGAAGGGGTTCCTACTAATATAAACACACGGCCATAATGCAAAGCAAATAGTTTTCTAATTTATTAGCAATTGCTGTCAAACAAGCCGAAGTCGAGTTGTGACTCAAGCGGCTGGCAGAAATTTCAAAATTAATTCAACTTAGCGAGCACCAACAACATTTGAGAACATTGGTTATTTATGGCAGCAAAACAAATTGAAGCGAAGAGTATGACACAAAAGTGTCGGTTGGTATGACATACACATAAACCCCTCTTGCAACATGCTTGCATAATTTATTTATTTACATGCATGTATGCACATACATATGTACCAATGCGTCGCATGTGTTGCATATGGCCTGTTGATTGCATTGTGTTGTAGGTTCATGTGTCACCTAAAAAGTGATTTTTCAAGAAGTCGCAAGTTGTTTTCAATATTTCCGCCGCTTTACCATTTGCTTATGTAGGCACTTCAATACACAAAGTATGCGTTTGTTATGTTACTTATTTATTCATTAGGTCAGCATTTGTTATTTGTTTCCTGTGCGGCAAAGTTAAATATCGACCATTACTCGATACATTATCATCAACAACTATTGTGTTGTTTACATCTTCTATAATTGTTTTTGTTCTATTTTCGTTTGAATTTATACAATGTGGGTGATCTCCATAAGTGTATGCACAGTTGTTTCAGTTGGCTTCATCAACGGTTATTTTGTGTATGGTACACATGTGTAACAATTCCAGACCATAATATCAGATTAATTTTTGCTCAAAATGTAACGAACCTATCCCCGTTAAACACTTGAACAAATCCTTTACTAATAGTAGTATGCCTATTTGTCAAGAACGGTTTGAATCGGATCCAGAATTTCTTCAGCCCCCCTATACCTAATTGAAAGATTTTCCAACTTCCAATTGACTTTATACCTCATATATCGGCAAATGTAGTGTTTCTCTAATAACGGTGTATCTTTATGCCTAAACTGAACAAAATGGGGTGAAAACTTACCTGAAACTTCATATAACTTACAAACCTTATTTCTCCGGCTTTGATCCTGGCAAGTTGCAAGAGTATGAAATGTTCGGTTACATTCGAACTTAAGTCTTCCTTACTTGTTTTTCATTGCTTACGTTATGTCAAGCAACCGTTAGCCTGAACAAGATGTATTAAGATTGCTACGATGTCTGTATCATATGTATCTATGTATATAAATGATCAACATGACGAGCAATTTAGCCATGTTCGCCCGTCTGTATGTCTGTATATACGCGAACAAGTCCCTCAGCTTTTAAGTTATCTGAAATTTTGAACACGTTCATATATTCCCTAAAAGCAACTGTTTTGTCGGAACTGTCGTTATCAAACCACTATAGCATATATATGCCATAAAAACTGAATGATCAAACTCCAGTATTTTTACGGAAATTTGGCATAATTCAAAGCTTCGCTACGATCTGCGAAGAAATTCTTCAGATCGGACTACTATAGCATATTGCTGACAAACTAACCAATCAAAGTAAAGATACGGGGTTTGTCCGGAAAGTAATAGGACTGATTTTCTTTCTCCGCGACTATACTTCGGAGCGTGCGCGCGCCGACTGGATTCGGTAGAGGAATTTCTAGCCAACGAATGAGCGGCTGCTCAGTTGTCTCTGAGCATCTGGAGAGTCAAGATAAACATTTTCGTGCGCCTTTCGTTACATAGTGCAAACCGAAAATTCAACGTTCATTAGAGCAGAGTTACTTGATTGAATTCTGTGTGAAACTTGGTAAATCTGCGACAGAGACGTTTGATATGATTCAGCAGGCTTACCCAGGTGTTGCTTTAGCAAGAAGTGGTGTGTTTCGGTCTTTTTGGAGAGGCGGGAAGAGGTCGCTCATGAAGACTGTGCTGGGAGGCCTGCGACTTTGACGAACACTGATGATGTGACTCGATGCGCAAAGTTTTGAACTCAGACCGTCGGTTAAGTAAACGTTTAATTGCCCAGGCGTTAAATTTATCAATATCTGTGCTTCATGAAATTGTGACGGAGCACTTGAACATACGCAGGGTGAACGCGAAGATGGTCCCAAAAGTGCTCACTACTGACCACATATAACGACGAGAGGAAGTGTGCCAAGAAAACTTGAACATGTGTGAAAGTGAATAACGTAATCACAGGTGACGAGTCATGGATCTTTGGGTATGAATTGTAACGATTGGTTCAATAATTTATTTTAAACCGACTCAGTCCTATTTCCGGACAAATCCTTTAAAGCTGTTTTTATACCCTTTTACGCATGCTATAAAAAATTAAACTGTGAACAGGTTTAAAGCATTGGTTGAGCCAAAGTTAACGTCTTTTTCTTGTTTTTATGTAAAAGTATCCACTAATTTGATCTACATATTGTTCTATTAGGTGTGCAACTAATTACCTATTATTTGTCAATAGATGGCTCAAGCAGTTAGTGGTGATCGGTTTTGATATATCCAAAACGTGATAACCTTAACTTAATAATTTGAAAAATAAATTGCGTATCCACATTAATGGCTTCGTTTATGTGTTAAATATTTTTTGTAATTTGCGGATATATCCAAAACGTGATAACCTTAACTTAATAATTTGAAAAATAAATTGCGTATCCACATTAATGGCTTCGTTTATGTGTTAAATATTTTTTGTAATTTGCGGAAAGTTTTGATTATCTTCCTTCATTCAGAGAAATCGGCGGCTGAAGCACAACGGGAACGACCTTACGAGTGAAGGAAGACCAAAAGCCTTCGAATATCTGTGTTAAACGCAAGACGAGCTTGCATTGGAGTCACCCGGCAAGCCTTGTCAAAGCGGCCTCAATACTCGTACCAGTAGAGGCACGAAAAAGTCTTTCTGCTGGATGACAACGCTCGGCCTCACGTTGCCAAAGCTGAATATGCTCCGTTTGATAAAACATGGTTTGGTTCAAAAGCGGTTCCGCTCGCAAATGGCATCGAAAAATGGCTTGATTTTTAGATACGGTTTTATCTTAATGGTATTTGAGCTTTAGTATAGTATAGTTATATAACTAGCGATGGACAATACTTCGAACAATTTATTTGTAACCTTTTCCTAACAATGAAATTGCATTTTCATTAAAAAAATAAAAACAAGCAAGATTGAGTAGCTAACACAAAGGAAGCATTTGGTTTAATTACTTCCTTCGCGCATATTTCTTTTCGGCGAGCCTTTTTTTCGATCTGAAAAAGCCTCTCGAACCGAAATTGGCTGATACGAAAGAAGTTTAACCCAATTCAATTCAATTCTCTGAATTATGGACCTTTCACAGATCTTTTACATTCACAAAAGTTCATGAATAATCTTAGTATTCTTCGAATGTCAGCCATCTTGACCAATTTCATATTACATATAAAATTTCTACTCATGCAAGAAAAGCACATAAAAGAAAGTTTTTTCTTGCTGTGCCCAAAAACATCTGAATTTAAACTGCGCGCGTCGAAGGATTTGGAGAATTATTTTTTTTTTAGGTTGGTGGTACTGTCAGTCACATTTATGTCAAATTTCATGTCAAAATATTCATTAGTGGTTGAGATACGTGTCGTTTTGTGAGCTGCTAAAAGTGAGTTTTTCGTTTTTTGCGATGTCGAAATTTGTTGAGCAAAGAATTTGCATTAAATTTTGTTTACGGAATCAATTTTCTGCTGCGGATACGTTGAGGATGGTACAGAAAGCCTTTGGTGATGAGGCTATGTCTAAAAAAAATGTTTACAAGTGGTACAGTGAGTTCCAAGCCGACCGTGAACGTGTCGAAGACGAAGAGCGTCCAGGGCGACCATCAACCTCAACCGACGAAGCTCTTCTTCTTCTTTACTGGCGTAGACACCATTTACGCGATTATAGCCGAGTCAACAACAGCGCGCCAATCGTTTCTTCTCTTCGCTACGTGGCGCCAATTGGATATTCCAAGCGAAGCCAGGTCCTTCTCCACTTGGTCCTTTCAATGGAGTGGAGGTCTTCCTCTGCTTCTCGCAGCGGGTACGGCGTCGAATACTTTCAGAGCTGGAGTGTTTTCATCCATCCGGACAACATGATCTAGCCAGCGTAGCCGCTGTCTTTTAATTCGCTGAACTATGTCAATGTCGTCGTATATCTCGTACAGCTCATCGTTCCATCGAATGCGATATTCACCGTGACCAATGCGCAAAGGACCATAAATCTTTCGCAGAACCTTTCTCTCGAAAACTCGTAACGTCGACTCATCGGTTGTTGTCATCGTCCAAGCCTCTGCACCATATAGCAGGACGGGAATTATGAGCGACTTATAGAGTTTGGCTTTTGTTCGTCGAGAGAGGACTTTACTTTTCAATTGCCTACTCAGCCCGAAGTAGCACCTGTTGGCAAGAGTAATCCTGCGTTGGATTTCCAGGCTGACATTGTTGGTGGTGTTAATACTGGTTCCTAAATAGACGAAATTATCTACAGGTCAACAGTGACGTGAGAGCCAAGTCGCGAGTGCGACGACTGTTTGTTTGATGACAGGAGATATTTCGTCTTGCCCTCGTTCACTGACAGACCCATTTGCGTTGCTTCCTTGTTCAGTCTGGAGAAAGCAGAACTAACGGCGCGGGTGTTGAGGCCGATGATATCAATATCATCGGCATACGCCAGCAGCTGCACACTCCTATAAAAGGTTGTACCTGCTCGATTAAGCTCTGCAGCTCGAATAATTTTCTCCAGCAGCAGATTGAAGAAGTCGCACGATAGGGAGTCGTCTTGTCTGAAACCTCGTTTGGTATCGAACGACTCGAAGAGGTCCTTCGCGATCCTGACGGAGCTTTTGGTGCTGCTCAACGTCAGCTTACACAGCCGTATTAGTTTTGCGGGGATACCAAATTCAGACATCGCGGCAAAGAGGCAGCTCCTTTTCGTGCTGTCGAAAGCAGCTTTGAAATCGACGAATAGGTGGTGCGTATCGATTCTCCTTTCACGGGTCTTTTCCAAGATTTGGCGCATGGTGAATATCTGGTCGGTTGTTGATTTACCAGGTCTAAAGCCACACTGATAAGGTCCAAGCAATTTGTTGACGGTGGGCTTTAATCTTTCACACAATACGCTTGATAGATCCTTGTACGCGATGTTGAGGAGGCTTATCCCATGGTAGTTGGCGCAGATTGTGGGGTCTCCTTTTTTAAGGATTGGGCATATCACACTTAAATTCCAATCGTTGGGCATGCTTTCGTCCGACCATATTTTGCAAAGAGGCTGATGCATGCTCCTTATCAGTTCTTTGCCGCCGTGTTTGAATAGCTCGCGCCAAAGTCGCTCAAAAATCAAGGACATGTTGATTGTTTTCTTCGATTATCGTGGTGTTGTGCACTATGAATTCCTTCCAACCGGTCAAACAGTCAACAAGGAATATTATTTGAACGTAATGCGTCGTTTGCGTAACGCTATGCGCCTAAAAAGGCCGGAATTGTGGAAAGACAATTCTTGGTTTTTACACCACTATAATGCACCATCCCATACTGCCCTCGTAATTTGTGCTCATTTCGCCAAAAACTCAACCGTGCGACTTCTGGCTGTTCACCAAGCTCAAAAGACCGCTCCGAGGATACCGTTTTTATACGATAGAGGAGATTCAAGCCGTAGCGAAGACGAAACTGAAGGCCATCCCGGAAAGTGACTACAACCAGTGTTTCGAAAATTGGAAAATCCGTTGGCATAAGTGCATTGCATCGGGAGGGGATTACTTTGAAGGGGATGAAATTGATTTGGAAGAATAAATAAAGAATTTTCAAAATAAATACAATGTCATATTTTTTGGGCACAGTAGTATATTTTAATTCTAAAATTGTGGCATTTTTGGTTAAAAATTTAATATGTTCACTGTATTTTGAAGTAAAATTAAATGTTGCCTATGCATATTAATCTTTAGTGTGATATGTGACATTTCCTGAACTACATTAATTACTTTAGTCAGAATTATGCTTTGATTCGTTACTTGATGCTGCTGATTTTTTAACCTTCAAAACCCACAATCTGGGATTCACATAAATGCATAACATTTTGTGATTCAGTGGAAGCATGCAATTCTATCAAGCACAAAAAACACAATAAAACTCTGAAAGGAATTTACGAATATAAGGCAAAAAAAAACGGCTTGCAAGTTGTAAAAGCGTCTAGAATTAGCAAAAATAGAGTCACCTCAAACTAGGTTTATCTAACATTTTTTATACCGAATATACAACAGGGGAGCATACCCCGAAAACCGCACAATGTGAAAGCAGTCATTGGTAACTGATGTGCAACCACTGTATTATCAAAAAATTTGCACCTGCAATGCAAATGTGTCTGCCAGTGATACAAGAAACAAAAAAGAGAATTTTACTCTTGGATTTCTTACACTGACAAAGAAGGACTCCTGTTAATATTGCACACTCGTATTCCCAGGAAGAAAAATACAAGAACCGCATGCCACTAGCCAATCTGTGTTTCCAACAAACTAAACATTTACCACTTCAATCTTTCATTTACGTTTCCTCTGCTCTTTCATCTATCTTCTGTTATGTAAAAGAACATTTTTATTGCAGCGTTGTATTGTTGTTTTTGTGTTGCTGCACACCTAAATCACGTTGACACAAAACAGCAGCATTTAAATCATTTTTAAGCGACTCTACTACTGCAGCTTCCCGACTCAACTCAACCGAAGTTCATGTTTTCACAAATGGTCCACCTCTCCGCCGGACTGCTGAAATAACGCACCACACAAACCGCGCATCTGCGAAAGCGACGACTCTCTATGGACCAATTTTATCTCGTTTTTCTGTTTCCTTCATATTACTACAATTTCTATTTTTTTGTTTTGCTTACATCCTTATTACTCTGTGTAAACGTGAGTTTTCTTCATAGGAATTTATAGCGGCGCGTTTTTATGCCTAATAGCTTCAATTGGTTGGGGAGATTTGTTCCCGTTGCTGTCGGAGGGAACTTTTTGACTTACAGACTGCTCCTTTTGCTATTATTGTCCCTTGGTGTGCAACTTGCTATAATTGTAGCGCATATTTCCACCCTTCCGTGCTCTTAAACACTTTGTCCAATCATTCTTGGCTACTTTTGAAAAAGAAACAGATGTGCTAGGAAAATTAAAATGGAAACACAGCACCTGAAGCAAATAATTTATTAAATTTGTTTACCAGTAAAAAACAGGTTTACAGTTAATTTCTTAGCACCCATGTACGATAATGGTGCACATTGCAGGTAGATAACTCAATTATACTTGCGTCTGTTATTCTTCTCTTTAAGATTTTCTTTCCATACATTTTTTCTTAAGTCATACTGCTGTAAACACCTTTTTATGGCTCTCCTTTTTAAAGGTAATGCAAATCATACCAAATTTATGAAATGGCTTCCAAATAAGTTTTGAGTAAAACTGTTTTCAAACTTTTTTGCTACAGCTTCTTTTTGTGACTAGTTTTTAATTTTCTAAAGTTACGTGATGTTTCCTTTGTAAGATCTAACGCATTTACTTCATATCAAGATTATAATGTTAATTACTTAATATCAGATTATAATAGAACATAATTTTTCTTGATAAATAAATAACTTTTAAAGTGCATCCAAAATGCCTTTGAGAACCTTTCCAGTATTCTTTCGGTTACCGTTTTTTAAAAAATACCCTTCCACCGACTTAAGGTTTTGCTCAGAACGCAAATTGACACTATGAGTATAAATAAACTAAAAATTAGGTTTGGTTAAAAACCTTTGCTATAACTTAAATTGAGTTTTTTCTTACAGTCAAAGTATTCGTAAGTTAATGCTTTCGCAATCATATGGCTGTCGGCACTTACCTGAAAAAAATGAAGATATAATCAATCTATAATTATAATATAACCAAATATATATAGTGGTTATTGTATACATTATAACAACTATAAATATTTACTTAAAAATTATAGCTCCCATCGTGCAAAAAAATTTCAATAACAAGTAAAAAAGCACAAAGTTCGGGTGCAACCCGACATCGGAATTCAAATAATTTTATATATAATATAACCCATTCTCTGACCGGAAAATTCAGCATACGATGTGTTAGTAAACGAAAATCATTATACGTAATATATGAGAGTTGAGGTAATATCAACCCGATGCCACATACTAAAAAAAATGTTTCCTGGGTTTAATTAAGATACCTTACATACAATCACCAATTACATGGAGTAAAATCAGGCAGATGTTCGAAAATCCTGATATTAGTTATTTGGGGGATATAACTAATATCAGGTCAAAACTTTGCCCAAATAAATCTTTGTATTAGGTATATGAGGGCTCAGGGAAGAATTGACCTGATTCAACCCATTTTTGATACCCAGAGTTAACCGATATTTTCGGTCAAAAGTCAACTATAGCTACTGGGATCTCCATATTCGGTATCTAAGGGCTTGATAAGTTTTGCCTGAATTTGGTCATAAGGTGGCATACTTAAAAAGAATTATTAGTGCAAAATTATAACCCGTTATATTAATAGCTTCTCAATTTGTGTACCGGAAAGTGAAAGAATCAACTGAAATTAAAATTGAGTTCTTTGGAAAGTAAGTGTGGTTGTGTTCCGATTTCGCCCATTTTCTTACTGTGACATAAAGATATAAAAAGAATGCTCCGCACCAAATTTACTCGAAATCGTTTCGGTGGGTCACGAGATATGCGATTTCCACAAAAAGTGGGCGGTACCACGCCCATTGACCAATTTTGACAACGGCTCTGATTAAGCCCTCTCATACCATCTCGGAGGTAGAATTTAATGTCTCTGGTGTATTTAATTGTTGATTTATTGCGCTATTAAACGTTTTGAACAGTACCGTAATATGGAGTGATAGTGAAATAACCCGATTTCATCCATATTCGCCAAATAATTTATTGAATTTGTTTACCAGTAAGAAACAGTCAGAAATAGTCAAGTTCTTAGCACTTGTATTCCGATTTCATCCACTTTCACACTGTCAGTATGAACTCTTAAAATGATAACCTTTCAAAAATTTTTGCCCACCAGGTGCCCCTTGCTTCTGCGATCTCCTGTGCCAAATTAGACTTTTATATCTTAATTTAGTGCATAGTTATGACACTTTATATGTTTCCGGTTAATGGCGATTTATGAGCGTAACCCGCATACCAAGTTTCATGAAGAAATCTCAAATTTTGCTCAAGTTACAGCTTGCAGGGATGGGCGGACGGACAGACAGACAGAATTTCAACTTTTCTCTTCATCATGATCATTTATACATACATACACATATTTAACCCCATATCTATCTCGCTTAGCTTCAGGTGATAAGTAAAACCGTTAGGGGAACAAGACTACTATACTCAAGTATTATACAACAAAATATATACCAAGCTTTAACTCTAGGTATTCTTTCTTTTTTGTATGCCACAATATACATATTCGCTTCTAAAGAAGCTTTTTATACAATACAAAGTACATTCCAAAATAAACAGAACTTTACAAAAAAAACAGAAAAATTATTTTTTCGGCAAAATCAATTTTTTTTATTCAAAATAGTATCCATCTGCTTCAATACAGTTTTTTGCACAGTCCAAATGCATGTCGATTGAGTGTTTTAGCTCATTGCCCGTTATGGCCGCCAGAATGCCGGTGCAAGCCTTTTGAATGCCCTCTAGGTCTGCATAACGCATTCTTTTCATGGGCAAATGCATTTTTTCGAAAATGAAGAAGTCGCACGGTGCCTTAGCAGGTGAATACGGGGAGTCGTTAATAGTTAAAATGTGATTTTGTTCAAATAATCGTCCTTCGAATGTAGGATTCTGAGCAATTTTTGGTCGTCAGTCAACTTGTGCGGAACAAACCGTGCACACACCTTTCGTAAGCCCAAAATGTTCGGTCAAAATGCGATAAATCAATGTTTTGGAGATGTTCAATTCTATTTCCATTAATTTCAATTTCCATTAATTTCAATTTCCATTAATTTCAATGATGATGTCGTCTGATTTTTGATGAATTCACACAGTTTCGATGGAATTTCCGGTGATCACGGATTTTGATTGGCCCACATGTTGATCGTCATTTATGTCCACCCGACCATTTTGAAAACGTTGAAACCACTCGTGCAATCTGCTACGGGATAGGCAATCATCACCATAAACTTGTTTCAACAATTGAAGCGTTTCGGTAAAAGTTTTACCAATTTTAAAACAAAATTTAATGTTGGTTCTTTGTTCGAAGCTCATTTTCACACCGATAACACAAACATGCTGACACTCAAAATGCAATAACTTCACTTCCAATTTATGAAATGTCATAAAATTTTCACTGGACAATCGATAAAGATAGCAGATTCTAACGCAACAGTCGTTATATAGATGACGCCACCAGCGGCGCTAGTTTCAAAAAGTCCTCTTTACTTTGGAGCGCACCTTGTACATATATGTATGTATTTAATTCCGTTTCATATCTAATTCAATTAAAGAATTGTTTAATTATCGATAAATATTAATCAACAAATTTATTCATAAATTGCTTCAGTCTATTGATAATTGACGCGGTTAGATGCTTCTCCCATTTCTGAATATGTATGTAATGTATGTATCTAGCGCCACTTACGCACTTGCCCCACTGGGTCGACCGAATAGGGCGACTAAAAGCCGTATTTTATGTAATTAAAAACAATTACGAGTCTCATTAAAACACTGTGACATGACATGAAGTCGAGGCAGCAGAATTGAAGTGCTATATGGTACATATATACACACAGAGTTCATAAAGAAACCATGCATTGCGGCGCGTACAAACGTTCCTCTTTGTCATCATGACGGCAAACATAATCATCGCTAGTATTAGTGGGCTAGTGACAGTGGGCATCCTTTAGAATACCATAACGCTGCACTTTCTCAACGCAGCAGTTAGCGGTGCGCCTACGCATCTTTCTCTTAATACTCCTATACATATGTATATGCACTTTCCGCTAACACTTCGGCCTGAATTCACACAATTAAAATTTGACAGTCTCAAGTGGAGGCGAAAAATTGGGAAATTGTGCCCGAACCATGGGATGCATTTGAGCGCATAACTTTGGTATTGTTTTTATTGCTGCGCCGTTGTTTGCACACAGGGACAAAGTGCTTAATGCATCTGTCAATTTTCCCCCTGCTTGCGCGTGTACCGTCGCTGTCGAAACTATAAACGAAAACAATAAAAATTATAAAGACAATGTAATATCTGATTGTGAGTGGCAACTCGGCACAGCGGTTTCTTCAAGCGGCACACACATGCACACATTATTCTGGTAGTGCTCAGAGGGAATGAACGCTTCATTCTACACATGTAATTGGGTTAATCATCAGAGACGGCGAGCATAGGCGACATAAGAATAATAAGTAAAAACATTATACAAATAACAGCGAGTGTAATAAGAAATAGGTTCTAACATGTGCATGCAACCAACTTGTCGCCCTTTTCACAAAGCCGTACAAGAAATTTCGTATCGGCATTGAAACACCAAAAAGTAGTAAATGAAGTTAGGATTTGCTTTCAACAAATCAATCAACTAGAAATTGTCGCCTATCTGACTTAACTGCTAGTATTTCTTTGACACTTGTTGCTTCCAAACTATTGATTGACAACACAATTCTACAACTATATATATGTATCTCTACATATGTTTTCCAGACAATGCCGGCTCAGTCTTTATGGGGGAGTGTATTTATCATTTGATCATTTGTACATTTGTCAAGACAGCAGAACTGAATTGAGAGTCATATTTTTTAAGGGATTGAAATATTACTACATTTCTTCTAACAAAAAATATCTTTCTTCAAAAACGGTAACCTTGCAATAATGTTCTTCGTAAAAGATATCAACGAAAATACAAAAGAGTTGAAATAATAATTACTGACAAATATTATGTGATTTTTTTGATCTATTACAAAATTATAACCAAAGCAAGGCGAGAACGAAAATTTCACTCTTGCATAACGAACCGAATCAAGCATTATCTTTGGTGTTTATTTTACGCTTATCTTTCTGAAGTACATAAAGTGTATTCGGCGATTTTTGCCTTGAGAGAATTTATTCAACTAAGAAGTTCTATTGAATTTTGTATGCGGAATCAAATTTTTAGTGCTGAAACGTGCAGAATGTTGGAAAAGACCTTCGGTGAAAACTGTTTGCCGCGAGCAAGGGTTTTTTATTGATGCACATTATTAAAAATTGAGAAATGTGCTATGTGTAGAAGTTCACGCAAGTGAGGAAAGTTCTCTGATTGCCATTAACTTGGGAGTGGCCAGAAATGATTATTTTACATATGGCTCTAGCAGCTCACGACTTCCGGTCTTTTACCAATTATCCTCTGTGTAGCCAGAAGAGAAAGATTTGGAATTCGCCACGTAAAAAACACTACCAATGAAAAGAAGAACGCAGACTCGGATGAGAGACCCCCCTTTTAATGCCGATCCCTGAAAACATGTTAGGGATTACGATTTAAGGCCATGCACATGAAATGTCTGGTCTCTCAATTGGAAAGGTGCCACTACCCAGATGGTTAATGTAGAGTGAAGAGTGAATTGTGATGAACGGGTCATGGACTGAGACGAGTAGGTCTTTGTGGCCATATAAAGGAGCGCACATTTGGTGTGGGATTCGTCGCCCAGTACTGGCATACACCCCGATGGTTGAACGTCTAGTCATAATCCGCATCAAAGCAAAGTACTTCAACATATCGCTGAATTGCGTCCATGCCCCAATGGAAGAGAAGGACGATGTGACCAAGGATGCTTTCTATGGGTGCTTGGAGCGCACCTATGAGAACTGCCTCCGCCACGATGACAAAATCGTGTTTGACGACTTTCACGCCAGGGTAGGCAGGGAAGGTATCTCCGGCACTACGGTCGGTAAATTCAGCCTCCACGATGAAACATCCACAAATGGTTTGAGGTAGATTGTCTTCGCCGGAGCCCGAAATCTGGTTATCTTTAGTACTAGATTCCAGCATTAGAAATGTCATCAGGCTACCTGGCTGTCTCCGGATCGAAAAAAAACCGGATCGATTATGTTGTGATAGACGGAAGACATGTCTCTCCAGTGTACTAGACGTGCGTACGCTTCGAGGTCCTAACATCGACTTCGTTTACTATTTTGTTGCAGCCAAGATACGCATCCGCCTCTGTGCAGCAAAAAACGCATGTCAATAAACACAAGGAAGATTCGACGTCAAAAAGCTGCAACCACAACAGACATCGGAACGATTTTCTACTCGGCTTGCAATCCTGCTCTCTGAGAACACTCAGCAGCAACAGCGGAGAGAAAACAGACTGCCTACCTCGCTACGCTATAGCACAAACAGCCAAAAACGTAGACCCTTGGCCCGGGTCAGCTGATACGACCTTTCTTATGGGCGTGCAATGTAAGTGAACAGCGAAAAACGCTACTCCGTTCTCTCTTTGCCGTAGGAATCCACGGCATTTGGAATTTTACCGTAGAAACGTGTCAGCTGATTGCTCTTTCACAATCTCGATGTACTGTAGTAATTATAAGAGTTGCCTTCAATATGTTTGAAATTTTCTTAAAATATCTCAAAATTAGAGTCGAATGCTATTATTTATAAATATATAAACTATTTTTAATAGTTTGTTTTCAGTTTTGATATTTTATATTACAAAAAATTGTAATTGAAAACATAGATGTGTACAAAACTATATAGACGTATTGAGCAACAATTGTTCAAACGAAAACAAACAAAGATGGCTGATTTCTGCGTTTTTACCACGGGCTCTACTTTTAACACATTTTGCTCTCTAAGCAAGACAACACGTGCGAGATGGTAGGTAGGATGGAGAGGTTTAGATGAGAGAGCTGAGAGCTGAAAAGGGAAGTAAGACGCATTTGCAGACAGAACAGTCGTCGCACTCGCGATTAGGCTCCCTCTTCACTATTGACAATCATAACTTCGAAGTCGTATATAATTTCGTCTATCTTGGAACCAATATTAACACCAACAACAATGTCAGCCTCGAAACCCACTTCGGCGAACAAAAACCAAACTCTATAAGTCACTCATTATTCCCGTCCTTCTATATGGTGCAGAGGCATGGACGAAGACAACATCTGATGAGTCGGCGCTACGAGTTTTCGAAAGAAAGGTTCTGCGACTTATGGTCCTTTGCGCATTGGCAACGGCAAATATCGCATTCGATAGAACGGTGAGCGGTACGAGTTATATGACGACATTGACAGCAGCGAATTAAGAGACAGCGGCTGCGTTGGCTAGGTCACGTCGTCCGTATGAATGAAAACACTCCAGCACTAAAAGTATTCGACGGAGTACCCGTCGGGGAAAGTAGAGGAAGAATAAGACTTCCACTCCTTTGGAAAGAACCGCTGGAGAAGGACCTGGCTGAACTTGGTGTCTCGAATTGCCGCCAAATTTCTAAAAGAAGATACGATTGGCGCACTGTTGAAAACTCGACTATAACCGCCTAAGCGGTGTCTACGCCATTTGTGAACGCATTGACTACGAAAAACGCCCAGAACGGCCATCAACATCAACTGATGATCAACACCTTAGTAAAATAAAAAAAAGTGATGCTTGAGAATCGACGAATAACAGTTAGAGATCTTACTGGCATCGATAGAATATCGGAAGGATCAGTGAAAGATATTTTGAAAAATTATTTGCTTGCGTCTCTGGCGCATTTAGTTATTGATTTATCACAGAGAACACAGAAAACATATTTTGCAAGAAAAAAAAAGAAAAAAGCAGTACCTAAATAATTTTTATTGATATTAAGTGATATTAACGGATTCGCTCTGCTTTAATAAACGCTTAAAGAAGTTTTAGGAATACCGTCCAACCTCAAATAAATATACTTATACAAATTAGGTTTAACAATCAAACTTTGGAACAGTTTATCATCGACAAGCCACTACTCAAAAGTTTCTGCTGATACCGAGCCTTCAAACATAAAAAATAGAAAGCCGAGAACGGCCAGATTTTCTGACAAGTATTTGCACTTGTAATGTGAGAGGGCTGCGAAATATTTGTCGCAATTGAAAAATGAACTAATCGCATTTGAATGGACCGAGGTTACGGAAAAAAACAGTACAAACGTTAAGAGTCAAACGACATTTACTCGGTTAGTTGGTTGTTTACTTTTGTGGGGCAGGCGACAATTCCAAAACACAAAAACAATAGACGACTACGATTTGCATGCAAAATTCGCTTTACGACCCAAACGTTGGCAGCATCTCTAAGAGGTGTTGAGCCGTGCTGCGTGTGGTCTGCGTCAAGCACTGACAACTGCCAGAATTTAAGCGCAGGCGGGGGGAAGTGTGATTCGGTCACAACTTTATTGCTTCTCCCATTACTGTCGCTGGTATTTTGAACCTTCATGTAGATGTTTTATTTTTCTCCATTAGAATTGTATAATTAATGCTTCACAATGGCTGTGGCGGAATTTATTACATGCAACCTTTCATTTGATTAAAAAAAACGCATAAACGTTTTTGTCTTGCATCCAGCAAAATCTGTCCTCGCCGAACGAGGTGCGGAAAAAGTGCTGCTAACGCGTTCGCGCAAGCTACTCATTTGCAAGTCGTATTGTCAACAAATTTGCATAGAAATCGCTTGCCGCCAACTACAGCTAAATGCGAAGCGCGCAGGGATATACACATAAAATACAACAACAACTGACTCTTAATAAATACGGAATATGTAAATAACGACTAGAATTTTGGTAAATAGTGAAGTAATAGTGTAAGGAGAAATGTTCGAACGCACTGAGATATTTATTTCCGCATCCGCATCTGCATCCGTATCTATTTCCGGGAAACCTAACTTAAAGCTAAAATTATAGGAGGCGCTATATTATTTGATCTTTATCTCTGATTGCTAATAGTTGACGCCTGTTAGCAAACGACTCTCGACTGTTGACTGTGTGGTGATATCTCCCGACCACTGACCCCTTGAGCTGTAATAAACCCATCGTGACAAGTAAATATTAATACCAACTTTTTTTATTGAGATTAAAATATACAAATAAGAGACAACTACAACTACGTAAGCATATGTATGTATATTTCTCCAGAGTTTTATTCAATTACCAACCCCATCTCACACACTTATACGCTACTAAACCAACATTGTACCCATATAATTTAGTTCATTTCTCTTTTACGTCTCGTTTCCTTTACACAATACCCTGCCTACACAGCAATACTGACACCTAGCTGCCGTTCATGCTTGCCGTCGCCTTCGAAACGATCGACGCTTGTGAATATTCAAATTAACTTTTTAATTAAGATTCCACTTTTTCTTCCACTTCAAGCCCCACACGCCTTCGTAGAAACAACGGAAATGTAAGAAATTGTTGTGATTTAACGCTTTTAATATTGAGTTCCAGTGCGTATACTTGTTTTAAGGATTGCGTGGCCTAGTTGGGCGTACTCCGCACACCCGTATGTATGTCTCACGGTACCTTGGGGTGCGTTTAGGTATGCGAGTGATTGTATTGTTACGTGCCGTCTTTGACTTGCAAATTTCCACCACTTAACCCCATGTCAACAAAAAAACTACTTAACTGGACGATTGCGCATCGTACTAAATACACATCACTTATGGACGATGCGTCGGGTGTGGCGGCAATCGGTTTGATGTTTTTGATAGAAAATTAATATGAAAACGGTTGTATTGCATTGTTATAAAGGTTTACGGAGCTCACGATGCTCGAGTAGGCCACTTTGTACTGAAGTGTTTATGCAAATTAGTTGTGCGCAAACTTTCCAAAAAAGAAAACAGAAAATGATCACTTCCTTTTAAGCGGTTTATAAGCATTTCTCAATTAATTATGTTTATAAAGCAGCAATGGCTATGCCGAAGTTAAGATGTCGGATGGCGGGTATCGTCTAATGGACTGCTGGTAGGAATGATGAAGACAGTGTACTTGTTTTATGGTTGGTAAAGGATATGCAGGAGGCGTTGTTCGCATAGGAGGAAGAAGTATGTAAACATAATAAACTCACTCCTAGTTTTTGTGCTGGCTGCAGCTTGAAGCCTTTACCGTCACTTAAGTGATAGCAAAACTTTGCAAACTAATTGAAAACTTGGGTATGAATATTTGAAAATCCTCTTTAAGTATGTAGTGACAACTGGTAGTTGATTTTGACTCCATTATTTATAGAAAAGTTTTAAGAGGCATGAGGATGTGGCACGTGCTCGATATTAAATATTTTCAGTAAGTGTTTAGTAAAATTATGGCGTATTTATAAATATATAGGCAATTCACAAGCTTTGTTGTATGTCTTATGTCATATTTTAATATTCTTAAAAAATACGACACTTGTGAGCACCCTTAACTGTTGTATGTCATATTTTGTCATAAGCATACTACGCAGTGCTGTATTTGTAAACAAATACAGCCGATAGAATAGCGAACTCAATAAACATACCGCGCAGTGTTGTATCAGTCATATTTTAATTTTGCATGTGAAACAACAACAGTGCTAATATGACAGTCATAAAAAAATATGACAATATGACGATATGACACAATATGACACCTTGTGAATACCCTAATAAATATAAAGAATCTAATGATAAATATTAAATAACATCTTATCCCAAAAAAAGTGCAAAGAAAAAAATAAAAAAAATAGGAGTATCAAAAAACATTTTATAAATGACAAAAACCGAGTTAATTATACTCAAGAACTTTCGGACTAATTTTTTATTTTCTAATTTGTTGAATTTGTTTCCATTCCTGTTTAAATGAGTATAAAACTTCCTTTACAAAACAACGCTTCATCCAGAAAAATAATGGCACACCCTAACATAATACACCACAATAAATCACACTTGATGACAGTACACAAATAAGTATATCACTACACAGGACAACACTCCATACCAAAACACCGCACCATCAGCTAACAAAAGGATGGTCCCCGCAGCTTCTCCACATCATTCGAACATCACTGTTGTAGTGATCCTGCACACTAAAGCATTCAATTCGAGAACAGTAATCCTGCGCACATACATTCGTTTCGTCCACGGGCCTGAGCGCCACCTCAACTAATTCGATTTGTTTATACCACGTGGATCGACATCTCTCGCGTTATTTAATCAGCCTCAACTGTTTTTGTAATAAAATTTTGTGCACGAAATAAATCGAATATCAATTTAAATAATTAACGCGATTATATAGTGGGAGATGGTTGAAATTCCACCCCAAGGGCTAAAGGTCTTATTAATAATTTTCTACTCTAATAAAACAGAAAGTAACAGAAATATAATCCGGAAATTTGCGATTTTATTTCAAAAGCAAAAAAAGAATGTCTCGATTTATTTATTTATTTTGAATATAATAAATAATGCTAAGATACCACTGAGATGCTGCATTCAGCTCCATCTTACATTCCTCTGTTGGATACAAACGGCGAAGATTTGAAGACGCGCTTTTCTAGAGACGTAATGGATGGATTTGAACTGAGTTTGCTGCTTCCAGAAACAGTGTTTTCTTTGAAAACCAAAGAAATGGAAAATCTTATTGACTGCTTGATAGATAGATTCAAATTCCTTTTGGATAATGGCAACGTCGTGCAACGTTTGACGCCATTGGACGCAAAAGCAAAAGTCAACAGACAAAAAGTTACCGACTAATGCATATAAAACGATGAAGAACTGCGATGCTCGAATATTCTGCACACTTCCTGTGACGAATGCGAGCTCTGAATGCTCTTTTTTGACACTTCACCGCATGAAAACGTGGCTGAGGACAAACATGCTTCAAGATAGATTGATCGGCCTAGTGTTGCTGCAAATTCTCGAAAGATTCCCACAAACTTGGCCATTATATTTCATGAAATGTTTCTATTCAATAACATAAATAAAATAACAAATTATTTATTTTTACACTTGTTTAAAAAAATTGTTGTTGGATTACAAAGAAAAATGAGATTACAATATTACAATTCTCAATGCTATGTTTTCGGATCGTTATAACTTATAACTTTATGAGGCTATGTGAAACCCCCAAATGTGTTTCTTCAATTTAGTTTCTTCAACTAGAAGATCGAATTGAATGTACATATAATAATCTTCATGTTTCAAATAAATGTTTATTTCCTCACTTTACACTTATTCGCCCGTAATTGTGTGTGAATGGATTTTCAGCCACTTATTATTTTACACAATACATTTATTTCATAATATTTCACTTCGTTCCGTTTCGAATCGCTTCGTTGTGGATTATTTGACAACACATTTGGTCTGTCATCATAAAGTTTGTCGCATATGTCACATTTGTTTCAGTTATTTGACGTGACGGGGCCGACGCTAATGCATCAACTTGATCGCCATCATCCACAATGAATGTATTTGCATTTTATACGCGGCAAATGAGCATCGCGAGCAAATCACAATAAATAATAAAATGATTTTGTTGTATATACATACGTATAAATCACGAGAAAATTATATGGAAAAAAAATATATATTTTCACTATGGTAAAGGGAAAATACATTTTAGTCATTTCGCGGTACTTGAGATCACACTTAAGTAGCATAAATTGATAATTTTATTTTACATTTTATGAAGATGTTATCACTGAATTACCCATTTTTACAGCGGCATTACAATTAGTGCAATTTCATATTTGATTAGTTTTCAATTATCGACGATTGAGTACCGGGGACTCCCATACGAAACTTGCTAACGAAATAATAATACTGGAATTATCGAAAAATTTGTTAACAAGTTTTCTATTCTAATTGTATAAAATAATAATTTTTCTTCGAAACGATTAATCAATGACAATTACGAAGTATGAAGAAGATTTTTGTATAAATTCAGAGTTATCAGCGATTCTACTTCAATATTAAGTAATCAGCTATCTTGAAGCCGTCTAATTACAACCACTGAAACCATGTATCAGAAGACACGGATTTATCCACTCGCAATAAAAACTCTGTTAGTCACTTTGGCAGTTGCCAGAGTTAGCGGCACTTTCAAAAAGAATCCATTTCTGCCACCCGCCCCGCAGCAGCCTTCATATTATCATCCAGCGCCGGCTCCGCCACCAGTTGTATATCACCCAGTACCTGCACCGCCCCCAGTGGTTTACCACCCAGCACCAGCGCCACCACCACCACCACCACCACCACCACAGCAGAGGCCGCCTCAAATCATAATAGTACCTGTGCAAACGTATCCCGCACATCCAGCGCCTCGACCGGCACCTGTTCATCCCGCCCCGCCGCCACCGCGTCCAGTACACCCACCACCACGTCCAGTACATCCACCACCACGTCCAGTACATCCACCACCACGTCCAGTACACCCACCACCACAACCAATACATCCAGCACCACAACCAATACATCCAGCACCACAACCAATACATCCAGCACCAGTCTATACACAACCTGCACCACCAACGAAAGTGATCCAACCAACTTTGGTTATACAGCCAATTCTATATCCCAGTGGCAGCGGCGGCGGTGGAGGAAAAGGTGGTAAAGGATGCAACTGTCATGGCAAGTAAAAAAGGTGAACGAGATATTCAAAATAATAGTAATATATTTAAAAGTAAACTTAAACATATAACATGAATATTAAGTAGACATTACGATTGCAAATTTGTTTCAGTTTTTCGAAATGTACAACAGAATGTAGATTTTGGTCGGAAAAAAAGTCAGTTAAATATCTTTTGGCTTTCAAATTAAAAAATTAACATTTCCCTATAACAGACTGTGTCAGCTTCGAATGAGTTGAGTACGAAATATGTATATGACTATTTATATCACATGATACGGAGAGAAGGATTCAGGAAGTCCTTTATATATAGAGCGTTCGTGTGTTCGCCTTATACGACGAGTTTCCAAGAAGAAAGAGAACGATCTTCGAATTTTATTTGACATAAAAGGAAAAGAAAATCATACATAGCAAAATATCAAATTATCAGGTAGAGTTACCATGCCTAATACAATTATAATTAACTCCGAAACGAGTGGCGGTGTTGCCACAGTACTCCCCTCCTAGTTAGGATCTGCGGCGGTGTAAGCAGGTTTCAAACGGTCGATAAAAATGTTGACTGCTTTATATTTTTGATAGTGATGAATAACCTTGTAAGGCCCTTTGTAAGGAGCTGATAATGATGGTCGTACCGACAAATCGCGGATGAAAATCTAGTCGCACGTCTTTAAATCTGTGTACATAAAAGACTTCTGAGTGGTACGCCAAGACGTGTTGACTAGACGTAGGTCGTGCATTGTTTGTCGCATCTGAGCAACAACTTCAGTCTCATTATCTGGTACAGGACAGTCGATGAAGAATTCGGATGGCAAGTGTACCGTCGCCCCAAAAACTAACTCGGCCGGTGATGCTCCAATATCCGGTTTGAGAGAGCAACGAAGTCCCAAAAGAATTACCGGTAAAAAAATGTATTGTTCCTTGTCGTGACAAGGTATGGCTGACTTGAGGGTTCGATGCCAACGTTCGACGATCCCGCCGGTTTGTGGAAGGTAAGGCGTAGTTCGTAGGTGTTTGAAACCGATACATTGGAGTAAATGTTGAAAAAGTGTACATTCAAATTAGCGTCATAGGTCTGACGTTATGTCGGTGGGGATTCCAAACCTCGATATCCAGCCGCTGATTAATGCTTTGGCTACTGTTGGCGCGGTGCTGTCTGGAATCGGGAAAGCATCTGGCCACCGCGTGAAACGGTCAATTACTGTTAAACAGTAGGGATTACCCTCGGACAGCGGGAATGGTCCCACGATGTCACGACGTGTAAATGGGTGAAGCGTTCGCTAACGCACGTTCGGCGTTGCAGAGGAGTGACGTTGTGTCTGGTGATCTTATTACGTTGACATTGTAGGCAATGTTTCGCAAAATTCCGACTGTCGCGATAAATTCCAGGCCAGGTGAAGCGTTCGCTCATCACCTTTGATGTTGTACGTGTACCGGGGTGCGAAATGTTGTCGATTATCCGAAATACTGCTTGGCGGAATCGTTTGGTGATGAACGGTCGGATGCGATCGGTTGAAATATCACAGTACACATTTTTTGTGCTGGAAGGAAGAGCATACGAAATTAGTTTCAATGAATGCTTCACTTGCCCATTGAAATAGGTTTGGAGCTCTTCGTCTGTCGCTTGATCGGTGGTTAAGTCATCGTAGTTGATTGATTGAAGAGTTGTTTCCGAGGTTATTGCTTCGATGCGAGACATCATATCGGCGACAACATTTTGTTGACCAGACACGTGACGGATGTCTGTGGTGATTTGAGCGATAAAGTGTAGTTGTCGCACTTGACGGTCCGAAGCTTTTTCTGGTATTTTATGAAATGCGAATGTGAGAGGTTTGTGGTCGGTGTAGATATGGCATTCTCGTCCTTCAAGCATAAAACGAAAATGTCGGATAGCGAGGTACATAGCTGTGAGCTCCTTGTCGTAAGTACTGTATCGCTGTTCTGCTTTTGTAAATTTTCGCTGGAAGAAACCCAGTGATTGGAGCGTCGGATGCGTCAATCCACAATGTAAGCTGCGCGTTGGAAGTGGGATGTACTAGCAGCGTACATTTAGCTAAGTCTTCCTTACAGGCTTCGTAATGCTTTATATTTTCTTTGGACCATACAAGAGGTGAGTGATCATTGCGCTTGTTACCCGGAGTCATGTTGAATAATGGTGCTTGATGTTGAAGAGGAGTTTTCAAAAAAGGTCTATAAAAATTTACCATGGCGAGGAAACGTTTTAGATCTTTCGCAGTAGTTGGAAGTTTAAGATCTGTGATAGTCTTGACACGATTTGGTAATGGTTGTATGCCGTCTTGGGTGATAAGATGCCCAAGGAATTCGAGTTTCGGTACTCCGAGTATCGACTTTGCGATGTTTATTGTCAAATTGTGATCTCGCAATCGTTAAAATACGTTTTGAAGGTCTTTACGGTGCTTCTCCGTCGAGGTAGAAGCTATGCAGATGTCATCTAGGTAAACGAAAGTATTATCTACTCCGTGAAGGACTTCATTGATGACCCTTTGAAATGTCTGTGCGGCGTTGCGTAATCCAAAGGTCATGTAATTGAACTCGTACAGTCCGAAAGGGGTTATATACATCTTCTTCATGTATACGGATTTGGTGAAATTCTTCCTGTAGGTCGATTTTTGGAAAAATTGTTTTGCCTGATAATATGTGCGTTAAGTCATGGAGAAACGGAATTGGGTACCTGTCCGCTACAGCGACAGCATTCAAGGTACGGTAATCACCACACGGTCTCCAAGAACCATCTGCTTTGCGTACCATATGCAGGGGGCTCGCCCAGTCGCTACTAGACGGCCGACATATGCAAAGTTTCATTAAGAGCTCAAATTCAGCACGCGCTGCAGCAAGTTTCTCAGGTGATAATCGCCTTGGTCTGATAAATACCGGTTGTTCGGACGTTATGATCCGGTGGACAACTGTAGATTTTGTTGAAACTTCTAGAGGAGGTTAATGAGTTATTTCCGGAAATTTTAACAAAATATCCGAAAATGGCATATTTACGTTGATGGTTGAAATATTCGATTTATTAATGGACTTTATTGAGCACATTGTTTTTAACGCGGTGCGACGGTCAAGTAGTCGATGTCGTTTGAGATCTGGTAGTAGATCGAAAAATGATAAGAAATCTGCGCCGATAATCGCCTAAGAAACGTCGGCAATTACGAACTTCCACACAAACTCTCAACGTAAGTTGAGATTTAATTTAAGTAGGACTTCACCAAACACTTCAATTGGTGAACCGTTTGCAGCAAACAATTTGGTATCCGATTTAGATGCTTCAGCCAAACATGAACATTTCGGTATAGTCGACATCTCTGCGTCGGAGTCGATAAGGAAACTCATTTTTGTAGTAGTGTCAAATATGTGAAGGCGTTTGTTCGTAAGTTTTTCAGAACGTTTGCCTGATTCTGAAAAGCAATTGGCTGAGCAGGCCTAATTTGAGTCGGTTGGTGGCTGTGGATGAGCCATTTTGCACGGCTGTCTCATTTACGGGCGTTACGACCAAATTTCGCGTGAAACCAGCACATTTCGTTGGAGCTGTTGAGTGAATTACGGGTACCTGCCGGGGTCCTAGATCTAGATCTTGGCCGGAATCGATATCCTTGGTCGCCTAGAACTTGGTCGTATATGCTACAGTATACTTGTCGAAACTAACGATAAAAGACTTAGTAGGGGATAATAATTTTACTCCCTCTACTACAATTTTCTATGTGTTAGTTTTTGATGAATGCTAATTTTATAGCACTCACCCTCCTAATTACACAATGGTCCATTACAAATAAAATCCATTTAGCGAATTATGTGGTTGGAATTCGAAATAAATACTTACTTTAGATGAAAAGTATAATGGTAAGCATTTAAATAAACGTCCGTCATAAAAGAGGCGAAGCGTGGATAAATAAATATAAGATAAACTGTTTGAAGGGATGTTGTTATTTAGTAACAGATGACGAGCGACGTCTGTATGAATACACAATAATTTTTGACAATGTATAAGAGTACAAACTTATCTTGCAGCTTCAACACTTCTATGCGTCGCCTGTTGCGGCGAACGTTATCTTTCGGCGAGAGATAGACAGTCCTTTCGTAAACAAAACATCAATTCCAGCAAACTGCCAAGCATCATTAATCTTTCGACTAAGTAATCTCCCGACACTGAAGTTATAATACATTAAATGTACAACACAATGCTCCGGCAGTTTTTAGCAGCAAACGAAAGGAAACAACGCTTAGAAACGTTAATAAGAATCATTTGGATTTAAATAATTTAGTTTGATTAAAAAGTAAAAAACCAGTATACCCGTCCGACTTTTTTCCTAACTTTCCCACCGTGACTTCAATAGCGTATTCCCAATATACAAGTTTGTTTACTATCATTGCAGTTGCCACTTCAATTCTAAGTATATAAACCACGCAAGAACCTATTCCGTAATTAACTCGACCTTTGCGGCTGTCATAACTTATGGTAATGGACCGCGCGCCACCGCCACTCACACTTCTACCCAACGAAGCTAATACTAACGTGACAGTTTGGAAAATCTACAAATAAATAATAACGGTTTAAGCGAATAGTAGTAAGCGTAGCAACCGGCCGAGCGTAAAGCCATAAAAAATGCAAAAAGAATATTGAAAATGTAATTGCAGCGTAGTAAACACGTGACCGAGAGTGGTAAGAGCTCAAATGGCCTAAGTGTTTGGTGGGAAAAGTCACTCAGTCACCCACTGCGCCCCGTCCGGCTTAATCGAGCAGAAATCCGAATGCAAACAAACATGGTCGCGGGTGCACAGCAAGTTATAGAAGCCGACTCTCACAATAACAACAGCATTTCTAGTATGAGAAAAGTAGAAATAACAGTTTCAATAATAATATGATGAGTACAAGCAAAAGCGGAACTTGGAAGGATGAGAAGCCGTAACACTACAGCCGTACAAAATTAACCAAAAGCAAAGGAGCGCACCTTAAAACGCTACAACGCGCAAACCAAAGGCAAAGGACTATGTAAACCAACACGCGCCAGAATTAAAACAGGAAACGCTGCAGCAGCATAAACTAGTGGCATGACATTCTAACGGTGCGACCATACCAGCAAGTTCGCACAGACATTTTTTCAAGTAGCACTTCGTTTTCAATGGTATTCTTTTCAAAAAGGATACACTCGAGTGCAACATAAAGGCATAAATAGATGCGCAACCATTCGTTATATGTTGCACATGCAACAATCACCGCGCTGTGCCCACTAAGTTTGAGTCACGACCGCTGGTAAGAGTGCGTGCCCGTATTCCATTTTTGTACTCTACCTCACGTTCTGCACATGCTGACGACAAAGCCGCGGTGAGTACATGTGCATCTGCCGGCTGACGACTGTGGCAGCCACCACCGAGTACTCGAATGTGTTGCTACAATACAGCGCAGCACAATGCAAATGGGTAACGAGACTATAAATTATTTCGGCATTAACCCATTGATTGCCTCGCCACCAAGTTGCACAGCGGTGTGGCACATTTTTATATGCCAGAGCACATCTCTAGAATATGTAGTGCATAAGCACACACTAGCCCAAGAGTTGGAACGCGTGTGACTTGCCGTTTATACATCCTATTTTTTGTTTTTATACTCTTGCAACATGTTGCTACAGTGTATAAACGTTTTATTTACCTAACAGTTGCTTGGATAACCTAAAATAATCAAGTTGGATATAGGTTATATAAGTATGTATACATATAAATGATCGGGATAACTAAGTACTAAATTAAAAAATAAAACTGTAATTTAAAACGGCGGATTGCTGTAGCAAAGAACACCTGTGGGCTGAAATTAAAAAAAGGATATCGCCTGCTCTATTATAGGTTTAATATATGTACATACATATCTCCACTAAAGCTACAATAATCTAATTCTCTTAGAACAAATCGTTTAAAAGCCCTAGTGCAATAATGAATGAAATCGGATGATAATCCCACCCTCGCTCCATATAACGGTTTTGTTAAAAACTTCCAAAGGCGCGATAAATCAAGAACTAAATACTCCAGGGACATAAGTCATCCGAGACGGTACTAGAGATCCGTTATCAAATTTGGAGGGTGGGCGTGGCATCGCCTACAGTTAAGTGAAAATCCATGTGACTCAGTCCAAAGTGGACGAAATCAGACAAAACCCATTTAACACAATTTTAAATTCTATCTGATTCTTCATCTTTCCGGTACACAAATCAAAAGCCAATAAAACTTTACGCAAATAGTGTTCTTATTGTATTTGAATTTTATTTTACGCCCAAAAATTGTCAAAAGCGGATCATAACTATTCAACCCCCCTCATTCAGAATATGTGAACCCCCGTGCTTATGGTTTACTATTTGCCGAAAATATCGGTCAATCTATGAAATAAATAATTGAAATTTAGGGAAAATGTTTATTTCTTAGTAATAATACACCCTTGGGTCAAAATGGGATTAAATCAGATCAATACTTCCCGAAGCCCACATATGTATGTATATAAAGATTTTCGAACACGCAGTTAACTTTATTCTGCTATATCGGTGATGTGGGATATATTTAAATGAAATTGATAATGATTAATTCAATCAGCCCTTAAATATCCCTGCCCACAATAATCTAAATAATGATTTCCGACTTGCTACAGTTTAAGTTGGTCAAAATGTGAGATATTTTAATAATTTGGAGCTCAACAAAAATCAAATGGTCGTGGTCTAAACCTTATATTTTTTACATCAATTCAATATATTAAATATAGGTTTTTGATTTTATATCACATATACGTATACTATCTCATTTGAGGATGATTTTAGAATAAGATATAATAATAAAAGTAAGGTAGTCTTATCGATTAACGGTTTCGTCGAACAATGAAGTTAAACCCTTTTACTATAATCATAATATTGCCAACACCTGAAGGCATTTGAAGGCTTTGATCTTTGCAGTTTGCAAGAGTATAAATTGTTCGGTTACACCCGAACTTAGTACTCGCCTACTCGTTTAATATTATTTTTAATGTGCGTGTAAAATGTGTGGAGTTACAATATGTAGGACGCACTTCATGTTACATAAATTCCACTCATACAAGAAATGCCCGTGGTTGCCAATTTTTCCTTTTACCAAACAGACACCTTCGCCAGCGAAAGAATACATATTCATTTCGTTTTTGTTGAATATTTTTCGCTTGGTTTCAGAATTTATCTCCAGCAGGTTCAGATCTTATTTAAATGAGGAAGAGCTTGCACAAGCGAATTTTCATTGCTGAAATTGCCAAACTGCAGAGAATTTATACATCAATTTTCGTACACTTATTTAACATGGAGGAACTTATTTAACTCTGTATATAGTTGAGTGGTTCGGCCTTTTAATTCCTACATACATATGTATGTACTTAGGAACAAAATCGATATCATATATTTAATATTTGAATACACTTTGACCCTCGACCTGCTTAAGTGAAATGTTGAAACTTGATTTATAATGAATAGTATATTTAAATTTTTGAATATTTATTGTGCAAAGCACAAGAAAAAAGTTAAATTTAAGAAAATCCTTATGATATTTCGTTATATGGACGGAACTCTGCAAATGCAAAATACACAATAACCTAGAGTATCTTCGATTATTATTCTAATATGGTTACTATGAGTATGTTCAGAATAGTTCGCTGCTACGAAATTAGTCATTGCTTTTCTTTTTGAAATTCCTTTCCTGGGAAATTTTAATGTAATTTTTTATTTTTTGAATGTAATATGCAAATATGCATAATACAGGGCTACTATATATATTTCTGGCCTAATAATGAAAATAGGCATATTTATCAACGAAAATGTTTTTTTTTTCGTTGGATTTGGCTCGTCTTGGAAGACCCACACGGTCGATTGCTGTTTTGTTTCGAGCTCATACGCATAGATCCATGATTCGTCACCTGTGACGATCTTATAAACGTCTTTTGAAGCACCGCGATCGTATTTTTTCAGCATTTCTTTACACCAATCCACACGAGCCTTTTTTTGAGCGATTGTCAAATTGTGCGGGATCCAACGAGAACAAACCTTTTTTACGGCCAGGTGTTCATGCAATATCGAATGTATGCTGGTGGGAGAAATGCCTAGGCATGCCTCTATCTGAAGGTATGTTACATGACGGTCTTGCAATATCAGTTCACGTACGGCATCGATGTTTTCTGGCACAACGGCTGTTTTTGGACGACCTTCACGGAATTTGTCTTTGAGCGAGCGTCGGCCACGATTGAATTCGTTGTAACAGTTTTTCACAGTGCTATAGGATGGTGCTTCATAGCCATACAAAGATTTTAGTTCATCGATGCACTGTTGTCGTGATAATCCACGTCGAAAGTTGTGAAAAATGATCGCACGAAAATGGTCACGAGTTAATTACATTTTTTGGCCGAAATGAATTTTTTAATTCCCTGTAACTAAAACAATTCACGATTAAATGACAAAACGTTCTGAGTGAGTGTTGCCTAGTGTTTCCTAGTCCAGAAATATATATAGCAACCTACGTATAGTAAACATGTTTTCGAAGACGATGAATAAGGATAAAAATTAGCTAATTAAAAAATTATTTTACAACGCGTACATGAAGAAAATTGCCCAACTCAAGTTGTCGGACTCGTGTCGAGAATTTGATAACAACGAGGGACAAAACGAGTTCTCATCTTAACGCCCAAGTCTTAAGCTCGTAAGCGAAGCCCGCTTTTCTGCTTTCATTAAGCTGTCGTTGAGCAACTTCCCGCGAACACCAGTTATAAAGCAGTATAAATACTGACTTTACAATACGCTTAACCATAAATGAGAAATCGAAATTTTTAATCAGCTTTTAAATAAAAATAATTTGAAAATACATAACTTAAAATTAGCTACGACTATTTTCGCGTTCGAAATGAAAGTATATGAAAATATATAAACCAACTACTCTTGCCTCATAAATATTATAAAATAATTTTATAAAATACTGTCTTCTGAAGTATTAACGCAGCGTGAATAATACATACGCAAAATTGTAGCATTTACGTTGGCCATAATACATATGTATGTACTATATACAAGTATAAGGTATTTATATAACAATTATTGTGTAATCATGTGTTAGTAGACTTACAGCCAGTTGCTCTGTAGTCAGCATCGCGTTTGAGCGAAAAGCTCTGAAGTTGCCTTTCAACCAAATCAGTTGGATTCACTTTCATGCACTTAAGCGAGCACACATTTAATTAGCGAAGATGACAACAACAACAAATGCAGTAAACGACGCCATAGTAGCTTCTTGCGCTCCATTAATTAACCGCTTACACATACACCCAAACATATATGCAGCTTCACAGAAATATAACAGGATGCAAGTTTTAATGCACAAAGTGCATTAGAAATGATGATAACAGTACACCCTGAACGACCACGAAGCACTCACCATATCTGAGCAAACATTGCCATCACCACTGTCACTTTAAACGTCAATGACGCGAACACGCGCACACTTAACCCGCTTTCATGACGGCCGAGTATTGGGAAAGCAGGCATCTAACGCAGAACTCCTCATCTACTGTAAATAACAGAAATGTAATTGCAATATAGCATCGAATATTACAGAGCGCAATCTTCGAAACGCATGTGCCTGTGTGTGTATTGCACTCTGTTTCAATTTGAGCTACCGCAACAATTAGTATCACCCTTTCACATATATACTATATAATTTTGTTCCTTATTTTCCCTCTTTGTTGCCGACTTTTCTCACTTATTTTGCCGATTTTACATGCCTCTTCGCCGAGTGCATCACCTCGGTTGTGCTGAAGCAGAGTGACAAATATGTACACCCGCATTTACTTTTCTCTACCCTACCAACCTGCCCCAACCTGAATAGTGCAAATCTACGGTAAAAGTTAATTACGGCCATTATGTGTACACCCGGTCCGCTTCAATTATGTGACAGCTGAGAATTGTTATTTTTATTGTTAGTTTTGGTTGACGGAAATGTAAGCAACTCATCGGATTTTCGCCGGCAACAAAGAACATGCACCACCAATTCAGTATAATAGGCTCCAATGAAACCGCTCTATATTCACACATACAATATTGTACATGCAATTGCAACAAGCCGTACAAAGGAGGAGTTTTACGCACATTCACTGAGCCATACGCACAAATTTGCCGGGTATGCCAGAGTTGAATTACGAACGCTTCATACATCATTCGCTTCAATTAAGAGGGCGGGTGTTGTATGTTGCCTGCCATACATACCGTACAACACTTGCACACCACAAGAAGGCTGCCACACGTCATCAACCTATATATCTACATTTTTGCAACAATTCAACAGCTTTAAGGCTTTTGGTAAGCTGCTATAATATTGATCATGTATAATTACAAAAGCACAGTTGGCGGCAAGACAACGCGCAACGCATCAAACGAGCTGCACGTGCCGAGACAGCAATCCGCGCGACAAAGCGGTCAAGCCGACAATAAGTATAACAAACCTAAACGCACGAAGACCGGCAGGCTAGGACAGAGACAACGGTCGAAACGGCACAAGGGTGATCTGTAATCCAAACCTTATGGCTAGAAGAGCGGTTTAACTTCAATGTTGTGTAACCAGGCTTTTCTACCGGGTAATCACTGAATCATTATCACGCTGCACTTTGCGAGGACGCCCACCCAATCAGCGGCTTCTTGGCAATCTGAAGTTTTTGCCATTTCTTTCGGTTTGATTAAATTGTGCAATACGCTTGCCATAAGGCTGCACAAGCTATACAATTAATATCTGAGTCGGCTAACAGTTACACTTATGAAGAGAGAACCCATATGCTTGTACCCTCGACTATTAAAAAAATAGAAGAAGATATTTATGAGTATCTTTATGAGCCTTTTAACTCAGATATTGAAAAAAAACATAGAGGTTGGAAAATATTGACTACGAAAACTGTATTGAGATGGTGCGGGATGCGGTGTAATTCAATTCCATTCCCTTCTTTACCATGTGAATGCAATTAGGCGCAAATTATTCTCCAATGAGAACAACAATAATAGAATAGCAATTCTTATAATAAAGGAGACGAAATATTATTTTGTGTGTCCCGAATAATGAACTATCCTTTTATTATTTTGATGTGAATACCCTTATTATTTTTAAAAATTCTAAAAGATCCGGCCGCGAGATACTATATCCACATCAGGTTAAATATTATTTGTATAAAGTATTTAATACTTGCAGTGGAAATACAAAGTTCAAAACTATTAAAATCGCAATAAATCAGCAACTAATTACCCCGGTGACATTAAATTTTAGCTCCGAGATGGAATGAGAAGGCTTTATGGGAGCTGATGTCAATTGGACGATGGGCGTGGCACCACGCACTTTTCATTTTCCAGTACACAAATCAAGAAGTAATAATAAAGGGATAAAATTTTGCAGTATTAATTCCTCTAAAGTAAGCCACCTTAAGATTAAAGAATCTAAACAAACCTGTTCAAGTCTCTTCGGTACGAATATGTTTACCCCAGTATCTATAGTAGCCTTTTTAAAAGTAATCCGTTTCTGATTAGCACTTCTGTGTATCAAAAATGGGTTGGATCGAGTCAGTACTTCCCTAAGCCCCCATATACCTAATATAGGGTGGGCCATATAAAATTTTAAATTTAAAGATAGGGCGTAAAAGATTGAGTGTAGCGTTTGCAGTATGGCACGTAGCGCCATCCTGCTGGAACCAAATGTTGTCCAAGTCATCCTTTTCAATTTTCTTAAAGAAAAATTCGGTTCGGTTCGCGATATCGCTCACCATTGATGGTTACGGCGGTTCCTTCTTCATTTTCGAAGAAAAATGGGCCGATGATTCCACCAGACCGAAATCCGCACCATACAGTGATTCGTGCTGGGTGGATTGGCTTCTCGACGATTACGTGCGGGTTTTCTGTGCCCCAAATACGACAATTCTGCTTGTTAACGTAACCATCGAGGTGGAAATGAGCCTCTTCCGAAAAGATGATTTTTCGGTAAAATTGACCATCCTCGGTCAAACGATCTTCTGCCCAATCTGTCAATATTTCTCAGTTTTCTTCTAGTGAATAGCGACCCATTTCGTAAACTTTAGACTTTTTACTGAATATCTGTCACTTTCCGAATGGTATTTGACGTTTCCAATGTCGAAATATAGACAATTCAAATTTAAAACTTTAGATGGCCCACCCGTTATAAAGATTTTCGAACTACCAGGTGACTTTATTGAATATATGGGCCGATATTTGAATTATCTCAATTAAAATTACAGAACATGTTTTACTCATAACAGTATATCTTTGTGCCTAAAAGATATTAGATACAATTAGGCGGAAATCTGACCTACCCCCATATAAATATTTTCAAACATCCAGCTGACTTTGCTCCATAAAATTTTTTTATTAACTATAGTATGTGGCATAATAATAGTTATTACATAAAATCGAGTCGTTATACCCTAATTCCCATATATTACATATAATGGTTTTCGTTTTTTTAACAATTCTTCTTCTTTACTGGCGTAAACACCGCTTACGCGATTATAGCCGAGTCAGCAACAGAGCGCCAGTCGTTTTTTCTCTTCACTACGTGGCGCCAATTGGATATTCCAAGCGAAGCCAGGTCCTTCTCCACTTGGTCCTTCCAACGGAGTGGAGATCTTCCTCTTCCTCTGCTTCCCGCGGCGGGTACTACGTCGAATACTTTCAGAGCTGGAGTGTTTTCATCCATCCGGACAACATGACCTAGCCATCGTAGCCGCTGTCTTTTAATTCGCTGAACTATGTCAATGTCGTCGTATATCTCGTACAGCTCATCGTTCCATCGAATGCGATATTCGCCGTGGCCAACGCGCAAAGGACCATAAATCTTTCGCAGAACCTTTCTCTCGAAAACTCGCAAAGTCGACTCATCCGTTGTTGACATCGTCCAAGCCTCTGCACCATATAGCACGACGGGAATTATGAGTGACTTATAGAGTTTGGTTTTTGTTTGTCGAGAGAGGACTTTGCTTCTCAATTGCCTACTTAGTCCAAAGTAGCACCTGTTGGCAAGAGTTATCCTGCGTTGGATTTCTAGGCTGACATTGTTGGTGGTGTTTATGCTGGTTCCAAGGTAGACGAAATTATCTACAACTTCAAAGTTATGACTGTCAACAGTGACGTGAGTGCCAAGTCGCGAGTGCGACGACTGTTTGTTTGATGACAGGAGATATTTCGTCTTGCCCTCGTTCACTGCCAGACCCATTCCTTTTTCTTCCTTTTCCAGTCTGGAGAAAGCAGAACTAACGGCGCGGGTGTTGAGGCCGATGATATCAATATCATCGGCATACGCCAGCAGTTGTACACTCTTATAGAAGATGGTACCTTCTCTGTTGAGTTCTGCAGCTCGAACTATTTTCTCCAGAAGCAGATTGAAAAAGTCGCACGATAGGGAATCGCCTTGTCTGAAACCTCATTTAGTATCGAACGGCTCGGAGAGGTCCTTCCCGATTCTGATGGAGCTTTTCGTGTTGCTCAACGTCAGCTTACACAGCCGTATTAGTTTTGCGGGGATACCAAATTCAGACATCGCGGCATAAAGGCAGCTCCTTTTCTTGCTGTCGAAAGCAGCTTTGAAATCGACGAAGAGGTGGTGTGTGTCGATTCTCCTTTCACGGGTCTTTTCCAAGATTTGGCGCATCGTGAATATCTGGTCGGTTGTTGATTTACCAGGTCTAAAGCCACACTGATAAGGTCCAATCAGTTTGTTGACGGTGGGCTTTAATCTTTCACACAATACGCTCGACGCTTCACACAATCCCACGGTAGTTGGCGCAGATTGTGGGGTCTCCTTTTTTATGGATTGGGCATAGCACACTTAAATTCCAATCGTTGGGCATACTTTCGTCCGACCATATTTTACAAAGAAGCTGATGCATGCACCTTATCAGCTCTTCGCCCCCGTGTTTGAATAGCTCGGCCGGCAATCCATCGGCCCCTGCCGCTTTGTTGTTTTTCAGACGGGCAATTGCTATTCGAACTTCTTCATGGTCGGGCAATGGAACGTCTGCTCCATCGTCATCGATTGGGGTATCGGGTTCACTTTCTCCTGGTGTTGTGCGTGCACTGCCATTCAGCAGGCTGGAGAAGTGTTCCCTCCATAATTTAAGTGTGCTCTGGGCATCGGTGGCTAGATCACCTTGGGGGGTTATACAAGAGTATGCTCCGGTCTTGAAACCTTCTGCAAGCCGCCGCATCTTTTCGTAGAATTTTCGAGCATTACCCCTGTCGGCCAGCTTATCAAGCTCTTCGTACTCACGCATTTCGGCCTCTTTCTTTTTCTGTCTACAAATGCGTTTCGCTTCCCTCTTCAACTCTCGGTATCTATCCCATCCCGCACGTGTTGTGGTCGATCGTAACGTTGCGAGGTAGGCAGCCTGTTTTCTCTCCGCTGCGACACGGCACTCCTCGCCGTTCCAGCTGTTCTTTTGCGCTTTCCGAAAACCAATGGTTTCGGTTGCAGCTGTACGTAAGGAGTTTGAAATGCCGTCCCACAGTTCCCTTATACCGAGTTGTTGACGAGTGCTCTCAGAGAGCAGGAGTGCAAGCCGAGTAGAAAATCGTTCGGCTGTCTGTTGTGATTGCAGCTTCTCGACGTCGAACCTTCCTTGTGTTTGTTGGCGTGCGTTTTTTGCTGCACAGAGGCGGGTGCGAATTTTGGCTGCAACAATATAGTGGTCCGAGTCGATGTTAGGACCTCGGAGCGCACGCACATCTAAAACACTGGAGACGTGTCTTCCGTCTATCACAACATGATCGATCTGGTTGGTGGTTTTTCGATCCGGAGACAGCCAGGTAGCTTGATGTATCTTCTTATGCTGGAATCTAGTACTACAGATAACCATATTTCGGGCCCCGGCGAAGTGGATCAGCCTCAACCCATTTGGGGATGTTTCCTCGTGGAGGCTGAATTTACCGACCGTAGTGCCAAAGATACCTTCTTTGCCCACCCTGGCATTGAAGTCGCCAAGCACGATTTTGACATCGTGGCGGGGGCATCTCTCATAAGTGCGCTCTAAGCACTCATAAAAGGCATCTTTGGTCACATCGTCCTTCTCTTCCGTCGGGGCGTGGGCGCAAATCAGCGATATGTTGAAGAACCTCGCTTTGATGCGGATTGTGGCTAGACGTTCATTCATAGGAGTGAATGAAAGTACTCGGCGACGGAGTCTCTCTCCCACCACGAATCCAACACCAAACTTGCGCTCCTTTATATGGCCACTGTAGTAAATGTCACAAGGACCTACTCGTCTCTGTCCTTGTCCCGTCCATCGCATTTCTTGGACGGCGGTGATGTCAGCCTTTATCTTTACGAGGACATCTACCAGCTGGGCAGCGGCACCTTCCCAATTAAGGGACCGGACATTCCAGATGCACGCCCTCAAATCATAGTCCTTATTTCGTTTGCCATGGTCGTCATCAAAAGGGGGTCTCTCATCCGAGGCTGTTTTTTTCTTTTCATTGGGGGTGTTTTTTTACGTGGCGGGTCCCAAACCCAGCGCACAACCCTATGCAGGGGGTGTTTCGCCTTCTCACTTTAGCTCGCCTTCAAACGGATGTTCTTAGGCTACCCAAAGGATACTTGGTCAAAGACCGGAAGTCGTGAGCTGCTTGAGTCATATGTAAAAGAATCGTTTCTGGCCACTCCCAAGTGAATGGCGATCAGAGAACTTTCCTCACTTGCGTGAACTTCTACACATGACTCCATCCTTACTACTAACAATTACTATGCCGAATTTGTCGGTCAGTGTATGACTTACACATATAGAGTATACATATGTATATATAAAATTTCTTTGATTTCGATCCTCTGTTTGACGTGTTACATCTTAAGACATTTCCCTGGGTTTGATTCTTGCAAGTTGCAAGAGTATGAAATGTTCGGTTGCACCCAAACATAGCTCTTTCTTACTTGCTTTTTGTTGGATTAAATTGAACAAAGTGTTCTATTTTTTATTAAAATCTATTTAGTAGTATTTGAGTCTAATCCGGATAAGACGTGACAAGTCATTTTAATAAATGTTTATAGAAGAATTGACTCATTTTCCACCTTATATATTTTCTGGAGCGAATTTTTTGTCAAAATAAATTTAAAAGTTTTCACTAAGTTTTTAAAGTCACGTATGAAGCCTTTTTATCTATATGTCTCCTGGGTACTGTATTGGAAAAGGTGAAACTTTCGCATACACAAAAGTGCTAGAAACTTTGATTGGATGGGCTGAAAACGATGAGCTATATTATTGATCTTAAATTGCCACTGTTTCGATCAGTGTAGCTACCCGGTTTTCTACAGATTTCGTTTACTGTCTTACCTACACGCTTTTTGTAATAGGAAATCTTAAGTAAGTATTATATACATTATATATTGATGATCGATTTTTCCTCAGGTACGACCTTAGAGTTCTACTTTCATTTGGTAATACCAGAATCAAGGACGAAGTCCGAAGATTACTGGTTCGATGGCACATGGTCTGACACCAAAGCAGCTCGATTTACAAGACTACATCAAAAATGACTTGATTATTGGATAAATTCCCGAAGTGAACAGTTTCACCGTAATGGTAATCAAACTTTGCCAGAAAAATGGGAAAAAGTTGTGTTCATTTGTTCATTTTCATTTGCAATGCCATTATTATAAAATTGCATTTTCATTAAAAAAAACAGCGAGAACTTATTTTGGCACCATTCGTCATAAACTACAATGAATTAACCAAATATAAATTAGTACTCAAGCCCTCTTTAACTATTACCAAATTAAAGTTGTTCTTTTAAATTTTTTCAATTAACATAATTAATTTTAAATGCATACGCCCGTCGCCAAGCGTTCAAGTCCCTATTTCCTTGTTCGTTTGCCATGCAGAACTACGCTTTAAGCTGCGTCAAGATTTTCGAAATCCACACAAAACCTTATACACGCTTACTTGCAATGTACGTATGTATATGTGTTACACGCCCGTGGAGTTAAAATCGATGAAACGACAAAGCCGCCAGAAACGCACTTTTAGTCGGGCACTTGTTGTCTCAACAAGTCGATACCCTCTCGGAATAGTCGAAACAGGTTTAGCTGAATTATTTCACTAAACTCGAATAACATAAAAAATTACATCTGCAAAAGAACCAGATGGTAAGTATTTATACTATGTATATCCTTTGTTGAATATTATTTTCTTATGTAAACCAAATTTTATAATTATAATTTTTGCGTAATTGTATTACAAAGACTTTTAAATGAAACTTTAAACAAAATGTAAACGTATTAGAAATAGTTAGCAAGAAGTTAACAAGCTTAGAAGCTTAGAAGCTGCAAAAATATTTATTTTTACTCCTTGTTTCCTTCTAATGCCTATGAAAGCAACCAGGGTATTTCTGACTTTTTTAAACCGTCAAATTACATCATTTACTTTTTTAATTGGCAGGTTAGTTTGTTTTCAGTAAATACTCAAATGCAAATGATTAGCTGAAAAATTTTATGCATCAACATTCCTACTTGGAATGCTTTCAATTGCATACATATGCATAATTGTAGACACAGATATATGTATATATGTATATGCATGGTGAGCTCATGCTCATTTGTTTTCAAAAATAAGTAGCACTCTTGGAAATAAATCATAAGTTACGTCGCCACTGCGTTATTTCTTCGCATTTTACTTTGGTCTATACTCTAACCTCGAATAAATACAAAAACTTTCTTATCTCTAGTAACCATATACATATGTACGTACGTCGCAGTTAAAAACATGCAAAAGAGATTAAAATAATAAGAGATAATTTCGTGATTGTTTTTAATATAACAAAGAAAATGTTGTTTTAATTACATTCATATGTACTGATATCAGTGGGACTATCAAATAAATAACACACTTGTATAATTTATTCATCTATAATATTTAATTAAATACTAAATATCACTTTAATTTTCAATGCATTGAATTTTGATAGCACTACGTGATTCCAAGTTAAATGGTAAGGCGAAGTCAGACTGAGAAAACATTGATTTTAAGCCAAAAAATTTCAAAGCGACTTTGCAAAAGAGGCCTGCCACAATGAAATCAATAAACTTATAAGGGCAAAGGCGATGTAGAAAATATGGAAGCTATAATTAAAAAATAACATCCAGACTCCTCTTATTCCCATATTTAGAAGATCTCTTTGTTTATTGAGGCAGATGATATTCGGCACCTTCAAATTCTCTACAACATAACTATATAGATGAAACTATAATGTTTAACCATGTCCCTTTAGGTGCTCGCAACCTAGGCATGAAAATCATGTAGGGCAAATATTATGGTGGCTTCTTTTTATTTTTGTTCACTGTCGAGAAATTCATCAGCGAGTCAATACACCGCAGGCAGTATCAATAGCATACGAATGGGTAAATTGGCATTATATCACTTACATACACATGTCCTTATACATGTTTTTGTGTGTAGTCTGATTGCTCGAGTTGCGTTGAATTTATTGGTGAATTTTTCGCCAAATACCAAAAAGTAGAATATATAATGTATGCATTCCGAAGAGAGAATACGGGACATTCGCTCCAATAAACTGTAGCAGTCAGGCATGGTGGCGAGTAGGGCAATGCGGTGGCACTAACCGCAGACAGTGGCTGTCAACCACAAAGCTATATAAATATACTAATATATGGATATACTCGTACATACATACATACATATGAAAATATTCGAGTATTTATTTCACTTTGCAAAAATTAAAACAAAATATTAATTGCATCTGAAATAAATCCTCTATAAAGTCATATTTAGACACACAAACATTCATATATGCACGTGTGTGTGTATGCGTATGTACTTATGTACATGATATACGGAATAATTTATGCTATTGAATATTTTTTAAATAAAATGACATATTATATTTGTAAATATTATAATTTTTCTAGCAAATGTAAGCGTAAAAATCCGTGCAACTCCATTTGTTTGTGTGAATTCCGCACATCCCCGTAATTTTTATACTCTTGCAACGTATCACATAAACTAAGCGAAATAGTTATAGGGTTATATATTTATATATATGTACATATATAAATGATCAGGGGGACGAGAAAAGTTGAAATCCGGTTGACTGACAGTCTATCCGTCCAAGCAAGCTGTAACTTGAGTCAAAAGATAGGCGACAGGCGTAATAGGACCACTGCCACGCCTACAAATCGCCATTATCCGAAAACATACAAAGTTCCATAACTAAGCACTCAATTAAGATATAAAACTCTAATTTGGTAGAGAGGATCGCAGTAGCAAGGGGCACCTGTCTCGCCAGAGACGTTAAATTTTACCACCGAAATGGTAGAAGAGTGTTTCATAGGAGCCGCTGTAAAAATTAGACGATGGGCGTAGCACCGCTCACTTTTCAGTGAAATCCCATATCTCGGGACTCGACCGATCGATTCCTACAAACCATTATTCATATATTGTTATTTCACAGTGTGAAAATGAAGTACAACCACGCCTACTTCCCATATCAAGAAGTTATTAATATAACGAGATACAACTTTGAACGGATAATTCCGTTTTTGACCAATTGTTTAAATCCAACTGTTCAAGCCCTGTTCAGGCCCTTAGGTACCGAATATTTGGACTCCGGTATCTACAGTTGATTTTTGATCGAAAAATAAATTATTTACATTAAGGGATAATCCTTATCTTGCAATGGTAAGTATGTCTGTATGTAATAAATGGGTTGAATCAGACCAATACTTCCCTTAGCCTCCATATACTTACTATAAAGATTTTCGAACTTCGGCGAGACTTTGTACCGCTTATATCAGCGAATATGTGAGTTATCCCAATGAAAATGAGAGAGGGTGTTTTATTCGTAACAGAGTATCTTTTTCCAAAAATAGATAAATCGGGTCGATACCACCCCAACTCCCATATATTACAGTTATGCAGTTACATGAATTATGCAATTTAGTGAAACAAACAGAACATTTTATTGGGATTCCACATTAAATAACAGTTAGCCAGCCTAGATTTGTTTTTTGGATTTGAAGTGTACCGTCAGACTACTATATTATCCTTTTAAATATACGACTACATAACCTTTAGTTAAGTGCAGGGAAATACTTAAGATCAAGTAAGTAAAGGCTAAGTTCATTGCAAATTAGCAGGAATTAAGCCCAGGAAAATACCTTAAGGTGTAAAATATCAACCATAGGATCGGAACCGAGTAATTTTATACATACATACGCTTGCCGACATATTCGATATAAGGTTTGTTGGAAAAAGGAAAATCATTATATATCATATATTATGTGGGACCTGGGGTAGTATAGGCCCGATTTTATATATTAACTGTCACATAAAAAATCTTCCCTTGGATTTGGAGCAAATTACATTTACATACATATGTAGGTCAAGTTTTCGCTCAAATTTACTTATTTTATTAACACAGATACCCTGTTATGATTATTATGATTTTCATTGAGATAACTCAAATATTGGCAACTGTTTCACCACTGACATTCAAATTCGTAGTAAAAAGACAGTCAATATTTACGGTTTTTTTCGAAAACCAAAACTTGTGTGCCACAAAAGAGACAGTACTTATTTACATAGGACTTTAGAGAAGTTATGAAATACCTAGCAGTTATTCCTTGCCATAAACCAAAAGTACTACATGTTGCAATAACTATTTTAAGTTTAGTCTTAAAAAAATACAATACTGAAAGAGAGGAGTTTTCAAATATAGTATATGTAAGTAAAATAAGTTTAAAAAAGCTATATTATTAATAAATTTTCATTTTCATTACGGCATTTTTAAATTCTGAAATATCCATGAATCGAAGTAAGTCATACCTTGATTGGAGCCAGCATAGAATAAAGTGATTTCTTTTTATAATTTATTATTTAATTCTAAATTTTCTTGCTTTCCTTTTATTGTATTTGTGTATATTTTATTACTTACTCTAAATTTATTAAAAAAAAATATTTTTTTTTTCTACCACGCAAAAGAATTTTTCACTTTTGATAGATTTACAGTCACTGCGGACAATTTTCAGCTTTGACGTATTTCTGGTCAGCAATGACCAAAGAACAACACCAACAAAAAGGTCAGCCTCGGAGTCTAACGCAGAGTAACTCTTGCCAACAGGTGCTACTTCGGACTGAGTAAGCAATTGAGAAGCAAAGTCTTCTCTCGACAAACGAAAACCAAACTCTTCAAAGGTTCTGCAGAAGATTTATGGTCCTTTGCGCATTGGTCAGGGCGAATACCACATTCGATGGAATGATGCGCTGTATGAGATATACGACGACATTGACACACATACATACTTATAGTTTAGTAAATTAAAAGACAGCGGCTGCGCTGGCTAGATTATGTCGCTCTGAAAGTATTCGACGGAATACCCGCGGGGGGGAGCAGAGGAAGAGATCTCCACTCCGTTGGAAATACCAAGAGGAGAAGGACCTGACTTTGCTTGGAATTTCCTATTGGCTCCACCTTGCGAAAAGAAGAAACGGTGCCAGTTATTAATTCGGCTATAAGCGGTGTCTACACCAATAAAGAAGAAGAGGAAAAACGTATCAGAGTGAGCGGTATAGATATACATACATATATCGAATCAATTCCGAATACCCATGTGCTAAAGGTATATGCAAACTCATACAATGCTATTAAGAAAATGTTTCTATAACTTTGTTCTGCCCGCTGACAAAATTTTTTCAGCTGTGACTGCCAAACTACGAGTTAGATGACATTCACTGCTCTTGTAGGGGTATGGAAATTTTATATATGTACATATGTACGTACACATGAAGAGCCGAAGAAAAGCTATGTGTGTGTGTCTCCAAAAAGCGTTCCCATTTCGGCACAATCAAACTCTAATAACACCAGTGTCACTATTATTATGGTATGTACCAAACGAATTGGGTATACACTCGGTGATTTAGGTAATTCTTCTTCTCCTGCTCCACTGCTCTCTTTTGTTTAATTGCGTGTCCGTTGTGCCTGTGTTTTGACTTCGTAATTTTATTCCTAATTTACAAGTTGTGCAAAATTATCATTACAATCACGCCCGATTTCTAGCATCATAATCGTCTAAATGCAATTTAAATGTGAATGAAAGAGCTTTTTTGATTAAGCAGCGGACGATCAGCGCTCTGTGCCTTACATAACATCACCCAACCACCGAGCTGAGCTGCTGTCACCTGCAATGACTTGCCTTTTCCTTAATTGGTCTAACCGAAAAACAAACTGACGCTTAGTTAGCCATTCCGACGTTTAACGCAATTCCCGTACCATCTAACTTCCGCTGAAAACTTCTAAAAGTTACACCCATCTTCCCACACGTTTACACATCCAAACCGAAGTTTAGGAAATTTAGACTTTAAGTAGATTAATGTGTGCGTATATACATACATTAAAAAGTGTGTATACATAAGTATATGAAGGACCATATACATGCAAGTACATACCTATTTATATAGATAAATACCACATACATATAATTATGTGTTTGTGTAAATATGACTACGTTACAATGTCAAAGCCTCAATAATTTTGTTATTTACATACTACTATGAACAAATTGAAAGATGAATTTTGACCATTTCATCTCCTTGAAAGTAATCCCTTCCCGCTGCAATACACTTATGCCAACGAATTTTCCAGTTAGCCTTCTTCGATTCAGGTTTTATATTCTCCACTGAGTCAAAACGGTGTCATTGGAGTCGTCATGTGAATAGCCAGAATTTACACAATATTAGTTGAAAACGTGAAAAATAAATTCAGACATCGTAAAAATAGAAAATTTCTCTTTTAGAGAATCACAAAACGACACGAATCACAAATACTAATGAATATTTTGACGTTAAATTTAGGACAGATTCGAAAAGCACGCGAAGTATAGTATAAATTAAAAATTCACCATTGAATTTGATCACAGTAAACTACTTACTTGAATCGAAAACTAGATTTTTGGAATAATCATTTATAAATATACTGGAAACTGAAAGTTATCGAACATACTTATTTAATTAAATTTTTAGGTATCTTGATTGCACTAGTTCCTGGATGGCCGGAAATTGGTTGCGTCACTTTCGCCTAGAGTGCGTTTTTTCACGATGGATATATAGGGCATATAAAGGGAAAGTAGAAATGATTCACTAAATCATAAATAAAATTATAATTTATATTTATTCATAAAATATAGTTTTTCTAGAATAGGTGAACAGTAAACTAAAATTTAAAAGATAACATATAAATGAACTAATTAAACATGCTAATAAACGTATTTGGAATTTTATATATACAAACTACCTTTATATAATGATTACAACAATTAAATCTGTAAAGGTAATAAACACCAATTGTTACACAAATTACTGCTAATCAAAGCAATCTGCTGTAATACAAGGGTGAATTACTTGCATACGAATATTCATACATACATACATATGTATGTATGTACATATATACATATTTGCACGTACATATAAATAGGCAAATGAATGTGCAGTCAGATTTGAATAGAATTTTATTGAAACACACCTTGGGGGAAACTTATAACAAGCAATAAACGAATTCACTCGTACATCCAGAAAATATGCTGAAAACGGTAATGGGGATTGACCGAATTCCCATATAGCGGGTCTATGCAGAGAAACTTCTTAAACAATTTGCTTTACATTTCATTAATTTCAAAGCATGCGCTTGTGTTATTAGATTTTATATTTCGTGTTTTCTTTAGAAAAAACATGAAATCACTAGCCCTAGCTTAAGGGGGGAGCCTGATTAGAAGCTTCAAAAAATCGATTTTTTTTGTTTTGCTTAAATCTCTTTAAAAATAATCTAAGAATATGTCCCCAAAGTTTTAGATGTGAATGTGGAGTATATTTGATGAAAATTTGAATTATTTTCGAAGTTAGAAGGAAAATAGTGACCGAGCGTCTAGCAGATATATGAGCGATTGGACAGAAAGCGAAAACTTTGACGCTCGATTTCTCGGTTTTTCATTTTTACGATTTTTCTTAATTGACGGGCAGGATAGAATAAAAACTAAACATCGTATGGTTTGGGGCAAAGTTTATTATTTCGTATCGAAAAAATTTGTGAATGATGTTTAAATATATAACTATAAACCGTAGAAATTTTACTTTAATCACTTATTTCTTTCCTTACCAAAAAAAATCCTCAAAAAAATCGATATCTTGAAGTCTCTAAACCAGAAGACGTTTACAAGACCGATTAGAAAACGGAGCCGAGATTAGAAAGTTGAAGCAATTGTTTAGTAAGGATACTTCAACTGGAACAATCCAAAATCAGATAAAAAAAATGGATGGTAATCAGCTTGGAGTCCCTAACCGAAAATAATCCAAATCCAATTCGCTCGGTAAGTTACGCAATTAAAATTTTTCACTCCCGTCATTTATTCTTCTATTTTGACATTTGAAATTAGAATATTATTATTTTAGATTGGCCAGGAAACAGTCCGGATCTCAATCCAATAGAGAACAAGTGGGCCCTAATGGGCACTAAAACCTGCAAAAATAAACCCAAAACAATGGTTAAATTTAGGCAAACAATAGAAGAAGTGTGATTCCATGCAGTAACCGCCGACTATTTTTTGTCAAAAAGAGATAGGAGTACCATAATCGCTAAAGATGGGATCATTAATTAAGAGAGAAATACCAAAACGATTTTTTTGTTAGAAAATTTATTTAAAATTTGCATTATGTAATTTGAAATAAAGTATTGCTAAAAAATCATAATATAACAATTATTTCGCATATACATAGCATATTCGTGAAATGTCGTCCTTAATGTTTTTATGCAAATATTATTAAAAGAAATTGCAACAAGTTTTAAATTTAAGGGATTTTTTGAAGTTTCAACGGAAATTTTTCACTTTAAACATTAAAATAACAAAATAATTTGAGTGTGGCCTTTTTTGTTTCATTGGGTGTATCTTTTACTGAATTCTGTTGCCTAAAGGTCATCATCACCACCATACTATACTAAAAGTATACTTTAGTAATTTTTGTCGAATCGATTGAGCAACTATAAGGAAAGAAAATATTTGATAATCAATCTTCGTAGTTATTATTTTGTATTTTTATAATGAGAAGAATAAAAGAAGCCTTCTCTAATCTCTTTCCGATATAAGGTTTGAAAACATTTACCTACTGGGGTGCAAATTAATATTTGTGATTCGTTTTTCATCTATATTGGTATTTAATGGCTAGTGTATAAATATTTACGTACATACATATATGAGATACATTCAAGAATAATTGCATATACTATACACATAGGAGCGAGTATGCGCAACTAGCTGCACATTAGAGATATTTTGGCTTACATGCAGTTTGCCACTAAATCAGACAAATATACATTGGAAGTTATATGGCGGATACCACAACTGTGCATCTACATACATACTATGTTTATTCGAATATACGATTATTTCAATTAAATTTTGTGGTACTGATATTTATGCGCCAATCATTTTGTGGCATACAACAAAATCAGATTTTCCAACAGGCAAACACACAAGTTATACGCATTTGTATACGCATACACATACATATACTTAGATATACATACATATCTAAATGTTTATGGAGTCATTTGACAATATGTCGTGACACTTTATTTTGGCCCACAAGCTTCACATGTACAATATACCATACATATGCGGCTATGCATAAAATTTTATCCTACCATATTGAACTAGTAAGGAAATATGCTAGCTCACAACTAGAATTCGCTGGTTGAAATAGAACCAATGAGAAAGGCACCAGCCTCAAACCAATTATAATAAGGAAACTTAGTATAGGATTTTTAATTCGATTACTGCCATTTTAAGACTGTAAAAGTAAATCTTGGAATATTCTAAATTAAGTTTACTTTATTATTTTATATTTAAGCGAATGACCATAAGTTGAAATAAAGCAGCTGACATCTCGTAGAACATGAGCACATTCTTGTAAGCAATCGGACAGTCTGCTTTCGAATTAATTAGTTCTAACTACATATCGTCACCTAAAATGCAAAATATAGTATGATTAAAAAATTCGCAATTGAGTGTGTCATAGATTACGAACCACTACTTCAAATTACATATGTACATATATAAGTACATATGTAAGGTTCTGCTATCAGATATAAACCAGTTTTAACCAATACTTAAATTTTGTTTCACTCATGTTCCATTTCATTACGTGTTTCATTCTTCCTTCTGTAAATTTCCGAAAATATTGTTACATTATTTTGCATTTTAAGTGACGATATGTACATAGTTAATTTGCCTATCGGGAAGTGATTGCACCTTGTATGTAATCATGTATAAATAAATATATGCACATGCATAAGTAAATGGATATACAGTGGACCAATAAAGTTTACATACACCTAGTTCTATTAAATTACGACACGTTTATTTGTTATAAAATTAATAAATTTTGTGGTTTTCTTCTATCCATTTCAAAATATGTAAATTTAACATTAAATTTAGCATATCAAAATATTTTTTTTTACACAAATAAAAAAAATTAATGCGAAAGCTTAAAATGGGCATAATTTATATTAAAAAAGTTTACATACACTAATGATTATTTATAAAAATAAAAAGCATTTACAATAGTTTTAGCGGTTTTCAGTTTTTGTTGCTATTATTGTCTCTAGACATCGACGTATGCTCCCCACTCACTTTCTAGTATTATTTCCGAATATTTTGACCCACTAAAGCCATGATCTAACTTTTTGGCCTTATTTTGATGAAATTCGATGTTTCAAATACGATTTTCCAAAAAGTTCCAGATATTATTATTATTCACTAAAAGAATCCAAATGTCCAACACCAGATGCAGCCGTATATCCCCAAATCATACCCTTACTCCTACCGTGCTTTACCGTTGGCAATACATTTTTCCCTTGCGACTCTTCATTGATCTTTCTCCACACTTTTCGTCATCCATTCGAACCAAATATATTAAATTTTGATTCGTCGGTGAACACAATGTTTTTTCCAAAACCAATACGGTTTGTTTAAATATGGCTTAGCAAACGCCGACCTCTTCTTTTTATAAAACTTACTTATGTATGGATTACGACGTGCGATTCGTCTGTGATAACCAGCACTCTTCAACACATTCCTTACTGTATGAGGATTTATTTTTTTTTTTTTGTGTACATTTCAAAAATGAATAAACAAATGTTTCTGAACATTTTAAGAAAAAAATATAAGTTTTAAGTGCGCTAAAATCGGTTGTTAACAGCGGCCACTTCTATTTACAACAGGATAACGACCCAAACACCCGTCTTATCTTGTACGTGCAGGGTTGTTATTTGAATTAAAATTAACTCCATAGGTCCCTCAATCACCATACATTAATCCTACTCAAAATATCTGGAACTTTTTGGAAAATCGTATTCGAAAACATCGAATTTCATCAAAATAAGGCCAAAAAGCTGGATCATGAACTTAGTGTGTCAAAATATCCGGAAATAATACTAGAAATTGAGTGGAACACAGAGTACATGTAACATCTAACAGCACCACATATACGTTGCTTCACGATGAAGTCCATCAAATATAGTAACTGCCGTGAGTACTCGGTCATGTGCCTTGGTCTGCCAATGTTCATACATATGTTGATTCCAAAAAGAACGCCGACCGATATTAGAGCGACCTCTTTGTGGCATCGTAATAAAGTTCAATCTGTAATTGATCACTTTGTGTGAAACACACATAAAATTTTCACTGAATAATTTTCAATATTTTATTTTATTTTTTTTTTTTTTTCTTTGAATAGCCTAAATAAAGAAAGTAAACGAAAAATTTGAACGATTCAAACAATTAAAAACCAAAAAAAAAATTGACAAAAAAGTGTTGTATGAAAAGAAGTTACTTTTTGGAATTGTCCATTTTTCCGACTCACGAAAATTTTTATTTCTAAACCTTCCCCGATCCACTACGAACAACCTCTGAAAATGTCATCAAGATTGGTTCAGCCGTTCTCAAGCCGTTACTAACAAACCAACATCAATTCGTTTGTATGGGAAAAAGAAGTGAGATGTTTTCAGGGATTTTCCGGCAATTATTCGAATTTTTCTCGCCGTTAAAACCATCTTTGAGCCTCAACGAACATTTGGAAAAAAGAATTGGCCAAATTGGTCCCGACGTTGTTGAGTAATGCGCTTAGCAACACATTTTGCGATTCATTTTTATATATAAGAAGATAAACGTGACGTAATTTAATAGAACTAGGTGTACGTAAACTTTATTGGTTCACTGTACATATGTACGCTCATGGACACATTATATTGCAACTGGCACAATTGGTCCTGTTGCTGTCGCTGCCACATGGAGACATTTGCGACAGACACATGTGCATTTCGGCTGAAAGATAAAAACCGCTTGATACAACCGAAGCCGCCAGCAACCAAATCAGCAAAAGCAATAAAATGGTGACAATAGAAGGAATTAGACAGAGACATACTTACATACAAGATACCAAAACACATTAGAAAGATGACCATCGAACATATGTATGTATGTATGTATGTACATAGGTACGCATTCACAAACATAAATGTATGCATATACGATATATTCAAATGCACTATCGCGACTTCTTCAATCTACTGCTTGAGAAAATAATTTGAGCAAATGGGTCTGATAGTGAACGAGAGTAAGACGAAATATCTCCTGTCATCAAACAAATATTCGTCGCACTCGCGACTTAGCTCTGTTGTCAATCATAACTTTGAAGTCGTAGATAATTTCATATACATATCTTGGAACCAACTGAGTAGTCAATTAAAATCCTCTCTCGACGAACAAGGACCAAACTCTATAAGTAACTCATTATTGCCATCTTACTACCTACATAAATATATCGTGCAGAGGCATGGACGATGACAACATCTAATAAGTCGACGTTACGAGTTTTCGAGAGAAAGGTTTTGAGGAAGATTTATGGTCCTTTGGCAACGATTAATATCGCATTCTATGGAACGATAAGCTGTATAAGTTATACGACGACATTGATATAGTTCAGCAAGGGACATCGGCTACGCTGGCTAGGCCATGTCGTAAATATTTAAGTATTTAAAAATTTATTACTTATACCTACATATATATGTATATTATATGGGATCTAATGTAATACTGTTATTATTTTTTGCTAATACTCGAATACTTTTTGTTTTTTTATGTGTTTTTTTTAATGATATACCATAGTTTTAAGTAAATGTTTAAGATATTTTTTTAGTAAAGAGTAGCCGGTCAGTTTAATCAGTTCATCTTTATACGCGATTTATTCAAAACTGAATATTTCAAATTGAATACTGTTCTAATTCAAAGATATTTCATCCTAACACTTTGGTTTTTATACTCAGCGTATGTATATTAAATTTGCGACAAAATTAACTCACAGAAGGAAGCACCGGAGACTGTATAAAATATACATTGTGACAAAAACGTATCCAGAAATTGCAAATAAAACGGAAAATTTTTAATTATTAATCAATATTTATTTTGTCGCCTTCAAAGTAATCCACACTAGATATAGTACACTTATACCAAGGATTTTCCAGTCTGCGAAACATTTTTCATAAGCATTTTTTTTGGTATGGCCTTCAGCGAATTTTGTTTTATTTCTTCGATCGACTTCTCCGTGAAAGGAGTTAAAATCGGTCAAAATCGTACTCTTTTGGAAAAAAATTCAACTTTATCGGGACGAGTCGAGCAAGAACGCGTTGCATACCCCAAATTAATCATCGCGAGAGATATCAAGCTCTCTTGCCATCTCTCAAACACTTACCTAAAGAAATTGGATGATAACCCCGCCCACTACTCATATAATGGTAATGTTAAAAAGTACTGAACGCGCGAAAAAACAATAACTGAATACGAGAACATAGAGATATTAAATTTTACCCTCGAGATGGTAATATAGGAGCCGGTGTCAAAATTTAACGATGGACGTAGCACAGCCCACATTTAGGTGATAACACATGTCTCGGTCACTGCTCGACAGAGTTGAATCATATTTGACAACAGTGCGAAAATGAGCTAAATCGGACTACAACCACGCCCACTTCGCATATAGCACAATTTAAAACTCCATTTGATTTTTTCACGTTCCAGTATACATACATATGTATACTATATATAAATCAAGAAGCAATTGATATAACAAAAAAAACTTTGCACGAAAAGTGTCTTTGAAGTATGCTACCTTATGACCAATAATTATCCAAATCGAACAAAAACTGTTCCAGCATATACATACATAGGTGCCGAATATGTGAAACTATCTTGACTTTTGAATTGGGTCAATACTTTCTGGAGCCCTCATATTCCTAATATAAAGATAAAGTTGTATATTGGCCAACATGTGAGATATTTTAGTGAAAACGAAAGAGCGTGTTTTACAGAACAATAATGTATCTTTTGTCTAAAATCATATAACTAATATCACGATTTTCGAATATCCGACTAACCTTACTCTATATACCATAAATTATTGTGGTGTTGCCAAAAACAGATAAATTAAAAGAAGCTGACAAAACCGACACCATGGGATTAAATACATTAAGTCATCATGTAATATGCAAAGGTATACAGGGCAAGCGCTAATGTTTGGAACTTATGACGTTGCATTCGGTGGTGATTTCCACATGTCAAAATTTTTGTGGCACAACATCACAAACAAACAATTAAACCTAATTAAACAGTGGCATAAATTTAAAATATCAGCAAACACTGGTCACCTTCGCTGCCATTGACAGTTTGACAGGTAGGATAGAGATAACCCTAAATCAAAGTGCGCACGTACATATACGAATGAAAATGTAGTGCATTATCAAATAAATAACTTTAAAAAACAAACATTTATAACTAAGCTATTGCTTATATGTATATGGCGCTGCGCCTTATCACCTTTTTGCTTGACAAAGACAAACAGCGCCAGCTACACGCATTTTGTGAAAATTGCAGTTTCTTAGATATCAGTAGTGGTTGTATAGGAACCCAGTCAACTATTTACTGCGTATTCTTGTGGTAGCAGTTGTTGCTTATTATTATTGCTACATTTGTTTACATATGTGTTTTGTTTGCGCTTTGGTTTTGCCTCGGAGACTTGACACCCGCTTTGTTTGCATTTGCAACCTTATCAGTGCATGTCGACATGTGTTATTGGTAATTTATTATTTACATAAAAATCCACATATGTACTTCAAATGTATGTACATACTACATATGGTACTACGTATGTACATATATACATATGCTTGCATGCATTTCAGAATTATAAATATTATCGATTATCGACTCTCTTGCCGGCAGTCGACATCGCCTCAGCGGAATCACTTTACTTACTTCAATTTAGGTTAAATCACAAATGATTTCTTTATGGCTTGAAATATATATAAATGGATTTGTACAAGAATAAACGCACATTAGGGTGTGCCAGAGATTTCCAAAATCAGTTTTGGAGATATTATTATTTAAATGACGGTTATGCTGATTAAATTACCTTTAAAATAAAATATATAATTTTTTCCAAATTAAGTTTGTGTTACCCACATTTAAATTATAATCTAAATGTCTCGATTTATGCATTATTATATGAGTTAAGAATGATCTTTAAATTACAGTATTGGGACATCATGTCAGTGAATGAGGTTTATACCAATAGGTTTTATCACAAATGTATGACAGCAAAGGGGAAATCAGAACACCTTTCCAGTTATAGTATTACTATTGTTATAATATATCGATATATGTACTTGTACATATATTAAATTCATAACTTAAATGAAAACTAGAGAATGTGTCACTTCAAAATAATCCAAAAAATTTAAATGGTATATAATTTTTATTTAATAAAGTTTCTACTCATTAAATATATTTTTCAGTGCTTTTAAGCGTTAAAACAACTTCGATTGCACCTATATATAATACCCTTCACAAATATCATACAATAACTTGATTTTCATCAGTCATTTTGTTTGGCAACAATACGCTATAATGGTTCAATCTGAACAATTTCTTCGAAGAATGTACCATTGTTTCAGACAATAATCCATGTCATGAAAATATCTTGTCAAATAAAGAAGTTTTCTATACAAGGACGGGATTGTGATCATTCAGTTTGAATGGAAACACTGTGATCCGATACCGATAGTTATGACAAATAGTAAGCTTTTTAGGGAGAAAAGGGCATGTGCAAAATGTCGGATCGATATCTCAAAAACAGTTAAACAGACGAACATAGCTAAATCGACTCAGCTTATTATGCTGTTAATATAGTGCATATTAATATGGTCACATGCTTACTTATATGCAAATGTACGTATGTACATTTACATACATACATATGTGTAAATAAATATGTAATCAATATACGAGTATAACTGTTACATCGATATGTAGCTAATTTAGGGTTCGCCCTGGCGCTACCACAAGCCGCAACATCACTAACAGACCAAAAAAGGAGACGTGCCTACATACATACATACAAAAGTGTGTATATCTGCATGTACGTATGAGTGCTTGCCTTTATTTACGTACTTGCTTTTGTAAATTGATGTGATGTGTTGACTACATTTTGACACGCTTACAATCGCAGATGTCATACTTTATTAAAGTGGACACTCTTTTCAATTTCAATTTCATAGTCTCGAAATATGCAAGGAGACTTCTGTACATATGTATGTATTAATACGTGCGCGTGCACACACATCAACTATCAACATCAACCTGCTGTCATATCATATCCTTTCAGAGAATTTCATTAGCATATGTATATATGTATGTACCTTTGTGAGTGCATGCTCATACATATATTGTAAGAATACATATGTATATTAATATAAGTAAATTACACATGCATAGTTTAGTTACTTGATTGTTTTTCTTCTATTATAGCACTTTTAACACCCTCGCCCATACACATCCACATGCATATGTACTTATGTATATGTATGTACATCTGTTGCACAACGATCAATCATTCAACCGTTCGTCTGTCCGTCTGTCCGTCGCCCGGCCAATTGCCTGGTTAGTTCTTCTATAGATCTGTCATATTTATATTTATGACATGTCACAGCTCAACCTTCTTCAACCCGCATTTCCGTTGCATCTATCAGCTGCGCAAATTATCACGATTTATTTTAACCGCACCATTAAACGGCGGTCATTGGTCGCTTAATGCTTCACGCCAGTCGAATACATTTGCAACAAACATACACACTCCTACGTGTATACATATGAATGTATGTGAGACGACAATAGCATAATAAAAACAAGTAAGAAAGGGCTAAGTTCGGGTGTAAACGAACATTTTATACAATTGCAACTAGCAAGAATTAAAGTCCGGAAAAATCCTTCAGGTGGTGGTAAAATTGTATCAATTTTATATACTGCTAACATGCCTTAAACTAATAAAATGCTCCTGGGTTTCATTACCTCACATAACATCACCATGGAGTAAAGGCAGCCGTAAATCCGAAAAGACTGATATGAGTTACGTATGTACATAAGTATATAGTGGATAGGTCAAGCATTCACCCGATTTTATCCATTTTGGGCTAAGGGAAGTATTGACCGAACCCCTTTTTTGGAATTCAGACACATGTACATACATATGTATACTGGAATGTGAAAGGATTACATACATATGTACATATGTATATGGAAATTAAAATTGTGTTATGGGAAGTAGGCGTGGATGTATGTAGTCCGATATGAGTATGTGATTCAACCTAAGTGAGCGGCGCCACGCCATCGTCCAATTTCGAGACCGGCTCCCATAGGCCCTTTTATGTCATCCTGAATGTAAAATTTAATGTCTCTGACTCACTTAGTTATTGATTTATCACACTTTTAGCAATTATTTTCACAATATCGTAAAAAAAGCTGAAAAGATTTCTGCTGTGCAAATTTGGGCGATATAGCTTTATTATATCGGAAAATATACGCATTAAACTTATTGGAAGGTACATACTTAATACGCTTTCAAGTAATAGCTTTTTGTGGGCATGCCAATGGTCCCATTACACTCATCTCGAACTCGTCCTTACTTCTTTACCAAGGAACATGTGTACAAAGTTGCATAAAGATATCTTCCTTTTTATTAAGGTTACAGCTTGCACGGCCAAACGGTTGACGGACGAGCAGACAGTCGCCCGGATTTCATAGTTTTAGGTGACACAAACAAACGTTAGGTGAAAAAAAATATTATACTCTGTAGAAACATGTTGCAAGAGTGTAATAAACATGTACATGACATGCACCGACTACAACGCCACTTTTGTGGCCGCACGACTCCACTTTATTTCCTTGCACCTGCATATGCGTGGATGCAATTACACCTTCCGTCATAACTATAAATACGTGTGCTCATGTTGCAGCATACCAACACACATACGAGTTCAAAGTAGATACATATGTATATGTGTACATTCCGTTGCTATGATGAATGCCAGCCACACTGCTCAAAGGAATAATTTATATTGAATTAAATTAAAATGTTTGTATGGACGCGTAATCGCTCATTTGTAAATGATGTGCCCACACATCACGGAATTACACAAATATATACTATACGTACATACTACATACGTGGACAGCAGGCTTATTTAAACACTTCCTTTCGAAGGAATGTAGAATGCATTTAAGTCCATTTGTAACAATGAATTACACTGACCTTGGCATGAGCTGGACTTTTATACACCCATTTAACCATACATGTAATTGAATTCGTCTTCATTCTGATTAGCAAAATAACTATTAAAGTATATAAAGGATTTCCAAATAATGGGTTGTCAAAAAAGTCTTGTGGTATTTTTATTGAATCAATTCGTGTGGCACCCATACATCGAGCTTCTTAGTGACTCCAAGCTTCTTCAAATGGTTTATAACGGTTTGATGACTACTATGCCGGTCTCTTTCGACCAATTCAGCGATTTTATCGCAATTTTCGACGACAGGCCTTCCGGAGCGTGGCGCATCTTCGACCACCTCTACACCAGAACGAAAACGTTGAAACCATCGTTGTGCGGTGGAAATGGAAACTGTATCGGGTCCATAACCTGCACAAATTTTATTGGCGGCTTGAGATGCATTTTTGCTTTTATTATAGTAGTACTGTAAAATATGCCGTATTTTATCTTTATTTTGCTCCATGTTTGCGACGCTATAACTCACGAACGACTTAAAAGAAACTACAATCAATCAAACACGTGTTAGCGCATGAAATGAGCTTTCCAAGAAGGTATAGCATGACCCGATGCGACGAATAAAACTAGAACTACGCGCTTTCAGCGCCAACTAGCGAAAATACCGCAAGACTTTTTTGACAACCTAATACATAGAAAACATAAAGGAAATAATTTTTTTAATCCAGAAAAGGAACTCTTGTAATTAGATGTTATAAGTCAAGCGAGGAACTTGAGCTATACTATTTATTATAGAACAAAATAATGTACTACGACTTTACAGAACTTATAATTACCTACAAAAATTGCCCCGACAACATATTCCTAACTGTAGCTACGCCACAATTAAAGTTCTTTTGTTAAAAAATAGTGATTATTATGGCGCCTTTGTGGAAACTCTTTATCAGCTGTTCAACAAATGAGTAAAAGTAAAGAAGAAATTCGCTATGTTTTGAAATGTTTGTATAAAAAAGAGAAGAATGCTTCACAAGCCACCAATAAAATATGTGAAATTTACGGAGACGATGCTGTATCAGTTCGAGTGGACAACAATGGTTCTCCCGCTTCCGTTCTGGAAATTTCGAAATTTTGAAACTTCAATTTACACTGATGAAAGTTTTACACTTATGGAATAAGTCTCTAGCAGAAAAATGGCAAAAAGTGGTCGACCAAAATGGTAGATATTTGTTTATTTATTTATTAGTATAAATATAAAAAAATAAGTTAAACTTTGATTGGAAATACGAAAAGGCGTTTTCGACTTCCCAATATGCGATATAGACGTAAATTATTGCCCCCAGCTGTCGACGCTGCTCCCCACTAAATTTCTAGTATTATTTTCGGATATTTTGACCCAGTAAGACCATAAGGCAGTTTTTAAGGACTCTTTTAATGAAATTCAATGTTTTCGAATACGGGTTTCCAATAAGTTCCAGGTATGTTGAATATGATAATGTCTAGTGATTGCGGGGCATATGGAGTTGTTTTTAATTCCATAACAAGCCTTCTGTGTATTTTGGATCGTTATCTTATTGATTTTGTTGCTTTAACAGCCGATTTAAGCACACACAAAATTTAAATTCTTTTGTTAAAAAGAAGTTAAAAGTTTTTCGATTTCATCCATTTTCACAATGTCGTTGGGAGTTATTATTATATTTGAACTGGGTAAATTTGTTCTAGCGATTAAGGAGATATGTATGGTACATTAAGCTTATCAGAGGACGACACATTTTCAACATTTTTTGCCCACGGATGCCTCTTTCTACTGGGATCCTCTGTGCCAAATGATGTAGATTTTCGGTTAATGGCGTTTTGAGAGCATGACAGTTTCACCAAGATGTCTTAATTTTTACTCAAGTTACAGCTTGCACGGACAGACAACAGACAGTCACCCGGATTTCAACTCGTCACCCTGATCATTTATATATAGGTAGTACATATATAACCCTACATCTATCTCGCTTAGTTTTAGGTGATACGTACAACCATAAGATTAACAAAACTATTACACTCTGTAGATTGCAAGAGTACAAAAAGACGAACTATTCGCAAATTAGTTTCCTCAATACTTTCGACTTGTGGCCGTCAAATTAGCTCCACATTTGCAATTTTAATAAATGTCTTTGCCATAAATGAGAAAACCGTTTGCAGCACACGCTAAGCGGCAGCACTCAACGACCGACATTCCGCAAAAAAACATGCTTTGAGCTAACGAATGAGGAAAAAGCGATATGTATATAAAAACGAAAAAGTACGAAAATTGGTCAATGGAATAGTGGCAAACTCTTACTTTTTTGATTTAAGTCCGATCGAAAACCTAGAGCGATTATGAAGAAACAGAAAACATGGATCCGAGAAGCCGAAAAACCAAAAAGATCCAGTTCTTTTGAATAGTTGTATCAGCAAAATCAGGCGCGACAAAGTATTGATATTATTATTTTAACGAATTTTGTTATTAATATTGTAGGTTATTCCAAATTTTAATAATTTGACTAAATTTTTATAAAATTTTCTATTGAAAATTTTAACATTAAAAAGCAATTCCACCCACGATCAATGCGCTCTAATTATTCCAGGTTATATATATCTATCTATCTACTAGGATACTAGGCACTAAAGAATTTTTAGTTCTATTGTTTAAAACACTAAAATAGCAACTATGTATGGCGACCGTTAAGGAATGTGTTGTGTGCATGTGAAAACAGAAAAGCTGGCGAGCTCAAGCGTGGAGTTGAACAAGCTTTATACATTCATACTATATTAACAGCTATCAAATACATAGTTTTCTCGTGTTTAAAATATTCACTATCTTTCATAAATATTTTGAATTTAAGATTTGTTGTATTGAATGCTTGTCAAACTTAATTTTTATATATATGTATATCAAACGGTGAACATTCAGAGCGTTATTGCTGACATACGGCCCAATTGCTTATCGCCTGCCGCGGCGGTTACTAGCCCGAAATAATTTTTGAACATAATGGCAAACGCTTGTCTTTATAATAGAGCTAAATTCTTGGTTATAACATAAATTATATGCGTTTTATTCTTCTCAAAAACCACTTGTCTAAAAAAAACACAAAGATTTTAAGTGATATATTTATGTACACATATCCCCAAATTATTTACATCATTATTTCTTTGCACTTTTTCCTTTAGAGCCGCAGTATTCACATGCATTCAATACTTTTCAAAACGAATACGTTTGGCGCACACTCACCTATTAATCGCATCACCTCGTGCAGATTGAGGTAAACATTGAGGTGACATTGCACCAGCGCACCGCAGAACATAAATAATCCAAACGTAAAGGTTAAATTAGTTGAAAATGACATTTTTATTTTAACTACTTTTTAATTGGGCACTTCAAACTGCTTTGTACGTCACTTAATGATTACATTTACAAATAACTGTTTATTTGTTGCTACACATATAATACCACAAACGCGCATACAAAAGCGGGTATTTTATTATTATTATTTTCCTTTCTATACTTAGCACAATTATCACCGTTTTAAATTCACTTTTACGTTTATTTACCACTATTTTGGAACTTGAAACGCTCTTGAAATTTTAACATTTTATTTCTATATTATACATATTTATTTTGGGGATAGTGTTTGTGCCGGAAATGCGTGCACGACAAACCAATTTTAAACTGTGCGCTTTCATAGATACAAAGAATTTTTTTATTTATTTTAGTTCACTCAAAATGTGGAGCTGCTCCCACTGCACTTTTAAAAGCGCGCTGAACGTGTGCCTATCAGCTCGATGAGATTGGTTGTACGTGTGTCGAAATTTCGCACGTTCGTTTACACACGCAGCATCACCGGAATATAGAATTTTTCCGCACAAGCGCTAAGATATGTTCACCGTGACGATTTTCCAGGAACTGTCAACTGGGTAAACAAACAAATCGCATTAGACCGACATGCAACGACAGAACGCACGCAGCGCAGGCGACCACAGTGCTCTGCCAGTTAGTTATTGCAGTGAAAACAATGACACAGGCGGAATAAGTGGCAGAAGTGTCCGCTGTCATGGCGTTTACAATGGCGCCCTCTTTGTGGATTCCATTTGCATATTTTTGCGTCATCTATTGGTGGAAAGAAGTGTTAAATCCACATAATCTCTGACAAATTGAAGTCCAATTAGGGGAAGTATCAATTGACTATATAACAGTTATACGCCTTTGCCTGGAACAGAGAACGTTTATCATAGCAGAGAACGTTCATCATAGACAGAGAACGATTATCATAGAGATGGTTCACGTTTCAGATATCGTAATTTTGAGGGAGTTTCACCACAGAAAAATTGTAAGCGTGTTTCACCAGAGCTTTACATCAAAATAGCAGAATTGAGCATTTTCAGTGTTAAATGAGAAAAATATTGATAATTCCAATGTTAAGCAATGTACGCTTATAGATTATGCGCAATGTACTACGCGCAAAGGATTTTGCATATAATTAATTATAATAATTTATAGATGATCGGCATATATTTGATATCAAAGCACATGATTATATTCCATAAAATCTTTACAAATATATAATACAGCAAGGTTTGATAAGGCATATATTTATTTACATAAATATGTATATATTTGCTTCGGTCCTTAAAAGTTTTGGTATCATCTTAAAAGATCAAGCGGTCGCATATGTGCTCTTATATAATTATGTGTGCATGCAAATAAATATGACGCATAATATTTGTAAATTTGTCTACATGCAACATATGTGCGTATGTAAATATATACATTCAATGTTTCATTCGAAATCTCCTTTGACACGGACAACCAATTGTCGAAGCTCACGTTTTGTCAAAGAGTCAATTTGTCGAAGGACCGACGCGACGTCAAAGCGTCACAACATTGTATTGTTGGTAGAAATTCCGAGCTGTGCTGAAAAAATAAGCGAGCTGTCGCCACTTGTCATCGCTTCCTTTCCCACTCTAACATTATATTATTATACAAATGTGCTGCCCATACGAACTTACCAACCCTTGCAAACTTAAAAGTAATCTTTTTACCTGTTAACGCCACTAGTAAACTTCAACCATTAGATCAAGGCATCATTCACACTTTTAAACGCTTTTATCGAAGAGAAGTGCTTAAACATGTTCTTAAGAGTCTGGAAGAAAACCGTAGCCCTGACATTAACGTACTTCTAGCTATGAAATTTGCTAGAAAAGCATGGTACTTAGTAAGTGACGTAACTGTTAAAAACTGTTTCAAGAAAGCTGGGTTTTGTAAAAGTACAGATAAACAAGACCTGCCAGAGGAAAATGATGTTGAAGTTGGACCTAACAAAGCGGAATGGTCTAAGCTTGTGTCTCACGAATCCAATATGTTAATGCCGAGCTTCGAGGATTTCGTTCAAATTGACGACGACGTAACTACCGCTGGAGAACAAACCGACGACGATATCGTTAAGAATTGTGTGGACACCTGTTTTGCTGGAAATGACAGTGAAGACGATGCACAGATTTCAGAAACAGAAATAAAAATCATTCCAATGAAGCTAGCTTTAAGTGCGTTGGAGACGGTCCATCAGTACTTTGAATACACGGCGATTGTTGATCAAGGAATATTCGACAATATTTATGAGTTAGAGAAAAGCATTCAAATTACTAAAACAAAAACCCAAACAAAATTGACGGATTTTTTGAGTTTAAATAAGTTCTAAATAAAATAAAATTACATAGTGCATGAATTTTTGTTTTGTTTTCGTAAGCATTTAAAAATATGTATATACATACATAGATAATATGTACATATGTTGTGCATATCATGCACATAATTTTATCATATTGCATATGTACATATTTACTACATTCGTACTTTATGTGACTTGTTAATGCTGCTCTATAAGAGAGAATCACTATACATGTATGTACGTGCATTAGCGAGCAACTCGGGTTAGTGAGAAACCTCTTTAAGCGATAATAAGATTGTGCTCCCTTGAACTCTCGCTTATACAGGTTTGACTGTATATGCAAAAGAGCTAACATGCGTCTGCAACAGCAATATATAATTCTGAGCATAATTTTCATTGGATGCTCAGCTCTGTTCAAGCGCAACTGTTAAGGTTTCTCCTGCCGAGCTCCCTTATCTCGACCGAGTTATCCAAAAATATTTTTACGTTCTCCACGCCGTTAACCTTTTCTATGATATAATACGTTCAATTTATTTGCAGGCCTCACTTTTACTCGTAACAAAACATAAACTTAGATTTAGTTTGTGCTTTTTCACATTACACATACTAAATATGCACATATTAATTTATAAGGGCTGGTTTAAAGAAGCGGTCGAAGCTTGTTTATTTCTTTTCTTTTGTGTAATAGCTCCTGACATATTTCGTGAGCTTATTAGTAGGATGTGATATCTGATGATCTGTGGAGGATGGAGTCATGTGTAGAAGTTCACGCAAGTGAGGAAAGTTCTCTGATCGCCATTCACTTGGGAGTGGCCAGAAACGATTCTTTTACATATGACTCAAGCAGCTCACGACTTCCGGTCTCTGACCAAGTATCCTCTGGGTAGCCTAAGAACATCCGTTTGAAGGCGAGCTAAAGTGAGAAGGCGAAATATCCCCTACTTAGGGTTGTGCGCTGGGTTTGGGACCCGCCACGTAAAAAAACGCACCAATGAAAACCAACAATCAGCCTCGGATGAGAGACCCCCTTTTGATGACGACCATGGCAAGCGAAATAAGGACTACGAATTGAGGGCATGCACCTGGAATGTCCGGTCCCTTAATTGGGAAGGTGCCGCTGCCCAGCTGGTTGATGTCCTCGCGAAAATAAAGGCTGACATCACCGCCGTCCAAGAAATGCGATGAACGGGACAAGGACAGAGACGAGTAGGTCCTTGTGACATTATCTACTACAGTGGCCATATAAAGGAGCGCAAGTTTGGTGTTGGATTCGTGGTGGGAGAGAGACTCCGTCGCCGAGTACTATCATTCACTCCTATGAATGAACGTCTAGCCACAATCCGCATCAAAGCGAGGTTTTTCAACATATCGCTGATTTGCGCCCATGCCCCGACGGAAGAGAAGGACGATGTGACCAAAGATGCCTTTTATGAGTGCTTAGAGCGCACTTATGAGAGATGCCCCCGCCACGATGTCAAAATCGTGCTTGGCGACTTCAACGCCAGGGTGGGCAAAGAAGGTATCTTTGGCACTACGGTCGGTAAATTCAGCCTCCACGAGGAAACATCCCCAAATGGGTTGAGGCTGATCGACTTCGCCGGGGCCCGAAATATGGTTATCTGTAGTACTAGATTCCAGCATAAGAAGATTCATTAAGCTACCTGGCTGTCTCCGGATCGAAAAACCACCAACCAGATCGATCATGTTGTGATAGACGGAAGACACGTCTCCAGTGTTTTAGATGTGCGTGCGCTCCGAGGTCCTAACATCGACTCGGATCACTATATTGTTGCAGCCAAAATTCGCACCCGCCTCTGTGCAGCAAAAAACGCACGCCAACAAACACAAGGAAGGTTCGACGTCGAGAAGCGAGAAGCTGCAATCACAACGGACAGCCGAACGATTTTCTACTCGGCTTGCACTCCTGCTCTCTGAGAGCACTCGTCAACAACTCGGTATAAGGGAACTGTGGGACGGCATCTCAAACTCCTTACGTACAGCTGCAACCGAAACCATTGGTTTTCGGAAAGTGCAAAAGAACAGCTGGTACGACGAGGAATGCCGTGTCGCAGCGGAGAGAAAACAGGCTGCCTACCTCGCAACGTTACGATCGACCACAACACGTGCGGGATGGGATAGATACCGAGAGTTGAAGAGGGAAGCAAGACGCATTTGTAGACAGAAAAAGAAAGAGGCCGAAATGCGTGAGTACGAAGAGCTTGATAAGCTGGCCGACAGGGGTAATGCTCGAAAATTCTACGAAAAGATGCGGCGGCTTACAGAAGGTTTCAAGACCGGAGCATACTCTTGTAGAACCCCCAAAGGTGATCTAGTCACCGATGCCCAAAGCATACTTAAATTATGGAGGGAACACTTCTCCAGCCTGCTGAATGGCAGTGAACACACAACGCCAGGAGAAGGCGAACCCGATTCCCCAATCGATGACGATGGAGCAGACGTTCCATTGCCCGACCATGAAGAGGTTCGAATAGCAATTGCCCGCCTGAAGAACAACAAAGCGGCAGGGGCCGACGGATTGCCAGCCGAGCTATTCAAACACGGCGGCGAAGAACTGGTAAGGAGCATGCATCAGCTTCTTTGTAAAATATGGTCGGACGAAAGCATGCCCAACGATTGGAATTTAAGTGTGCTATGCCCAATCCATAAAAAAGGAGACCCCACAATCTGCGCCAACTACCGTGGGATTAGCCTCCTCAACATCGCATATAAGGTTCTGTCGAGCGTATTGTGTGAAAGATTAAAGCCCACCGTCAACAAACTGATTGGACCTTATCAGTGTGGCTTCAGACCTGGTAAATCAACCACCGACCAGATATTCACCATGCGCCAAATCTTGGAAAAGACCCGTGAAAGGAGAATCGACACACACCACCTCTTCGTCGATTTCAAAGCTGCTTTCGACAGCACGAAAAGGAGCTGCCTCTATGCCGCGATGTCTGAATTTGGTATCCCCGCAAAACTGATACGGCTGTGTAAACTGAGCAACACTCAAAGCTCCGTCAGGATCGGGAAGGACCTCTCCGAGCCGTTCGATACCAAACGAGGTTTCAGACAAGGCGACTCCCTATCGTGCGACTTTTTCAACCTGCTTCTGGAGAAAATAATTCGAGCTGCAGAACTCAACAGAGAAGGTACCATCTTTTATAAGAGTGTACAACTGCTGGCGTATGCCGATGATATTGATATCATCGGCCTCAACACCCGCGCCGTTAGTTCTGCTTTCTCCAGACTGGATAAGGAAGCAAAAGAAATGGGTCTGGCAGTGAACGAGGGCAAGACGAAATATCTCCTGTCATCAAACAAACAATCGTCGCACTCGCGACTTGGCACTCACGTCACTGTTGACAGTCATAACTTTGAAGTTGTAGATAATTTCGTCTATCTTGGAACCAGCGTAAACACCACCAACAATGTCAGCCTGGAAATCCAACGCAGGATTACTCTTGCCAACAGGTGCTACTTTGGACTGAGTAGGCAATTGAAAAGTAAAGTCCTCTCTCGACGAACAAAAACCAAACTCTATAAGTCGCTCATAATTCCCGTCCTGCTATACGGTGCAGAGGCTTGGACGATGACAACAACCGATGAGTCGACCTTAAGAGTTTTCGAGAGAAAAGTTCTGCGAAAGATTTATGGTCCTTTGCGCGTTGGCCACGGCGAATATCGCATTCGATGGAACGATGAGCTGTATGAGATATACGACGACATTGACATAGTTCAGCGAATTAGAAGACAGCGGCTACGCTGGCTAGGTCATGTTGTCCGGATGGATGAAAACACTCCAGCTCTGAAAGTATTCGACGCAGTACCCGCCGCGGGAAGCAGAGGAAGAGGAAGACCTCCACTCCGTTGGAAGGACCAAGTGGAGAAGGACCTGGCTTCGCTTGGAATATCCAATTGGCGCCAAGTAGCGAAGAGAAGAAACGACTGGCGCGCTGTTGTTGACTCGGCTATAATCGCGTAAGCGGTGCCTACGCCAGTAAAGAAGAAGAAGAGAAGATATCTGATTTGCATCATTATTGTTTTCATACCACTTTATCAAGGTATTGATGCATTCAACTACTTCCGAAAAACTCACTTTCTGATGTAGCATATTCTCCTTGATACCTCTTTCTTCAACTTCATTGTCAGACACTTCTGCGTCATCTTCCGTATTTTGATCGTCGTTCCAATTTTCAATGTCTTCACTGCTGTCGTCAACACCACCCACCATGGAGTATAACAATCGTACCTCCCGAAGTCGTCTGAATTCATCCAAGACTTTTGCGATTTAGCATATTCCAATGGGTTTTCAAATATTTTGAAGCAAGAGGGGATGCGGATTTACCAATTATCTGCGCTCGCACACAACATAAATTTGATTTTATCCTTAACTGTTTTTCGGCCAGGTGCCGTCTTTTCGTAAATTGAATCTGATTTGCAATGATTTTTTCTGCTTTCTTGACATTTTTTAATACACTAACTATAAACAACTCACAAGATCAAGCACCCATGACAAACAATGTATATAGTATACCTCGTGACACCGACAATATTTTTTTACATAGAAATTCGGGGAATATATAGCAATTATTTTTCTTGCTGAACAAACGGTTGGGTTTGAAAGAAATAGATAAGTTCAATAAAGTTAACCAAAAGCTAAGTTTTTAGAGCGGAAGGGGACGCTCAAAATCGGTCAACTTTGCCGAAGGTTTAACTTTCTCGCGAGTTAACTTTTCGCGATTCTACTGTATTATCACTTTTCAGAAATAACCACCATATTACATGAACATATTCTTTATCTGTCATAAATATATAACATGACACTTATGACCCATACGGTCCGTATTGAAACATTATATGTACTTTGCTAATACTGTCCGCCTTAGGTAGTCCCAAAATATAATTCATAGATTGTAAGATGAATCTTTCCATTTGTAACATATGTCCTATCTCAAGTGGATTGTAGATATACTACCTAGAATGTAAGATTAATATTTGTATCTAGGCTTAAGCAAAATATTGTATTTAAGAAAGAGTAATGAAGAAAACGAGGCACGAGGCCACGAGAACTCGACGGAGTTATTAATTTGCACGCACAGCTCGCATGTCTCAAACATCATCACAAGTCAATATGGCAGGCAAATTGCCGACATCAAAATTTATAGTAAATTACACAACAACAACATTTTCATTCATGAACGCAAGCGCATTTTCAACGAGCAAATATGATTTATTCATATAACCAAATGTCAAATACCTCTCCCCGAGCATGCCTTTGCCTACAAGCGGCTTATCGCGAAAAGGCAAAAGCTTAAAATCATAAATTCGACATATGTAAGTACATACTATACTTCTGATATTTGAATAAGAAGGGAAAAGTGACAACCCTGCAAATATAAGTATTAAAATATATTAGAATAATTGAATTCATTCACTACTCTGACCGGAATGATGGCGTCTTCACTAGTTTTCACAAGCGTTCTTCCTACCAATATGGGTGTATCTATTTTTGTTGGTTCCACAATCCACAACTCTTCAGTCCCACCTCCTCCATTCACTTTGGCCCATACAATCGCCTCAGATTTTGGTGGAATACTCTGATTATCATCAACAATCACCCTCTTACTTTCAACGTTGGTCACATATCCGGTGTTTATAGGCATCTCCATGTTCTGGCAAAACAGCATTTGCTTGTTTAAATCCAAAGTAACCCCGTGATCAATCATGAAATCTACTCCCATTATAATTTCATCCGTGATTTCTGCTACGATGAAGATGTGATTAACTTCCAGGGTACCAATCATCACTTTGCAAAACACTTTTCCCGCGACAGCTGCTTCCTCCCCGGTGGCCGTTCGAAGCTTGCAACCGACTAATGGTTCAACCGTTCCTCTTACCACATCCGGTCGGATAATTGAATGTGTGGCACCAGTATCCAAAGTAAGCGTTGACAGTCGTCCATTTACGATGCCGTTGATAGTAAGATTGTTGTCATGGCGACCTATTTGTGATATCGAGATGGCGGGGCAAATAGTTCTGGGAACCAGCTCACGCCCCTTTGAACTGTTCCGTTTTAGTTTAACGACTTGTGAGATGTGGATGCTCCGTCCTCGTTATCTGTTGGTTGTTTCCGTTTTGATGGGTTTACTTTTATATTGCAATTTCGGGCAAAGTGACCCGCTTTTCCACAGTTGAAACATCTTCCTGTTGTATTTACTCGCGGTGCAGCAATTGTCTTCAGAGTCTTCAATATTTCTTCCATCAGCGCCGGTTGTTCCATTTCAACCCTTTGTACTTTGTGTGCTGGTTTACTTAGAAGCGAAGCTGTTTCCTGTGTGAGGGCGTGCGAAACTGTTTCAGCAAACGTTCTTTTTGGCAATGCATATGTGGCGCGTTTGGTGTCCACATCACGAATTCCATTTATGAAACATTGAATTTTTACCCTCTCAATGTAATCCACAGGTGCATCTGCATTTGCCAAATGAGCCAGTCGTTCGATTTCAGTTGCGAACTCTTGCAATGACTCGTTCATCTTCTGACCCCTATTTTGCAGTTCGATCTGGTATATTTGTTTCCGGTGCTCACTACCATATCGTCTTTCTATCGCACTCATCAATGCCTCATAGTTGTCCCGTTCACAGTCTGGAATAGTCTGAAGGATTTCTGCCGCAGGCCCTTTCAATGATACAAACAAGGACGCCACTTTGTCCGCTGCATTCCAGTTATTGGCCATTGCTGTCTTTTCAAACTGAAGTTTGAAAACTTGAAATGGAATACTTCCATCGAATGTGGGTGCCTTCAATCTTGGATTATTTATTGATGGTGCAGGGCCATGCAGTTGCAGTTCTCGCATACGATTACTCAGTTGAAGAAATTCTGATTTTAAATTTTCTTCTTCATTTTTTAACGTGCTTAATTCCTCTTCAAATTTTGAAAATTTCTCTTGCACTTGTTTTTGTACTTGTGTAGTATTTTCTGTAATCTGTTGTACCAAACGCTTTTCTAACTGCGTATTATTTTCAGTCATTTGTTGTGTAAGGCAAGACTTTAACTGCGATGTATTTTCAGCTATTTGCTGTGCCAGACGATTTTCTGTTTGCACTGCATTCTCTGTTATTTGTGATATATTTTCAGCTATTATTTGCTTAAAAGCCACTAACAGCATGTTCGTGTCTGCACTTGATGATGTTCGTTGTTCTTCTACTTTTTCTTCTACCTTTGTAGAAGTTTCTGGCCCAACAAATTCGAACTCGTCCACATTAATTCCATCCGCTTCCATTGCTTCACGTAATCGTGCCTGCAGATCCGCCTTTTGTCCGCTTATCGGCAAATTACGCTCCTCCAGTTCCTTTTTTAATTGCTGAATTCTCAATTCTCCGAATTTAACCATCTTGAATTTGGATTATTTGACAATCCCACTTCTGACACCAATTGTTACGAATTTACTGCTTGCTAGTTTACTTTGTTAGGTTCGTATCTCTGGATTGACAAATAAAATCAACACTGTTTAATTTAATTCAACAACTCTTTATTTCACAACTCGTCTACACTATAGCAGTTTACTCTTAGCACTGATTGATTACGTTGGCGCTGCCACGGCTTATATAGCCACGCACTTCTCGCTAGATGCCGATGTGTCCTTCTAGAATATTGCGTCTAGAAACCACCAGAACATACTGCTATACGGCGCCAGATGTCGCTAGATGCCGATGTGTCCTTCTAGAATATTGCGTCTAGAAACCACCAGAACATACTGCTATACGGCGCCAGATGTAGCTATTGCTTCGACAAACAAACAGCCGCGGCGCCAGATGTCTACAATAAGACAAATGCTATTCCATATACCTACAGCTATTGTTCATAATAATGGATGCATATAGCAATACAAATACAACTTAATACTACTTTTGTAACAATATTATAATAAAATTGACAACATAGTATATTTGTCGATTTGTTTGTATTCAATATTTCTCTGATTTATATATACAGTCAATCCCGGTTAAATAGTACCCCATTTAAGTGCCAATTCCTCTTAACTGCCTGTATCTTGGTGCATCTCATGTTTTGTTTCTTGAAATACATTGAAATTATTGTTTTATTTTTTATTATTATTAGTTTTTTTTTATTATTAGTATTCAAATCAGAATTTACCGTAAAAAATGGTTTTTATTTATTGTATATTGTTTATTCCTCGCAACTTTGACTGAGGTTGCATCTCTCAACCTCTTTGCAACGTTATTATGGGGATAATTGGTCCGCCAATTATACTGGTAAACAAAAATCCACTTGTTTTTTGTTATGTTGCGACAAATGCCGAATATAGCATCAGATTATCGACAGTGTGAAAATGAATTTAATCGGATCGAAATTCGGTACATGACATTATTTTAATCATTCTATGTTGCATGTGAAAGGAGCAATAAATATAACGAGATAAAAATTTACACGAAATATATTTAACTTTTGGCAGAAAATATCAGTCAATGTGCAAGATATATAATTGAAATTTGGAGAGAATTATTTCCTGATAATAGTAGGTATATGTGGGTTGAACGAGGTCAATACTTCCCGTAGCCCCCAAGTATATAACCTAAATATTTGCGAACACTCGATTGACTTTACTCCATATAATTGGTGAATGTTTATGAAAAACGTCGATGAAACTCTGGCAGCATTTTATTAGTCTGTGGCATTTTAGTTGTATGTAGTCTTGGTTAAAATAGATAAAAATCGAGTTAATCCTACCTTCAACTTCCATATACAACTTATAATAATTTTCGTTGTTCTAACAACTTTTATGCCGAATATATCAGTCAGTACTCACTGATTTATGTATATATAAAATTGCTTTAAAATATGCTCTCAAATATATTTGCAATGTTTTCAAAATTAATGCAATCAGCCAGATCCTTTCTCTGCTCTCAATACATCACATATAAGGATTTCCGGCTTTCCACCTGAATTGTGCGTTAGCGTTGAGTTTGAAAGGAATTGGTCCATACCTTGGTCTAAGCTTCATATCCCATTATCTCAATATATTAAATTTTGCCTCTTTGGTCGAGCTAATATTGCATATCACATATACATATCTTATTTGAAGAGGTTTTATAATTTAACTGACGGGAACTAAATTATAGCAATAAAACTAAATCTTTGCTAATGGCTTTTTGCCAGCTCCTGAAGGAATATCACCAGCTTTGATTCCTGCAAGTTGCAAGAGCATAAAATTTTCGATTACTCCCGAAATTAGCTCTTCCTTATTTGTTGTTTTAATTTTATCGCTCTTTTTGAGATACTTATTTGTTAATTTCACTTGAACATATTTATTTTTTATTAAAATTTAATATAATATATATTGCGTTGCAAGATTTAGCTAAAGCTTTTAAAGAGTGTCTTTTTTTTTTTAATTGCTCCACCAGAGGGATTTTTTAACTTTCTAGTAGGACCGCCAATAAACTTTTTACTAAACCAAATTTTCTCCTTTTCTTTTTACACAATGCTTTACTAAAATTAACATACAATATCTCAGCTTGTATTATAGGAAGAAGGCGGACCATTGTGCTTATGTTCGCTTCCTAACTGTAATGTGACAATGACATTTTTCACACATTCGATTAAGTCTTATTAGCTGTTGGGGGTGTCATTAATACATAAAATTACCAGAAAACGGATGGTCCTAATATGGATCTGTAGATTTCCTTCTGGCCTCGATTGTACACCCTGAAACCCGACCCACTTGGTGGTAATTAATTTAAGGACTAGACCAATTTTTCCGAGTGGCATATGTACATAAATATAAATTATTAAGTAACTTCCGCGTTTTTCGAAGTTAGTCTCTAAAATCAAAATGTTTACTTTCGAATTTCGAAATAGAGCTTATTGCAAACATCATTATTAATTATAGTGTTTAATGTACGAATACTATGGTAATCATACACTTTTTTCTTCTTGTATAAATATACATATTGATTTATTCTTAGGAAGTATTTACTGGGTACCTCGGTTGGAAATTTTCAATATCGATTTGATTATGCCTATCAAAAACTAAACATAAATTTAAAGACTAACCTTAGCTATGTAATTTTGTATATTTTGTTATTGAGACCATGCCATTAGCGTATTTAGCGCAATGAATATTTTTAAAAGAATAATTCGAAACTGTTTGTCTCTTCTTTCAGGAAATGAAATCTAATGCTTTCAGACAATTGGAGCCAAATGGTTAATCAGGTGATTAACTAGATTAAGTTAAAAAGTCGATATTGTTACAAACGCAAGCAATGATCATATGTGATACCTAAAGCTAATATACATATATGGATCATAAAGATTCTCACAAAACGACAATAAGCTCTGAGCCTATCACAAATTTGTTAAATCGACTAATATCAGTTTCGGGAATCTCTCCTGGTTCATCGAAAGTTTAACTGTCGAGACATTTCATCCTGTCTTTTAAAAGCTGGACAATAGAGAAGAAAATGCCTGGACGTGATTAACCAATTATCACTTCAGCGAAATTCCAAAATTTTATTGCTGCTACTATTTTATTATTATTTATTTTAAGTACTTGTTTTGTATAATATAGTTTGCACTAAAAAACTAAACTATAAAAAGAAATTAAACAATAATTAAGCACTTGTTGGAAAAAATATGGTTGTAAACCATACAAAATTATTTTAGAATTATTTTTTTATCTAGAAATGTAATAAATATACTTTGGCCTTATATAATGTATTTAAAAATTTTAAATTCCTATTTTGAATACAGTTTCTCTCGATTACGAGTAGTTCTTTAGCCAGCTTTTATTTATTTTCCGCAACAACAAAAATAAATCAATGAGACAAAATGTCATTTAAACAACTCAATAAATAATATATCTTAATTTAAAGCCTCCAGTTTAGCTGCTAAAGTTATTTTTATGGCAGAGCCCCGAACACTTTCCTAACGCTCTAATGTATTACATTAAATGCAAAATATAGCTTATGATTTCCGATTAATCCTCTCCATGGATGAGATCGTAGTTTCTATTAGCAAATTGTAGTTCAACTCATTTAGGCTTGCCTTGGCGGTGAGAAGATCCAAAAATGAATCTAAGGGCGATAAAGTACCAGCCGCAATATCTGAAAATTGAAAGTGGAGGATTATAGAAAAATTAAACAGAGTATTCGTGAATGACAATTGAAACAAATAAACAATTTTATTTTTTTCTATTGAATGTATCGGCATTTACAACAATAATATCATTACAATTTGGATTTATATCCAACTAAGAACTTTTAACGATACAACATTCCAATAAAATCACTTTAGAATGTCACCACAATACCAAACAAATAATAGGTATCCACACATACACACGAAATATTGGGCAGTCAAAAAAGTCCTTTTGTATTTCTAATCAAATTTTAACTTTTTTTATATTTATAATACAAAATAAACAAATATGGACCATTTTGGCCGTCCACTTTTTGCCATTTTTCCGCTGGAGACATTATTCCATAAGTGTAAATCGAAATTTCGAAATTTTCAGAACAGAAGTGAGCGAACTATTGTTGTGCTACACGAACTGATACAGCATCGTTTCCGTAAGCTTCACAAATTTCATTGGTGGCTTGCGTGGCATTCTTCCCTTTTTTATACAAAAATCTTAAAATAAAGCGAATTGTATCATTATTTTCAGTCACTTTTGAAAAGCAGTAACTTTTTTTCAACTTCCCCGAATTTAATTTGTATTGGGTAAATGAAGCTTAAAATACCACCTTTCAAACACTATAAGGTATGACACAATATGATTTGTAGCATATGACTTCAACGACATCTATTGACAAGCTACGAAAAGATTTTTGCGACTACCCAATATTTTATACGGACCCTAAACACTAATATTTTTGCTTACCATAAATGTTTCATATTATTAATCTTGTTGATTTAATTGTGTGTAAACAAAAAACAATGTACCAACGATAGTTACAACAGCAGGAATTGTTGTAAGTATTATACATAAATATGATAACGAAGTTCCCTTCTTGATAGTAGGGTCTATACAATAAATAAGTGAAATAAAATTATTAATAAATTTAAGAGTAAATAAAATCCAATTCACTGGGTTTAGTGAAAAAAGGTGCTAAATCTAATAAAAGTTAAAAAAGTAGTCACAGCAACAAAGATGATTAGAAAAGCAGTTTTCTTTTATATACTGTTGTTGTTAAATTGGACTTAGCCTGACTTCAAGTTACTTATTTGGTTATGGGATATATAATGAAATTTAGTTTTTTTTTGGGCAACTGACCACTTTTCAATGATGTGCGCCCCGGGGGGTTAGCATTTACACCTGCGCTGCCGCCACGCTGTTGTACCGGCTGTCCAGATAATATGTTAGCTGCATGTTCACGACCGCGTATCATCAAACTCTCTGGATGTGACCAACATCTCAATAAACGCTGAGCCCGCGATTTCGGTAGAGTCGAGAGCAAGGATAGTTTCTTTTCAACGCCCTCCGGTTGGTCATCGATATCTAATAAAAGTATGACATCATAATGCATTTTTTTTTTTTGAATACCGCAGGTAAAATTTACCGTTAATAACTGTCTTCATGACGTCAATTTGCAACTCAAATACGTGATTCTCCACGTATTGCAAAAACATTTCAAAAGTCAACGCGCGATATCCGAGATAGGTGAAGAAGGAAGCAAACCCCTGGGGCAATGGAAAAGCGATAGAGTCCACTGCCAAACAATAACGCTCCAAAATTAAGAAAAGTGAATACTGTTGGCTGTTGGTCATTTGGTCACTACATAATAAATGTATTATAATTAAACATCGATAATAATTATTCGAAATAATAATTACATTAATTGGAAACCGCGCGCCGTCTCATTACGTGCATCAAGGCCGGCCGCGCGACAAACAAGGGAACATAGCGCACGAGATAATTCTAGTTGTGAGCTTACATACTGCGTGACAACGGCATGTACATGGGCTGGAGCCTGTGAGCGCTCGAAAAATGTCTCTTTCAGCCAACGAAACCCTGTATTGGGTTTAACGGAGTGCTTAACTAGATGTACGCTCAATTCACGCATATTCTGCGAGTCAATCAAAAATTATTAAAGTTTCTAATGAAATATAGTCACACCAAATACTTGCCACTGATATAACATGTTCCTGTTTTGTAGCTGTGCATGTCTCCGTTTCGATAAAGGGTAACACTTCACTGCAGTTACGTCTATTGGAAAAAGAAATATCGTTGAAGCTATTTCCCATATTTCCGCTCGGGGTCAATGGTGTTGTGCAACGCGATAGCGCTTCGGGTTGATAGCATGATAACGAAAACATAAGCTTTTCAGTCACTTGTTCAGCATTGAAACGGTGTCTCTCCTTTTGTTCAGCTTCGTTCAAATGTTCCCATAAACGGGTCCAAATATCCGAGTGATACGGAGATAAACGTTGATGAGGTGATAACAACATCATCGTTGTATTATATAGGCTTTCATGTGACAAACCTACGTTAATATCGGCTACCCGCGCCTGAATTGGTCGTGTTGAATCAGCAGTCGTAAGGGGTAGAAATCGTGCAAACGATGTTGCGTCCGTTGGCAGAGCGCGTAGTGTGGCAGCATAACTACCTGCCACCAAAGCTTCTTTAAGCAATGCCACAGTATCTAATGACAGCGGTCTTTCCATTATTATGCCAAGCAATTCTGCGAGGACATCCATATCATTGGAATGCAGTAGAAAATAATGAATAATACTGAGACGATTATCGACCGATGTATCATTACGGAAAGCTTCAATCAAATGACCACGTGGGACACTGAGAGAAACCAGGTCCAAAGTTGCAGTATCATATGCTAATGATCCCCACTTTTGACATGGTACAAGTTGAGTCAGCGGATTGCGATTATGTGCAGGACACACTATATGGCAGCACGGCTCATGACTCAATCCCACATCTAATAAATGTACAAATAAATCCGGCTGGAAAACTAGCAAATGATGGGTACCATGAAGGGCGAATGTTGGCTTGAGTAAACGCGCCTTTTCCCACGGTACACCCGGCATAACGCAATGAACTACGCAGCCATGGTGAAGAAGTGTTACCGAATATGCGAAATGAACATTTACCTTCTGAGATGGGCCAGCACCATCAGCTGGTGTGTCGTCTACATTTTTTGGTTGTATTGGTTGGTAAAGATAATAATGGCAAACAAATAACATCCCGGCGCCATTAGTCAAAATAATTAAATTTAATGAAGAGTCATGAACCCTCAATGGAACAATGTCGTCCTCGTAGATCAGTTCAATGTCAAAAGATCCTTGCGGTAATTTCGGCAAATTTAGTGGAATGTTCAACTGGTGGGTTGGCATACATACATATATATAATATTTAGCATAGAATATACAAAATTTTAAAGCTTACCACTGTCTCTGTTGGCAACTTTTCATTGAATTGAAAAGCTGATAGCGTGGGACTTAATTCATTTTCTTTAGTTTTTTCCGTTTCATCGCGATCCATTAGACTCAAACTTTTTGCCTTTGGCTTTAAATGTATATAATATAAAGCCTGGTTATCTGAATCCCATTGGGCCCAACTGAAATGTTTAGCAATTGTTTCGGAAGTAAGCATGCTTGCATCTAAATGCAATTTATTATCTGATGATGTATCCCCATTTGTTTCCATTTGTTTTAAGTTGCAAACGAATTGCATTATACCTGTTAAATAAAAACCCGACAGCATTAACAAATAAATTTGATTTAATCTAATCGACTTATTTTGAAATTGCGTTTTATCTTCATTAATACGCTGTAATGAAGCAATTGCAATATTCCCAAATTTTTACTTAATAATAACACATTTACTTACAAGTCTCATGAATAAGCAGTATAAACTTTTCTTGAATACTTTTTATTTCACATTCCTTCTCGTTCCGCCACAGAAACTGGCCCATTACTTGCCGATGTGTTGGCGATTCCAATAAAGAAATTGCTGTTGCACCTTCATCTGGAACACATATCGGAACAATATATGCTTGGTAGCGGAGACGAGATTCTTCGTTTTCAACAAAAAACATTTTTTTCTCAACATATACTAACAAAGTTTTACTATTATTAATAGTGGCTTGTATTATTTGCCGACATTCCTTAACAAATCGGTACAGAATACGAAACGTCTTAGTAGTTGCATCAAAATGACCTATGCAAGTTTCCCGTACGCTTGTATTTAAATCCTCAAAAGTCCAGCATGTAAGCATTGAACCATCACGCTCCTGTCCAAGTATACGCCATTCAATTGCCTTTTCTATAAAATTTGTTTTTGGCAAGCTTTTCAAATTGGGAAGAAAATAGTTTTACCTTTAAATCCTTGAGCCGCCAATAAACCGCAGAAATTTGCGGCCAAATTTTCTTGTCCAAGCATTTTGCAAATATTTATTTTAAAATACTTTCAACACATTAAATAATTATTTCCTTATAACTTCTTTATAAGAAACACATATAAAATCAATAAACAACAGGATCTACTTCCCATCGTCTGCAGATTTTGATCTGTTTATATTACCTAAACAACTTGTCAATTTAATGTGTTTGAATTTCTATGTATTTATATTTTTAACCCTTGAGTAAGTCAATATTATCACACAATTACATAGACGATAAACGATATAATTTTAGTTTGAAATTACTTGTTGGCTATGGAAGTTAAAGTAAATTAAAGACACTGTTTGTCTAATTATTTCCAAGGATTTACTTATCAAAATGTTTTATTGAATAGGCAATGAACCTAATATTTTAAGGGCCATTCTTACAGTTGAACAGGCAATGATTACAATATTTTAAGGGCCATTCTTTCATTGTCCGTCACAAATTCAAATCAATTATCTGTAGGTAAGCTAACCACACCTCGTTGAAAACAGTTCCGTCAGTTAAATCTAGCATCCTGATAAGCTACCAGCGGTTAAGGATAATATTAACTAGAGAAACGGGATTAAGTTTGATAAGTAACATATAAATGTACCAAGTAAAATGGAACATAAAAAATTGCTGAAAATCATTTACGAAGAACTAAGAATGTATTCGTGGAATTCGTCAATCATTTGCTGATTATCCTTATAGCCAACAATTTCTTTTGCAGCGTCTTTTGTTAGCCATTTCATTTCAGTATGTTCGTCCGATAATATTGGTTCCTTGCTAGAGTCTTTTAATTGCGCTAACCAATAAGTAACCACTTTCGATTTTCCCTTTACATTGTAATTCAATATCTTTGGTTTATCCCTAAAGATAATTAAGTCTTCCTCGGAATACCTGTAATTGCATAAGTTAAAAATTGGACGTTAATTTAATCCTATTATTCAGGAATTATAAGTGCTTGCCCGGCTTCCTCTTTGGTCTCTCGCAAAGCTGTCGTAAAATCATCTTCGCCCGGATCGACGTGCCCTTTCGGGGAACTCCAATGGAAATCACCGTAAGACGCGCGCAACAACAAATATTGAATCTGTTCGCCAATTTTACGAAATATCACCAAACCGGCAGCTCTTTTAGCCATTAAAATGAAAAATACCACAAGCAAATAAACAAAAAGCTGTACCACAGATCGACTGCAAGCAAATAAGAAAACAAGAAACAGCTGATGGGTAAACAAATGTGTTTGAAAAAATTGGTCATCAGATAAATGTATTTAAATATTTATAATGGAATTTTAAGAATTATAACAATTAGAATTAGTTTACCTAAAAAAACTACAACACATTTAATTAAAATATTGTAATTGCAAATTATTTGGCAACTGTAAGCAAATCCACAAACGCAGTTGTTGCGTTGCCCTTTACAACAGCTGATCTATAACATGTGGTCATTCTATTTGTAAACCCTTCGTTGAATTATATAAATACGGAAATAAGTGTTATATATTTATAGGAAGTAAAACATTTAATAATCATGATAAACACATTCTTACGTTTAGGAAACCGGTCTGTTTCTAGAAGATTGCAAAAACCGCAGCTTCAATTCGCGATTCAAAGGCTAGCTTCTTTTACAGTACGAAATATATTAAATGAAACATCTGATGAAACCGGTACATTGTTTACACGCTTTGCAAAGCATATAGCGTCAGAACTACAAAAAGATGTTCCAATTGTACCAACAGTAATCAAGTATGCTGATTATTTTCCAATAAGTGATACACGTTACTTGCAAAGAGAATTGACTCGAATATCTCCAGATCAACTTCCGGCATTAATAGTCTACGCATTTAACTACAGGCCAAGTGCTGATTTAAATAAGTATGCTACATTACTAAATGAGTTGGATACGACTGCTATAAGGCTGTTTCCAAACATGGATCTTGACACAATTCTACGAACATTATATGCTTTTCTTTACCTCATGCCCAACTGGATTACGAGAACAGATTTTTATAACGCGGCTATGAAACATATAATAACAATGGAAATAGCAACAGATACATCAAAAGAAAAATTTGTCCAAATGTGTTTCTATTTAGGTTTGGACAAAACTCGTAGAGCTACAAACGTTGTATCTTTTTCAAATTTTTTAAATAACCATTTAGAATCGTATATTCCAACATTAACTACTTTAGACTTGATTACAATTGCCAATGCTGCTTTTAAAACATCAACACGTATAGAAAGCAATGCATATAATAATCGTTTAAAAGAAGAAATACTGAAGCTCCCACTTGATGATATTGCAAATGATGCACTCTTAGTGACTTTAATTAAAGCAATGCGATTTCAGAGGGTTCAATCAAGAGAAGTCTGTGAGCACCTTCAAAATTACTGTACTCAAGATATAGTTGAGAGGCTTCAATTACGCGGTTGCATTCATTTATTCGCTTACTTTGCTGATAATCTTTGGAATTATGAGATTTCAATTGACACTTTGATAAAACAATGCTTAAATCGACTAGTTCCTTCGCGAAAGTTTGATATGAATGATGAAAATGTTCGATGTAAAGACATTTCTACATTTTTATGGTGCTGTGCACAACTGAACTGCAAATTATCACTATCTGACCTGCAACTAATTGAGTCAAATCTATTGAACAAAGTTAATCAAAATGAATTCCGAAACTATGTCGATCAGTTAGTTGATAGCTGTTTATCTTTATGGATATTAGGCTACAAATCACGCGAACTTATTGAGGAAACGTTAAATTTGAAGCTAAAAGCACGATTCACTAACAAAAAAGATCTACGGGATTTACCCAAAGTCGAGAGTCGCTTACAGGTACTCTTGTCAGCCATTAGTATAGAAGAGCCGAAATGGCATTTGAAAAATATAAAAGGGTTTACGGAAATAGTTGTCGATACAGAAGCTCCAACATATTTACTAAAAAATCGCCAAAGTTTGATAGATATGAAGAAGAAAATTGTAGAGCACTACAATGTACTTTCAGCTCAATTAGTTTGCCCTATTAGTGGCATAAATATCCCCAGCGTTCTAGTGAGATATAAGCAACCTGCAAATCTAAGAGTATTTGTGGAGCTAATTCCAGAGGAGCAAAGGTTGAGATTTAGTAAGTCTCCTATAGGATTAATAGGACTAAAGATCCGATTATTGTCAACTTTGGGATATAAAGTCATAACAGTAAGTATGTCAACATAGTAGATTAGATATAACTAGTAATTTTTTCTCTTTTTTTTAATAGTTAACTGAATCACAATGTAATGACAAAGAAAACAGTTTATCATTTTTGGAGTATAATACCGAAAGAAGTGACATCCCGGAGGCCCAATCATTGAAAGTTTAAATGTGATGTTAAATGTGATTTTGTTATCATGTACACATATAAGGATTGCGTGAAGAAATAATTACATTAAAATAAATATAATTTATTATAAAAAAGTGGTCTGTAAGTTTTTTTTTTTATTTTGAATAAATATCTACAGATTTTAACAACTTAACGGTCATTACCAAAAATAAATACTCGTATTGGTCACAATGCTTAAAAACTGGATCAAGCAGCAATTGTCCATATATATCCCATGTTCAAAATATACCACAAGTAAGGAAGGTTTAGGTGTAACCGAGTATTTTATACCATTGCAACTTGCAAAATCTAAACACGGGGACGTCATCTAACGGGAGGCCCAAGAAACGTGCTGTTTCGACGGGGTCGGACCATAGGTAGGAGGGTGTTAGATGAGTAGAGTTCGTAGGGCATGCAAAGAGGTGGTCAGTATGCGGAGACTTGTTGCATGCAGGACATACATTGGGTATGTCAGATTCTATTCGGGATAAGTAGGAGTTTAACCTGCTACAGTATCCAGAACAAAGTTGCGCTAGGGTCACTCGCGTTTCTCGCGGCAACTGGAGCTCCTCGTCCGCAATAGGTGGTGGTTTGACTCCAAGAACGCCATTCACAGGAAGGGAGTCGATGAAGGTGTTGATGGCTCCACTGTGCATGGCGGCCAGTGCCTGTCGATAGTTCGTTGCGTCCGAAGTCTGGTCGGCGTACTGTTCGATGTCGTCGACATAGTCGAGGAATGACCTCTTGATGCTCCTGAGAGGCGGTTCCGCTCCAAGCAGGTGGCTGCAAGGGTGATTCCTACGGAAACAACCCAGCAGGAACTGCCTGGAGAGGAGTTGATTATGCTCCTTTACAGGTAGCATACGCGTCTCACTGTGGAGGTGTTCGATGGGAGACATCAAGAGGCATCCCGTCGTGGTCCGGAGTGCTGTATTCTGGCAGGTCTGGAGTTTCCTCATTCCCCTTTGTTGTCAGGTTTCAGTAGCGGGACCACTCTTCCGACTTTCCACACATCGGGTATTTGAAGAGTGGTGAGCGACAGGTTGAAGACCTTGGTGAGATATTTTACTCCCGTCGAGCCTAGATGCTTTAACATTAGCATATTGATTCCATCAGGGCCAATGGATTTAGACGATTTTGCCTTGTTGATGACATCCTGAACCTCCTCATCGGTGAAAGTAAGTGGCGCGCAGTTGTTTGGCATTTTGCGCAGCCGTCGGTTAACACATCTCTTAGCTTTGTCTACCGAAGGGTGCAGTGTAAACTGCCGGCTAAAATAGCTCGCGCACTTCTTCGGATCCGAAGAGGCATGACCATTGAATTGAACTTCAACTCGGTCGTCATGTCTCCTCGGATTAGACAGAGCTTTGACAGTAGCCCAAAGCTTACTCACACCGGTGGAGAGGTTGCAGGACTTCAGGTGCTCTATCCATCTCGTCCGCTTATGTTGATTTACCATACGCCGAATCTCCAAATTGAGATCCCTTATTCGGGGATCCCCGGGATCGGCATGGCGTAAGGTGTCGCGCTCATTAGCTAGAACCGCTGCTTCGGCTGGGAAATTGGGGCGGATTTCCGCTAATCTTCCAGCCGGGATGAAGCGAGCGGTAGCTGCTGCGATCACCTTGCGGAATTGACGCTCGCCAACGCATACGTCCGTAAGAATGGGTAGAGCGTTGAAGGTGCTCTCGGTAAATTCCGTGAAGCCGACCCAATTAGCTTTTTTAAAGTTAAAGAGGATAGGATAGACAGGAAGCTTCTCGATCGAGATAATTATGGGCAGATGGTCTGAAGCGAGAGTTAGCATAGGTCGCCAGGTTATGCTATTAATCAGACCACCGCTAGCAATGGTAATATCTGGCGAGCTATTACAGGTGCCCATAACTCTGGTGGGGGCTTCGTCATTCATTGTGCAGAATGTCGAGCCGTCAATCTGTTCCGCCAGCTCCATCCCCCTACGATCATTTGACAGGCAGGAATGCCAAAGATCGTGGTGCGCGTTAAAGTCGCCTAGTACCATACGGTTTTCACCACGAAGTAGCGCACCTATGTTCGGGTGATATCCTGTAGGGCAACATGTAACTGGGGGGATGTATATATTGAATATTTCGAGCTCGACATCGCCTGACCGGATAGCTATGCTCTGACATCAGTAGCGGTGTTAGGGTAGGGCGCCGGTCAAAAGGGGCGCCGTAGGCGCCCCTCAGCTCATGCTCATAGTTCGAGGTCTGCTTAGTCGTAAATTCCCTAAATTAAGCGGATTTTTTTATGTTAGCAACACTTGAATGGAACGCACTATTCAATCTGTTCAATCGGAGTTCATTTTACGGCGAATTCCCAATCATAGAAAAACACATTGTCTATCTCCTTTCAACTTTTTGGTTAAAAAGAGCTTGCGTTATTTTAGCGAAGCGTAACAAACTCAGCTCATTCGCATTATAAGTCGGTGCACATTCAAAACAATTATTTTAAAACAAACAGACGGGAAGTAACTAGTAACCAGACGGTCCATGTTCCATTGCGAGGTTATGTTCGTCACTATCCGTTTCTACTATCGAGTGACATTAGTTTTATTTAAAAAGTTGTATGGTGTAAAAGAATATACTTATTTGTTTTTTGTCGGATTATTTAATTAGGTAAGTACTTTTATCTATCTATAATTATTATAATAAAGAGGTAACATTTGTTTGTTTAAATGTTTGGCGTGGGGTGGCGGAGAAATAAGTGGCTTCTAAAAAATGTAATATTGGTTATACATATTATTATAATTGCAATACCTATAATTTTTTGTAGAAAATACATTATTTTATTTTACATTTTCAAACTGATATGTATATCTCAGAAAGTATATCATTTACGACATCTTGTCAAAAAATATTTGTTGTTTGTAATTATGTATATTATTTGTCGATTGCCGTACGTTTTACGTACACCTATGTGTACACCAAAATACGACATTTTAGGTACTTAAAATTTTAGCCTATGCCAAGCTCCATACGAAAAGTTCGAAGTCTTTTGAAAAAAAAAACGAATAATAACTCAATTATACGATTTAAATCTGTTTAAAGTTGTTTGATTTGTAAATTTTATTGTATTTATCTATTTTTAGAAATTATTGGACCTAAAGGTTTAATTTGTTGCAGATTTTATTGATTTACAAAAATTGATTAGTACAAAATGTCTGAAAACGTTGAGAAAAAAAAAACCATCTGGGTCAGAATATAGAAAACGGAAAGCAGAAAAAGAGAAGGAATTTCAGAGAACAAAAAAGTTCATGAATATAGATAAATATATCACAACAAAAAATGAAGACCTGAATATGCCATCTACATCTGGAATACAAATTAATGTATCGGTAGCGGAGCCTCTATCTGACAAGTCAAATCAGATAACTGAAGATTGTGTTGAAGAGATCGTGGACAAAGTTTCCCAAAGTGAGATGATAAGCTGTGGTGCAATTACAAATGACGTTAGTACTGTTGTCGCCAATATATCGGATCCTGCCACTTGGCCAGTCACTCGAAATGGCAAAATCATTGATCATATAATTACTAGTGGCCCAGTGCAAACTCATATTGATAATTATCCGAAGAATGATACAGGCCGACATTTCTCTAATTCCCATTTTACAAAAAATCTTGCAAACACTGAAACAATTCAGCGCCGTTGGTTAATTTACTCCGTTTCTAAGGATCGAGTTTATTGTTTTTGTTGTAGACTATTTGATAGTAGCTCAACGTCGAACTTAGTATCTGAAGGGTATAAAAGGGTATAACAACTGGAAACACTTGTCTGAAATGCTAAAAATTCATGAAAATAGCACTTTTCATAAGAAGTTTTACCTTTCATGGATTGAGGCTGAACTACGATTAAAAATAGGAAAAACAATAGACTGCCAAGAGCAACACTTGATTAGAAAGGAAACTACAAGATGGAATAATGTTTTGTCTAGATTGATGCATATCACACTTTACTGAAAACATCGACTTTGACAACCTTATAAAAGAGTTCGCTGATAGAAAGGCCAGAAAAGTAAAATTTTATTAGTGTTTTTTTTAATAAATGGATAGTTTTTATAATAAATAATTACTCCTTTTAATAAACGGTTATTTCATGAAATGTTTTCCCTTTTTTCCAATTGGTTTGAATTGCAGTTGGAGGGCGCCGTAGAAATCTCGCCCAGGACACTGGTAGTGTTAAAACCGACACTGCCTGACATTCCAGGGTAGTATCCCTTGGGTCGATGTCTTCTTCGATTAGACGGTACTGCACGGTGTTGTGCAATATGAAAGCTAGGCCACCACCACTATCTCGCTCGCGATCTTTACGTATAACGTTGAAACCTGCACAACTCAGAAGATCTGAGCGGCTGTTTAACTTGGTTTCTTGGACCGCAGCTATCGATACACGTTCCCGATTCATAAGTGCAACTATCTCCTCGATCTTACTCTGGAGTCCGTTGCAGTTGAATTGGAGAAGTCTGGTTTGTCGCGGGTGTCCGTGGGTGATCCTGGGGGTGAGGGAGTGACGTGTAGGTGGTGTTTGTTACAGCTGCAGAACCCGCAGGGGCGGTTGTCGCACTGGGGTGTTGGACGGCGACGCCATTGTTGTGAGTTGCGGGGGCAGACTCCTGCAGCATGGGGCAACGTAGGATTCACTCCACTCACGTGTGTTGCGAAGGCCGGAACACGTCGGGAAGTGACACCAGCCAGCGCAGGAATTGCACGTAACTGATGTGACGTTCCGACGTATGACGGCCCCTGACACACGGAACAGACTGTGCGAGGGACCAAGAGTTGCTGATTGGATCTCGCACGAGGATTGGAGCGGGATGAAGGTTGGGAGGGGATAAGTCAGAGTGGGAGCTATGTTGCCTGTTTGAGCTCCTGACCGCTGAGGTCCTCAGTTGGTTGAGTGGCGGCGCGGCGCGCGAACTATGTGCGGATTGCACAGCCGTAGAGGCTTGTGTCGCAATATTGCGCAGGCCACGCAACGCGCATGGGGCCACGTAACGCGTGGTCCACTCCCTGTGAGTCTTAAGGCCTGAGCAGGTCTTAAGATGGCTCCATCCATTGCATGTGTTACACCTGACCGAGGTGGAATTTGGATGGAGCCTTTTTGCGCAGACGCAGCAGAAAAATTCCTCCGAGCCCGGGTTGGACTCAATGCCAGCACGAGTCAGGAGGATACGGAGCAACCCTGCTGCAAGGCGTTGCTCCAATGACGACAAACACAAATTAATACTCACCGATCCAAACGGGGTCAGATCGCCGAAATAACAGCCCTTGGTCGGATGAAATCCGAGTCAATTCCGGTGCGTAGAACCGGCTGTCTTGGGAATTGAACATTTTGATGCTCCTAGGAGGCGGTTCCGCTCCAAGCAGATGGCTGCAGGGGTGGTTTCTGCGAAAACATCCCAGCAGGAACTGCCTGGAGAAGAGTTCATTATGCTCCTTAACTGGGAGCATAAGCGTCTCATTGTTTAGGTGTTCTATGGGAGACATCAAAAGGCATCCCGACGTGGTCCGGAGTGCAGTATTTTGACAGGTCTGAAGTTTCCTCATCTGCGTGCCACTGCATCCAGGTGACCATACAGGTGCTGCGTAGTTAAGAACCGGCCGGCCGATTACCTTGTATGTTGCCAACAACGCTTCTTTGTCTTTTCCCCATGTGCTGCCGGCTAGCGACTTGAGGATTTTGTTCCGGCTCTGTACTTTGGCGATAATCGCGGTCATATGGGGAGAGAAGGAGCATAGACTATCGAAAATTACGCCTAAAATCTTAGGATTATTGACGGTCGGAATTTTGACGCCGTCGACTGCAATACTAAGCTCAAGTCTATACTCCTTCGTCCAGTTTGTAAATATGGTCGCTGTGGATTTGGTGGAGGAAAGTGTGAGATTCCGTGCAGTGAGGAAACGAGAAAGGTCGGTGAGGCAGTTCTTTACCTTCGAACACATTCCATCGATTCCATTGCCCGACGTCAATATCGTGCAGTCATCAGCGTACGAGGTTATGGAAGCCCCCTCTGATGGTTGCGGGAGTTTCGAGATGTAGAAGTTAAACAGTAACGGGGAGAGAACACCACCCTGCGGAACCCCCTGTTTAATTCTTCTCAGTTTAGATGTTTCGCCTCGAAATAGTACGGATGACTGACGACCGTTCAGATAGTTCATGGTCCACTTCTTTAGCCCTGGAGGGAGCGTAGTTTTTTCAATGTCCTGCAGTAGCGTTGTGTGGTTGACCGTCTCAAAAGCTTTTGGCAGGTTCAACGCTACGAGGATCGTTCTTTCACAGGGTGGTTTCTGGTTAAGGCCACGAACGAAGTGCTGTGGTGGTGCTGTGTACTTTTCGGAATCCATGCTGGTGGCTGGCTAGGCTCAGGTGGTGAGTGAAGATCGGGAGTAGCAAGGCCTCAAGTGTCTTGGCAAGTCAGAGGGCGAGATATGTTGCCTGATTGAGCTCCTGGGGATAGTGGAGGTCCTCTTTTGGCCACTCGGGTTGAGTAGTGGCGCGGCGCGCGAATTACAGATTGTCAAGTAATTCTTTGCAAAATAGAAAACGTCTTTGAAATAAATTTTCAAGTTTATTTTTCTTAAGAAAAAATGGATTTATTTCAGTTTTTTTCTTTTAAATTATAATAAGAGTGATTATTAGCTACAATTATAATTTAAAAAAAAACTTATTTCAGCATAAAACATAATAAGAAAACAACAAAAACAAAAAGTATGCAAATATTAGGCTGTCAATTAATTCTTTGCAAAATGCAAACAGAAGCTGAAGTGAGACACAAAAAAAAGCAACGGTAAATCAAATTCCAGGAAAATCAACACGTGCGTCTTGAATATGTTCTAATGTCTCGTTTTATTACGGTTTTGGTTTTAACAAGTGCACAAGTGTTCGTAATACGGTAAAAAAAACAATGCCTGGTAAACGAGTTGGTGAAAATGTAATACAGTTGGTTTATTACAACTATTATAAGGGTAAATCAGCAAAAGAATTAGCTGATATGTTTAATATTAAATTAAGGACAGTATATAACATCATAAATCGGGCAGAAAAAGAAAATCGGCTGCATTTGAACAATTCTGGAGGGAGACTAATAAAACTTACCAGACGTCATCACTCAAAAATGAAAAAAATTGAAAACGATTAGCGATAATCCGCAAACTACACTAAGGCAATTGGCATTGCAACTAAAAAATGATTGCAATGCAATAGTTAGCCATGAGACCATAAGAAAAGTTCTCAACATGCACAAGTACTCATCACACGTAGCTAGAAAGAAACCTATGCTTTCTGCGATCAACATCGATAGGCCGCTAAACTTTTCTATTGTCAATGTTAACAAGCCGGCGGAGTACTGGAACGACGTTATTTTTTGTGATGAAACTAAAATAATGTTGTACTATCATGACGGGCCCAGCAAAGTGTGGAGAAAGCCCAAAACAGCCCTTAATCAAAAAAATATCGTACCAACAGTAAAGTTTGGCAAACTCTCCGTAATGGTTTGGGGATGTATTTCATCCAAAGGCGTTTGAGAGCTTCGTATATTTAATGATGTAATCACCAAAGAATTTTATTTGGACATTATAAAAAATGAATTAACAAAAAGCGTCTTGGATTTTGGGTTCGTTAGCCCTCAGAATCCAAATAAACTGCAATATAAGCTCTATCAGGACAACGACCCCAAACACAAATCGCTACTTTGCAAGACCTGGCTGCTGTATAACTGCAGCAAAGTGATCGACACTCCTGCTCAGAGTCCTGACCTAAACCCTATCGAAAATTTGTGGTCTTTATTAAAGAAGAAGGTGGCTAAACGGGGACCAACAAATAAAAACGCCTTAATAAAAGCAATTAAAGAGGAATGGAAGAAAATACTGAAGTATTACGACATAAATGGTCTTATGCATTCCATGCCCCGTCGCCTGAATGCAGTCTTGGATGCCAAGGGACGCCACACCAAATATTAGAACCATAAATGTTATAGTTTATATGTTTTTGTTAGAAGTTTAACCAATGTTTACATTTTGCAAAGAATTAATTGACAGCCTAATATTTGCACACTATTTGTTTTTGTTGTTTTCTTATTATATTTTATGCTGAAATAAGTTTTTTTTAATTATAATTGTAGCTAATAATCACTCCTATTATAATTTAAAAGAAAAAACTGAAATAAATCCATTTTTTCTTAAGAAAAATAAACTTGAAAATTTATTTCAATGACGTTTTCCATTTTGCAAAGAATTACTTGACAAACTGTATGTGCAGATTGCTTAGCCGTAAAGGCTTGTGTCGCAGTATTGCGCAGGCAACATGAGGCCACGTAACGCGTGGTCCACTCCTTATGAGTCTTAAGGCCAGAACAGGTCTTAAGATGGCTCCATCCATTGCATGTATTGCACGTGACCGAGGTAGAGTTTGGATGGAGCCGCTTTGCGCATACGCAGCAGAAAAATTCCTCCGGGCCCGGGTTGGACTCAATGTCAGCACGAGTCAGGAGGATACGGAGCAACCCTGCTGCAAGGCATGGCTCTAATGACGACAAACACAAATTAATACTCACCGATCCAAACGAAGTTAGATCGCCGAAAAAACAGCCCTTGGTCGGATAAAATCCGAGTCAATTCCGGTGCGTAGAACCGGCTGTCGTGGGAATTGCTTACTATCATATTTGTTATCTTCTTGACTTATATTGAAGGCCATAAACATTGTTCTGTTTTATGACTATAGTTTAGTTCAGCTAAAATTATATTAAAAACCTCTTCAAATGAGATATGAGTGATATTTGATATTAATTTGGCCGAAGAGGTAGAATATATATTGATTTGATGTGGAAAACGTCAATCAGAGAATCGGAATTCATTATATTAGAGATATGAGGTTTAGACCAAGCTATAAACCTATTCAATTGCAGTGGCGGATCCAGAGACTATTCTTGGGGGAGAAACTGAATTTATCCTTCGATTTGGGTTTCAAACTTATTATTGCGAGAGAAATACAGTACAAATTATGAAACAAAAATTATCAATTCCAATTTTTAGGTAAACAAAGTGGTTATAATCGAAAAGTCAACCACGTGCGCGCATTACATAGTGGCTCATTTTATTAAAAATTCAAACAGAAAAATCCTTTACATTGCGTGTTTCATAACGCAAAACGATGACTGCCAAGTTTTGCGAATCTTTCGATGACTCCTTCGGCGGTGATTTCGATGTCCTGATGCGTATGAAGCAACGCTAATCCAACTAGTCTTTCTTGAAGCATGGTCGTCCTAAGCCATGTTTTGATGCGGCGAAGATACCATAAGAGAAAGAACGTTCAGAGCTCGCGTTTGTTACGGCAAGTGTACAGAATACTCGGAGATAGGTGTGGATTGTTGGGAATATGTCGACATCACATTTTCTTAATGTTTCCAGTGCAGAAGTTGCAATTTCGCTGCCTTCAATTTTTTGTTGCTGCTGCCAGTGACATTGCCAGTAGCTTAATTCACCTTTGAATTTAAATTTTTGTACGCTTTTTTTATCATCCAGAAGATTATTTTTTATGTTATTTATTAACGGAACCAACCCACAGTGGTCGGTCTTGTATGGAATCAGCGGCCAAAAATACTTTCACGGCCTATATAAAAGTGAAACTTTTGCCAAAGCTTTTCAAAATCTACCTCTCCCGTTTACCACTCCGCCATCCCACACTCTACAAGTCACTCGTCATACCCGTCCTGCTACATGATGCATAGACGTGGGTGATGAAAACAGCTGATGAGTCGGCGTTACGAGTGCTTAGGATAACTGTTTTTCCTTTAAAATTTTATCATAGCAGGGTAAGAAGTTACTATCAAGTTCTTTGTTAACGAAGCTTTTAATAAGTAGATACTAAGGCTTTATTAAATTTGATTCGGTGATAAGTGATATGAATTCACACATTTTTTAAACACTAAAATTCAAATATATAATATTACTAGTATATATAGGCGTGAAAGTTTACACCGATGTGATGTGCCTAAATAAAAGTACGTATAAAACAAACATTTGATAAAAGTGAGAAAATGATAAAATGAAAACCAAAGCTCAAATATGTATATGTATGATGAAAAAAATATATAAAAAACAATAAAACATACATGTAAATACAAAAAAGTAACACACAAAAAATCGCATGCTTAGTAGAATAACATGAATAACAAAGAAAGTTGCAAAAAGTTGCAGCTGAAATCAAAAGCATAGACTTAGGAAACATTAATTGATGAAACAAACTCGATTCATTTGAAGGTAAGACAGGGATCACAACTTTTTGATACCTTAAATCGATGTATAAAGAAAAACATACCAGTCGAAAGGACACTAATAAAACAATTGATTTAAAATAATAAAACAACATATTATTACATAAAAGCCACTTTGTTATATAACATACTATATACCTTTATTATCAATACTCATTTCGATTTATGGGGATTAAACACGATTTTATATGGCACTTTCATTTATTATATGAGATAATTTTTAAGCATTTTTCGCCGCATAGTCCGCGTGTTTCTATTGTCTCACTTCTCTCGCTTTTCGTAGCCCCTACGAATGGGATAGAGCAAAAATGTATTTACCGTTAGTTTTATTGGTGTTTTAAGAAATAGCTTTGTTACAAACAGTGGTAAATTTCAAACTTTTATTTTTTTTATTTCTGACCTATGAAATCGACCAGTGTGCAACCTCGAGTATTATTTGCACAATATTAAGGAACAAAAATTACTATTTATAAATAAAATAATTCAAAAATTCAATTCACTTGGTACGAAAAAAGTATAGCGTACAAACAAATATTTCATATTAAATGAAACTTATTCGAATTATTAATAAGTTATATGGTTACCGTTAGCCAAAATAACGGTGTTTATTCGCCTCGGCATTGATTCAATTAGAGAGCAAAGGGTGAAAATCGGTATTTTCTTCCATTCGGCTTCAATGCACTTCCTTAGGCTTCCAACAGTATCAAATTGTCCACCACCGGAAAACTTGCTGCTAAAGTATTCCCCAGAGATTTTCCATGGCGCTTAAGTCGGGACTTATGTCGGGCTAGTCCATTAATACTATATTTTTGTCCATAAAGAAACGTTTTGTTGCTGCATTGTGTATCGCGACGTTATCTTGCTGAAAAATCCATGGTTCCTCACAAAATCGTTCCGAAAACTCTATTAAGACGTTGTTTAATAGTTTAATATAACTCATAGCATTTTATGCGTTACAAAACAAATTGGGGTTGAACCATTATATTCGAAATTCCCCCATACCATTAGAGATCATCCCTGAAAATTTCTAGAATGCCTTGTTTCTAGTAGTTGTCGAATATCTCTCCAATATTTGTCATCGCCGTCGCACATAGGAGCATTTGGCCTCAAAAACCGGACAAAATTATTTAAAGTGATTTTATGAATGAAAATTAATAAAAATGCATAATTAAATATAACAATGCAATATATTAAAATAAAACAAGTAAGGAAGGACAAAGTTCGGGTGCAACCGAACATTTTATATTGAATATATGTATATAATATATAGGGTAGAGCCGACCAGATTTTATCTATTTTTGCTCATCCCACAAACTGCTAATATGCCACATACTCAAAAAAATTTTCCCTCGGTTTCATTAAGGTACCTTACATACAATCAGCAATCATATGTATGTCCGAAAATCTTGGTAATAGTTATATAGGTGCGGGGGTTAAGTTGGAGGGGTCAAGTTTTCGCCCAGTTGTATCTATTTAGCCGCAAAAACACACTGTTATGAATAAAACATGTTCTGCCATGTTCATTGAGATGACTCAAATATTAGTGGATATATGGGGGCTCAGGAAAGTATTGACCCGATTCAACCCATTTTTGACACAATGAAATTCTATTGTCAGAAAAGGATTCTGTGTGAATTTCAATTTCATATCTCACACATTGAACGATATTTTCGGTCAAAAGTCAACTATTGGTATCGGGTTCACAAATTCGATACCTAGGGGCTTGAACAGTTTTGGTTGGATTTAGACAATTATTGGAAAGTTTGCTTACTTTAAGGGAATTATTACAGCAAAATTTTATTCCGTTATATTAATTAATTCTTTATTTGTGTACTGGAAAGTGAAAGAATCAAATGGAATTTTGAATTGTGTTATATGGGAAGTATTCGTGGTTGTAGTCGGATTTCGCTCAGGAAAATGAAAATAATGTTACGTTCCAAATTTTGCCGAGATCGGTCAGTCGGGTCCCGAGATATGGGATTTCACTAGAAAGTGGCTGGTGCCACGCCCGTTGTCTAAGTTTCACACCGGCTCTGATAAAGCTCCCTTATACCATCTATATACCACCCGTATAGAATAGTGAGAAAAAAAAATAGTTTTTTTAATGATTCATTGTTTTCCCGAAAAAAATATAATAATATATTAACTAAATTAACTTGTATATCATTGATATTAAATACATACCATGCTGTCCTGAATCCATAAAAAATATTTTCAAGAATTCCGTTCACGCAATAAAAAAACCACTTGCAATTTCGAGAACAATGGAGAGTTTCGCGAATAAGCTCTTGCGTTCTGAACGAAGTCTAGGTTCCGACTACTTGTGTGGCAATATAGCGGCCTGAAGGTCATTCATTTAATCGGTTCATTGTAGTACGGTTATTTAGGTACCAAAAAAAATCAATTTTGAGTACCATCGCTGAAGTTTGTAATTTTCAATTTTGTTCGGTTTTTTAGGGTAAATGCTCCTATGTGCGTCGGGGCCATCTAAATTAAATTTTTTCATCACTAAAAATCACTTTTTTCCACTCGTCGTCCCACAATAAGTGCCTTTGGGCGTATTGCATCCTTGCAGTTTTGTGTCGAGGTGGCAACTTAGGTTGAGGCGCTCGTTTGACATACTGGATGTTACTATTCTCTTTTAAAATCTGTAGAACTCGACAGGTGGACACTTCAAGATTTAGTTGAAGCCTAATTTTTGCTGGGGAAATGTTTTTACTGACTGCCAAACGCTTTATTTGCCGTTTCGACTATTCATCAACGTTTGGAGGACGTCCACTTCTTTTTATTGTAATATAAATTTCGGGATTTTTTAAAAAGGAACATTTTGTTTTCTTATTGCGATGTCACTTTTCAGCTATATCTCTTATTGTAGCTCCACATTCCCGCATAGTTTGAATTTTAGTGCGCTAAACAAGCGATAAATGGGTTCCGCGAGGCATTTCTAAATTAGTTTCTAAATTAAGTTCGTTTGAATTGTAATTGTTCATTTAAGACAAACTCACTTAAAAAATCCTTACAAAATAAATGTAACGTATTGCTGATACTGAATACTTTTCCTTTTCCTTTTTTCCTGGGAGAGAGACTCCGTCGCCGAATACTATCATTCACTCCTATGAATGAACGTCTAGCCACAATCCGCATCAAAGCGAGGTTCTTCAACATATCGCTGATTTGCGCCCACGCCCCGACGGAAGAGAAGGACGATGTGACCAAAGATGCCTTCTATGAGCGCTTGGAGCGAACTTATGAGAGCTTCCCCCGCCACGATGTCAAAATCCTGCTTGGTGACTTTAACGCCAAGGTGGGCAAAGAAGGTATCTTTGGCACTACGGTCGGTAAATTCAGCCCCCACGATGAAACATCCCTAAATGGGTTGAGGCTGATCGACTTCGCCGGGACCCGAAATATGGTTATCTGGAGTACTAGAATCCAGCACAAGAAAATACATCAAGCTACCTGGCTATCTCCGGATCGAAAAGCCACCAACCAGATCGATCATGTTGTGATAGACGAAAGACACGTCTCCAGTGTTCTAGACGTGCGTACGCTCCGAGGTCCTAACATCGACTCGGACCACTATATTACTGCAGCCAAGATTCGCACCCGCCTCTGTGCAGCAAAAAACGCACTTCAACAAACACAAGGAAGGTTCGACGTGGAGAAACTGCTCTCACGACAGAAAGCCGAACGACTTTCTTCTCAGCTTGCATTCCTGCTCTCTGAGAGCATTCATCATCAACTCAGTATAAGGGAACTGTGGGAAAATGCAAAAGGACAGCTGGTACGATGAGGAGTGCCGTGTCGGAGTGGAGAGAAAACTGACAGTCTACCTCCCAACGTTACAATCGACCACAGCATATGCGGATAGGTACCGACAGTTGAAGAGAGAAGCGAGATGTATTTGCAGACAAAAAACATGAGAGGTCGAGTGGGTGAGTACGAAGAGCTTGATAAGCTGGCCAAGAGGGGTAATGCTCGAAAATTCTACGAAAAAATGCGGCGGCTTACAGAATGTTTCAAAACCGGAGCATACTCTTGTAGAACCCCCAAAGGTGATCTACTCACCGATGCCCAGAGCATACTTAATTTATGAAGAAGTGTTCTTCTCCAGACTGCTGAACGGCAGTGAACGTACAACGCCAGAAGAAGATGACATTGATATCATCAGCCTCAACACCGCCGTTAGTTCTGCTTTCTCCAGACTGGACAAGGAAGCAAAGCAAATGGGTCTGGCAGTGAACGAGGGCACGACGAAATATCTCCTGTCATCAAACAAACAGTCGTCGCACTCGCGACTTGGCTCTCACGTTACTGTTGACAGTCATAACTTTGAAGTCGTAGATAATTTCGTCTATCTTGGAACCAGCGTAAACACCACCAACAATGTCAGCCTGGAAATCCAACGCAGGATAAATCTTGCCAACAGGTGCTACTTAAGACTGAGTAGGCAAATGAGAAGTAAAGTCCTCTCTCGACGAACAAAAAGCAAACTCTATAAGTCACTCATAATACCCGTCCAGCTATATGGTGTAGAGGCCTAGACGATGACAACAACTGATGAGTCGACGTTGCTAGTTTTCGAGAGAAAAGTTCTACGAAAGATTTATGGACCTTTGCGCGTTGGCCACGGCAAATATCGCATTCGATGGAACGATGAGCTGTATGAGATATATGACGACATTGACATAGTTTAGCGAATTAAAAGACCGGCTGCACTGGCTAGGTCATGTTGTCCGAATGGACGAAAACACTCCAACTCTGAAAGTATTCGACACAGTACCCGCCGGGGGAAGCAGAGGAAGAGGAAGACCTCCACTCGGGTGGAAGGACCAAGTGGAGAAAGATCTGTCTTCACTTGGAATATCCAATTGGCGCCACGTAGCGAAAAGAAGAAACGACTAGCGCGCTGTTGTTAAATCGGCTATAATCGCCTAAGCGGTGTCTACGCCAGTAAAGAAGAAGAAGAATGTGATGTAGTAAATAATTACATTTTTTTCGCTTACATTGCAAACGCAGGCTGAACCCTACGTTATTTATAAAAATAATGTACTAAGTATAGCCCACATTGAAAAGGTATACAGAAAACTCCGCGATGGTACGAGTATACGAGTATGTTAATCTTTCTCCAATTAAATACATAAAATACATTGTTGATTTAAAATAGATCTGTTATACGAGTATATGGCCCTGTACATCATATGTTTTAAATGAATATTTTCGAAGATATTACAGACTTAAAAATTTAGGAACGTAACATATTTACACATATGAAAGAGTGTCGTGTTAGTTACACTATTTATAACTCAAATCATAAGCATATGTTTAAAATTCATGTAAGAATAATTTGAATATTTTATTATTTTAAAAAAAGAAAGAAAAAACTAAAAAAATAACAACACAGAGTTAATGCGAGAGAATACAAATTTTTTATGCATTCATACTTAGAACATGGGTTAATATCAAATTTGACCATAATTTTAAAGCAGTAAATTTCCATGTTTTAGGTCGTAATTAGACGAAAAGAAATATATGCTACTAGCTGACCCCGCAGCCGTTTTCCTGCGTGAAATTATGTGTTTTGAAATGAAAAGAAAGTTAAATTTATCATTTCATTTTTGTTTTTTTTTTTCAACGTAACGCAGCTTTATAAACAACATTTTTTGATTTCTGTTCCGGTGTACAGAAAAGATGGTTTTCCAACTCGTGAGCACGCCTCGGCAGTGTGAAAAATATAGCATTTCCAAATTTATGCCTCACACTATGTGACTATCTTTAGGTCATGTTGATTGTCATCTCAAATGCAATTTTCAGTGGAAACGGAATACGTTTGAACTGAAATAGGAAATCGTTAGAACTTAAAGGAACTCAGAGAATCAAGCATTCTCCCCCTTGTATTCGTTAGGTGAGTCACAATCAGTCGGGTTCCATTACACAGTTTCGGCGCATGAAGATTGCGAAACATAATAACGACGGATCCTACTTTGAGATACAAATGATGCGGTGGCACACCAAGCCTGTCCAAAGAATTTAGAAATACCACTGGATAATTCACGGCGTCCTCTTCATTGTCAAGACGATCGATCGATTTGTATGAGCGCAAATCTCCCGAAATTTGACTTTGAATCTTCCAATTTAAGTCAACAACATCGGTATTTTCGGCAGCTAACATTGAGCGTGCACTTAAGGAATCGTAGTTACGATAATTTGGCCAATGTCCGAACATTTGTGATGAGTTCATCTTTCGTGAATTGATAAAGGGAAGATGGAGTTGATATCGAACCACCGGAAGTATCAACCGAAATTGTACTATTTCCAATTTTTAGCGAAGACGATGTAAAATGTCTTTGGCAATGTCGATGTTTATATCGAAAAGTATGCGAACTTCATTTTCATTCCAGTGATTAACGTGTTCCAGCAATTGTAATTGCTGGCTTACTTCTCCAAAACTTACACACATCGAACCATTCACAGTAAGCAATGACTCAAATAAAGTTGAACCGCTTACATATTAATCAATAGCAACCGAAGGTAGAAACAATCGTCGTTTTTCGGGTGGATTGTGTAAATTCGTCCTAATGCATTAGTTGATAAGACCCCTGGATGTCAATCTACTGGTTGGCCTTGCTTTCTGCGTAACTATTTCTTCGACGATGCATTCCATGCATAATATCAAGGTATTTCCGAATAGAGCAATGTTCTCACAAACGGATCACTGACGAAAATTGAGAAAAAACTCGTCAACGTTAATTTTGTTGCTGGCGATGTTTCCACTTGCTATACTGTATTCTTTGGGTTGAAATACACTCTTTGGCCATTCTCCAAATTAACTGCGAGACACACAACAGTCGGAAAACGTTCATGAATTGCAAGAGTAAATATCCTACGAAGCGCTTTTTTGCAGTTCACGTATCGACCGTATCGTTCAAGACCAATAATCGCCATGTTGCTTCCTTTGGTGATGTATTTTCAAACGTATTTTATCGATTTCACCAAACTGCAATACTAAACACTGATATGAGTTTTGAATATGAATTAGATAATAATGGTGAATATAGTACGATTCATGTGTTATTAACTTCGATATTCAATTGAATGCTGAATGTTCTGTTATCTGGTGAGCGACGCCGATAGAGTCGATATCCATCATTTCCAGTTTGTGCTTCCGAAAGAAAAGCACATGGATAGTGTTTCGTGCATTTATTAACAGACATACAAACCGAAATGGGATTGTACCACCACTTCATATAGTACTGGATCTTTCTCTACATCAGGAATTTCCGGAGAAATGATTTCGCCAATTTGATCTGGTGTAACCATCATCCGAAGAAGAATGTGTGCGTGCGTAAATCCTCTATTTTGCCACTCAACAGAGTACATCTAGCATCCAACAGCGCCACATTACGTTGCTTCAAGATAAAGTCAATCAAACATCGTAACTGTTGTTTGAAAAGTCGTGCTGTGACATCGTGACGATCGCTTGCTGATTGACCGCGATCCATAATTCCGCACGTATGTCACCGCATCTAGGGAGTACTTCTTGCGTTGCCTTGGTCTGCCATACTTTGATGGGAGAAAGAGCACCGACCGATATTAGGGCGACCTCTTCGTGACTTCGTAACAAATTTCAATCTGCAATTGATCACTTTGTGTGAAACACACATAAAGTTTTCACTGAATAATTTTCAATAATTTTTCTTTTAAATAGCCGTAATAAAAAAGCTTGCGACCGAAATTGAACTCTTCAAATAATTTACAGATCAAAATATTGAAAAACAAAACAAACAAAAATTGAAAAAAAAATTTTATGGAAAAAAGTTACTTTTTGGAATTATCCAATTTGCCGACTTTTCATGAAAAGTATAAGATATTTTTATTTCTAAACCTTCCTTGATCCACAACGACTTAAAATTTCATCAATATTGGTTCAGCCGTTCTTTTAGCGTTACTAACGAACAAACATTCATTCGTTTGTATGAGAAAAAGAAAGGGCTGTTTTTAGGGGGTTTCCGGCAATTATTCCCTGAACCTCAACGAACATTTTAAAAATAGAATTATCAAATTTGGTTCAGTCGTATGAAAGTTATGAGCGTACATACATTTTGACGATTCATTTTTATATATATAGATATACATATATATATGTATGTATGTAGATAAAAAGTTTGATTTTTTTATTTAGGAAACCGCTTTACCGATATTTTTTAAATATGTGGTTTTAATTGAAAATGAAATCATTAAAGAAACATTTTTATTAATTTTATTAAGTTTCACTATCAGAATAATTTAAAAAAGTAAAACATGATTTAAAAGTGCACTATCTCTTAATGAACCCCAAATATAGTATTATTACTATAACTTTTACCAAAGCAAATTTTATACGAAAAAAAGGTATTTTCTTATCGTTTTTGTTCATAATTAATCAGAAAATCATAAAATAAACTTTAGGACTAAGAACGAAAATTTTTTGTAAAGTCGTGTTATGATCCAACATTTTTTTTTTGTTTTAAATAACACAACATAAAATGGCATTGACATTTTCGTCGTCAAGGTATTGCGGCTACTTTGCTAGATTATGGCCGAAGGACTCAAACGCATTCATAACAAACCAAACGCGACATCTAACATAAAAAATAACGGATTAACCGCAGTGTTGATAAAAATGTCTATCATAATTTGAGATATGCAGAAATGTTTTCGGTTTTTAAACGGTGATGATGAAGTACATATGTATGTATATGCGTACTATTTCAAAGTGATCCTTCCTCAAAAATAATACAATTGCTGAATATTTGGAACAGTATAATAGAACTGCAAGCAAATACGCAGTACAATGGATGATAACTGGCTCAGTAATCAGTCGATGAATATTATACCATGTGCATCCCAAAACCTTGTCAGCCGACTTTTTTGTCCTTCCACAAGGCTGACTGCCGATTGGACTCGGTTGATTTCTTGATGCACAGCTCAAATTCAACAGTATTTCTCCCTCAAAAAGTAATGCTTTATTAACACACGAAATGCTTTTACATTATTTTTTTATTGTAAACAAACACAAGTTGCTTCACCTTCTCATTAACTAATAGAAGAGAAATATTTTAATGAAACCAAATGAACAAGTTTTCTTAACAATTATGTGATTTAGCGCAGAATTAGAATGGAATTGGTCTATACCTTGGTCTGAAGAGAATTGACATTTTCGACATCGACATTATAACTAACTTTTGAGTTTTCTAACTGGGTTGATTAATAAAGGTCCCAATTTAATGGCTATACACTTATTTTCTAATTCCAATAACTTAACGCTTTATTACTTATTATCTTGGCTTACTTAACTGTACCTGCAGTACAATCCGGCAGCGTTTAAATGTATGTAACATAGCCCTTTGTTTCCATCAAAAGCTGTGGATGTGGCAATAGTTCGATTCGCCCATCTACGAACTTGCCCTTTCGATTTAACCAAGGAACACGTGTACAAAGTTTCGTGACGATACCTCAACTTTACTCAAGTAACAGCATGTTTAGACAGACGGGCAGAAGTAAAATTATTTAAATAATAAAAATACTTTCGAAAATGGATTGTGGAACTCTTATGTATTATCGGCAAAAATTTCAAGTTTTATTTGCTTAAGACTGTCATATTGCTTGGAAGATGCATAAATTTTACCTGAAAGAATTCTCTACGACAAGCCACTCCAGCAATACAATTTTGCGAGAGTTAAAGAATGCCTTTGTCTTCTTCCATGTAAATCACCAACAAATCCACTTAGATTTCTGCATTAATTTTGACTGGCACAAATCATATTTTGGACTTGCCTTTTGAAGAAAACGGTTGCCCATATCATAAGCGATCCACCACCATGAACTCGTTTATGTCATGCTTCCGTTGGATGTCATAAATCCCTTCAATATTTAGGAAAACCATAGATTCGAATTCTTTTTTATAAAATGGAATTCGTGTATTTTATCCCGTTGCATTAGGCAAGACAGCGTCATTCGATTTTTTTATTTATATTTACAAGATATAGGACGAAAATGGAATTTTTCTATGGCCTTTAATAAGATGTGTTATAAATTTACTAGCAATTTCCTCAAAACCCGTATTGTGAGAATTTTGGAACTTCATAATTTGCGTGGCTTCTAGTTCCTAAATTTTATATTCTTAATATCGAAGATATTTTGTAAAAATCACTTTTGTTCGAACCACCTCATGAAACTTGTAGGTAGGTAGATAAAGGGGGGCGGCAGAACATCCTTGGCCCCGGGCGCCCGAAGTTGTAGCTACGTCACTGGCATTTTCCTACTTATGTATTTTTGTCGTCTTAAACCTTTATTTATGTACAGTACTTACTTTAAAATTTTATCCCCGCTTTTTCTACTGATATGTTAACTTGGTACCAATCAAAACACAGTGTTCATTTTGCACATATGTACATATGTATGTATGTATAAAAATGTATACGTAAGTTGCGACTTACTTCATTACAAATAACGACAGAAGGTGATATACCTTAAAGGCAATTTTTGTGGAAAGTTTTATCTCGTTATACTAATTGTTTCTTGATTTCTATACTAGAAATTAAAAATATCAAATGAATTTTAAAATTGTATTATATGGGTTGTAGATATTTTGTAGCCCGATTTTGCCAATTTTCACACTGTGACATAGGAATGTCAGAAGAAAATATTTGATTTCACCTAAAGTAGGGCGGTGTCACTCCTGATCATTTATATGTATGAGTATATATATAAATACTATCAGAGGTGTTGTGGAATCCAAGGCAAAATTGTTTAGCTGTCAGAATTGCATGCCAATTCTGATTTTCATTGGTTTCACGAAATCTGTTTGGATTTTTGTCTTTTCGAACATACGAACGACCAATATTCGAATTAGCTGTTTACTAATGTGACAAAACTTGCAAATGAATATATTTGGAAGCAATCCTATTAAAGTTTTTAATGAGTTCCGATTTAAAGGCAGATTTTAAGAGATAACATTTATCGAATGAATAAAGACGCATTTGGGCGTTTCTTTAAAGGGGTAGCCTGCTTTAGAAGCTTAAAAAAACGATTTTTTTCTTTATATCACTTTTAAAATTATCTAAGAATATGTCCCCAAAGTTATAGATAGGAATTCGAAATATGTCGAGGCTAGAAGGGAAATAGTGACCAGCGTCTAGCAGATATAATATGAGCGCTTAGGCAGAAAGCGAAAACTTTGACGCGTGATTTCTCGGTTTTTCATTTTTACGATTTTTCTTAAATGGCGGGCAGGATGGGAAAAAGACGACGTATAGAATTGGAGCAAAGTTTATTATCTTCTATTTAAACTAAAAAAAAACTAAGAAATTCAAGTTTAAACATATTTTTAAATAATATAAAGTAAAATTTTTTTGGTCAAAAAACACTTTTTTTCAATTTTTAAAAAATTGGAGAATTTTACACTTTTTTTGAAATTTTCTTAGTTTAACTAGAAGATAAGTTATTAACAAATAAGAATCTCTTTGAATTTTTTGTTTCCGATAGAAATTGCAACCTGTATCCTGTCCGTCGTCCGACAAATGCACATGCACAATAAAGATAAAGATAAATTAATAAACATTTCAAATCTGTCAGTGACTATCCGATACATATTCTTTTTCGAACATCAAACCAATTATTTCTGAATTCATGACACTACAAGACGGAGGTAACAGATTGCGCAAACCCATTGAAACATTTCCAGCTGTTCACATTTTCTGCAGTTTTCAATTAACACCCTCACTATTGTGAGGTTTTTATTTGTTCGATGTTTTCCGTAAGCGGAAGTGATTTTAAAAGCACAAATGATCACAATGTCCTCACAACCACCTCAGAAATTTGTGTTTAAAAAGAGGCGTTTCCTATAGCAAAATGGGGGATACGTTCCACGTCATCTGAAAACCTTGTAAGATGAAATAAAGAACTATATTTACTTCGAAAAACCGTGTAAAAAATGTTGAAAACTATAAAATTTCAGATATGCATACAAATTGTATGTTCATATGGCATTTTATTGAGCATTAAAACTTAAAATACATAATTCATACAGGTGAAAAATTGGTAGATTAAGCAAAAAATAAAAGAAATCTGTTAATCCAGAACTTAGAGCAGAAAAATTAGAATAGAAATAGGAAAAAAATATTTACATAGCTACATAATTATTCGTCGCTACTTGATAACACAGTACAACAGCTAATCTGGGGGGTGAGAAATTCCAAGTCAGGGTGATGGTACTAGGTCAGTATAGTAAAACCTTCAAAGGGTTTGGCTTTCGTATGTGTCAGTTTTTTTTATGACCTCTTAAATTTTAAATTAAAATTTCCACAGTGTAACAAGCGCAATTGTTTGCGACGAACTGTACTAAAGTCGGTATCATTGCTGGAGATATCCATTTCAGCAATGTTAATATCATGCGAACAAAATGTGTAGGTAAGAGTTATCGAATAAGGGGTCAGTTACTACTATGTATGTTCATTTCAGCAATAGTGCCAAATGTGGTAAAAACAAACTTTATTACAAGACAGTGATTTTGAAACCGTAGTAGATTAAACATTTTTTCCAAAAAAATATTTTTCTCAACCGCGTTACTTCAAATCCGTGTAAAAAAAAGTATTGGGTGTATAAGTATTTATATATTACAATAAATATGCAACTTACGGTCTTTGTACATTTTACTTCCTTCTGAGTATTAATAAAAAGTCATATACATATTTATGTTTAAATAATTTGGACAAGATTTTATTTGTAAATATATATGCATGTATGTATTTAATACATGTGCGGATAAAAATTAATTTATGTGTAAATAAAATGCCGTAATGCTGCAGCTGCTCCTAAATTGTTTTTTTTTCATATTTTGAAATCCTAAAAATTAATGAAATTATTATACATGTGTATATGCACCAAATTTAATAGATTTGCAATATGGCTTACTTTTCTTAGTTATCCATTCCTTTATTTTGTCCTGTTTGTTTTTGAAAAACATCTGTTTCACAGCAAAGTGCTTTTCACCTCATCTCGTTACTATATTTGACTTCATACCAAATGTGATATTATATTAGGTTGTCAAAAAACCGCGCGTAGTTCTAGCTTTATTCGTCGCATCGGGTCATGCTATACCTTTTTGGAAAGCTCATTTCACGCACAACGATGATTTCAACGTTTTCGTTCTGGTGTAGAGGCGGTCGAAGATGCGCCATGCTCCGGAAGGCCTGTCGTCGAAAATTGCGATAAAATCGCTAAATTGGTCGAAAGACACCGGCATAGTAGTCATCAAACCGTTCGTTATAAACCATTTGAAGAAGCTTGGAGTCACTAAGAAGCTCGATGTATGGGTGCCACACGAAATGATTCAATAAAAATACCACAAGACTTTTTTGACAACCCATTATATGTACATATATACATATGTATGTGATACAAACTCAACCAAAACAGCTAAATTTAGTATTTTATATATGATTTTCATCCATTTTCACACTATCGGAGAGGGTAACGGAAATGTTTCCTTATTTTACATATATTAATAATAATATAATTAATTACAAAAACGTATTTATTATAAACAAAACATGTTTTTATTTAAACTTATTTTTGTTACAAGTCTTTTTAACATAATATTTAAACACCAACATTTGCATACAATATGTAAAAAGTACAAAAAGTCATAATCAAATATTCTATAAAATACATACATACTTATATATTATATTTTCAAATACTCGAAATCGTTTTCATAAATTGTTTCCTAAATTTATTCGTAGTTTCATACACATTATTTTACTGAATTTATTTTCGCTTTAAGAACAACAAAGGCCACTATTCTGAAAGCTATGGTAATAACACACAGGGCCATGAAATCATTCCAAAATTGATCACCACGCATTGTGATCTCTTCCAGGAATTTCTTCGGGTATCTGCATTATAAGAAATTGAAAATATTTTGTGTGAAATATAGTACATTTTTTCAGATTCCTGGTTGGCAATATTACGATTCTTTTGGCACCGCGATTTGATGGTACGGATGGATAGAGGAGGTCCTCAGAATTAAAAAATGTATACATGTAGTCATAGTTTTTGAGATATTTCTGTTTAAAGTTCAAAAGTTTGCAAAAACAATGCTCGTTATTTCACTATGTTTAACCCACTTTTCACATATTTTTTAATTAATATATATTTAATTACACTGTACACATTCGAATATATCAAAAATTTATACTAATTGTGTATTTTAAAAGAAAATAAATATACTTTAAAAACTATTTTGCACATTCAAACTTTCAAGAGATTTGTGTGTTTACATTTATGACAAATAGCAGTCTTGCCATACTTTGTGTCCTGAAAATATAAAAAAAAATAAAATCTGTTTGCAGAAAGTAGTTTGACACAAAGAACTATGAACACCCCGGTTGTTGGACCGACCAGGGTTATTTTTTTTTTCTTTTGAAACGCGGCCGAAGGACTATGAACTATGAACACCTCGGTGTAGGACTGACCAGGGTAATTTTTTTTTTGAGCGCGGCCGGAGGCCGCTAGTACAGAAAGTAGTTCAACACAAAAGAACTATGAACATCCCGGTGATGGACTGACCAGGGTTACATTTTTTGAAGCGAGGCCGAAGGCCGAAAGTGTAGAGAGTAGTTCGACACAAAAGAACTATGAAGACCCCGGTGTAGGACTGACCAGGGTAATTTTTTTTTGAGCGCGGCCGGAGGCCGCCAGTACAGAAAGTAGTTCAACACAAAAGAACTATGAACACCCCGGTGTTGGACCGACCATGGTTATTTTTTTATCTTTATACAAAAACCATTTGTACTATTTTCTCTATATATGTATGTTAAACAGAAAATTTTTTTGATAATTTTTTCAAAACACAATATGCGATAAAACTGGTATTTGTCATGTCGTGTAAATAAAAATAAAATGAGACTGAATTGCAATATAAAATTGTGGAACTTTACATACAAATATCTTGTAAACTATAAGGCTGAGAAGGGTACATGTGCATACATTTTTTAATCCAGAGATCATCCTCTTTCAGATTATACCCTCAAATCGCGGCGCCAAAAGAATCGTAATCGTGGCTCCTGGTTTCATATAACTCACCTATAATGGCAGTAAGGCGCTTCATTACAGTCTAACACACCACGTCCTTGACCATAAATGGCACCAACAAAGCCTTCCAAACCATATCTAAGGTAAGATATATGGCTGCCCCATTTCAAATAGTTGGGTAAATCTCGAAGTGTTACCCCGAAACCGGCAAACATCATCATCGGAATAGTCAGCACAGGTGCTAAGAAAGTTCCATTCTATGGTGAAAAAATTTAAAAAAGAAGAAAAAAAAAACATAGTAATATAAATACATTCAGTATTTTTAACCTTCAGTTGTCTATAAATACATAACAGCTAAATATTTAAGCATGAGGAATATTTTATATTAGAAAACACTGCTTATATTAACATTTCCAGCTCAAGCTTTTGAAAATAAGTTTCACCCTACAAGTAGAGAACATAAGACCATCATCATTAAAATTATTAAAATGCTTGCATAGCGAAAATACTACGAGTACTCTGCAAGACGTGTTTACCATTCGTAATGTGAACACTCTTGCGTAAAGCGAATGTCAAAATTGTACGATTAACGAATTTTTGATTCGTTGATTAAGCTGGCAAACGCAACGGACAAACAATATTAGTTCATAGCGCTATAGTTTAAATTCACAAAACAAATTCTTTTATTAGGGAAGGATGAAAACTTAAAGGTAAGTTCAAAATTTAAGAGAAAAGAACATAAACATAAAACAAAATTTGAATTTGCAACATTAGAACTGCAAATGTCAGAAATTGAACAACGCAACTAAACATAGACATATTAGGGGTATTCTCTTGCTCTTGCAAAACCCTTTCACGGTGCACGAATTGCAAATATTTCCTCTTGGCGCACCGGCACAACAACAAACACACGGAGAAAATTATTTGCAATGGCTGTAAAATATGTCAGACCAAAACCCATGTTTACTTTCGTCCAATGACGAGTAAAAAAATAATTACAACCCTATGCTAGCTGTCATTTTACTTAAATACATAATTTGACGTTAAATTGTTGAGGAAGGTAAATTTTAAATAGATTTTATAATTTCCATTTAAATTATAACGATTTGTTACAGATTTTTGTTAAAATAAATGCAGGAGGTGCGCCAATTTACAATGAAATGACCGAATCAAGTGTTCATATGTATATCACTAGATTCTGCAATGGGTGCTGTCGTGCCCTTGTATATTTCGGTATAGGATTTTTGCAATCTGCAATCTTGCAAGAATCCCCTTATTGAATTTTAATTATAGTTTCTATATGCTGTAATAGTGCCGATTTATTTCAATGACATTAAAGTGTGATAGTTATTTTTTTAATGTTATCATATTTCCATTTACTATAATCCGCATTATGTGTAATCCTTTTATATTTTAAACTTTCACAACTAATTTAAAACGCAACGAAATTTTAATAAAGTGCTTCCGTTTATTTCTACACTTTTTCATATAACGGTTACTGTTCAAACCTACTAAAAGCGCAATTGATCAATACCTAATTATGCTAGAGACATTAACCCATTCTACCCCCCATTAAAGATATGAAAGGGCTTTCTGAGAGCCAGTGTGAAAATTGGACGAGGGGCGTCGCACCGCACCTAGGCCTCAATTTGGGAGGCGGCAAATTTTTCAGAATATCAAAATTTTAAATCTGATATAATGTAACGACAATACATTTTAAGGATTTATTCTAAATTTTTTTTTAATGTAAATTTACAAATAAATTTCTATGAAATAGAATGTAATTCATTCTCTGATTAACTTTTTAATTCGTGAGTGCAATACTGATAAAAAGTGTTTTATAACCGAAATAACTGAATATTGATAAGCTTTTTCTTGCGAATTTTCAAAGCTCTGTTGACTTGTTGTATCTTTAGTAAAGTTAATCATACAAGTGAACCGCTTCTAAAATTGCACAATGTTTTCTTATTTTATTTTCAATGATTCCGATGTTTCATATACTTATGTATGAATTGATATAAGTATTCATTTAAAATTCATCTTTTTATTTGTATATAAAAATATTTTTATTCTTAAAAATGATTTAGATAGAATCAAATAAATGAATATATTCATTGTATAGCCAATTTTTTGAAAAATAGAAACAATTTAAAGAAAATAAAAATTTAATAATATTGATGTTTCATTTTCGCAATATTGTGAATTATATTGACGAATATTAACGAACTTTTATAGCTTAAAGCAATAATTCGTAATTATTGTAAAATGTTATTGAAATTAAGTATATATTTATGTCGATATATACAGCCGCGGTCACGCAATAGTCATAAGAAGCAATAAGAGCTTATACAATTGACAAAGTTCCTTAAAAGGCTAAAAAGGGCTAAAATATCATTATTTGTTTATTAATTTATCCATTTAAGTAAAAAATAACAATTAGCAATTCATGAATAATTAATATGAATTGAAAAACTTGACCTCCCTCTAAAATGCCTATTTGAATGTCAATAGCACAATTTACCAAACCTGCAAAAATTATGTGAAATTAATTAAATTTAATCAATGATTTGGTTCCATAATATATTTACGTTTCTAATACTTGGTACTATATCCCCGATTTTGCATTACGGCATTACATCTGCGTACCATGCTTTCTACAAGCTTCTCACACCTCTCCTTTGGGATGGAGTACCAAGCTTCCTTAATACCTTCCCATAAATGTTCAAAATTTGAGAAATTTTTAGCCGCAATTTTAATTTTAACATCGTTCCATAGGTTTTCTATGGGATTAATATCAGGGCTTTGCGGTGGCCAATCCAAAACATTTCTATTTTCTTTCATAAGCCGTTGGGAAATTTTAAGACAGCATACAAGTTTAAAACTTAAAAGCCCTTCTCAAACTGGCTGGTCGTTAGGAAAAGAGTGGCCTGGAATAATTGTTGCACTAAACTTTAATGGTGAAAATAAAGATGTAAAACCTACTACACAAGCTGAAGCTAAGAGACTGCAGCAAAAATTACAACATCTAGAAACATCAATTCTAGTCATTGTTTGGAATGCAATTTTGGATCGCTTTAATGCTGCGAGTAAGAAGCTTCAGGATTCTCAAGCTGATTTATCATCTGTGATAAGAATATATAGGTCTTTGGCATTATGATTATGAAAAAAAGCCAAAGCACTATCTGGAGTTCAAAATTATTACCACTATGACACCCGTCGTAAAAAATCCCGAAAACTTCAGGCTGACGAGTCACGGGAAAATGAAGGAACAGCTTTATCTGGAGAAGAAATTTTTCGAACCAACGTTTACTATCTAATTTTAGATACTTTAAGTGTACAATTGACCATAATCTTTACAAAAATTAAATTTTTTTGACAATGTATATGAAATAGATACCAATGAATTAAAAATTCGCGCAGATGAATTAGTTACTAAACATTCTGTTGATTTGGAAGATACTTTCGCGAATGAATGTATTCATTTGCACCGTCAACTCAAAGATTCTCTAATGAACACAAAAGATATTCGTTCCGCGCAAGGAATATACAATTTTTTGCATTCTCAAAATCTTCAAGATGTTTATACAAATGTAGACATTGCTCTACGTATTTTTTTGAGTATTCCGGCTACGAACTGTTCAGGAGAAAGATCTTTTTCCACCTTGAAAAGAGTCAAAACGTATTTACGCGCAAGTATGGGCCAAGAAAGACTCAATGCTTTAGCACTACTGTCAATTGAAGCCCAACTAGTTCAAGAAATGATAACAACGACATAATTGATGATTTTGCTCAGACGAAAGCCAGAAAGAAGATATTTAAAAATTAAGTTATATATTATAGTTTAGGAAAACTGACTGTTATTTATGTTGTTAATATTTATTTGTATTGTTTAACAATTATACTTTTATGAAATAAATATTATATCTTAATAATATGAACGGACTTAAAGAAATAAAATTTCATCCTTTAAAAAGGGCGGCTAATCAGACAGGGCCTAGGGCTGCAAAATATTTAATCCGCCACTGCTTCTTCTATATCTATGTCACAATGTGAAAATGGGGCGAAATCGGTGTACAACCACGCCTGATTCCCATGTAGCATAACTTTAAGTTTCTCTTGATTCTTTCACTTTCCAGTACACAAATCAAGAAGTAATTAATATAAAAAAAAAGGAATTTTGCAGTAACAAAGCTCTTAAAGTACAACACGTTACATTTGAAATTCGACAGAATCCTTTCCTGATAGTATTTTTGTATATTTAGACCCCAGTACCTATAATTGATTTTTGATCGAAAATATTGGTGTGTGACCAGGGATTATCCTTCTCTGACCACGGTATGTCTGTGTGTCAAAAACTAGCTTGAATCGGGTCAATACTTTACCTAATATAAAGATTTTCGAACTTCCGGGTGACTTTATACTGCATATATTGGTCAATATTTTCGATATTTTAATGAAAATTACTGGACGAAATCCTCCTTGTCCCCATATATGTAACTCATATCGGGATTTTCGAACATCCGCTGACTTTGCTCTATGTGATTGGTGATTGTATGTGAGGTACCTTAATGAAACCCAGGAAACAGTTTTTTGGTATACGTATATGGCATGATAATTGTTAATACATAAAATCGGGTCGATACTACCCAACTACCATATGCTAAATATCATTATTTTCATTTTTCTAACAAACCTTATGTCGAATATGTCGGTCAGTGTATAAGTTATATGTATATATTATATATACATACATACATATATATAATTGCTTTGATTCCTGTTAGTTGCAAGAGTATAAAGTATTCGGTTGCACCCGAGCTTAGTCCTTTCATTGTATTCAGTTATGTTTCAACATGGACAACGTTTATATATTATTCAATTTTATTATCAAAATAATCGATCCCCAATATCTAACAAAATAATCTTCTTCGATGAGGCTCACTTTCATCTAAGTGGTGCGGTAAATAAACAAAACTGTCGATTCTGGTGAAACGAAAATCCACACATTATTCATAAACAACCAATGCATTCACCTAAATTCACAGTTTGGTGATGGCACCGTTACTGTTAAAGGAGAGTGGCATAGATCAATAACAACCAAGTTTTTATGGCCGCAATTGGAAGAAGTTGATATTGAGGCTACGTGCCACTCAGCACGTTCCTGCAAAAGAAGTCGTGGAGGCGATTTGAATGATGTTATATTCAAAACTTAATTGTACTTCACACTAAATAAACATTTGAATTTCTTTAATAAATAGTGCATTTTTTCGTATCACTCTTATCGGAAACCCCCATATATTGAGTAGTCGAATAAGTCTTTTCGCATTTCGTCCATTGATGTCGTTGCAGTCGTATCTCTCCACCATATAGTGTTGGAAAGGTGAGATTTTAATCTTCATTTAACAAAAATAAAACTCGGGAAAGTTGAAAAAAAGTTACAGCTGTTTAAAAATGAATCAAACTAACGAAGAAACTCTTTACATGTACACTGAATTAGAAGATGTAGGGAACAGTTAAGGAATAGTTAATTTGGGGAACCTGCAGAACCTCTTACATTAGTTTGTAGTAAAGTTCCTCCACAGTTAAATGCTTGTATTAGGTTTATAAATAGTAATCGCCGTAGAAACGGTCGACGATATGATAATTTTTTTAAAACGATAGATTTGGGTGTATTTTTTTGTCGCCAGTTGATTATCGTCACTTAAATCACCAATCATCAGATTTTCACTCCGAAAGTACTTGGAAAACTTTGTTACATTGCCATTCACATGAGTGTGGCCAGAAACGATTTTTTCATATGTGGCTCAAGCAGCTCACGACTTCCGGTCCTAGACCAAGTATCCTATAGGTAGCCAAAAAACATACGTTTGAAGACTAAAGTGAGAAGGCAAAATATCTTTCCCCATGGTTGTGCGCAGAACTCGTCACGTAAAAAACACACCCAATGAATAGAAGAAAACAGCCTGCTATTGTAAAGTAGGCTATGACCGCGTGGGCGGTATCTACGCCAATAAAGAAAAATGTGTTGAGAATTATGACGATGAAAATCGAAGTACAAGGTTAGCGACAAGTGCAATGACGATAACTCCTTGTCATTTTTAACGGAAAAGACTATTTTTTTTATACATTTATGTAGTTTTTTTATTATAAAACTTACCACAACACTAAACCAAGCGCCAATCATCAACCCAAAACTTTGACCAACGAATACAGTCAGCAAACTCATAGCAAAGAACATCCAAAATCGCTCCCACTCCATTGGTTGATAACTCCACAGATATATAATAACAGTAAAAAGTAAACAGCCAACTACCTATGGAAATAATAGGATAATTATTATTTAGTATCTTTATATATAAAAAAAAAAATCAAAAAAAGAGTTCTTACCGAAATGGGTAGATCGATTAATGTGATTGACGTGTAGTAAGCCTTTAGGGAATACCAGCGATTAAAGTGTTCTTTCAACAATATTGACATCTCTATTGGGACTGAAATTATACATAGAATATAAAAAAATATATTCACAACAAATTTTATAAGATTTCGAAACATTCACTTACATGTTAATACAGTTAACATCATCGTTGTCATCGAATGATGGATTAATATGGCAAATAGTAAGTTATAATTGTCTAAAACTCTCGAGCCCTCACGACCTGATCCGGCGTATAATGAACCCAGAATGATGGCAACAAATACATTTACAGCTATGCGCAAATGAGTCAAGGTTGTATCACGCTTAGCCTTTACATATCCCCGATGCAGTAATACCGATAATTGATTGATATAGCTCGTATCCTCCAAAGAACGTTTTTTTGATTTTCTCGGAATCGGATATTTTCGAATTAATGTTTCTGCGCGTAATATAGAACTTGGGTCGTCAAACCACGCTAGACTACTACCATTCTCGGCTGCTGATTTCAAGATATCAACTTTGTCGTTCCCATATTCTCCGCAAGCTAATTCTATAACTAAAAACAAAAAACAAGTCAACGAATATGTGTTGGATAAAACTTTTAGTCATAGATTAATAACAGTGAATTGTAAAAAATATTTATGAGAGTAAGATTGCATTTATTTCGCTAGTTTATCTGTTTCTACTGTTTTAGAACTTACTGTAATCAGCAGGATTGTGATAAACAGGACATGGCAAATCGACGGTCTGTAAGAATGGCACTAATTTTTCTGTACTGCCTTGGTAGACACAATTACCGGACGATAGTACGTATACTTGATCGAAGATTTGGAATAATTTGGCTGTTGGTTGATGAATTGTACAGATAATGGTCCTACCCTGTTGTGCTAACTTCTTGCATAATTCCAATACTTTGGTGCAGGAACTGCTGTCCAGGCCACTGTATATGTTAAACCATAAAGTATTATAAATTTTTGGATTTTGTTGGTACTACATTTCTTATGATCTTACGTTGTCGGTTCGTCAAGGAACATTACTGTTGGATTGTTTATCAATTCCATTGCAATAGAGAGCCTCTTCTTTTGTCCACCGGATAGACGCATAGTCATTGTTTGGTCATGTTCGTACAAGCCCAGCAGCAACAGAATGTCTTCGATCTACGTGTGAAGAAGGCGGTTATAAAATTAAAAAAAAAAAAACTGAGAAACCTTTTTATATACTCTTACTAACCCTTCCTTCCTTCTCCTCATAACTCACATTTGAGCCCAATTTCAAATCTGCTGCTATATGCATATTCTCGTTTACTGTTAATAACGGCTGAAGGCGATCATCTTGTGTTATGTAACAGGACATTCGACGGAATGAAGCTAAAAATTAAATATATTATAGATTTCACGTATTAACTATATCTATTCGTCAATTGCAACTAAAAATAAAATGGACTATAGTTTCAAACATTTTTTATCATGTGAAAATTCCTTTTTACCTAGCAAGACAGAATAGCTATGACATTTTTGAATTTTACTTACGCAAGTCTCGTCGACGACCGTTCAGGAGTATAGAACCATCTACACCTGTTGTTTTAAAGCCAGATAACGCATCCAGTAATGTGGATTTTCCAGCACCAGAAGGGCCCATTATCGCAATTAGCTGACTGCCAGGAAATTTTCCGCCGACATTATGTAAAATCTCCTTTTCTCCTGAAAATGGGTTCACATTTTTTTGTTGTTTTCAATATTTAAAATTCATTTAATAATATTGATTTTGTTAATCCGTACACTAATGTAGAGTAATTAAGAACTACAAGAAAGAGTTTGCAAGAAGTTTGTGCTACTGAAAGACAACAAATACCTGAATAATAAATGGCGAAGAAAATTGCAAAACAAAAAAAAAATTTAGGCCGACATGCGTGAATACGAAGAGCTTGACAACATGGCAATGCTCGAAAATTCTACGAAAAAATTCGGTTACTAACAGAAGGTTTCAAGATCGGAGCATGCTCTTGTAGAACACGCAGCGGTGATCTAGTGACTGATGCCTAGAGCATACCAAAATTATGGAAGGAACACTTCTTGAGCTTGCTGAAAGGCAGTGAAAGTATAACACCTGAAGATGCTGAACCCGACCCTACCAATGACGATGACAACTACCGTGGGATAAGCCTTCTCGACCTTATCAGTATGGCATTAGGCCTGGAAAATCAACAACCGATCAGATATTTGCCAAGCACCAAATCTTGGAAAAGACCCGTGAAAAGAAAATCGACGCACTCCTCTTCGTCGATTTTATAGCTACTTTTGACAGCACGAAAAGGAGCTGCCTCTTTGCCGTTGTCTGAATTTAGTATCCCAGCAAAACTAATACAGTCGTATTGACATTGACCTCTCAGTGCGGTTCGATACCAAACGAGGTTTCAGACAAGGCGACTTCCTTTCCTGCGACTTCTTCAATCTACTTTTGAAGAAAATAATTCGAGCTGCAGAACTAAATAGGAAAAGTACCATCTTCTAAAAGAGTGTATCGGCGTACGCCGGTGATATTGATATCATTGGCCTCAACAACCGGCCCGTTAGTTCTGCTTTCTCTTGAATGGATAAAGAAGCGAAGCAAATGGGTCTGGCAGTGAAGGAAGGAAAGACGAAATATCTCTTTTCATCAAACAAACAGTCGTCGCACTCGCGACTAAGCTCCACTGTCACTGTTAACTGTCATGACTTCGAAGTCGTAGATAAGTTCGTCTATCTTGGAACTAACATTAGCACCAAAAAAAACGTCAGCCTCAAAAGTTACCGTAGAATAACTCTGGCCAACAGATGCTACTTCGGACTGAGCAGGCAATTGAGAAGTAGATGAAAAGGAAGAGCTCCACTCCGTTGGAAGACTGGATGGAAAAGGACCTGGCTACCCTTGGAATCTCCAATTGGCGCCAAACAACGAAAAGGAATAACAACTGGCGCGCTATTGGAAACTCGGCTATAAGGGCATAAGCGGTGTCTACGCCAATAAAGGAAAATAAGAATCCGATTGCAAATAATCTCAAAATATATGGTATTGTTGCCTTCACATGCTGTTAAAAAATCAAACTCTTTTCAAACTATTTTAGATATAATATGACTAGAACTTCGGAAATTTTTTTAATAAGTTATCTAAAGTAATGGGTTGTGATTGGATTTTTTTTACTTTAAGCAAAGTTTAAGGTGCTCAATTAATGTCGTGTTTGCTCTGCTTTTCTTTTTAAATTTCTTGGTATATTGATTGATTTCAACCCCCAAATATGTAACAAATATTAAAAGCCGCTTAAGTGAAGTCAAAGGATGATTTCCTGTCACTGGACATAAATGTTTTAAAGCCAGCTAAAAAGAAATCATTATATCGATTGTATTTGATAACATATCTTACATATTGATCGATATATTTGGGATCCAAAGACATGGGAGCTGGGATAGAATTGAACCGAATTAATCCATTTTTGGCATCCCGACATACTATTACCAAGAAAACATGATCACTTCCAATCAAATACTTTACATATTGATCAATAAATATACATATAGTGCATAAAGTCCACCGGATGTTTGCAAGTCCTTGTATTAGGTATAAAGTAACTGGAAAAGTATTCACCCGATTTTATTCGTTTTAAGCACAAGTTACACTGTTATTGAAAAGAGATTTATTAAGATAACTCACAAATTGACTCACATATACAATATAGAGTCAACCTGACTTTCGAAAATCTTTTTTTTTTTTTTTGCATGATAATATAAAGGGGGTGGGAGAAGTTTTGACCCGTTTTTGGCACATGGGCACACCATTACCACGAAAGGGTTCTATCTCAATTTCAGTAATATATCTCAGAGATTTACTTATATTTTAGTGTTTAGTTTATATGGGGAGTGGGTGAGTTTATGGTTCGATCTCAGCCATATTCCCACTGTCAGAGGAGGTGATTTATGCTCACCGAAGGTGGTTAGCGGAAGTTTTAAACTGAGTTTACCCGTTTTTACCAAGAAAGGGTTCTCTCTAAACTTAAGAGCAGGTTTGGAGAAATGTTTGTTAAACCAATTATGGGTTCAAATTTTAAAACCACAGATGTCCTTTATTTGATTTTCGTTGAATAAAATTACAGTCTTGTATCTTATTGTGAAGTTTAGTTATCGTACTTTATAACTTTTTGATAAATAGCACTTTGTGGGCCTAGCTGATTCCGTCCATCTATATTACCAACCTTCTCATGGTCCCAAGAAACATTTGTGTTAGAGCTGCAAAACGATCGATAGTACCAATAGTTTTATTTTAGCCCTATCAATAGTTTACTTACTTATCAACAATTTCCATAAAATTGCAAAATTTACCTAATAAAGCTACATAATGATATAGTCTGGTAATACAAAATGTAAAATCTTATTTTGAACAAAGTCACGCAAGTCACGGCTACGGAAACTCTGATACCTTGAAGGAATTAACGCGAAAACTAATACACACCCACCGTGGAACTTATAAGCCCAATGCGTTAGAAAGGGATGAATCACACATAAACAAAAGTTTCAGTTTGAATCGCCAATTGGGTCTTTAAAAACTCATAGAAACATTAACAGAAATTTCTAATTGTACTGTTGGGTAATTAACCATTAGGTGGCTTATAGTAGCCTCAAAATCATGTTTTCATTCTTGGCTTGGCATGAGGTTTCAAACTCGTAAGAACAATTTATAAAATAATATACAAATTATTAAATTTAATTATTTTTTACACTTTAATTAGGTGTTGGATGCGGTAGAAAAATTTGGAAAAGTTATTCATACATACAGCCGCAATTAAGATTTTTTGACACAAGAGGATTATTGAGGAATGAGGCACTCTACCGAAACGTATTTTAAGTATAAATTTCTTGATCTCATATTACATGAGTACATGTATATTTAATGTTATTAGTATAACTCGTAAACTCTCAGAGTAACATGAAAATTTGTATTTGTAACTTTAATAATTTTGTATGTTTTTTCTCACAAAAGGTAAATTAACCTAGAGATTATTTCGTAAAAATGAAGTGCCAAGGGGAAAACTCTCGATCCTATCTATAGTACTTTTCATAACTATCGAAACTGTTGAGTGCTGTTTGATTATCGTTTTGCAGGTCTACACATCAGAGAGCCAGCTTAATCAAAATATCTAGATTTATGTTTTACTCAAGTTTTCGCATGCATGGACGGAAAAACCCGGTTTTCATCTCGTCTCGTCATCCTGATCATTTATATTAATATACATAACTCTCTAGGTGATACAAACAACCGTTAGAGTTGACATTTGGCGAAAGTATATCAAGCTCGAGATAATTACACCATTTATAACCAATCATGTAAGTAAATATTGAAATGTATTTATTTATTACTTTCAGAAAGAGTTACATGCATTGCATTCATACTTTTACATACATACACGTCAAGGCAATAAATTATTTACATTCAATATATATAATAGTTGAAATGCAATTTAAAGTAATAGAATTCGAACCTAAACGGAAGTAATTAACAAACTCACTATTTGCGGATTGTCATAGGATTAATTTATCTCAAAGTTCAGAAGATCAATGCTAACATGTTTGTATTTAGAATTCACTTATGATAGATAGTGTACATAGTAACACATACGTATGTATGTACTAGTATGTTCGCAATTATTACTATGTAACACTGTGAAATCCCTCATAACAGAAGTTTGGGTGTAACTTGCAAGAATCAGAGTAAGCGATATACCTTAAGGTCCAAAACGTCAATCAGAGGATCGGAATGTAAACAATTATGTATAGATACATACACATATACATACTATATCTAACTCATAGACTGACCGACATATTCGACAAAAGAAAAAAAAGAAAATAGAAAGAAAACCTTATACATACCATATGTAGTAGTTTAGAAGTTGGGCCCGATTTTATCTACTATTGCCAATGCTACATTATATTAATATGCCACATATTAATAAAATGTTCACTGAGATTCATTAAGGTACTTTTCATACCATTAGCAATCATATGGCTTAAATGTTATAAGTTTGCTATTAGGGAGGTTGATCAATTTTTCGACCAATTTTATCAATTTCAATTATATATCTCACACATTGACCAATATTCGCGGTAAAAAGTGAACTATAGGTCCTATGGTCCAAATTTACGGTAGCTAGGGGTTTGGGAGATGAAGTCATGTGTAGAAATTCACGCAAGTGAGGAAAGTGCTCTGATCACTTGGGAGTGGCCAAAACCGACTAACGAATTAATGATTATGATTTGAGGGCATGCACCTGGAATGTCCGGCCCCTTAATTGGGAAGGTGCCGCTGCCCAGCTGGTTGATGTCCTCGTGAAAATAATGGCTGATATCACCGCCGTCCAAGAAATGTGAAGGACAAGACAAGGACTGAGGCGAGTAGGTCCTTGTGGCGTTTAATACAGCCGTATAAAGAAGCGTGTGGTTTGATTCGTGGTGGGAGAGAGGTAGGATATTCACCAAGCTACATGGCTGTCTCCGGATCGAAAGGCCACCAACCAGATCGATCATGTTGTGATAGACGGAAGACACGCCTCCAGTGTTTTAGACGTGTGTACGCTCCATCGACTCGGACCAGTATCTTGTTGCAGCCAAAATACGCACCCGCCTCTGTGCAGCAAAAAACGCGCGTCAACAAGCACAAGGAAGGTTCGACGTCGAGAAGCTGCAATCACAACAAACAGCCGAACGATTTTTGATTCGACTTGCAATCCTGCTCTCTGAGAGCACTGGTCAACAACTCGGAAAAAGGAAACTGTGGGACGGCATTTCAAGCTCATACAGCTGCAACCGAAATCATTGAGAGAGGCCGACATTCGTGAGTACGAAGAGCGAATTCTACGAAAAGATGCGGCGACTAACAGAAGGTTTCAAGACCGGAGCGTACTCTTGTAGGACCCTCAGAAGTTATTTAGTGACAGATGGCCCGAGCATACTAAAAATATGGAGGATAAGCCTCATCAACATGGTTCTATCGAGAGTATTGTGTGAAAGTATGTGTGCCCACCGTCAACGCGATGTCTGAATTTGGTATCCCCGCAAAACTAATACGGTTATGTAATCTGACGTTGAGCAATACCAAAAATTCCGTCAGGATCGGAAAGGACCTCTAGTTCGATACCAAACGAGGTTTCAGACAAGACGACTCCCTATCGTGCGATTTCTTCAATCTGCTGATGGAGAAAATAATTCGAGCTGCAGAACTTAATCCAGCAGGTACAATGTTCTATAAACGAATACAGCTGCTGGCGTACGCCGATAATATTGATATCATTGACATCAACAACTGCACCGTGAGTTCTGCTTTCTCCAGGCTGAATAAAAAAGCAAAGCAAATGGGTTTGGCAGTAAACGAGGGCAACACGAAATATCTCCTGACATGAAACAAACAGTCGTTGCCTCGCGACTTGGCTCCCACGTCACTGTTGACAATCATAACTTAGAAGTCGTAGATAATTTCGTCTATCTTGGAACCAGTATTAACACCAACAACAATGCCAGCTTTGAAATCAAACGCATAACTCTTGCCAACGGATGCTACTTTGGACCAAGTAAGCAATTGGGAAGTAAAGTCCTTTCTCGACGAACAAAAACCAAAGTCTATAAGTCACTTATTACTCCTGTCTTGCTATTTGGTGCAGAGACATGGACAATAACAACATCTGATGAGCCGACGTTGCGAGTTTTCAGGGAAAGGTTTTGCGAAAGATTTATGATCCTTAGCGCATTGACAATGGTGAATATTCGATGGAACGATGAGCAGTACGAGATATACGACGACATTAACATAGCTTAACGAATTAAGAGACAGCTTTTACGCTGGCTAGGTCATGTCGTCCGTATGGATGAATTCACTCTAGCTCTAAAAGTATTCGACGCAGTGCCCGCCAGAGGAAGCAGAGGAAACGGAAGACATCCACTCCTTTGGAGAGATCGGGAGGAGGACCCGGCTGCACTTAGTACTCGAACTGACCCAATCAATATAAATAATTTGTTAATGACATTTGACCGGTTATGGAAAGTGTCTGGTTATAAGAACTATTTGTAATAGAGAATACAAGATTTTAAATAAATACAGGGTGTGCCAAAATTAACGCAAGATTTAAATTTGCCGCCATTTGTGTAGTAAAGTGTTAACCCTAAAAACAACAGGTAAGGAAGGATTAAGTTCAGGTGCAACCGAACATTTTATATTCTAGCAACTTGCAAAATTAAAGCCAGGAAAATACCTTAAAATATGAAACGTCAATCAGAAGATTATTGTAACATGGGAATGTTAGAAAAATGATACGTTCTAAATTTCGTCCAAATCGGTTGGTCGGGTGCCGCGATATGAGATTTCACCAAAAAGTGGGCGATGCCATGCCAATTGTCTAATTTTCACATCAGTTCTCATAAAGTCTTCTCATACCATCTCGTATGTCTCTGGCGTAATTAGTTATGGATTTATTTATTATAAGTAGTTTATACTCTTACCACCCACTTTTTCAAAAAATTTTACACACAAGTGCCCCTTGCTACTCCGATTTCTTATGCCGAATTACAGTTTTGTACCTTAATGGCGATTTGTGGGCATGGTAGTTGTCCGATTACCCCATCTACGAACTCGTAATTTTTTTTTGTACCAACGACATTCATCAAGATATCTCAATTTTTACTCAAGTTACAGCTTGCACGGACGGACAGACACAGTCACCCGGATTGCAACTTTTTTCGACATCCTGATTCTCAATTAGTTTTAGGGGATAGAATCTGCTATCTCTATCGATTGTTCATGACATTTCATTGATTGGAAGTGAAGTTATTGCGTTTTAAGTGTCAGTATGTTTGTATTATCGGTGCGAAAATGAGCTTCAAACAAAGAACCAACATTAATTTTTTTTTTTTTTTGGTAAAACTTTTACCGAAACATTTCAATTGATGAAACAAGTTTATGGCGATGATTGCCTATCCCGTAGTAGAGCGCACGAGTGGTTTCAACGTTTTCAAAGTGGTCGTGAGGACATAAATGACGATCAATATGTGGGCCAATCAAAATCCGTGATCACCGGAAATTCCATCGAAACTTTGCGTGAATTCAACAAAAATCAATTGAAATCATCATTTAAATTCATGGAAATGGAATTGAACATCTCCAAAACATCGCATGGAAAAGTTAAAAGTGAAGACAATGCTGATTTGTTTTTATGATTCTAAGGGTATTGTCCACAAAGAACTTGTTCCACCCAGCCAAAACGATAATGCGATATTCTACCTTGGAGCTCTGAGGCGTTTGGTGCGCCGTATTCGACGTGTTCGGCCCGAATATCGCGAAGATGAAAGTTGGCGTTTGTTGCACGATAATGCGCCGTCTCATCGATCGACGCTTGTAACCGATTATTTGACTTTACCTATAATTATATGGCAGGTTAGAAGTAAACAGACAATAATACTGATTAGATAAACAAAAATCATAAAACGGATATTATATTCAGTTATTAAAATTTACGTGTGCTTAAAGGTCGACTTGTTCGCTGACACTATAAGACAATTCAAGGATGGTTCAATTCAGGTGCAGCGGAATTTTATATCTCACAAGAAAGAATTAAAAACGTTATTTGACTAAAAAGTGAACCAATTGCCACATTTTTGGTATGTTAGTAATTATATTATAATATATGTAGATCACATATCTACATGGTGCCGTATAAAAAGATGAAGAGGAGCTAGGAAAAGTTCTAAATTCATTATGAGCGTCGAACTAAAATTTGGATTGAGAAAACTTTTTCACATAATTTTTCTATCATTTCTAATATATAAACCAATCTAATATATAATACACCGAGGAGGGCCAAATAGTAGAACAAGCATCCGCTTATTAGTTAGCAATGGCTTCATATTTTAAGAGCTCCCTATGTCATGCCTCCAAATTTTTGTTCATTTCTGAGATATCCTCACTGTTAATTAAGACTAATAAATATTTAATTTAGTACAGCCTCAACACATTTTCAAATTAATATAAACCTCAAAAAGGGTTTTCAAGATAGGCGCAGCACCAAAATTGCATTAAATTCGATGCACAACAACAACGAATTCCAATTAAAATAATACATATTTGCAAATATATAAAACAATTCTGTTTAAAAATAAAATTTTTGGTTAATACTATTTAAAGCACTTAGTGTGTGTGTAATATATATAATAGTATACATATGCAAGTATTTATGGTGAATATAGGTTTTCTTACCTTTTCCAAACCCCATTTGTACTGTAAGTGACAGCTCCTTAAATTCTATATCTACTGGCTCACGGGAAGGCAAATTCGAGAATGGTTCATCAGAGTTTTTCTCCATGCTACCATTAGTACAGCCGTTACTTTTATTTGCCACCAATGGCTGTATTTGTATCTGCTGTTGATCGCTATGCGCTTCGATGCCATTTGTAGATGGCGCGGAGGCAAAGACGCTTCCGCCATTCCGCCAACCATGTACACTGGTTAATGGCACTGTTGTTGGGCTATAAACAGGAGTTGACCGCTGGTCAACCACCTCAATACCCAGACCCAATGCTGATGCTGGCAATGAGGAAGGTGCGAAAAACTGTTCTCGTGCGGATAACATTTGCCGACTTTTTACTTGAGCTTTGATGTGCGCCCGATTCTCGTGGTCCTCGACTACGTTCGAACTGAAATAATGGGATTTTTGTAATTGTATTTATTATAATCGTACTTTATTATAAGAGCTTATATGTAATTGTAAGCTTTGTATATGTACATACATACACGTAATCATTCAAAATTAATTGATTGCAATGTGATTTTTTTAAGTACAGCACAATCTATCAATGTGCGTCAATCAGTGTATAACGACCGTACATACAAATGTATGTACATATATGAATATTTATGTATTCAATTGCAATTATTATATATAATCATTTGCTTTATTTAACTCATTCTTTTGTTAAGTAGAACTTAAGCATAATAATAGCAAATACTTTTAGCACATTTAATCAGTTTACTAGTTCAATTCTATCAGTGCGTACACATACCACTATGAGAAAAAGTAGTAAGACTTTGTTCATAATTTTAAAACTCTTAATGTATTCTTCAAAATCTATTTTATCCATCTTAAAGTAATCCCCCTTAGTCGTAATACACTTGTTCTAACTTTTTTTCCAATCAAACAGTCCTTAAAGTCAATTTCCAGAAAATAGGCGATAAACTCACGAAGAATCAATGCAGTATGAGATGGTTCATTAGCGTGGTGCAAAAACCTTATCGGCTAATAATGACGAATACCTTGGCGCAATCAACGCATAACACTCAAAAAGTATTCCTTGCTGTCACCTCGATAATCAAAGAAAACTGTCAACATAACCTTGATTTTTGACTTGCTTTGACGGAGTTTTTTCGCATCGGCTCACCTTTGCCATGATATTCGGCAATTTGTGGTCCGTCTATTTCCGGGTAATAAGCATAGATCCCAGACTAATCATCAGTAATGATACGTTTCATAACATCTTGGTAGTGGGAAAGAATTATTTCACAGCCGTCAACTCTACTGTTTTTCGAAAAAATTTAGTGATTTTGAAACCAATCGTGCTTTCACTTTTCTTAGGGCCAAATGTAAGATCTCTGATCTTTAATCATTAATTCTCAAGCACCAATGCACGTGGTTCGACGTCAATTCGTTTTCGACCCTTTTTGCTTGCGGCAAACAATTATCACCGAATGCCTTTACCAACGTTCTGAACGTTTCGGCAAAATTCAGATTTTGATTCCGCACATAAAGTTTAATCGAACTTCTTTGATGAATAATTTCACTTACAGATGTCACTACGGTCATAGCAACCAAGAAAAAAATATTTCGCCGAAGGGGTTTTCCCGTGAAATTTAAATTAAAAAGTCTTACTATTTTTTGACCACAGTAGTACACATATAAATATATGTGCATAAAAAAATGCGGTAAATATTGTGGATAATAAAGAAAATTGGATATATGTACATAGATCATTACACAAAAATGCAGATAACTTAATTACATTTAAAAGATGGGCGGATACAGAAATAGTTTTCGGAGGATTATGAAAATTATTTTATTATATATAGTAATCAATATACAGTCAGTTTTGTATTATGGTGGAAAAATTTCATATCGACCTTCTAATGTTAAATCCTACTAAATTGAAGAAGCACGTTATAAACCATAGACCTGCGTAATAGGTAAAGGGTAGAAGTGTCGAAAAAGAGCGTTTAGAGCTCGCATTCGTCACAGGAAGTGGGCAGAATATGCGAGTAAAACTAAGAATTATGGGGTATAGGTCTACATCGCGGTTTTTCAATACAGTAGGTAACTTATTTTCTTTTGACTTTTGCTTATGCCCCCAATAGCACTGCCAGTGATCAAGTTCACCTCTGAACTTCAAACATCGCACGACGTTGTCATTATTCAAAATGCCTTTGAATTTATCTATCAAGAAATCAATAAGATTTTCCATTTCTTTGGTTTTCAAAGCTCATACTTTTCTTGGAAGCAGCAAACTCAGTTGAAATACTGAAAATGAATACTTTTTTAGAAAAGCGCGTCTTCAAATCTTTGCCGATTGTATCCAACAGAGGAATATTCTTCCCAAGTTCTCAAGCAGAAATTTTCGCGTTTTGTTTGTCGGCCGCAGATTCTTGGTTTTTCTTCTTCAACTTTCAGTTCTTCCGCCATTTTTTTCGTGCCTAAAAGTTCCATCCCAAAAGTTAAAGTTCATTGTTACCATTGTGTAATGGCGAAAATAATTAGCAGTTCTAATAGACAAACACGATAGATTAAGATAAAAAATATTTCTGCTTTAACAATCATCCTTATATTATCGTTTCGAGTAACTTGCATATACAACTACAACTTCTACATACTTATATTATTTTGTGATCGATAATGGTATTAAGTATGCCTGGAAATTTTGGAGAACTGTGCATGTTTTTCAATAGAAAATCGTGAGGGATTCTAATCCGCATTACAACTTATAAATTGAAATTGATGTCATACATCTTAGCTTTAAAACAACCAAAATATTTTTGTGATTAATTTCAATTGAAATTGTATTGAGAAAGTCTTGTCAAGTAAAAAAATAAATTTAGAGACATTTTAATGATTTTGTAGATTCTTAAGTTTCGTTTCATTAATTTTTTCTTTTGTAGATTTTTGCCAAACGACGTGATAGAATATTTCTATAAACTAAACGACAGATTGCGTTGTATTATATATTGTTGTAATGTCGTTTTATTTACACATACATATGTATATTTAATATTTGAAAGAAATAATTAGTAAGGAAGGGGTAAGTTCGGGTGTAACCGATCATTTTAAACTAAAGTTTAACCAATGGTATTGAATTATTAATCATCTATTTTACTCGAGCGGTTTCTGTCACTTTAATAGGTCTCAATACGAGTACAATTTACAAATACTGATAATTTTCGACAAATTGCAGTGTTGCTAGGTAGTGACTTTTATAGGCTTGATAACAAAAGAAGGTATGTATAATGTTCACGGCATCCATAAATTTTTATATTTCCATTATGCCATAAAACTTTTCAATTATTAGAATATTAAAATCGTTTCAAAGGAAAGTCCAGAGGTCAAATTATAACCTTGAAATCATAATGGGCATTAAACAGACTTTACTTCTGAATGAATTGCACATATTTTATGAACATTTTAAATTCTTAGAAATTAAAAATTACATTTGCTATATTTTTGATCCTCGATTGGAATCGTAACTTTCAAATTTATTTCTGAGGCTTTAAAAAAATAATTTTTGGCAAGTAAAAATTTATTTGATTATAAAATAACGAGAAAGCAAACATACATTAAAGCTCTCAGAAGACGGGGCGCACGTCATTTCTTTTAATTTGTTAGCCCACAAGTGCCCCTGGATACTTCGATCTCCTTTGTTAAATTACAGTTTCATATCTTAATTTAGTGCTTAGTTATGGCTATTTATAAATTTGTAGGCGTGCTGTGGGCCGAACTCGACCTCACTTTTTTGCCTAGAAACATGTGTCCCATGTTTCATTAAGATATCTTTATTTTTACTCAAATTATCACTTGCACATTCGGACATACAGAAAAACGGACGAACAGACAGACAGACGCTCAGATTTCAACACGTCTCATCGTCCTGATCATTTATATATACATGTATATAACCCTATATCGATTATCTTTAGGTTATGCAAAAAACCGTTAGATGAACAAACCCACTGCCATTATCAAAAAGACTTCAGTAGTCCAAAATTAAAACTTTATTTGATATACTTACATATATTTTTTGTCAATAAAAGTACCTTTGTCTCTAGCAATAAACACATGTTTCACTAAACTATGCGCATAAACAAGGAAAGTATTGGCCTCTCTATAAAAGAAAACTTCTTAAAAGCTTAAATTCCATACAAACACAGAGTGCCCAAGTCATGCGATTAAATTATATAGCCAAGTCACGATTCTATGTATAGTTAAAAGATAGCAAATACTGATTAGCTACACTTTAAATGCCTGTAACTAAAGATTTACTTACAATATTCTTTTAAAACTTTTAAAAAAACTACACTATTTAAATATGCAAAAATCATTTTTCGAAATTTCTCTAGGTTTGTTATATGTATTTGTTTCAAAAGACAATGTAACCATAATTTGTAATTACTACAACACAGAACCAAACATCTTCTTCAACTCAACATTCTTCCTTACGGCCACACAAATAATTCTCACAAGTTATACCGATTAATCTCTTCAACTACATTTACATATATATTTAGTTCTATTATGTTACTTAGTTTTAACCGCTGATTGAAAGAGAGTTTTCATTAATCTTAAGAGTGCAAGACCTTCGGGCTCAGTTAGAGCTAGATACGATATTTTGAAATAGTAAAAATTTTGAAACCCAGAAATCAGAAAACTGCTTGCAGTTCTTCTTCAATTACCCTGAGCTTACCACTTACTTCTCTCATAAAAATGTCCCGATAAAATTTAATAACTACTACACACTACTCCTAAGGTGCTTCATATCACTATAACTTGATCCTGATGATTTCCGTTGTCCACTTTAATTTTAAATTCCTAATAAGCAATGAACCAAAAGCTTCCGTCAATCTGCACAACAAATCTATTCTCATTAAATTAAACTCTACGAATTTATTATAAATAAATACATATACACAACACTTTTACGTATTTCTATATGTAAATGTATGCAGATTTATTCGGAATGTTATTATTTGTACAAATACAACACTGAATTATCATTGTAATATCATAAGTAAATCACCCCTATTTGAGGGTACATCAGCAACAGCTTAGGAGCATAATCAGCTATTCGGCTAAATTATTTGAATTCTTATTTGGAATTTTATTTTTATAAATATTGTTATCAGAAGACTTTTTCCATTATAAACAATGACAATTCAAAGATGCGTAAATTGAGTAAAGGCCGTATCTCGTCTCAGGAAGCATGGAGCAATAAAAAATTGTCTGCTGATCCTTTTTAGATTATGCCATGCTTATTTGTTTTCATAAGTCATCACTTGAAAAAAGGTGAAGTGATATGATCGTATTATCAAAAACAATAATGTTATTTTCTTTAGATTTCTATAAGATTTCTATAAATATAGTAAATGTCTAAGGCTTGAACAGTTCTATGTGCAATACATATACACAATAAATAGCTTTGAAATTTCACTGATAATTTGTACATATGTATGTATGTATTAGGGTGCATTAACTTTCCACACCCTTTTTAAGGTTAGTGTCCGCCTGCTTATTCAGCACATTGCGTTCCGCTTTCGTATGAAATAAGAAAAAACAAATGTTTATATATTAATATGCTAATACAGGCAATTTGTCCATGTAATTAAATGACTTTATATGTGGCAGTAGTATTTACTGCTATGAGCAAAAATAGTAAAACTTTTTCATAATTTTAAAATACCCCCAATATATTTGTGAAAACGTCTTTTTCAATCCTTGGAACATTATCGTGGTACAAAAACCAATAGTTATCGATCCATGATCCCGGCCTCGTTCGCGCAAACGGCGCATAACACTCAAAGAGTTTTCCTTGTTGACAGTTTGTCAAAAAAATTGTCAACATTTAATTGATTTTTGGCCTGCTTTTGCGTGGTTCTTTCGACTCGGTCCAGTTTTGTCACGATATTTGGCTAAAAGTGCTTTTACTATTTTTAGGGCCAAATAATCTTTCATAATGGGTTCAATGATCCCATCGATATTCCAACGATGCCGGTAAGATTTCCGAACATTAATCGTCGTTCCTCACGCACCAATTCCTTTATTTTATTTGATGTTGATGGCCATCCTGTACGTGGTTCGCCATCAACGCGTTCTCGACCCTCCTTGAATAATTTGTACCAATCAAAATTACTCTGTCGCGACAAACAATTATCAGCGAAGGCATTTTCCAACATTCTGAACGTTTCGGCACCTAAAATATAATGGAATTTCTTTATTGAATAACATCACTCATCGTAAAAATGCCGAATGCACTTAATGTACTTCGGAAACACAAGCGTATAATAAACACTAATGAGTGTTTTGAAGTGACTGTCATGCCAACCTGGAAAAAAACACTTCGACAAATGGGTTTTCGCGCGAAATTTAAATTGAAAAGTCTTACTATGAAAATTTAAAGATATCCAGTGCTGTAACCTTATTTACCCTATAAATTAGTTGATACGGCTAATGTTAATTTCAGTGATTAGTTAGAACTAATACATGATCCGCAAGATCAAGTAGGTTAACCTAATACTATGTTCAGACCGAAAATTTAAAAGATTAGATTACATTTAAGCATTTCATAACCCAAAAGTGTTCTCACTGCCGTTAGAAAGATCAAAAACAGCTGTTATTGTCATTCATGACTTCACATCGCTTAATATTTATCAAAAGAAAAGATTGTCATGTAGCATTTTGAAATAAAAGCAGTCTTTTTTCAAATATTTTCCATATAATAAAAATAATGGATGCATTTTTTCATTTGTTAAGTCGATTTTCAGTTGAAATTAAATTCATTGCTTTAAAAAAAAGTTGTTTGTTTACATTTTTTCCCTTTGTAGGCCTAAATCAACTGTGATAATGTAACAGATTTCCAGTGCTGACAAGAAGATAGCGCAAAATCAGAGTCGCACAGAGAGATTTAGCGTGGATCAGTTTCAAATCGTTTCAATGAAATACGGACCCAATATTTAACAATCTTTACATACATTTCGTTATTGTCAAGGAAGTAATTTTTTTTTTATTGAAATTATACCCATACGCTTTAATCATTGAATTATAATCAGAAATTGCATTCCACTTTTCGTGGCAAATAATCGTATAGTAGATATGTATTAATATGAGCAACCTCGTCATTGATAATCAAATACCCGATAGTAATCGAAGCAATGAAATCAACAATATACACGTAAATTACTTCAATTTTATTGAATATAAGTCTGTTATTACACGCGTTAACTCTTGTTGCTAATTCTCAGGCGATTCTCTTTTACTGTTGCCCATTACGTTCACACGAGCAATTTATGTTGCTCAACTCTGTTCGAGTTTTTTTCCATTCTCTCACTTTACTTTAACCCATTGTCTACTCTTTACTTTAACCCATTGCCGTTTCATTTTCCTTATAGGTATTTGGGTCACTCTATCACATATGTGAATCAGTTCTGTCAATTAAGAAATACAATTTTTTTAATATTTTAAAATCAAAACAAATATTATACAACAAACCTTCACATATGTAATACATATCACACTTTTCACTACCGTCTGAATCAATTTGTATGGCACAATATCTGTAATTAATTCGATTTTTTCATCATACTCCATTTTCTAAAATATTTTTATTATATTATGTATATTTGTATATACAGTATATTGTTTCAGACAAGGCGACTATCTGTCGTGCAACTTCTTCAATCTGCTGCTGGAGAAAATAGTTCGAGCTGCAGAACTTAATCGAGCAGGTACAATCTTTTATAAGAGCTATTGATATCATCGGCCTCAACACCTGCTTTCTCCAGACTGGACAAGGAAGCAAAGCAGATGGGTCTGGAAGTGAACGAGGGCAAGACGAAATATCTCCTGTCATCAAACAAACAGTCGTCGCACTCGCGACTTGGCACTCACGTCACTGTTGACAGTCATAACTTTGAAGTTGTGGATAGTTTCGTATATTTGGGAACCAGCAGAAACAACAATGTCAGCCTGGAAATCCAACGCAGGATAACTCTTGCCAACAGGTGCTACTTCGAACTCAGTAGGCAATTGAGAAGTAAAGTCCTCTCTAGACGAACAAAAACCAAACTCTATAAGTCATTCATAATTCCCGCCCTGCTATATGGTGCAGAGGCTTGGACGATGACAACAACTGATGAGTTGACGTTGCGAGTTTTCGAGAGAAAAGTTCTCTGAAAGATTTACGGCCCTTTGCGCGTTAGCCATGGCGAATATCGCATTCGATGGAACGATGAGCTGTACGAGATATACGACATTGACATAGTTCAGCGAATTAAAAGACAGCGGCTACGTTGGCTAGGTCATGTTGTCCGAATGAACGAAAACACTCCAGCTCTGAAAGTATTCGAAGCAGTACCCGCCGGGGGAAGCAGAGGGCCAGGTGGAGAAGGACCTGGCCTCGCTTGGAATATCCAATTGGCGCCACGTAGCGAAAAGAAGAAACGACTGGCGCGCTGTTGTTGACTCGGCTATAATCGCGTAAGCGGTGTCTGCGCCAATTAAGAAGAAGAAGATATTTGTATACATATTTGCAAATTACTTACCAAAAGATCAAATTAAATTTTTTAAATATATACAAAACATTAATTTCAAAAAAATATACGCAAATGCAACTATGTACTACGAAAGAAAGAAAACGAATGACGAAAAACGTCGCAGCGAACTGTTACGAATAAGAACACAAAGCGTGCTGCTGAACACTGGAAACTCGTCGCGATTCTCCTCTCCTCGTCGCCCCCTCGCCAATAAACCAAGGATTGCCGCAACAAGAGTTGACGCGTGCAATAACACACTAAATAACCAGCTTATACATAAGTCATTTATTTGTGTTTTGAAATAATTGTAAATATTATTGCTAACTAGTAGCGTTGCAGCCAATTATTAAATAGTTTATAGTCTAAAGGTTATTTTTTCTATCGATTACGAACACTAGAGCAGAAACATACTCGTACGTAAGTATATCCCACAGGGTTAGTTGTCAGATAGTCATGAACTAATGGATACGAAAGAGAATTTATTAAAACTACTAAAAAAACTGAAGGAAAAATTTGCTATTGATGTGCCAAGAGGTCCGTGGAGTATTTGAGGTCTCCTGATTACAAATTTGAGCTCAAAAATGTTCGATCACTTACAGCAATTTTTATCATTTAAGGAAATGGTGCTGATTTGATCCATACACCCCTTGACTACAGAACAAAAACTCTTACGTTTAAGAAAATTTTTATGTATTTTCGTTTTAAACAATCCAGAATTAGCAAGAAGCAGCTTCTAACACCAGAGTCAGTAGTGTAGCTAGTGGGCCGTCGCCCCGGCCGCAACGTCTTGGAGGCGGCAAAACGATCTTCGCTGTTTTTTAATATTCAGAAAAATACTTCAACAAATTTGTTTACGAAATTGATTATAAAAGATAAAAAGTTGTACACTCAAAATTCCATAGTCTCTGTACAGACAAAAAATTCCATAGTTTCTTTAACCGAACTTATTTTGAGAAACCAACGGATATGTCACAGTTGAAGCATAGGGCACACTGTGAGAGCGACACTTGTGACGTAGGAGTGAGAAAAAAACAGTATCTTTATTTTTACTCTGTCGTCGCGACGTGTCACTCTCACAGTTACCCTATGCTTTGAATGTAACCCAGCGGGATAATGGTTCACTGCTTACATTTTTTTTTTTTTTAATGCTTCGAAGAAAATTCTGTGTAGAATTCTGCGATACTTTATAATGCATAAAAGTAAGCTATATAGCTAAATTCTACAGTGTTCATATTTACAATCAAGTAAGTACATGAAAAACATTACAATACAATATGTAAAAAACAAATACAAGTTGATGAAATCAAATTTATAAGTAAATATTTCCATTATTTCGTCAAATTGTCAAACATTTTCAGAAAATTTGCAGAAAGTTGGCTGTGTTTGGGTAAGCTGCTATTTTAATTAAAAATTTTGTTTAATTTTGTGTTTAAACTTTGAATAAAGAAATAAAAGAATATTCTCGAAAAGGCATATGAGAAGACCAATTAATAATGAAGAAATTGAAGCACTTTAATGAGTTACTATTTGGTAAGCTTTTCGTGTTGTATCACTGATGGAAATTTATAATTACATACAGTTTCAATTTTTTTTGTAGAATATGTAAAAGTAGAAGGCTTCAGCGAATCGGAGTATGCTCACCAAATTCAAAAGAGCATCAGACTAGCCAAAGGCCGTTTCTTTAAATATCGTAGCTTAAAAGAAAACCATTCCTTTTCATACATAAATACTTATTTTCATAACGAAATATATACATGCACTTTCATAAATAAAGCAAAATTAATATGCCAATTTTTCTATTCTACTATTGACCTTGGCATAGAAGAATTATTCGTTAACTTTGGCATCGAAGAATTCTTCGTCCCTATGGTAAGCGAAAGAGGTGATCTGTTACTTTTCGTAGGACATCGCCGTGTTAATTTTCATCAGTCGGAATAAGCGATACAATTATGCTGCATCGTTTACCTTGCTCGCTTACCACTGTCTACCATATGCCGCTGGAAACAAATACTTTTATTTCTCCAAATTTTCAAAAATGGTATTTAAAAATTCCAATTCGGGCAAAAATTCCTGCAAATTGTGTCAAAAGTGCACAAGATATAGGGCGAAATTGGGTTTTTTTCTATGGCTTTTAATAAGATGCCTTGTAAATTTACTATCAATTTCCTCAAAAACCGTATTGTGAGAATTTTGGAACTTCCTTGGCCCCGGACGTCCGAAGTTGTAGCTACTTCACTGATCAGAGTAGATAGATTCTAATATTGTGCTTATAAAATGTATGAAAGCAAACCTCATTGTAACATTTTATGTTACGTATTATGTGTATGTACATATGTACATATGTACTTATGTACATTTGTCTACGCCAAAGGACGGCGAGTTTCAAACACATCACAAGGAGGCAGAGGAGCAGCTGAGTACTAAGTTCCAATGGAGCGCAAAAATTTTACACTCTCGTATTTGTAACGATCAAAGTCGGAGAAATAATTTTATTGGTTGGAAAATCTTTATATTAAAAAACGTTGTGTAGGAACACAAAATTCGTTATTCGAAAAAACAGTGAATGGATTGCATTTACGTATGGTATCTTATTAACATAGATTATTGGTCATAGATCAGAGTATTTCATCTTAGATATAAATACAGATGTAGATATAAATACTTAACCAAAGCAACTAAATGATATACTTAAGGTTAGGGTTACCAGATCGGTCCAGCGAAAAATCAGTACGTCTCCATCAAAAAAGCAAAACAAAAAAGTAAAAAAAGGAGCAGGGTACAGATAGATCACAAATTCCAGCGTCTCAAATAGGTAGAATTTAATTATCTTCCAGCATCGTACAATTTACATTTTTTTTGGTCATATTTTTTGGCACAGCCGATTATGCTAAAAGCAACATTTTCAGTTTTGATTATATACTTATGGAAATCGTTGCATGACATGTTCTTATAATTATATTTAGTGACAATCATGATGCGAACATTTTCAACAAGAGACGATTGCGTTCATCACTCCATTGGATATTGATGAGAAAGAAAATTCTTTCACAATTAACATTATGTCCGAGAATAGAAAAAAAGTACTGCGCAATTTTCAAAATTTTGGAAAAGAAATCAATGTTTGAATTCGCTTTAAAAAATACACAAATCTGGTCATTTGAAGTTTGTGAAAAAGATTTTATAGAATCCTCGTCACTCTCTTTTTTCTTTTCTATAAAATTGTTCTAATTCACCAATTGATCATTTATCTTCTCTTCATAGATATGAACATTTTTTGACTCAAGAAACTGCATTGTTTGCACAACTTCTTCATATCGAACTTCTTTTGATGTGCGATCAAATTTTAACCATTGGAAAACTTTTAATTCGGACAAAGATGAAGTCCATTTCAACAAGTATTCAAGAGCTTCCTGATAAACACTGACGGTTCTTTCATGGAAATTAAGGCATTTCTTTTATTTTCCTTCTGATTTCAAAGTGTCAAGATTTGAAAGTAGAGTAAAAAATCAGTACACTTAATTGAAAAATCGGTATATCAGTACGGGGGTCTAAAAATCACTACGGGTACTAACAAAATCAGTACATTTGGTAACCCTACATTAAGTACATAGGAAAAAGTCAACCAGAAGATCGATTCATTAAAATACATATACATATGTAATACGGTTGGCCAACGTAAGCTTTTGAACGTTACGTATTAGTTCTAGAAGAAGGGCTGAACTAATTGCATTAATTTTTGGCATTACTTAGAGGTAGCATCACGACACATTATTATCAGATACAAATGCTATCTAAGTTCCATTGAGACAGCTCAGATGTTGACTAATATCCTGAAAAGTGTATGTAGTTCTTAGCCATACCAAACGAATTCCAGTTAAGATTAATATTTTAAATTAATGTTTTTAATTATCTGTATTTATGTTATTAAGAATATTTCAATAAAATTGTTTTCAAAACACAGAAAAGTCTACATATTTTCAACAAAAAAGTAAGAAACAGATTTAAATATTATCACAATCTGGTTCGGCAGAACTAAACAAAATACCGACCCCATCTAACATAATTGAAAAAGTTATGTAACTTACGCATCAACTAATAGCCCTGACCGACAGGAAAATTAATACGCATTAAGCAACGCTAATGCGAATTGAAATTTTATGGTGACAGACGGCAAACTTGTGCATTTAGACAGCTGATTGTGAGATTTGTTTATTTATTTAAAAAAAAACAAGTGAAATAAAAATTATTAAGAGAAATTATTAATAGAAATTTTGGCATTTTTGGAAAATCAATATAAATTTAACGAAGAAATTCGTTTATTATTAACTACGTTAAAAGATAAAAGATTGAAATTAAGAGCAATAGTTTATTGTAATGCGAAAAAAGTTTGCGAAAAAGTTAAGAATATTGGAAAAATGGATAGCAAACTGTGCATTGTTTATTTTCTGTCATATAAAAATATTCAAATTTGTTTTTGTTAATTACTTGCATATAATTTAATTAGCAATATAAAAATTGCTAACCTCTGATGCTGTAAACGCAAAGGACACGGCAGACTTCCAGCGACATCTGTCAAAAAATAGCAAAAATCTGCCATTTTTGAGCAGTGTTGCCTACTCAAATCTAGTAAATTCAACCAAATGCACGAAATTCTTGTGCGTTATAGCCCTGACAGACGAGCAAAATTAATGCGCCTTAAGCAACGCTAATGCGAATTGAAATTTTATGGTGACAGACGGCAGGCTTGTGCATTTAGACAGCTGATAGTGAAATTTGTTTCCTTATTAAAAAAACAAAACTGAAGTAAAAATGAATAAGATAAATTATTAAAAGAAATTTTGGTAATTTTGGAAAATCAATATAAATTTAACGAAAAAATTCGTTTATTATTATCTACGTTAAAAGATAATAGAGTGAAATAATTAGCAATAATTGATTGTAATGCGGAAAAAGTGTGCAAAAAAGTTAAAAATATTGGAAAAATCTGTCAATAAATAGCAAAAATCGGCCATTTTTGAGCAGTGTTGCCTACCCAAATCTAGTAAATTCAACCAAATGCACGAAATTCTTGTGCGTTACAAACTTGCATTGTATGTATGAGCATGCATAT